>CM012449.1:6124840-6721364 GCA_003999625.1 Oryzias javanicus | reverse complement strand
TTAAAGCAATAAAAAAATAAACTCATAAGTTAAGTTATAATGAATAAATAAGATGTCCTAAAAAACATAAGCACACAGAATTTTGATCCTGATGTCAGCTGTGACGAGGAAGTGAAGATCTTCATGGAGCCAACTTCTCTTCAAAATCCTGATTCTTTTTCCTTCCAGTTCACCAAAGACTCTTTAATGTTTCTTGACGTTGCTGTGATCAATCCATTCAATCCATTGGTTTTCTCAGAGCAGAAAATAATGAAAGCTAACATCCAAATGCTCTTTGATTGATTTACAAGCCTTTCCAAGTGCGGTCAAACGAGCCGCCGTTCACATTTCCGTGGTCACATCAAGAAGCTCCGTGGAGTGTGTTGGAGATTTACCAGCGTTCTCAGGACTGCTAGCGTAAGTATTGGATGAAAGTCAAAGCAAAAATCCAGTGACGGCTGATTGGAGCACAGAAATGTGAACGGCGGCTGATTTGACTGCAGTCAATGTGAAGGTAGCATCTTCTCTTCTCCAGAAGCTGAACGAGACACGCTAGCCGGACCAGATGAGGGTTTAGTGCATGTGCAGCAGAAAGGAGATGATTGATGAAAAATTTAAAAGGAGAAATAAAAAGCAAAGTTGTATTTGTTCTCTTTTAGAAGAAAAATGACACACAGACATGTTAGAAAGTGTAAAAAGATGATTTTCATGAGAGGAGGAGTAAATTTTAGGGCTTGGGAGGATTTTCCACCCCAGTCTCTCAGTATACCCAAACTTGCCCCCCTACTGACACTATGTTTGCACCCAGTACCGAGGCTGGCTAGATCCGACAATGCATCAGCATTAAATAGCACTAATTGTGCTATTGCGCAATCCATCCCTCGGTGGCGCAGTGGCATAAGTAGTGACCTGCCAGTCAGAAGGTCAAAGGTTCAATTCCAACCTGGGGAAATTTCACATTTCATTTATTTCATCCCAAAACACTTCAATGCAGGTATTCAACACGACAAATTATTATTACAACCACCTGAAATTATTATTACAAGCACATTCAATCACACACTTGCAGCTTGGTGACTGTTTGCTATGTCTTTCAAATTTTTTTAAACGTCAACAACCACTTTTCTGTCTTCTCACTTACCCCCTCATCCTGTGACACAGAAAACAAAGTAGCCGCTGCCGCTAATTCATTTACCTCTCCCGGAAAAGTAAATACAATTCAAATCAAAGTTGAGCAAAAAGAAAAAAAAAACATCAACTAAATGCCAAAACTACACACAAACATTTCAGTACTGCGAATTCAACCCATTTCCTTTTTTCTTTTTTTAATCAAATCAATCTGTAATCACTAAAGATTTCTTCATCTATGGAGTTTTCACAATCTTTAAACAGGAATCAAGAGTTTGAGCACAACAGCATGCTAGTTGGTATATTGAAGACTACAAAAAGACATTTTTAAATTATCAAATTAAAATGATCATTTAAATTACTAAGAAAGCGTGTGGCTGTTTTAATATTTTAAAAAAGTTTGGAATTTAAAACTGAACTTACACTTACATAACGACAATACATAAAAGTGTCAAAAGATACACATAATAAATAATTAAAAAACAAAAAACACAAAAGAATAAATATCTTAATGTATCATTTGTAAATATTATTTAAATTCTGTAAAATGTGTATTGGCACCACCTTGTGGTGGAACCATGTACCTGCACTGCAATATAAAAACAAAAGATTGTGGAAATCTTCAGATGAAAGCGGAGATTCCCAGCGATAACGTCAGCATAAATTCTACGTCATGAGCAGAAATTAGCATGATTTATTAAAATATTATTACTAATTGTAATTGGTTTGGCTGCTGGAGAAACGGGAATTATTTTTAATCTTAAATATTTTGGCCATTTAAATGGCATTTAATCGTGCTGATCTTTAGATTGGCCGTTGCAGCGGTTTAACCATTAACTTCTTTCTCCAGTAAAAACTACTACGCTCGTGACGGATCAGCTGATGTTCCTTTGTCTTTATTTCTGGCATTGCAGAAAAAACAAGCACACAACGCAGAGGCTACACAAATAGAACATAAAATAAGTAAATAAAAAGCAAAAAATATATATATAAAAAAAAGCTAAACCAAATATAAACTTTAAAGCAAATAAATAAATAACTCAAAGTAAGTTATAATGAATAAATAAGATGTCTAAAAAAACATAAGCACACAGAATTTTGATCCTGATGTCAGCTGTGACGAGGAAGTGAAGATCTTCATGGAGCCAACTTCCTCCAAAATCCTGATTCTTTTTCCTTCCAGTTCACCAAAGACTCTTTAATGTTTCTTGACGTTGCTGTGATCAATCCATTCAATCCATTGGTTTCTCAGAGCAGAAAATAATGAAAGCTAACATCCAAATGCTCTTTGATTGATTTACAAGCCTTTCCAAGTGCGGTCAAACGAGCCGCCGTTCACATTTCCGTGGTCACATCAAGAAGCTCCGTGGAGTGTGTTGGAGATTTACCAGCGTTCTCAGGACTGCTAGCGTAAGTATTGGATGAAAGTCAAAGCAAAAATCCATGACGCTGATTGGAGCACAGAAATGTGAACGCGGCTGATTTGACTGCAGTCAATGTGAAGGTAGCATCTTCTCTTCTCCAGAAGCTGAACGAGACACGCTAGCCGACCAGATGAGGTTTAGTGCATGTGCAGCAGAAGGAGATGATTGATGAAAAATTTAAAAGGAGAAATAAAAAGCAAAGTTGTATTTGTTCTCTTTTAGAAAAAATGACACACAGACATGTTAGAAAGTGTAAAAAGATGATTTTCATGAGAGAGAGTAAATTTTAGGGGCTTGAGGATTTTCCACCCCAGTCTCTCAGTATACCCAAACTTGCCCCCCCCTACTGACACTATGTTTGCACCCAGACCGAGGCTGGCTAGATCCGACAATGCATCAGCATTAAATAGCACTAATTTGTATAATTGCGCAATCCATCCCTCGGTGCGCAGTGGCATAAGTAGTGACCTGCCAGTCAGAAGGTCAAATTCAATTCCAACCTGGGGAAATTTCACATTTCATTTATTTCATCCCAAAACACTTCAATGCAGGTATCAACACGACAAATTATTATTACAACCACCTGAAATTATTATTACAAGCACATTCAATCACACACTTGCAGCTTGGTGACTGTTTGCTATGTCTTTCAAATTTTTTTAAACGTCAACAACCACTCCTTCTGTCTTCTCACTTTACACGCCCTCATCTGTGGACAGCAGAAAAAACAATACGCTGGCGCTAATTCATTTACGCTCTCCCGGAGAAATAAATACAATTCAAATCAAAGTTGAGCAAAAAGAAAAAGAAAACATTCAACTAAATGCCAAAACTACACACAAACATTTCAGGTACTGGAATTCAACCCATTTCCTTTTGCCTTCAAATCAATTCTGTAATCACTAAAGATTTCTTCATCTATGAGTTTTCACAATCTTAAACAGAATCAAGAGTTTGAGCACAACAGCATGCTAGTTTGGTATATTGAAGACTACAAAAAGACATTTTTTAAATTATCAAATTTAAATGATCATTTAAATTACTAAAGAAGCGTGTTGGCTGTTTTAATATTTTAAAAAGTTGGAATTAAAACTGAACTTACACTTACATAACGAAATACATAAAAGTGTCAAAAGATACACATAAAAATAATTAAAAGAACAAAAAACACAAAAAAATAAATATCTTAATGTATCATTTGTAAATATTATTGTAAATTCTGTAAAATGTGTATTTGGCACCACCTTTGTGAACCATGTACCTGCACTGCAATATAAAACAAAAGATTGTGGGAAATCTTCAGATGAAAGCGGAGATTCCCAGCGAAGTAACGTCAGCATAAATTCTACGTCATGAGCAGAAATTAGCATGATTTATTAAAATATTATTACTAATTGTAATGTTTTTGGCTGCTGGAGAGAAACGGAATTATTTTTAATCTTAAATATTTTGGCCATTTAAATGGCATTTAATCGCTACTTGCTGATCTTTAGATTGGCCGTTGCAGCGGTTTAACCATTAACTTCTTTCTCAGTAAAAACTACTACGCTCGTGACGGATCAGCTGATGTTCCTTTGTCTTTATTTCTGGCATTGCAGAAAAAAACAAGCACACAACGCAGAGGCTACACAAATAGAACATTAAAATAAGTAAATAAAAAGCAAAAATATATATATAAAAAAAAGCTAAACCAAATATAAACTTTAAAGCAAATAAATAAATAACTCAAAGTAAGTTATAATGAATAAATAAGATGTCTAAAAAAACATAAGCACACAGAATTTTGATCCTGATGTCAGCTGTGACGAGAAGTGAAGATCTTCATGGAGCCAACTTCCTCCAAAATCCTGATCTTTTCCTTCCAGTTCACCAAAGACTCTTTAATGTTTCTTGACGTTGCTGTGATCAATCCATTCAATCCATTTCTCAGAGCAGAAAATAATGAAAGCTAACATCCAAATGCTCTTTGATTGATTTACAAGCCTTTCCAAGTGCGGTCAAACGAGCCGCCGTTCACATTTCCGTGGTCACATCAAGAAGCTCCGTGGAGTCTGTTGAGATTTACCAGCGTTCTCAGGACTGCTAGCGTAAGTATTGGATGAAAGTCAAAGCAAAAATCCAGTGACAGCTGATTGGAGCACAAAATGTGAATGCGGCTGATTTGACTGCAGTCAATGTGAAGTAGCATCTTCTCTTCTCCAGAAGCTGACGAGACACGCTAGCCGGACCAGATGAGGTTAGTGCATGTGCAGCAGAAAGCAGATGATTGATGAAAAATTTAAAAGAAATAAAAAAGCAAAGTTGTATTTGTTCTCTTTTAGAAAAAAAAATGACACACAGACATGTTAGAAAGTGTAAAAAGATGATTTTCATGAGAGGAGAGTAAATTTTAGGGGCTTGGAGGATTTTCCACCCCAGTCTCTCAGTATACCCAAACTTGCCCCCCCTACTGACACTATGTTTGCACCCCAGACCGGCTGGCTAGATCCGACAATGCATCAGCATTAAATAGCACTAATTGTGCTATTGCGCAATCCATCCCTCGGTGGCGCAGTGGCATAAGTAGTGACCTGCCAGTCAGAAGGTCAAAGGTTCAATTCCAACCTGGGGAAATTTCACATTTCATTTATTTTCATCCCAAACCAAACTTCAATGCAGGTATTCAACACGCCAAATTATTATTACAACACCTGAAATTATTATTATTTAGCACACATCAATCACACACTTGCAGCTTGGTGACTGTTTGCTATGTCTTTCAAATTTTTTAAACGTCAACAACCACTCCTTCTGTCTTCTAACTTTACACGCCCTCATCTGTGGACAGCAGAAAAAAACAATAGCCGCTGGCGCTAATTCATTTACGCTTACCGAGAAATAAATACAATTCAAATCAAAGTTGAGCAAAAAGAAAAAAGAAACATTCAACTAAATGCCAAAACTACACACAAACATTTCAGGTACTGGAATTCAACCCATTTCTTTTGCTTCAAATCAATTCTGTAATCACTAAAGATTTCTTCATCTATGGAGTTTTCACAATCTTTAAACAGGAATCAAGAGTTTGAGCACAACAGCATGCTAGTTTGGTATATTGAAGACTACAAAAAGACATTTTTTAAATTATCAAATTTAAATGATCATTTAAATTACTAAGAAAGCGTGTTGGCTGTTTTAATATTTAAAAAAGTTTGGAATTTATAAACTGAACTTACATAACGAAATACATAAAAGTGTCAAAAGATACACATAATAAATAATTAAAAGAACAAAAAACACAAAAGAATAAATATCTTAATGTATCATTTGTAAATATTATTGTTAAATTCTGTAAAATGTGTATTTGCACCACCTTGTGGTGGAACCATGTACCTGCACTGCAATATAAAAACAAAAGATTGTGGGAAATCTTCAGATGAAAGCGGAGATTCCCAGCGAGGTAACGTCAGCATAAATTCTACGTCATGAGCAGAAATTAGCATGATTTATTAAAATATTATTACTAATTGTAATGTTGGTTTGGCTGCTGGAGAAACGGGAATTATTTTTAATCTTAAATATTTTGGCCATTTAAATGGCATTTAATCGCTACTTGCTGATCTTTAGATTGGCCGTTGCAGCGGTTTAACCATTAACTTCTTTCTCCAGTAAAACTACTACGCTCGTGACGGATCAGCTGATGTTCCTTTGTCTTTATTTCTGGCATTGCAGAAAAAAACAAGCACACAACGCAGAGGCTACACAAATAGAACATTAAAATAAGTAAATAAAAAGCAAAAAATATATATATAAAAAAAGCTAAACCAAATATAAACTTTAAAGCAAATAAATAAATAACTCAAAGTAAGTTATAATGAATAAATAAGATGTCTAAAAAAACATAAGCACACAGAATTTTGATCCTGATGTCAGCTGTGACGAGGAAGTGAAGATCTTCATGGAGCCAACTTCCTCCAAAATCCTGATTCTTTTTTCCTTCCAGTTTACCCCACCAAAGACTCTTTAATGTTTCTTGACGTTGCTGTGATCAATCCATTCAATCCATTGGTTTCTCAGAGCAGAAAATAATGAAAGCTAACATCCAAATGCTCTTTGATTGATTTACAAGCCTTTCCAAGTGCGGTCAAACGAGCCGCCGTTCACATTTCCGTGGTCACATCAAGAAGCTCCGTGGAGTCTGTTGGAGATTTACCAGCGTTCTCAGGACTGCTAGCGTAAGTATTGGATGAAAGTCAAAGCAAAAATCCAGTGACGGCTGATTGGAGCACAGAAATGTGAACGGCGGCTGATTTGACTGCAGTCAATGTGAAGGTAGCATCTTCTCTTCTCCAGAAGCTGAACGAGACACGCTAGCCGGACCAGATGAGGGTTTAGTGCATGTGCAGCAGAAAGGAGATGATTGATGAAAAAATTTAAAAGGAGAAATAAAAAGCAAAGTTGTATTGTTCTCTTTTAGAAAAAATGACACACACAGACATGTTAGAAAAGTGTAAAAAGATGATTTTCATGAGAGGAGGAGTACATTTTAGGGGCTGGGAGGATTTTCCACCCCAGTCTCTCAGTATACCCAAACTTGCCCCCCCTACTGACACTATGTTTGCACCCCAGACCGAGGCTGGCTAGATCCGACAATGCATCAGCATTAAATAGCACTAATTGTGCTATTGCGCAATCCATCCTCGGTGGCGCAGTGGCATAAGTAGTGACCTGCCAGTCAGAAGGTCAAAGGTTCAATTCCAACTGGGGAAATTTCACATTTCATTTATTTCATCCCAAAACACTTCAATGCAGTATTCAACACGACAAAATTATTATACAACCACCTGAAATTATTATTACAAGCACATTCAATCACACACTTGCAGCTTGGTGACTGTTTGCTATGTCTTTCAAATTTTTTTAAACGTCAACAACCACTCCTTCTGTCTTCTCACTTTACACGCCCTCATCTGTGGACAGCAGAAAAACAATAGCCGCTGGCGCAATTCATTTACGCGCTCTCCCGGAGAAATAAATACAATTCAAATCAAAGTTGAGCAAAAAGAAAAAGAAAACATTCAACTAAATGCCAAAACTACACACAAACATTTCAGGTACTGGAATTCAACCCATTTCCTTTTGCTTCAAATCAATTCTGTAATCACTAAAGATTTCTTCATCTATGGAGTTTTCACAATCTTTAAACAGGAATCAAGAGTTTGAGCACAACAGCATGCTAGTTTGGTATATTGAAGACTACAAAAAGACATTTTTTAAATTATCAAATTTAAATGATCATTTAAATTACTAAGAAAGCGTGTTGGCTGTTTTAATATTTTAAAAAGTTTGGAATTTATAAACTGAACTTACACTTACATAACGAAATACATAAAAGTGTCAAAAGATACACATAATAAATAATTAAAAGAACAAAAAACACAAAAGAATAAATATCTTAATGTATCATTTGTAAATATTATTGTTAAATTCTGTAAAATGTGTATTTGGCACCACCTTGTGGTGGAACCATGTACCTGCACTGCAATATAAAAACAAAAGATTGTGGGAAATCTTCAGATGAAAGCGGAGATTCCCAGCGAGGTAACGTCAGCATAATTTACGTCATGAGCAGAAATTTAGATGATTTATTAAAATATTATTACTAATTGTAATGTTGGTTTGGCTGCTGGAGAAACGGGAATTATTTTTAATCTTAAATATTTGGCCATTTAAATGGCATTTAATAGTGCTGATCTTTAGATTGGGTTGCAGCGGTTTAACCATTAACTCTTCTTTCTCCAGTAAAAACTACTACGCTCGTGACGGATCAGCTGATGTTCCTTTGTCTTTATTTCTGGCATTGCGAAAAAACAAGCACACAACGCAGAGGCTACACAAATAGAACATTAAAATAAGTAAATAAAAAGCAAAAAAATATATATAAAAAAAAGCTAAACCAAATATAAACTTTAAAGCAAATAAATAATAACTCAAAGTAAGTTATAATGAATAAATAAGATGTCTAAAAAAAACAAAGCACACAGATTTTGATCCTGATGTCAGCTGTGACGAGGAAGTGAAGATCTTCATGGAGCCAACTTCCTCCAAAATCCTGATTCTTTTTCCTTCCAGTTCACCAAAGACTCTTTAATGTTTCTTGACGTTGCTGTGATCAATCCATTCAATCCATTGGTTTCTCAGAGCAGAAAATAATGAAAGCTAACATCCAAATGCTCTTTGATTGATTTACAAGCCTTTCCAAGTGCGGTCAAACGAGCCGCCGTTCACATTTTCGTGGTCACATCAAGAAGCTCCGTGGAGTGTGTTGGAGATTTACCAGCGTTCTCAGGACTGCTAGCGTAAGTATTGGATGAAAGTCAAAGCAAAAATCCAGTGACGGCTGATTGGAGCACAGAAATGTGAACGGCGGCTGATTTGACTGCAGTCAATGTGAAGGTAGCATCTTCTCTTCTCCAGAAGCTGAACGAGACACGTCTAGCCGGACCAGATTGAGGGTTTAGTGCATGTGCAGCAGAAAGGAGATGATTGATGAAATTTAAAAGGAGAAATAAAAAGCAAAGTTGTATTTGTTCTCTTTTTAGAAGAAAAATGACACACAGACATGTTAGAAAAGTGTAAAAAGATGATTTTCATGAGAGGAGGAGTAAATTTTAGGGGCTTGGGAGGATTTCCACCCAGTCTCTCAGTATACCCAAACTTGCCCCCTACTGACACTATGTTTGCACCCCAGACCGAGGCTGGCTAGATAGATCGACAATGCATCAGCATTATAAATAGCACTAATTGTGCTATTGCCGATCCATCCCTCGGTGGCGCAGTGGCATAAGTAGTGACCTGCCAGTCAGAAGGTCAAAAGTTCAATTTTCAACCTGGGGAATTTCACATTTCATTTATTTCATCCCAAAACACTTCAATGCAGGTATTCAACACGCCAAATTATTATTACAACCACCTGAAATTATTATTACAAAGCACATTCAATCAACACTTGCAGCTTGGTGACTGTTTGCTATGTCTTTCAAATTTTTTTTAAACGTCAACAACCACTCCTTCTGTCTTCTCTTTACACGCCCTCATCTGTGGACAGCAGAAAAAACAATAGCCGCTGGCGCTAATTCATTTACGCTCTCCCGGAGAATAAATACAATTCAAATCAAAGTTGAGCAAAAAGAAAAAAGAAAACATTCAACTAAATGCCAAAACTACAACAAATTTCAGGTACTGGAATTCAACCCATTTCCTTTTGCTTCAAATCAATTCTGTAATCACTAAAGATTTCTTCATCTATGGAGTTTTCACAATTTTAAACAGGAATCAAGAGCTTGAGCACAACAGCATGCTAGTTTGGTATATTGAAGACTACAAAAACATTTTTTTAAATTATCAAATTTAAATGATCATTTAAATTACTAAGAAAGCGTGTTGGCTGTTTTAATATTTTAAAAAGTTTGGAATTTATAAACTGAACTTACATAACGAAATACATAAAAGTGTCAAAAGATACACATAATAAATAATTAAAAGAACAAAAAACACAAAAGAATAAATATCTTAATGTATCATTATGGCCCGCAGCAGCAGTCTACTGACTGCAAGGACCATATTGTTTTTGCTTAGAGTGAAAAAACGTAAAAAGCCAAAAAAAGGCCTCAAAGAACGGCCCTAAGCCAAACGGACCCGACCAGTGTATAGCAGGACCAAAAAGAAACACAGCGACGCCCCCTCATCCTAGAGCAAATTTTTCTATATTGTTTTTGCATTGTTATGGCCCGCAGCAGCAGTCTACTGACTGCAAGGACCATATTGTTTTTGCTTAGAGTGAAAAAACGTAAAATTTCTGCGCCTTTGAACGAAAATTACACCCCCGCCACATGAACGAAAAGTACCTCAAAATCGGACCACACGTAGGGAAAATTGAAAATGAATTTTTGGCATAATGCGCGTTACCCCCCCCAAAGCGATGACATCACAGGGGGCGTTTCCGTAAAAAAAATGAATGGGCCAAAAATCGTTTATGGGGCCAAAAAAAAATATTTCGAAATACTCAAAAAAAGGCCATTGAACCATGTCGGGGATAAGCCTGGGAACATTTGAAATTATTATGGGATGGCCACACGACCAACGCCTTGGCGTCAATCTGGCGGCGAAAACTGAGAAATGGCGTTTTTCACGTTTTTCAACAATATGGGAAACCGGCACTTTTGTTTGTCCGATTTTCACGAAACTTCACAAGCATGTGCATAGCCGGAGACTACAAACACCCAAGAAGTTTGATTGACCTTTGACCTTGGGAAGTTGCCGCCATCTTGAAATTAACGAAAAAAGCACGTTTGCTACGAGCTACGAAAAGAAATACCTCCTAGGGGGTTTTATCGACTGTTTTGTAACTTAGTTGGGCATTAATGGGAGCCTACTGGGAGAAAAATGTTGCAATTAGAAGTTGTAGAATATGAAATGGCGTGCCTTTGGCGAGGTCGCGAAAGACACGGTTTTAGCTAGGTCGAACATATTTTGCCCGAATAGCGCAAAACGGGTGTTCACACGTTCGGAGGCCCGAGCTGAACGAAACAACATAATTTTTGAAATCGAGATGCGTACCATGCGCCTCTGGTACGCAAAAAACCGTCGCGAAAAAAAGTGCTGACTCAGCAATTTCAATTTTTTATTTCGCATTTCGCAAACGAAACCAACATACCTTTGTTGGATATAACCATGGCTATTTTTTACATTATTATGGGATGGCTCCACGACCTACGGTTTGGCGGCCATTTTGTTTCGAAATCTTAAATTTTTGGATTTCAGAGAGGTGAAACGAGACTTTGTTTGTCCGATATTCACGAAATTTGACCCACAACGCCGCTAGCACGAGTCTTCAACAACCCTAAAGTTTCGTTGACCTTTGACCTTGGGAAGTGGCCGCATCTTGAATTTACGAAAAACGAGCGTTAGCATTAGCTTCAATCACATTTCACTTGCAGGGACTTTTTTTCAATCGTTTTCTAACGCATTCGGCATCAATGGGAAGTGATTGGCAAAAGAAAGATGGTATCACAAGCTATAGATTTTGAACGGCGTGGGCGTGGCGAGCTCGCAAAGTGGCGTAGTGTTAATACACGCTCATATTTCAATGCATTCCTATGGGACTTTAATATGTTGATCCCAGACTTAAGCTGTAACTGGCATAATAACATAGAATATGACCATATAAGGAATGTGGGCGTGGTTAGCGAATAACCCCCCGTTGCTAAGATAATCCAAAGTGTACTTTTTCCGATCCTTATGATCTTGACGTCAAACTGCTCGGTGATCTCAGACGAACAAAACATAAAATGGTTGCTATGGAGATAAAACCAACAGAAAAGCCGCCATTTTGAAAAAAGTGCTTTTTTAACCAATTTCTCACATTCATCTCAGACCAGCTATACAGAAAGCATATTGAGGGACTTAGGGTTCAACAGTGAGTGCTGAGCAAGTGAGTTCGGGGTCAAAGGTCACCGCCAAAGGCGGCAGTGGTGCGTAGGGGCGGGCGGCGGGGACGGCGGCGGTGCGTGTGGCGAGCGGGGAGGGAGAGGGCGGGCTGCGAGGGGGAGGGCTGGTTGCGGAGAGGGGGAGGGCAGGCGGCGAGGGTTAGGGCGGGTAGTGACTGCGGGCCATCCAACGCCGCTTGCGGCTTTAATTTTTATTAATTTTTATTTTATTATTATTTTATTATTATTAATTATTAATTAATCTGCAGTAACTAGAAAAATTCTCAGAGTTCAGTATAACCACTAAACATGCGTCATGATACGCATCACTTTTTTTTCAATGATAAATAATTCTGCCGACTCTCACGCATTTGATGGATTTCTCTCCCCCTCACCCCACACCTCTGAGACACAATAATGTTCATTTTTGTCTGTTTATTTTATGATTTTATGTGTTAAGGCTGAAGAAACTCTCACCGAATGAATAAATTATGCTTCCAGAGATTGTGTCAATTCAATTACAATAAATGTCCTTTTCTAGTCATTAGTGAGGCGCACGCAGATGCTTTACGCACAGGACGTGCATGTGGTCCACACATGCCCCTGAGATGGCTTTGGGACTGTATAAAGATGACACGGGACTCTGTCCACTATCGTTAGCAACTTCTTTATTATGTAACTTCCGACTCCCAGGACACCGTGCTACAGCAAAGCATCATGGGAACTGTAGTCCTCATACTACAGGGACGTCCAGACAAACTGCACTCTGATACTCAAATGTTCTCATTCTAACAGCACGCACCTGCCCCGGAACAGAACCTATGGGCTTCCTGCACAGAATTCTGGGAGGTGGGGCTGTGGGTCTGCGTCTCCCGCATTTTAATAATCTAATCCTTGAAATAATCGCTGGTTTGATTGATGGGCTGAGATCCGGAGCAGAAAAATTCAAATTCAGATTTCCCAAAAATAACTAAATTTGAATTATTTTTAAATATAACTTATAGTTTCATTTAAGAAATAATTTTTATCATTTGTCTAAAAACGAAATCACGGTTAAAAGACCACTGGGGATGCTTTTACAATAACAATATTTATAGTTGGAGTGGGCCTTTAAGAGCTTATATGAGAATTATTTCTCACAGGTTAAGGAGCGAGACCGTCTAAAGACTTGACAAAGCTGCAAAGCTGGTCCTGGTTCTGATCCACTCAAATGTAAAGTGGACCTAAACAAGAACAGGAACAGGAACAGTTTGGTCCTGATCCATGTTTCAAGATGGAATCATCCACTGAAACTCTCAAAACTTGAAAAAAAGACTACAAGCCAGAACAACAATAGAAAAGAATCTGAAATACGTTTTAGCTAACTGCTGTGTTTCATTTTAATATGAGTTAAAATGAGTTAATATTGTTTTTCATGTTACTAAACCCTTTAAATGCCGGCTCCAGTCGCACCAGAGCCTCAACACCTGTTTACTCTCCCAACGCAATGAGCATCAGAATCTATTTTGAATTAATTTAGTATTAGTTGTGTGGTTAAAGGGTTAAGATGGATGATATCTGTGTGGCTCTCATTGACTGTACAGCTGGACTGAGTGACCCTATTATACTCGCATCATAGGAGACCTATAATAATAATAATAATAATAACAATGTATCCACAGACCTCTGTGGATACATGAACAGCTGTCACTCAGTCATTCTGTTGTCAGAACAACCATTCTTGCTTTCATGTCTTTTTAACATCTTCCTGCTAATTCTGATTTTTATTAATAAAAGTAATATATTTTATTTATACAGCGCCTTTCTGGGCACCCAAGCTCGCCTTACAGATAAATACAAAACATAGTATACAGCTTAAAAAATGACAGTCATAAAACGTATAAAATGTCGTTAAAATTCAATTAATAAGGGTGGATATGCCAGTCTGGAGTCGTGAGTTTTGAGGTTTTTGGCAAACTGAGGGAGTGAGTCTATGTTCTGAAGATCAGAGGGAAGGGAGTTCCAGAGCTGGAGATGGAGATGGAGATGAGGCGATTAGGGGGTACAGCCAGCTGAAGGGAGGAGGAAGACCAGAGGACCCGGGCAGGAGTGGCAACATGGATGAGGTCCCAGAGGTATGGAGGGTCGAGGTTATGGAGGGTTTAGAATGTCAGAATAGAGTTTGAAGTTGATCCGTTGAGGCTCTGGCAGCCAGTGGAGCAGCTGCAGGACACGTGTGATGTGAGGAGTAGCAGGGGTTTGTGTTATGATCCAGCAGATCCGGCAGAGTTTTGAAGCAGTTGAAGTTTGGTTAGAGTTTTGTAGGGGAGTCCAGATGAAAGGGAGTTGTAACAGTCCAGACGGGAGGTGATGAGACTGTGCACTAGAACAGATGTGGAGTTTGGACCGAGAGACGGCGAATGTTACGGAGGTGGAAGTAGGCGGTCCGACCGATGTTATTGATGTGGGCAGTAAATGAGAGAGTGCTGTCAAGGATGACACCCAGACTCTTAACCTGTGGGGAGGGGAGGATGGAGCTGTCATCGAAGGAAATTGAGAAGTTATTGAGCTTTTTCAAGCTGGTCTTGGTTCAGAGAAGTTCAGTTTACTACTGTTCAGTTTAAGGAAATTTGCAGTGAACCAGGATTTTATTTCCTGGAGGCAATTGGAGAGAGAGGTAGGGGGGAGAGTGGCAACAGGCTTGGAGAAGTAGAGCTGGATGTCATCCGCATAGCAGTGAATGCTGTGTTTACAGAAGATCTGACCAAGAGGGAGATGATGAATAGCAGGGGCCCCAGGACAGAGCCTTGGGGCACCCCTGCTGTGACTGAGACTGTTGAAGAAGTGAAGGATTTTAGTTGAACTTTTACATGATGTTTCTTAGTTACTCAAGTTCTAAACTGGCCAATCAGACGCCTCAATAAAAACATGTGGTTCCCACTGGCCAACTCGTCGTGGACAGATTCTCCAGAACCCCGTCTGAGTGGAAGCGGTGCTCACTCCAGATTAATGACAGTAGTTTCCACAGAAATGTTGACTCAAAAAAATCGTTCACTTAGACCGACTTGGACCAATCACGGCTCACTAACCTCATCTGGCTCCAGACAGCGGTGTTTGTATCGTGGATCAATGACAACCATGGGACTATGGGGGATGTCATTCTAGCTCAGTCCAGTTCTCTTAAGCAGTCCTTGGTTGGTCTTTAAAAAGTTATTTATTGTCTAATAGTTTTTCAGTTCATCAGTTTTTTATCTTTATATATCCCCCAAAGTGTAGAAATCCTCCTATGAGATCCAAGTAAAGAGGGAATCAAACTTTTAATAACTTGAAGACATCTTCTGTTTCTTACATCATGTTTCTGTACAATCAATACATGTCCATTTACTAAATGCTGATCGATACAGGGAGATTGATGAACATTCTGCTTCCTGTGTGGATGTTAGAGATGCTCTTCTAGCAGGTCTGCTTTAGGAGAGATGTTTCTCCAGAAAGGTGAGAGTGTGAAGCATGGAGGGAAAATCAAGATACAAGAGTGGAAATATCTATATCTGCGGGCCGGTATCGATCCGATACAAACTTGAGATCGATGGTATCGATGATTTGGATCGATCCACTCAGCACTAATAGATGAAGGCCAAGCCACGCCCACTTTTTTATGTTCACAAATATTTGCAATTTTTCATTGATTTGCTCATTTATATTTAGGGAGGGTGTTTATTCTTCTCCCGTAGCCCTCTGTTGAGTTTCAGGATCGCCTCAATGTCAGATGTAAAATATTCAGTCAGAACAAAATGGAATTATTTTAAAAAGCGACGTCCATTTCATTTGAAACATAAGCCTTTGTGAATGATTGTGTCATCATAAGTGGTTGATTGGATGGAATTTACACCAATCAGATGGCCGTTTGGTGGCACAAACAACACAGAACATTTGGAACACAAAATCAAAGATAGGGCAAAAGTAAGATGAGGCACTACGCATCTGAAAACTTTGGTGTTGCAAACAATAAAACGTTTTTAAAAAAGAAAAATAAAAAAAGGTTGTAAACGTAAAAATATATTTTGAGAGAAAATCAAATTGAAAACGCAAAAATATATTTTAAGCAAATACAATTTTTTAAAATATCAAATATTTTCATTTGCAAATTATGATTTTTTTTCTCAACACTTTAGATTTTGTTTGCGATTAAGAAAATTTTGATCTCAAATATGTAACTTTTGCTGGCAATACAGTGGCACAAAAATCACTTCATTCTGATCCGGCCCACTTGAGATCAGACGGGTCGAACGTGGACCCTGAACCAAAATGAGTTTGACACCCCTGAGGGGGAAAATCTGGAAAAAAATTCAAGATATCTTGATATACACTAAAAAAATGGTTTATGTAACAGATAAAACAGATATCATTGTCTGCCATTGGTTATGTATCCAGTCGACATGTTGTCTTTTCACTACTGTAAGTATGAAGGCACAATAGACCATAGATAGATCCATCAGGGATCAGACAGCAGGTTTAGATCTGGACCCAGATGTTGGATCATGTGGATCCAACAGGGATCATATGGATCCAACATCTCTCTACTATTACAGCTGGTGGACGAGCGGTAACAGTACAAAATCAAAAGAAGAAGAGTCCTCCTCATCATCATCATCATCCAAACTCCTTCAGTCACACTTCAGAGTAGAATCAGAAGAAGAAGAGGAGGAGGAGGAGGAGGAGCTTCACTTCACCTAAAGACAGACATCTGATTCAGGCAGAGATGACTCTGATGTTCACCTGGTTTGAACAGCAGGTGACTTTAATACTATGACTTCAATTCTGATGATATTTGTGCAAAAAAAAAAAAAGATTCAATTTTTGATGAAACCTTTTTTATGAAAAGATCGCCTGACAGATCAAAGCTGGAGCTTCTCTCTGAAAACCTTATTTTGAAAAACAGAAAACATGAAAAGCATGCACTGCAAACGTCAAACTCTACAGGTTAAGTTTAAATTAGTTATTTTCAAAACAGTTAATTAACTAAATATTCATCTTTAATAAGCAAAACATAAATCTGACAATATTAAAAACGTTTGTGATAAGGATGCAAGAAAAACTTCATCTTACAAAAACTCTGAATCAGAGTGTTGTCATCTGCAACATTTGGAGTAAAGTTTCTTGTTTGAATTGATGTAAAGCTTCTCTGTCTGTGTGAAATGTTCCCAGTGGGATCTTATAGAAATAGTTATTTTTTAAAGATTTTAGGGTGTTTTTCTATAATCAAATAAAGTTTGAAAGTAAAAAGAAAAAAAGAAAAAAATATATATATATATATATATATATACATACATACATATATATAGATTTGATTAAATCTAAGATTTAACAATTAAGCATATTTTTTTTTATTAAAATGAATCAATTATAAGATTTTTCCAGCAGGTGGCACTACTGTTCCCAGTTTGCAGGGAGGTCAACAGTTAAGATGAAAGACAAATATGAGCATCTTCTAACAGTTTGAAGATCAATGAATGAAAAATGTTCAGATTTTTTATTCATAAATGGAATAAAAACATCTGTTGACACTGTTTTATTGTGTCATAGATAGATACTTTATTACAGACTCAAGGTCCATTTACCACAAAGACACAACAGATAAAAGACTTAAAAAGACTAGAATAAATGTACATATGTATTTATAATATATGATAAAAATGTAAATAAAAAAAAACATAAAAGCATAAAAAGTCTTGACTCATGATAATCAACCATATGAGCCGATAAAACAATTAAAATTACCAGTATTGCAGACTAAAAAGCTCAAAAAACAATTGCAGACATAAAAATTTAAAACCTAAAAACAGATTATCCTTATAAAATAATAAAACTTTCACTGCTGTGCAGAACAAATAGAACAACTAGAAGAGGAATACTTGAGCAAACAACACCTGGTGTCACAAAGTAATAAAAATAATCCGAAAAGTTTAATTTTCTTTAAAAGGTAGAATGCAGAAAACGTGACTCACTGCAGCCCTCTGGTGGTGACTACGGGGATTGCAGCGGAACATAACATTTAGTGGGGAAAAAAGGAAATTTACTTTTTTTTACACTAAAGAGACTAAAGGGGTTTGAAGTTTGGAATAAATAAAATAAAAAATAAAATCAAAGAAATGCTCTTTTCAGGATTCTTTTTGTTGACATTTTCTTTTCAAAAAAATAAATTACAAAACAACATTTTTCTCCAATCATTTTTTTTTTTTTACCATTACACCATGAAATTACATAAAAAAATCAAGAAGGAAACCTATTAAGTGAATTTCTAATTAATTCTAATTGTTTTTAAGACTTTCACAGCTGATGGCCTCATGACCTCAGAGTGGGGGGTCCACAGCCTGCCCCCACCCCCAGATGACCTAGAAGACCCCTCGCTGTCATCATCATGTCCAAAAAGTGACTTTTCATTTAGGAAAAAGTCCAAGCCCCAGGTAGTCCCCGCCCCCTCGTGCAGCTAAGCAGCTGGAGCAGCATGTCACGCCACTGCCGATCTCACCTTCACTGTCTGCTGGAGCAGAGAGCCACAGGTTCAACACCCATCCTGCTACCACGACCGCTGCACACGCGGGTCACGCTCATGAGGAAACTCACCTGGAAAGCCCCTGCAGCCGGGAGCAGGTCAGGTTAATGTTTGCCCGGCAGCCGTAAAGGCCTCAGCGAGCGTTCATCCTCAAGCAGCTGCAGCGCCAGAGCTGCAAACGTCACAAACACCAAAGTGTTTAATCTGAAGTCATAAAATCAAAAAAGACCAAAATGAACGAAGAAAACAACTAAAGAGACTTTCTGTTGATTCTGATGCTTTTGTAGAAGCTCAGTGACAATGACATAATTCCAGAAATGCAATAAATAAAAATGTATTTTCTTTGTTTGGGACAGAACTGAAGATAAAATGAATACTGTTAACTGTTGCCCCACATGGACGCCTCATCAAATGCTCCATGCTGTCTGCACACTCAGAGCTGACCTCATCAGCTCCATGAACTTTGTTTTGTAGTCCTACTTTCTAACAAACACAAAATCCACCTTTCAAAGGACAGAAACTGCTCCAGGATTCTTTTGTTGAAGATCCACTTTTCCAGGTTTCTCCCACTGTGTGTCTCAGCATTGTGTGGCGGATGCAGACGTCCATGGTCGAGTGTTGCTGCTGTCAAAGTGTCAGAGTTCATTTTCTAACCTGGACTGTTTACAGTGTGCGTTAGCTGTCAGCAGGTCAAGACTCACTCTGCCATGTCCTCCTCCGACCACCAGAGGGACCCCTCCGCCCACTACTAGATAAATACAGGCAAATTTACTCTTAAAAACAACTTTACTGAATGTATTTAACAATTAAGTTGACTATCTGAGCTTGTTGTAACAAGCAGAACATCAAAGTCCTAAAAACTGTGTTAGATTATCTTAAAGTTATATTAAACACGAGTTTGACAAAGATTATAGAATACCAACAAAGGAAGAAGTCTGACAACTGTAGGCTGTGACAGATGGATGGAAATATACTTGTTAAGTTCATTCACAGTCAAGTTGTTAATTCATAATTAAACCCCTGTAAACTTTTCTAGTTTTTATTTATTTCATATATATATATATAATATATATTATATATATATATATATATATAATAAGTATTCTGCCCCCTTGAACTTTTAAATCTTTTTGCCACATTTCAGCAAATATATTTTTCAGTGAATCTGAACCTTATAGGCCAAAATGTCAGAAGTTCCCCTGCACACAAAGAAGCCACATAACTCCTGGTGGTCATATGTTGTGTAGAGACACATAAACGCGAGCGTTCTGTTGTTTCAACTCAATCAAGAGAAGAACTATAGACAAGTGTTGAGTTTAACTCCATTAGATTGAATTGGAGTTCCATCCATCCATTCTTCCCTTTCAGCTTTAACCGTTTACTCATTGCTCTTTCAAGCAGCAAACATTTGACCCAAAAGAGACATTTTGGGCTCAGGGAGGCTTTGAGGCAGTTTTACTCTGTAAAAAATGTCCTGGAACTGAGAAAGTGGCTATGAAATCTGTGAACCAAGAAGATGGAATAAGAGACACAAGTATACAAAAAAAAAAAGATCAAAGGCGCTGACCCACACAAGAAAAATCTTTTAAAATGAATAAAACATTTTACTGACAGTGAAGGCATTATTGCATTGTGTTTGAAAAGCTGGACCATCATACATCACATTTCATGAACTTCATGAACATTAGCATCTGGAGGGTGTAACCCAGAAGAGAAGAGCGCTTAAAATTAAAAAGATCTTTATGAAAACATAAAATTAGAATAATGTAAAAAAGGAAATAAATAAATGCAATTACAAAAAAGGGATAATAAAAATTTAAATATTTTTTAGAAAGTGTTAAAGCCGTTTAAAGGTTTAAACATTCAGCGTTTCATTTTGTTTAATCTTTTGTGAAAGAAAAGGGAATTGTAAACTATTTTTTTATTTTGTTTTACAAATTGATGGACTTTTATCTTAAAAAGATGCGTGTTCTCCGGCTGATGTAGTCCATGTGATTGGCAACAGCCAATCAGGTTTGTTGCTGATCTCAGAACTATAATGATTGAGCTAGCTTCGCAGCCGAGGGAAAAGACAGGAACAAACCTTTTCTGTTTTTTTATTTCATTTTTACTTGTGGTGAAGCTGAGTTTTTTGTTTGTTTTTCCTCCTCTGTTTTTTTTCTGTTTTTTTAACATACGGGACTTGGTAAGTGTTAAAATAATATTTGCTTGAATTCATTTGATATTTAACATATTTATTTTTTGTACATTTCATGAAACTGCAGACTATGTCAGTAAATTTATGTTGTTTTATGTCTTTATTGTGAAGTTGTGAAAGTTTTTTTGCGTGTTAAAATGAAGGCTACGCCCAGACAATCCATCCGCCATTACATGCTGCGGAACTTTTTTTTGCTGTGTAACTTGAGAGTTCAGTTAACACGAAACTGTCATATTTTTATTAATCCCTACAAACTGTTTTTCTTATTTTAATTTTCTTATTAGAGTGTATTCTATGTTGGAATGATAAGCCACTAAAAGAAAAAAAAAAAGGACTCCTCAATCCGGGATCCATGTGCGGGACAGAACAAGATGGCTGTCAACCCTGAAGCTTTTGACGAAGGACCAGGCGCCCCCTGCTGGACACTTGACTCCTCCCCCCTCTGGAGCTGGTAGGAACCTTCCTCGTTCCTCTGCTCATCGCAGAGCATTCCTGGACAGTCGAACTGGAACCCAAACACCCCTGAGCCAGAGCGACGAGGACAGAGAAATACAGTTTTCCTTGGGGTTTATTCAGTCTTTTGCTGAATCACTTTAATGAATATTTCATTGTTTTTTTGTTCCATTCACAGTAATCCTGTAAAGCATTGTGGAGCAATTTGAGTTCTTGTTTGTTGATTAAAGAAATGATTGGGGGAAAATACACCTGACGTTTAAGAAACTTTATTTAATTCAGAACGTGATAAAAGAATTAAACTTAGAATTAAAACAAAACTAGAGCTTGATACACGAACTTAAATCAACTAGAACTAATCTTTGAACAACTAGAACTGAAACTAAAAGAAAAACCAAAATAGATCTCAATCCTAACTTAAAGGTTGAACAAAACTGAGCTGAAGAACTAACCTAGGTTCAAGAGAAATCTCCTTTTAATCTAAATCATAAGATTAAATCTACTGGGATTTCTGTGTTTCATGTTATATGTCTTTGTATTGTTTATGTATGTATAATTAAATAAGCCAACAAATTCCAACTGTATGGTGTCTGTGGTGGTTTTTTTAAGGTAGAAGTTTAATATTCTAACGGTTGAACATTTCCATTCATGCTGCTGCTGCTGCAATGCAGCATGAATGGAAATGTTTGAGTTTATTTTTATTTTTTCATAGGTTTATCAAAGTCTGTGTCTCGCTAGCATGTCTGGAGGGATAAGGGGCGGAGTTACACAGCTCAGCACCATAAGCCACGCCCACACAGAAGGATTTTTGGAAATAAAGGCTTCAGATCAACAGGAAAAATAGCTTTTTAA
This sequence comes from Oryzias javanicus, assembly GCA_003999625.1. Classification (NCBI taxonomy): domain Eukaryota; kingdom Metazoa; phylum Chordata; class Actinopteri; order Beloniformes; family Adrianichthyidae; genus Oryzias; species Oryzias javanicus. The sequence continues at coordinate 6,699,332 of CM012449.1, read as the reverse complement.
GACATTTAGGATGTGGAATTTCTGTTAAAAACTTCACAGTCTGAATTAAAACCCCACTGGGAACATTTAAAGAAAATTTTAAAACTCATAGGGGGACTTTAGACACCTCTATGGTCTCTCAGGCGCTCCTGCAGGCTGTTCCAGAGGTGAGGACCGTAGTGAGAGAACGAAGCCTCACCATAAGTTTTGGTCCTCACCTTTGGAACAACTAACAGGCCGGTGCCGGAAGACCTCAGGGTCCGCGAGGGTTCGTACTTTAAAAGATCATTGAGATAAAAAGGCCCAAGACCATAAAAACATTTATAAATCATTAAAAGAACTTTAAAATCAATCCTGAAACGTACAGGGAGCCAATGCAGCAATCTTAAAACTGGTGTAATGTGTTCCCGCCCCCTGGTCCTCGTCAGAACTCGTGCCACTGAGTTCTGTAATTATTGTAAATTTGAAAGAGACTTTTGAGGTAAACCAGAGAGCAGGGCATTACAATAATCTAAACGACTAAAAATAAAAGCATCAGCCTCTCTGTGCTGGAGAGAGAGAGAAATGGGCGGAGTCTGGCAATGTTTTTAAGATGATAAAATCCTTTCTTAATGACATTTTTAATGTGAGGGATAAAATTCAGCTCAGAGTCTAAAAGAACGCCCAGGTTTCTCACGCAGTGAGAAGGATTAAAATGATTGAGTTTGGGTAAAATCCTCTCTCTCTCTCTAGTCTTCAGGACCGATGATTAAAATTTCTGTTTTGTCCTGGTTGAGCTGAAGGAAGTTCTCTGCCGTCCATGACTTTGTATCTACAGTATTTTTATCATTTTATTTTATTGTTATTAGTGACCCGATGTTATCTTGCTCTCATTTCTAACTTGTATAATTTATTATTATTGAGAGTAAAATATTAAAAGTTATTTAAGGTTTAAGTTGATTTATTCTGGAATAATATTCCTGCATTTTTATTATTCATAATTATGTTAAAAGTTACAGTTTTAAAGTTTAAAAAATTGACCTTCTGCTGGTTTTTTTTTTACTTTTTTTTTTTTGTCATTTTGCTCTGATTTTTTATGCTGTTTTGAAGTTAAGCTAACATTTCAGCTACATGCTAACTGTTTTGGCTAACCTAAGGATTTTCCTTGTTGCTGTTTAGGCTAATTTGGCATTAAGCTAATATTTTAGCTGGCTATCAGCTTCAGCGTTTTCAGCATTATTATTATTGCAGATAATGCTATTTATCTAGTTCATAATTATGTTAAAAAGTTACAGTTTTAAAATGTAGTTTTGGAGAGTTCAATAAATGTTTCTCCTGTTCGTCCCGCGACCTCAGGGGTGTTCTGGATTTTGGCCTCTTGTCTCACAGGTCTTAGAATTCAATTCAATTCAATTCAATTCAATTCAATTTTATTTATATAGCCCAAAATCACAAAGAATTTTGCCTCATTGGGCTTCATGCAGGTAACAGCAGAAACACCGAGTCTGCTCTCGGGGGGGGTCTGGTGTACAGGGGGAGGTGCCTTCAGGAAACCATGGAACTTCCCTTTTCAGTTTTAAAGTGTGGGGATTTACCAGCTGTTTGCTTATAATTGATCGTAGTTAAACATCAGCTCGGAGCTGCAGGCGGCAGAATCTAATCTCACTGAGGTCACCGCTGTTAGGTGAACGGTGGACGAGATTACTCTGATCCTGGAGATAACTGTGCAGCTATATGTGCCTAAAGGAGCAGACAACAACTATATTTCTTCTGCCTCTTAAAAATACATTATTATGGGATATATTTTCTGACTGTTTTTGTCGTCTTACATTCTGGGAACATCTTCAACATTTCGTTCTTTGACTCATTTCTGCCTAAAGTCGTGTATTTTATGTATTTCCAAGCGCAGAATTTGAGCCTCATACTTACTCTCTCTTTTTTTTGTTCCTTAAATGTATGAACCCAGTCTCTGTTGAGTTGATTCTAATTTTTGACACATTTGTTGGTTGATTCCAGGAGTCTAACCTCTAACACCTAAAGAGTTATTTGGGTTGATTTCTCTTCAACCACAACCCAGTAGAAGCCACAAAGCCTGAGGTCACCCTTTAGAACATGAAGACACTCATTTGTATTTAGGTTTTTGTTACCATTATGAGGAATATAAATGAAGTCTTGTTTTAATGAAACAGAAAAAATAGCAGTTTTAGTTTTTCAAAATATGAGGTAGTTTCTAAATTTTGACAAGCTTACATGACTTCTGTTCAGAATAAGACACTGTATCACATTGGATCACCTTAATGCAGCTAATGTAGTACTAGTGTAATATTAGGAATATTGTTTTTAGTGATTGTGTGAATGATTTGTAGCATTTACATTATACTGATTCTGGTTTTCAGCACATAAAAACTCAATCACACTTTCAGTTATTTCAACAATCAAAAGGTCCAGCTCATTCAGGACGTTACTGCTGGTATTTTTGATGTGTATAAATGTTTTGTTTTTTTTAAATATTGAGCAAAATATTCCCCATAGGAAATGAATGAGAAATTACTCAAATCCTTCAGAATCTGTGTGCACTTTGGAACTTGTGAACTTCTGCTAACATTCAGCTAAAGACACCATCGAAGCTTCTAAATGCTCAGCAACTACTGGGTTTTTTAGGGTAGCTAAGAATTCAGCTTTTAATCTTGCAACATGCTAGCTGTTTTTAGCTAATTCAGATATTTTCCAGGTTTTTTTTAGGCCAATTTGGAGTTTGGCTAATATTTTAGCATTATGCTAGCTGTTTTGTTGAAGTTAGACTTTTTTTCCAGGTTTTTTAGCCAAATTTAGAACTTAGCTACTACTTAAGCTTTATGCTAGCTTTTTTGGTTAAAACTAGACTTATTTCAAGTTATTTAGGAACATTTAGAGCTTAAATAATATTTTAGCATTATGCTAGCTGTTTTGGCAAATTCAGCCTTTTTTAAAAGGGTAACCAAACAGGGAAGTTGAAGGCTGACTCCACCCATAGCCGAAATGTTTAAATCCAGTCAGAGGGGCGGGGCTTGGGGGCAGGACTGTTATCATTACTGGAACTGTATGAGCCGCTTTTCTCCTTCAAAATTTACAGGAATTTTGTTGACTGTGTTAACGGTTGAATGGTTAGCATAAATCAAAAAACAAACGGTGTTACAGGGATTTCTGAGGAGAGGATTTGTGGTTTTTTTCTTGTTTCCAGCTGATTGTTTGGTTCAAACCCCCCCTGACTCCATCTGCTCCTCTCTGAGCTCCAACAGAAGGAACCTGTGACGACAGAGGAGCCCCGCTCTGATCCACCGCCCCCACCTGCTGGCTAAGCCTCCGAACTGCAACTCGACGAGCAGCAGGTGGCGCCAGAGAGCCGCTCCAAACAGAAGGTGATGCAACCCCGGCAGCAGAGCTGCTGTCCGTCACTTCCAGATGGACTCTTTCTTCCTCCAGCCTGGGCTTGCATCATCGCGCTCTGCAGACCTCCGTCCTCCAACCTTCAGCTGCAGCACCGGCCGCTCTGGCAGAGGAGGGGAAGGCCCGGGGCGCCGCTGCCTCCAGGCTCTCCTCCACCATTCAAGGCTGAACAAAGCTGGGGATTTGCTCCTCTGTTGGAGTGAGCGAGCAGATGTTCCGCTTCATCTCCACTCCGGTGCTGAAGCGGCTCCTGGACGCGAGCAGCGGGAAGGAGATTATCCCGCTGCATCGTGTCCATGAGTCCACGTGAAGAACAAAATCTGAGGTTTTCAAAAGCTCCAAAATGAATTATGACATGTCGGTTTAATATTTCATGCGCTTTTTTCTTTCTTGTTTTCCCTTTTTAAATAAGTAAACAGCACAGAGCTCCAGATCCTCACTGTTTACATTCAGAACGGCCTGTTTGGTTGGAATCAAAAGTTTCTCAGAACTGCAGCAGACATGCAGGGGGGTGGGGGGGGGGTCACCTTTTCGGAGGTGTCAAAGTCCTTAAAGAGGAGCAACAGTCGTCCTGAGAATTGCTCTCCTCACAGTTCGGTCATGTCTGGTTGAGTCTGTTTACTGAGTTCAGTTCAGTTTATCCTCCCTCCCCAGAGGAGAACATACAACCTGAACTGAATGTTACAGCTAAATTACTGTCATAAAATACAAAGGGAGGAGCTTAAAGTGGTGTTCTGTTGTTAAAAAGAATGAAATACCAGAAAACGGTTGGAAAATATTCAGTTTTAAATCTCCCTCTGATAAAAATCCTCTTTTCAGACTTTTATCATGTCTGTGTGTCATTTTTCTTCTGAAAGAGAACAAATGTAATCAGAAATCATTTAGTTTTTATTTCTCCTTTTAAATCTCTGTCAACCAAACAGTCTTGGACAGACTCTGTTTTTCATCAATCATCTTCTTTCTGCTGCACATGCACTAAACCCTCATCTGGTCCGGCTAGCGTGTCTAGTTCAGGTTCTGGAGAAGAGAAGATGCTATCTTCACATTGACTGCAGTCAAATGAGCCGCCGTTCACATTTCTGTGGTCCAATCAGCCGTCACTGGATTTTTGGTGTGAGTTTCATCCAATACTTACGGTAGCAGTCCTGAGAACGCTGGAAAATCTCCACCAGACTCCACGGAGCTTCTTGATGTGACCACGGAAATGTGAACGGCGGCTCGTTTGACCGCACTTGGAAAGGATTGTAAATCAATCAAAGAGCATTTGGATGTTAGCTTTCATTATTTTCTGCTCTGAGAAACCAATGGATTGAATGGATTGATCACAGCAATGTCAAGAAACATCAAAGAGTCTTTGCTGAACTGGAAGGAGAAAGAATCAGGATTTTGGAGGAAGTTCTGTCTATGAAGATCTGAGCTGATATCCGGATCAGAACCATACGGCTGGACATTACCCAGATTGATGGATGTTTTTGTGGAGCAGCGGGGGAGATTTACGCTGTGAATGCGAAGGCTCTGGCCTGATTTCATGAGGGTGGAAGGTAATGCATTTCCTATGGGGGACCTCAACGCTCCAGATGTCCAGGGGTCCGTTTCAATTCAATTCAATTCAATTCAATTTTATTTATATAGCCCAATATCACAAATTCAATTTGCCTCATTGGGCTTCATGCCTGCAGTTTTTACAGATGCACAGATGGAGTCATAAAATATGCACAATAGGTAAAAACTAAACAGACTATAAAGAACAGGTCATCCCTGTCCTTAGACCCTCCCTCGCGGTAAGGAAAAACTCCTAAAAAAAAACCTGAGTCAGGAAAAAAGAAGAAACCTTAGGGATTCCCACATGAGGGAGAGATCCCATCCCAGGACGGACAGGCGATACCAGAACGGTTAAAGAAAAGTTAGCTGCTAAAACTGCATATATGAGTAGAGTTCATTCATATAGAGCTGAGTTCATTCATATAGAGCTGAGGGACAAGTGATGATTAAGTCCATAGTCCAGATGAGGCAGAACTGCAGACCACGACCAGGAGCAGGAGGACAGACGACCCACCAGGAATCACTCCCACTCAGAGATGCAGGATGGTGACGGATGGTGACGGGGCTTCATCCAGATGGGCGGGGCTTCGTCAGGATCACCAACAAGTCTCCGGAAACTGCAATCTCTCCCGGTCTCCCACAGGGGAGTCGGAGAGAAGGAAAAACATGTGAATTATACTGCACCACCAACAAAGGCATACAATTAGAAGTAAATAAAAAAGTAGAGGAGAGGAGAGGTAGATGGAAAAGAGGACAGAGCCCCAGTGCACCATACTTTTCCCAGCTTCTAACTTCTAGCAGCCTTCTATGTTATTATGTAGAGAATATACATATTTCATCATTTATATTTCAAGCATATATTGGAGAAGTATGTGATTATAATAATTTATTTCCCAAACTTCAGAGCAGTATGGGAGCATTATGTTAATTATTCTATGATTACTGGCTAGTCTGGCAGAACGCCTGTCCAAAGAGGAATGTTTTAAGGCTAGTTTTGAAGGTAGAAACTGTACCTGCCTCTCTGACATGGGCTGGGAGCTTATTCCATAGAACAGGAGCTTGATAACTGAAGGTTCTACCTCCGACTGTACTTTTAAAAATTCTAGGAACTACAAGCAGTCCTGCATTCTGTGAGCGAAGCGTTCTGATTGGCTGGTAAGGAACTATGAGATCTCTAATATAGGATGGGGCCACACCATTCAGAGCCTTATATGTTAACAGGAGGATTTTGAACTTTACTCTAAATTCAACTGGGAGCCAGTGGAGAGAAGCCAACACAGGAGTGATGTGTTCTCTTCTGCTAGTTCCTGCTAACAATCTTGCTGCTGCATTCTGGACAAGCTGAAGACCTTTTAAAGAACTTTTAGGGCATGCTATCAGTAAAGAGTTACAGTAATCCAGTCTCGACGTAACAAATGCATGGATGAGTTTTTCAGCATCACTTTTAGATAACATATTTTTAATCTTAGCGATATTGCGTAGGTGAAAAAATGCAGTTTTACAAGCTTGAGATATTTGAGCATTAAATGATAAATCCTGGTCAAATAAGACCCCTAAGTTTCTGACTGAAGAATTGGGAGCAATATTTACACCATCCAAGGAGACTATCTTATCTGAGAGAGCATCTCTCAGGTGTTTAGGACCCAGTATCATGACCTCAGTTTTCTCTGGGTTCAGAAGGAGGTAATTAATTGTCATCCAGGACTTAATGTCTCTAATGCAGGAATTCAGTTTTTCTAGGTGGTCATTCTGATCTGGTTTAATGGATAAATACAGCTGTGTATCATCTGCATAACAGTGGAAATTAATGCTGTGTTTCCTGATTATGTCTCCTAAGGGCAGCATGTAAAGCATGAATAGGATGGGCCCTAAAACTGAGCCCTGTGGGACTCCGTAGCTAACTCGAGTACAATGAGAGGACTGTCCATTTACGTGAACAAACTGGTGTCTATCAGATAGATAGGATTCAAACCACTGGAGGGCAGATCCTTTGATCCCTATGTCATGCTCTAGTCTATGGAGTAAGATGCTGTGGTCAATAGTATCAAAGGCTGCGCTGAGGTCTAACAGGACCAGAACAGAGATTAGTCCCTTTCTGAAGCTAATAGCAAATCATTGGTAACTCTGACCAGTGCAGTTTCAGTGCTATGGTGAGGTCTGAAACCCGACTGAAAATCCTCAAAGTGATTGTTGTCCTGTAGGTGGCACTGCAGCTGCTTTACCACAACTCTTTCTAGGATTTTAGATATGAATGGGAGATTAGATATTGGTCTATAGTTGGCCAGAATGTCAGGATCCAGGCTGGGCTTTTTCAAAAGAGGTTTAACAACAGCACATTTAAAAGACTGAGGCACATAACCAGTTTCCAGGGAGGCATTTATTATGGTTAGAATAGATTCACTGATTAGGGGGAAGATTTCTTTAAAAAGTTTAGTGGGGATTGGGTCTAGGAGACAAGTGGAAGTTTTAGAAGATGTAATAACTGATGCTATTTCTGCTTGGTCCACAGCAGTAAAGCAATCTAATGTTACAGACATTTCTATGGATGTTTTCCTTTCTACCATTTTAATTTGCTCAGGGGTAATGGTAGGAATAACCTTGTTCAATTTGCATCTGATATTTGAGATTTTATCATCAAAGAATGTAACAAAGTCTTCAGAGCTGAGGGCAGCAGGAATATGTGGTTCAACCGAGCTGTGGCTGCTGGTCAGCCTGGCTATGGTACTAAAGAGAAATCGTGGATTATTTGCATTTTCTGCTATTAAAGATGAGTAATATTGAGTTCTCGCTTTACGCAGGGATTTTTTATAGCTTAAGAGGCTGCATTTCCAAGCATTCAGAGAGTGCTCTGAGCCAGAACGGCGCCATTTTCTTTCTAATTTACGAGTTATTTGTTTGAGGGAACGTGTTTCAGCGTTAAACCATGGTGCTACTCTGTTTTGTCTAACAAGCTTGAGTTTCAGAGGGGCAACAACATCAAGGGTTCCTCTGAGGGCTTGCATGGTATCATTGACAAACTGCTCATTATCAACGGGGCTTAAAGAGCTCTGAGAGTATTTATCTAACATGTTACTAAACATTGGTTGGACTGAGAGTTTAAATTCAGATACAGAACGGTCAGATAATGTTCGTTTCAGCTCTTTCTTAATCACTGGAGCTATGGTGTTTTCTAATATAAACTGATAGGTAATTAAAAAATGATCAGAAAGTATGGGGTTGTGAGGATGGTCACTCAGATGACTATTCTCTATGCCATAAGTTAAAACAAGTCCAGGGTGTGCTTGTGACAGTGGGTGGTTCATTTACATTTTGTGTGAAACCAACATTTTCTAATAAGGCTGCAAAAGCATTCCCAAGACAGTCATTACAGTCATCTAAATGAATATTAAAATCTCCTGTCATTAGGATATTTATCAGAGTGAAAGAACAACAGCTGAAAAATCTGAAAACTCTGTTAAAATCTGAATACGGGCCGGGAGGGCGATAAATAATTATGAATAAGAATGCTTTTTCAGTATTTCTACTTGTGTGATTTATTGACAAAACAATGTTTTCAAAGGAATATAATTGTATTTAGCTTTAGTGTTAAGAAGTAAGCTTGCATGGGATATTACAGCTAGCCCACCTCCTTCCCAGAAATCCTGGATTTCTGATGGTTTTTATAGCTAGGGGGGTTGCTTCATTCAGCCTGACATAATCATCCTGTTGTAGCCAGGTTTCTGTTAGAGCTAGTAGGTTAAGTTTATTGTCATTAATTAATTCATGGACTAAGAGGGACTTTGAAGAAATTGATCTAATGTTTAGCAATCCACATTTAATGACCTCATGGTTTTGCTCATTATTGAGAGTATCAGCAGCTAATACTTTTAGCTTTCTGTGTCTCACTCCTCTCACCTGTCTTTTAGTACACAAGCTAAAGCTAGGAACTGCTGAGCTGTCCCTGTTTGGGTTAGTACCAGCGCCGAAGGCGGCTCAGAGGAGAGTTGTAAACTGCTGCTCTGTGCCCGGGTCTCATCTCTGGATTGTCAGTTTGCAGGACTAAAGCTAGCACAAATGTTCCTGGAAAGAAGAGAGGCACCTCCCAAGTAGGATGGATGCCATCTCTCCGCATGAGACCGGGCTTCCCCAAAACACGTTCCAATTGTCCACAAAAGTAATGCCATTTTCTGGGCACCATCTAGCTAACCAGCGGTTAAATGATGAGAAGCGGCTGTACATTTCATCATTGACTAGGTTTGGCAGAGGACCAGAGAAAATTACTGTGTCGGACATCGACTTAGCAAGCTTACACACCGAATCTACGTTCAGTTTGAGAATCTCTGATTGTCTCCGTCGGGCGTCGTTACCGCCTGCGTGAATCACGACTCGACGGAACCTCGACTTACTCTTGGCTAACAACCTGAGGTTTCCTTCGATGTCACCAACTCTGGCCCCCGGGTAACACCTGACTGTAGCCGCTGGGAGCTTCACGTGTCTAACTTCAGAGGAGCCAATCACCAGAGTTTGGGGATCAGGGGTGCGTCGCTGAGGGAGAGAACCTATTACACACGAGAAGCTTCGGGTGCTCTAAGTGTTTGCTTTTTGCACTATGCTTCCTTCCCACCGGCAAACCATCCTGGGTTTCCCCCGGCTGCGGGAGGGGTGCTGGGATGCTAGCTTCGTTAGCCCTGGAAGTAGCGCGGCCCGCGCTACGAGTAACTACCTTGCTAGCTGGCTTAGCTTCCACTGTGCGGGCCCGTGCTTCTAGCTGCTCTAGCCTGGCCTCCAAGTCTAAAATCAGACTGCACTTCACACATCTACCACTATCTCCAGTAAAGGAGGCAGGGTCCTCGCTGAACATATGGCACATGGAGCAGGAAAGAGGGGAACAAGAAGACGAGGAGGAATCCATAGCTCAATGCTAAGCTATGGTTAGCGGTGTTTTGCTAACGAAAAATCTACGTAAACGCTATGTGTGGTTAGAAGAGCAACGGTTAGCACAGTAGTTTACTCACTAAAAGACAAAAGGTGGTACTTAAGATTTTAAGTAACAAACAGGATTTACACTAAGATATCAGCAGATCAGGTAGTCAAAAGCAGGAGCTACAGAAGCAACGACCAAGCACTGGGTAACGCTCACCCGGAAATGACGTCACAGGAAACAGGAAACAGCTGGTTTAGTCAGAACTCTGAGTTCATGAACTCCAGATTCAGTAAAACTCAGAGTTTTTGGTTTCAGAAAAAGAGATAACTTCAAACCATGAAAGTGGGCAAAACCAAACCCATTTCAAGAAGCTGAATTAAGCTGAATTCAGAATCAATCACTATGGAAACTGAGTCTGTGAACGAAACCTGGTCTGGAGCTGGAGCCCGTTTCAAGAAGCAGTTCAACAAATTTGAATGGTGCTGTCTTTGCTCCATTGATCAGGGCTTTTAGTGGTCGTGATGCTAACACCTGATTCTGGTTCCAACAACTTCAAGTTGATTGAATCAAACTTTTTCAGCTGTTCTGAAACAGAAAACTCTAAGTTTGAGAATTTTGAGTCAGTGGACTCTGAGTTTAGGTTTCAACTCTAAATTTGTTGAACCTACTTCTTGAAGCGGGCTCCTGGGGGGAGGAGTCAACCAGTCCAGTTCACATATAAACTCAATGTTTATGTTTTGCTTTTCTTAAAACAAACAAACAAACATCAACAACAATCCGCCGCCTTCTCAAACAGCGTTTCAATTTGCAGTTTTTGACCCACTGGGATTGCCGTAGTTGCCAGGTGAGTTTCCAGTGGGCGTGGTCGAGCATTTGAACCCGAGAGGACGCAGAGAGCAGCCTCAGAGAGCGGCTGAGTCCGTTTGGGGTAGGAGCTCCTCCCGGCCTCGCCTCCACCTGTGGAGATCCCGCAGCTGCTCCCGCACTTCGGTCCTCTGCGTGATGGGAGCCCGCGCCAGGAAAAAAGGCTCCGCTGTGGAGGAGCGGGCCGAGCCCGAACCCGGTGTTCCGCCAGGTACGAATGAAGCCAGGGTCTGCGCATGCTCACAGCGGAGGGAAAACGGGTTTTCTTCAGTAGAAATGTGGAGTCTCGAGGCTGCTGTCACATTTACCGCCGTTTGTTTCGCAGCTGCATCCAGCCCCACGTCAGAGGGGGAGAGGGTCTACGTGGGCGTCCGGGTCAGGATGCCTGTCAAGGACCTGCTCCGGAGCATCCGCCGTTCCCATGGAGACGAGGCGGGACGCGCCGAGGTCCGAGTCCCTGACCCTGTCCAGAGCAGTTAGATCAGAGGAGCTCCAGTGTTTGTGTTCTTTGGTTTACTGTGACGTTTCAACGCCGCTGTTCTCCTTCAGAATCTGCATCGAGATGATCCTGGCTTTTATTTTGAAAGAGAGTCATGTCAAAAGTTTGCATATTTAGAAAAACAAGCTGTTTCTCTTGTAATATTTCTTTATTCCTGCACAAAAAAAACCCAATAATTCATTGATATTTATTCATAATAGTAAAAATAACATAAATACAAAGTAGACTCTTATTTTGGTAAGACTTTGCAGCTCTTGCTGAGTTGTAGTTGGTGAGATATTGACCCGATTGGCTCTTTAAATGTAGAAGGTTCCAGACCGTTGAGCTAAAGTACAAACAAACACAAAGGAAGCATTTAACAAGACAAAACTTCATAAATGCATTAGAATGTCAGCGGTCTTAACCTTTCAAATCAACAAATCTGAACGGGTTTTAAATAATCGGTTTCTCTTTATTTGCTAAGTAATAGGGCCGCCACAACCATTATCTTAATCGTCGAATAATCACGATACTTCTCTCTGATTAATCGACTAATCGGGTATTGCGTTAAGTGGATGTAAAGCACACATCTTAACCATCGTTAGTTTTAAACTAACTGAAAATGATAACAAGTTGCATTACCAGTGATAATGCTAGTGTGAATGCTTTCTGCTGAAGTAGTCGCTGAAGATACTGAAGCTTTTTACTGAAAATGGTGACGCAATTTACTTCAAGCGCTGAAGGGATTTATTGAAAATAAAAAATCTATTTGCAAAATGTTAAATCTGCTAAAATTCTCAAAGTTTCATAGAAATATGAAAGAGCGCAGAAGTTGATTTGATTCCTGAAAAAATGGTAGTGAAATTGCTTAAAGATCCCTAGTACATGCCAAGTTTGCAAAATAATTTAGTGTCTGTTTAATTATGAGTTAAATTACAAATTACTATAAAAAAAAACTTTAGTAAAAGCCAAGTTAGCCAAAAAAAGCTAGCTTGTTGCTTAAATACTAGCTAAACTGCAAAATTGCTAAATTTTCTCAAACTAAATTAGTCAAAAATATTAGCCTGTCGCTAAAATAGTAGCTAAAGTCTGAATTAGCCTAAAAAAACAATTAACGTGTTGCAAAAATATTAACTTAAGTCCAGTTTTCTTTTTTTTAATTACTATAAAAGATGAGAATATTGCCCATAAATATATTTGAGACGTAGCATCTCAATCAATAAAAAGTTTTATGTCTTACTGACTCAAATATAAAAACGTGCATTTTTTTACTCTGAATGCTCACAACTTTGTTCAACTTTATTACTTTGAAAATATAAAGTACTAACTAATCGACTGTTGAATAAGCCGTCGACTATTTTAGTTGTCATTTAGTGGACTAATTGTGGCAGCCCTATTGAGAAAACGTCAGTGCCGGTGTGTCGGAGCTCGTATTTTAGAGAGAAGAAGAACCTGCAGTCTGTAGTTTATGGAATGCTTCTGAAAGAAGACATTATGCTTCTAACCTTTTTGTTTACTCTAAACTGGAGATTGTTTTTGAGGGTTCATGAATGTTCTCAGGCCAGGTATCAGGAAGTTTTAGTGATGTCTGTGCTGAGAAACTCCTCTGAGAATAACAGCCTTTTGTCCTTTCCTCCCACCTGGCAGGTCTCCGGTAAGGGCAAAGGTCAGTCAAAAGTTGTAAATAAAGATCAAAAGCACCAACAACATGTGTGATTAATGGTGACGTTTTGCCCCGCAGGAGTCTCCAAACGAGTGCGAGCTCGCCCCAGGAACCGGACCATCAGGGTGAGCGTCGTCGTCTTGGGGTGCTCATGGGAAAAGCCTGGAACTCGCTCTAATTCCTCTTCACCTTCAGGTCCAACATTCCATGAAGAGCCTGGAGGAGCTGGCAATCATCCTGGAGGTCCTGGAGGATGATCTGAGGACTGGGAACACTCACCAGACTGCCACCAGAAACCTGACGGCCAGCCCAGTGCACTCAGAGCTGTGTACTACAGGTAACTTCCTCCCGCTTTGGGGCCACAGCAGCTGGAGTCTTCACAGTCGAGTCACCGTCACGTGTTTTCTCCTCAGGAAGCAGTGATGAGTACGACGAGGTGGCTTCCAGTCCAGAGGCTTACACTGCTTACTGTCCGAGTACGGCGGAATACCACCAAGCCACCACTCCCAGCAACTGCATGTTCTCTGACCTTCAACACCCATTTGTGAAGAATGTTAGAGAAATCGATTGGTACGACCACCAGAACCTGAACAGCTCCGCCTTCTTCTGGAGACAGCTGCAGAATGCAGAGGAACAGCTGAAGGGCGTGTCTGACGAAGGACTGCTGGTCCCTGACCGCCACGGCAGGATGTGAGTACACCGTACAACCAGATACAGCACAACAGTACACTGTACAACAGGATGTAAGTACACTAGACAATGAGACAAAAATACGTTAGACAGCGAGACAAAGTACACTAGACAATGAGACAAAAGTACACTAGACAACAAGATAAAAGAACGCTAGACAACGAGATAAAAGTACGCTAGACAACGAGATAAAAGTACGCTAGACAACGAGACAAAGTACGCTAGACAACGAGACAAAGTACACTAGACAACAAGACAAAAGTACACTAGACAACTAGATAAAAGTACGCTAGACAACAAGATAATAGTACGCTAGACAACGAGATAAAAGTATGCTAGACAACGAGACAAAAGTACACTAGACAAAGAAACAAAGTACGCTAGACAACGAGACAAAAGTACACTAGACAACAAGATAAAAGTACGCTAGACAACGAGATAAAAGTACGCTAGACAACGAGACAAAAGTACACTAGACAACAAGATAAAAGTACGCTAGACAACAAGATAAAAGTACACTAGACAACAAGATAAAAGTACACTAGACAACAAGATAAAAGTACGCTAGACAACAAGATAAAAGTACGCTAGACAACGAGATAAAAGTACGCTAGACAACGAGACAAAAGTACACTAGACAACGAGACAAAAGTACGCTAGACAACGAGACAAAAGTACACTGGACAACGAGACAAAAGTACACTAGACAACAAGATAAAAGTACACTAGACAACAAGATAAAAGTACACTAGACAACAAGATAAAAGTACGCTAGACAACAAGATAAAAGTACGCTAGACAACGAGATAAAAGTACGCTAGACAACGAGACAAAAGTACACTAGACAACGAGATAAAAGTACGCTAGACAACGAGACAAAAGTACACTAGACAACGAGACAAAAGTACACTAGACAACGAGATAAAAGTACGCTAGACAACGAGACAAAAGTACACTAGACAACAAGACAAAAGTACACTAGACAACAAGATAAAAGTACACTAGACAACAAGATAAAAGTACACTAGACAACAAGATAAAAGTACGCTAGACAACAAGATAAAAGTACGCTAGACAACGAGATAAAAGTACGCTAGACAACGAGACAAAAGTACACTAGACAACGAGATAAAAGTACGCTAGACAACGAGACAAAAGTACACTGGAAACGAGACAAAAGGTAGACAACGAGACAAAAGTACGCTAGACAACGAGACAAAAGTACGCTAGACAACGAGACAAAAGTACACTGGACAACGAGACAAAAGTACACTAGACAACAAGATAAAAGTACACTAGACAACAAGATAAAAGTACACTAGACAACAAGATAAAAGTACACTAGACAACGAGACAAAGTACACTAGACAACGAGACAAAAGTACACAAGACAACGAGACAAAAGTACGCTAGACAACGAGACAAAAGTACACTGGACAACGAGACAAAAGAACACTAGACAATGAGACAAAAGTACACTAGACAACGAGACAAAAGTACACTAGACAACAAGATAAAAGTACACTAGACAAAGAAACAAAGTACACTAGACAACGAGACAAAAGTACACTAGACAACAAGATAAAAGTACACTAGACAAAGAAACAAAGTACACTAGACAACGAGACAAAAGTACACTAGACAACGAGACAAAAGTACACTAGACAACGAGACAAAAGTACGCTAGACAACGAGACAAAAGTACACCAGACAACGAGACAAAAGTACGCTAGACAACGAGACAAAAGTAAGCTAGACAACGAGACAAAAGTACGCTAGACAACGAGACAAAAGTACGCTAGACAACGAGACAAAAGTACACTAGACAACGAGACAAAAGTACGCTAGACAACGAGACAAAAGTACACTAGACAACGAGACAAAAGTACACTAGACAACGAAACAAAAGTATGCTAAACGACGAGACAAAGTACGCTAGACAATGGATTCATTGAAGGGAAAATTTCCGAACAACGTAGAGCTTAAGGGCTCACGATGAGGGCTTGTTCAGAACCTGATCCTTTAATCTATTTTCTAGTTCAGTGTTCCTCATTCCAGGTCCTCGAGAGCTGCCCTCCTGCCTGTTTCGTAGCTCTTTGTGTTCTGTTTGCTGCTGATTACCTGGACCAGGTGTGTTCATTCAGTCAGAATGTGGAGACATCAGACTGAACTAAGCAGCAGCTAGCAGAGCTTTGGAGATCTGGAGAACAGGCAGGGTGGCGGCTCTGGAGGACCTGGAATGACGAACACTGTTTTAGAGGCTCTTTTAACCTCCAGTCTTGTCCCACAGAGCTCTTCATACAGCTGTGTGTTTTGGAAGGCGGGCAATAGGCTACGCCATCGCCAAAAGGATGGCAGCTTTTGGCTGCCTGGATGTGAAAGATTCCGATGGAATGGTAATGTACTCTGATATGAGAACGACCATCTCCTTTTGTTTGTTGTTAATGGTTGCATGTCTTTTTTTTTTTTTTTTGCACACAGACCGCTCTCCTCTATGCAGCTAAGCACAACCAGCACCTGATGGTGGCAGATTTGATCCGCCTGGGAGCCAACATCAGTGAGACGAACAGGTGGGGGAAGTCCTGCCTCCACCTGAGCGCTGAGAGTGGCTACATCCGAGTCCTGGAGGTCAGTGCTCTGAGCTGAGGTTCAGACCATGATTCTGTGTTTGCTTTCAATCTGCAGTAACGAGCTGGAAAAAACCTACAATGACTAAAGTCTGATAATCATCAAGGTTAATCTCTTTAAACTCGGTCTACTGCAGCGTTCTCACACTCTATGTACCTAGGGGCCAGAGTCTGGCTGAGGCTGGGCCGTATGGAGTTCTATTTGGTAGGGGTGGGATTATATAAGTTCGCTTCTTCCCACTCCTTTTCAAGCATATGCTTGAAATAAATTTTTTTTCAACAATCAATCATTTGTGGCAAAAATATGTTTTTGTGTCCACTGTCTATATTTTTGATCCATTGTCCATGTCTACAGAAGACTAAATGCGCTAACGATACTAGCAACTGTTGCTAAGGACTTTTCTGATGACATGGGGAAGCTACATGAGCTAACGACGCTAGCATCTTTTGCTAAGGACTTTTCTGATGACCAGATCCAACGATGAGAGGAAATTTAAACTTTTAAGCATAAAGCTGAAACATCACAATAGCAAATACAAAGCTATCATCAAACAAGCGTGGACTTGCTGAAGATATTACTAACTAGACTTAGGCCACGAAATATTGGATTGGGGGTCACATATGGCTGCAGTTTGAGACCCCTGATCTAGTGGATCTTTTCTTGTAACTCGATAGTTTTAACGTCTTGGTGTCTTTTCTTTGGCCTGGGAACAAAGTAAAACAGATGAACAAGAAGACAACAAATTGAGGCTTCTACTCCGTTTTTGGGTTTATCCTGACAGAACAGGAAGTAGCATGTTTTAACCTGCCTCGGTCTGATGGGAGCCCAGATTTAGGAACAAGTTTTAACAAACCACGGTAGATGAAGAAGCTCAATAAATCAATGTTTCCTTAGCATGGATCCTGAGATAACAGTTGAGATGCAGTTTCTGGAAGACTCCAGGTTTCTGTCTGTTATTACATAAGTCCTCCTTAAGCGAGGGCATCTGTAGTGCAGAGGTAAAGCAGTGAGATCATAGCTTTGGACACCACCTTGCTCGTCCATATCGGAGTCCTGGGAAAGACCCTTAACCTCACTTTGGCCCTGGGGTTTGAAGTTGTCTGTATGTGAGGCAGCAGAAATGCCTTGGGCTTCAGTCTAAGCAGAAACATGATTAAGCATGCACAAATTAGCAATAATCATGTGTTCAGCCGTCTTTTCCTATGATCCCATGTTCCCTGCGTTTACAGCAGGGGTGGGGAACTCCATGCCTCTGGGGTCTACATGTTTTCCAAGTATCCTTGACTTATTTATGGCTGATTACCTGTACCAGGTGTGTCAAGGCAATTATAGAACATGCCAGAGCAGGGCATGCTGGAAGACGAGCAGGTGAGGGGCCTTCGGTCCCTGGCCTAAAGCTACCAATCAGCATGAGACTCCCTCCCCCGTGTTTGGCCACAGGAACTATGTTTTAAGAGTTGAACTCTTCTGGTTTGTTGTCATGTTTCAGATGTATCTGGAGTAGCTGTAGTGCAGTGGTCAACCTATGGTCTGAAGGCCACTGGTTCAGTTCTTGCCTTTCCTGCCCGTTTGTCAAAGTGTCCATGGCCAACACACTGAACCCCACATAGTCTCTAATGGTTTTGGGTTGGCTCTGGTGTCAGACAGCCATCAGTGTGTGAATGTGTGTTTGACTGGAAGGTACTTTGGGCCCTCAAGAAAAACAATTGTAAAGTGCCAAATTAGGACTGCGCGATATGGAATATTTTATATCACAATTTCGGTTTTTCCTTATATAACAATATATATCACGATGTAAATCCAATAAGTATATTTGTCAAATGTGAGTGCTCCATGGTTCATAAGAGAAATATGTAATCATCAGCAGGTTATTTAGATTTCTACATTTATTTCCTATCACACAACAGCTGCACTGAAGGATAACTCAGAAAACTGGAAAAGATCGATTATCTGCGATAATGTGAGAGTGCTTTTTGCTGACAATAGTCGCTGAAGATGCTAAAGCTTTTTACTGACAACTGTGATGCAATTTTCTTTAATTACTGAAGAGATTGGCTGAAAATGCAAAAGTTACTTGTAAACTATTAAGTTTGGTAAAAGACTGGAAATTCTGTGAAAGAACTATGAAACAGCACTGAAGTTGACCTAAATTTCTGAAAAATGTAAAGTAAAATTTCTTAAAAATCCCTAATATGTGCCAATTTTGCAAGAATAATTAGTGTGTTGCACATATGAGCTAAAAGACCTTTAGTAAAAGCCAAATTAGCCAAAAAAGCTAGCTCGTTGCTTAAATACTATAGCTAAACTCCAAAATAGCCTTAAATTCCGCAGTCAACTAAGTTAATCAAACGTTAGCATGTTGCTAAAGTATTAGCTGAACTCCAATTTTTTTTTAATGACTATAAAAGACTAAAACATAGCCCATGAATATTTTTAAAGTCTATCTACTTTAAATGTTGACATTTGAAGACTTTCGTGTTCATTTATTATGCGGCATATTTTGCTCAACATTTCAAAAACTATAAAGTTTATGAATACCTAAAGTACATCAGTAATGTTGTGAACAAGTTGAACGTTTTAATACCAAGGTTGATGAACGTGTGATTGAGTTTTTATGTGCTGAAAAACTAGAGAAAGGAGGCACACACCGACTTTTGACGTTAACGTGGCCATTCCTCAAGGATGTCCCATTTCACCACTTTTATTCACAATTGCCACAGAAATATTAGCCATCCTCTTAAAAAATTGTAATTCTCTAAAATAAGATAGAATGTGATGGGTCCAGAGCTTGTTGTAAGCCAACTGGCTGATGACGCAACTGTATTTTTAAAAGGATAAAGAACAAATTTCTGTGTCAATTGAAGAAGTTTTGTCCTGAAGACAAGAGAGAGAGGATTTTACCTCATCTTCAGAATTTTTAAACCTTCTCAGTGTTCTGGGCGTTCTGTTTGACTCTGAGCTGAATTTTATCCCTCATATCAAAAACGTCGTTAAGACAGGATTTTATCACCTCAAAAACATTGCCAGGCTCCGCCCATTCCTCTCTCTCTCTCCAGCACAGAGGTGTTTCTACACTAATTTGGACTTTAGCTAATATTTCAGCTGCATGCTAGCTTTTATGGCTAACGTAGGCTTTTTTTTTTTCATTTTTTATGCTGATTTTCCATATAACTAATATTTTTGCTGGCTTTCAGCTTCAGCGTTTTCAGCTGTCAGCACTCGCATCTTCAACGGCCAAATGCCGCTTACAGCATTCACACTAGCATCATCACAGGTAATCTAGTTTTTAGCTAGTTTAAAGCTAATGATGGTTAAGATGTGTTTCACATCCAGTTTGCCCATGACCCGATTAGTCTACTGGTCTGAAAAAATAATCAACGATTAGTCAATAACTGAAATAATTGTTTTTGGCAGCACTAATCGCGACAGTACGTATACATGGATCGTATCTGAGGCAAGACCTTAAATGATGACGTCCTTAAGATCTTTTTGGTGAAAAGCGTGTCTCCTTCTCTCGAGTGTTGAGAGTCTGAAGGCGTCTCTGGTGCAGATGCCTGAGCTCAGATTTCCCTGCGGCTTCAACTCGTGTTCTAGAACAAGTTGGACTGTTTTTTAGGGACATGCCGCTGGGCTGGTTTGACGTTTCCTGAACGTCTGAAGCAATAGTTGTACAGAACAGTTTGCAATAATTATAGGTCTGGCTGTTTTTTATTTTTACGGTGCACACCTGTGGCTTTAAAGGAAGTTCTCTGCGATCACCGATCCGTCTCAGGCGTTCTGCATGCTGCTCAGCGGGTCGGTTCAGCTCTCTCTGCGTTTTCTCAAGGTAGCGCAGGTGAAGCCTTTTCAGAGTCAAACCTGTCAAAAGCGGAGTTTTGTAACCGATCTAGGTATGTGTACATTAAACGTGGGGTCATCTGGACGCCACAAGACAGCGCACGGAACTTCTTTTTCAATGATTCCTTATCTTCCAATTCCAATTCAATTGTTGTCGACGCCTGTCAAAGACAGTTTTTGTGAATTCAGTATTATTTGTTGCACAAAATTAGATACAAGTTGTTTATTATGATTGTGTTCGAGCAAGAAAATAAATGGGTTGATATTTTCCAAATAAATATGTGAATTATAGAGATGATTTTTACCAATTATCGTAGTATCGTGACATCATCGATATCGTGAGCCATGTATCGTATCCAAGGATTACCAGAGTAGAGACAATATGTACCATATTCCATTTCAATTTACAACTCGACTTGATTGGACCAAATATCAATGAATTTTTCAAATATTAATCTTTAACCGATCTAGCCTGACTGATGAGCCAGTGTACACATGAATTAAAATCCTTCTCCGACTTCCACCTTCATTGGAAAAACGCAATTGTATTCATAAATACATCTAAAAATGTGTCATTCTCTAGGACATAGTTTCTGCAGCGTCACCTCTGAGTTTTGGGTGGGACTGTTGGCACAAAGCAACCCCGAGAGCCTGTGTCCTGCCAGTCTTCTTTCTACATAACAGATGAGCTCTTTTTTTCAAACATTTGTTTTGTCTGCTCTAGATTCACAACAATTTGAATACAGAAATACTCAGTAATTCAGCTTTAACTTTATTAATATTCTGTCCGTCATCAGGAAAATGCTGCAGTAACATGTTAAAAACACAACTTTCACCAGTGTGGGTCTTTAGACAAAAGAAGTGATCATAGATACTAGGAATTCTAGTTTTTCTAAGTAAACTAGGTCTATGTATAGTTTCATTCAAGCCTGGCTGATCACCGCTAGCTTGAGCTGCTAGCTTTACGGAGAAAATATTGGTGTTAGCCTGGGGGCGGAGTTGTCAGAGCAGACTCTTCCTGAAATGGGCGGTGTCACTCTGTGACATCAGCATGTGAGGACCCGCTCGTTTTCGTGGGTGTGGGAGGGGCTGCTGCAGACGGTGCAGGTTTTTAGAGGATTACTCTTAAATGCGTGAACAGATCAAAATGCCACTTTGGGGTTGTTCATAGTGAGGAATGAACAGAATAATGGATGGTTTTTCATGGGATGGCCTCTTTGAAAATGTGGGAAACAATTGTCTGTTGGAGTAATAAACACAAATATACATTTATTTGAGTTTCCCTAAAAACTGCTGACAAAATGTCCTTTAAATAATGCAATCTGATGAATTAAATGTTGACCAAAAAACTTTTTGTTTTTTTTTTTAATGTAAAGTTTGACTTTCCAAGTGTTCATCAAATGATGGTTTACAGAACGTCGGCGTGAACGCAGGACTGACAAAGTTCTCTGGTGTTTCCTTGTAGGTCCTGAAACAAGCCATGCTGGACGGCGTGCTGCTGGACGTGGAAGCCACCGATAATGCTGGTGAGTGCTGCTGGGACGGTTTCAGGAACACCCCGTCCTGTCCTGTAGACCTCCTCCACCACCATTATATCACTACAGGTTCATCCCCATCCAAGCTCAAACATCCAAACAATCCCAAACCTTCATATATCTGTCAGCAAGAACTCTGAGACAAACACTTCTGAAAAACCAGCATGAGGGATTCTGTCAGGACAGAAGAACAGGCCGTACTTCCGCCTAATCCTTTCAGATCATATTTGATCCCATAGAAGGAAAAGAAACGTCAAAAATGAAAAACAAATCAAACAAAAACGGCGCCACTGGAGTCTGCTGCAAACGTGTAATTAGACGTCCATAAATACCAGAGAGCTTTTATTTGATGTCAGAACTATGGAGCTAAATCGGGGCCAATATTATTTGAAACCGAAATAAAATATTAAAAAAAAAATATTAACGTTTGGCCGAAAAAATAGGTTTCCAAAACTCAAAATTTCCATTTCAAAACTATTTTTTCAGTTTCAAATCTTTTTTTCAGTTTCAAAACTTTTTTTTTCTGTTTCAAATCTTTTTTTCTGTTTACGAACCTCCAAGTTTCAGTTTCAAAACTTTTGGCCCTGTTGGGGCGGGGCTAACACAAGGACCAATCAAAATCGATGAGGATGGTAATAGGCGTGTTTGAGTTGACTTGCGCCTCGCCTGCTTCGTCGACGAGACTAAGCTGCTGCAGGAGGGGGCGGAGAAAGGCGCCTGAGATGAAGGTGGACGACGAGACTGCACGAGAACGAGGAATTGGGGGTTGTCCTCAACATTCGGCTGAATTTTAATACGCCACTCCTCCTAGTATGATCTGTGCTGTTATGTCTTTTATAGTATTTTTTTTACATCTCTTAGAGTAAAACAGATGAAAAAAATAGTGGGGGGATTCATTACATGTACACAGTCCCAAATAAACAGATAAAACAAAAATTAAAGTTCATTTTAAAGACAACTATGACACAAATAACCACAGATTATTTAAAATCTTGTATATTTTTTCATCAGCGATTCACTACCTTCCAGAAAGAGTAAAAAAATACACAGATTTCCTTCATTTAGCGCCAGTTATTTGACAATAAACTACAAAAACTTTCAGGACACCGTTTCCCACAATGCATCGTTTTGTAGTCATCAAGGCGGCTTGCAGCCAGCGCAGTACCTATTTTCTGGCTGCGCTGGCTTAGGCAGGCGCCTTGAACCCGCCCCTTTCTCGCGATACTTCATGTCGTCGCAAATGTGACGTCGGTGACAGACACTAACCAGCATGCACCGCGATCCAGGCGATCTGCGCAGCGCCGGGTCCGCCTGCATAATCTCAAACACGCCTATTCTCAGGCATCGGAACTGAGGATATCATCCTCATCGATTTCGATTGGTCCTTGTGTTAGCCCCGCCCCAACGCGCCACAACGCGGCCAAAAGTTTTGAAACTGAAACTTGGAAGTTCGTAAAAGGAAAAAAAGGTTTGAAACAGAAAAAAAGATTTGAAACTGAAAAAGTAGTTTTGAAATTGAAATTTTGAGTTTTGGAAACCTATTTTTTCAGCCAAACATTAATATATTTTTCAAAATATTTTATTTTGGTTTCAAATAATATTGTCCTTGATTTAGCTCCATACAGGACAGGTTCCTGGATGCGACCTTCTTTATAATTTTAATTTAAAAAGTCTTCTTCTGATGAGCTGGGTTCTGGGCACTTTGCCCCGTGCCTGCCTCCTCAGCATTTCCTTGCTCGTCTCCAGCTGGTCCCTCTGGAATTGACTCCTCCTCAGGAATAAAGGCAGCATTGCGTGGAGCGGTGAGCGCCGGCAGGAGCCCGAGCCAGTCCAGGCTGCACGCCCTGCGGCAGGAGCAGACGATGGAGACGCTGGAGTGCCTGCTGCAGATGACCACCATCGGCCCGGCCACGACACGTAGGCGCCAACACACGCACGTGCACTGCTTGATCTCTAAGAACTGGTTGTGTGTCTCTGAGCTCCGTCTCACATGAGAAACTTCTTTAAGAATGTAAACGCTTGTAAACTTTACCAGATCCAGCAGACAAATGTGTAGATTTGGAGGAACAGCGCTTGACCTCGCATAACTGCAGCCCCTAAATGTCAGGAACGAACTCCATGCAAGAGTTCTGTCCAGTGTTTGCTAGCTCAAGCAGCTGTCCGTGTGACGTTCAAGAGCAAGCTAAAGCCCGTACGATGTTCACCAGGGCAGGGTTAATAAAATCCATTCATGAATTCAAATCGATTTCAACTTAATAGATCAATAATCCATTCATAAAAATATAAATCGATTTAGCACAAAGTCTGCTAGCTTGATGCTAACATTTAATGGATTTTCCCATAGGACGGCTAATGCTAACGCTCTGTCAACGTAAACATGCATTCAATTAATATCTTTATAAACTCACACAGACATGAAATGTTCTAACTCTTTTAAAGAAACATTTGTTAAACTATTTGTGGTGTAAAACACAGTTTATGTTCATATTTTCTTCTTCTGGAATGAGGTGTAATGTTGGCACAATAGCTGCCCAGCAGCCAAATCGTAAAGCGCAGTGTGAATGCTGGGAGCTGAGTTTGGCCGCTGAAGATGCTGAAGATCGTTCAGAATTTACTCCAAACACCCCATTTTTTTCTGTCGTGCCAATAATTTGAAGGAATGTTGATTTCTTTCGGCGCCTCTCGAATGTTATAGTTGAGAAGCCTGCAGGGGCAAAGAGCCCTGCTGCAGAAATGCATGACTCCTTCCAGCTGAGCTTCGTTCCAACATGTTCCAGGAGTGTTGAGGAAACACCAACTCGAGCCCTCCTTTGCTTTGTCAGTTTTCTATCTCTGAACTCTGTTTTTTTTGTCTTCCAGATGAGCCGGCGCTGGCGGTTCACCACTGGCTGAGCAGCCAGCGTGCCTGCCCCGAGGGGCAGTTTGTAACCCCAACAGTAATGTTCTGAGTCCAGGCCCAACCGCGGCTCTGGAGGGACCGCGGTCCTTCCAAGCGCACGCGGAGGCCTGCTGTGTAAAGCATCCCGCGGTCTGTGCTGGGTGCACATTCTCTGGTTTCTGTGAAACTTCCACTGTTTGCTATTTTGAAGTAGCAGGTTGTCCTCGCGGCAGCGTGTTCTCACCGCTCCACAGGAAGACTCTGTGGCGGTCTGAGCGAGTTAGACTCAGACGGTGATCTGTCTGAATGTTACGAGCCAGTAACGAGCTGGAGGGAAATTTAAGAATAAAAAGAAGGTTAGGATCTATCGCTCCTAGGGATGTTACGATTCAATCACCAGTTGATTCAGTTTTGGATTTTTTTTTCCTTTTGTTTTTTTTTTTTTTGTCCTGAACATCAAACTGTCTGTTTTCCTGCTAACAGAAAGGATTCAATACAAATAAATAATTATAAATAATACTGAAATGTTTATTCAAAAAGAAAAAAATCTGGGCTGTGCTTGAATTTGCGTTTATAGTTGCGATCGCAGCGTCGAGAGATCCTGGAGGGTCTGACTTTTACGAAACGTTAAACCCAAAGAGTGTGTCCGCTGCTCTCACAGGCCTGCGTGAACACGCACACTGACAGGCGCACACTGACAGTGAGCCTGCAGGAAGAGATGTCATCACCTCCACATTTCTTCATTTAGACGCAGGCACAGACAAACCCAGTTTTTATTTTCTAACAAATATGTTGACGAGTTTGAATCTATTTTTTTTTTGCCAATTCACAAAGAACCGTGACGTCCATAAGGTTGCATGTTGGACCTCTGAGTGACAAAGGACAATATTTTAATGTAGACCAGTGCACACTGTCTGCTTTACTTTACATGCTATCATGATTTTTTTTTTCTTCTTGACAGCATTTTTTTAACAATGATGTTTTTATTTGTTAAAATAGCAAATATTTTAGCTGTTTGCATATATTTCCCCAGTAAAGAACAGTGTTAAGCTGCTGCTCCCTAAAGCATGATCACGTCAGATGGTAGACACGTAAACGCTCCACATCTGACCAGCTTCATGTTGTGGAGTATCTCTTTAAGGGAAAGTAACTCAGTGTTGAGTGTTGTTGACTCCCTTTCAGAGCATTAAATCTGTGTCTGCTTCAGCCAATCGCTTCAGGTCTGCAACCTGAAACACAAGAAGCTCTTGAAGAAAAATGCTAACAATTTGAACAAATAATGGGTTCATAGTTTTGGTTCATTTGTTTTACTTCAATAACTTTTCTCATTTACGTTTTGAGTTTTAACAAGTCAAATTGTCAGAGCGTTTGTTTTTTTTCTTTAGAATGAGTTTATCGATCAGAGACGCAATCGCAATGACATTTATAGATGGTTTTAATTCATGTAATGGATTTTACACCAGTATTTTCCTCTTTATTTGAATATTAATGTTATGAAGAGAATAGAAAAGGATAAAACTGTTATCATTAAATAATTTTAAAGATTGAAAAGCTGTATTTTCTAAATAAATTACTTATTAGCCATAAGATCAAAGTGGGACTCTCGCTTGGATTTGATCAGTAAGAAAGTGACGGGACGGCCTCTTTTTGTCATTGGTTTACCATCCATTAATAAATGAAAGGATGAATCGTGGTTACGTAGAACTAAGTGTTTTTATATTGTCCCGTCTGATTGGCTTTTATTGAGTTCAATGTCATTTTCAGTTTGTTTACTGGTTTCTTGACTTGTTTAGGGCAGTTAAAGCTTCTGATCTGTAACTGACATCAAGAAACTGCAGCTAAGTATGTTTAGTGATCAAAGTAGAGTCTGCGTCTATTGAAACGAGTCCTGGGCCGAGCCAGGCTGATCTCTGTTCTCTGAGGGATCACAAACCGCCGAGCTCATGGTCCAGTGGACTCTGGTATGGTACAGAGGGCCTCGTGTACGCTTCATTTTTCTATTATAATGTGGTGAAGGGTTTTAATACAGTTTGTGTTGGAGTTGAAGCTACGGCGGTCCGTCATCATGAAATGGCGTTAAACTGTGTTCAGCTCAGTGGCCTGAAGCTGCTGAGTTGATGGGTGATAACGTCTTCAGAGGGTGAATATTGGGATAATGTATGATATATTTTTGTTAATTAAATTTTATGAACGGTTGTGAAATTCTCTCTTAGGTGTAAAAGCTGGAGGATTATCTGATACCAATAGATACCAAACTTATGTAAAAGTCTGTTTTAAAACCTGGAAACACAACATTTGTCTTTTTAAGTATCATGTTTTCATAGGCGGTCAAATCAAACGGTTGCTAGCGTTCTCTGTCATTCAACTATGCTCGTGTCAGTTTTCTGTTTGTTCAAACTGTGTGAGTCATGAAAGTTCTGTAATGCTGCTTTCCTTTATAATGAGTGAATAAACCCTGGGGTGTTTGGATTGCTTGTGGAGTTTTTTCTTTGGTACAAATGAAACATGTTCTCTTTTCTCAGAGCAACTCTTTGAATCCTTCAACTACAACATTTCCTGATCGGCCCTGAAAATCAAGTTTATCTGTAGCTGGGTCAGAAGACCGAGCACACATCTCCAAAGAAACTCTCTCCAATTCCAACCTTACCCACCGAGCTGAGGGACATAGTCCTGCATGTCCTGGGTCTGTCCAGAGGGCTCCCCCAGTGAGAGATGCCAACACTCACAGAGTGCTGCTCCACTCGTTCCGATTCTCCTTTTTTCATGGCTTCAAAAAATGACTCCACGTGTTTGTGGATCGCCACCCCAATGAGAACAAAAGACGTTCAGGCGACAGCTTTGTGACGATAGACGTGAACATCTCGGTACAGCACATTGGAGTTGAGGACTCTTCTGACGACGTTTGGCCAGACATTCCCAACAGACTTTCACGATTCTTCTGGGCCCACAGAAGCTGCCAGCAAATCCAATTCACCACCAGTTGGTGGTTGGCTACTAGCTCCACCCCTCTCCTAACTCTAGTGTTCAAGACACAAAGCTGAAGGTCAGATAACAGTTGATATCCATCAGTGCGTGAGACCCTTGTGGTCGAGCATTGTATCTATTTTAGCCACACTGCGACTAAAACGGACGTCCTGTACCAAAACCCTGCTGGTTGTTCAGATCGGGTAGGCCGCTCCTCCTAATCACGCTCTTCCAAATTCTCATCCAGATGTGTCCACTAATCAAGATCCCCTG
Source organism: Oryzias javanicus (assembly GCA_003999625.1). NCBI lineage: Eukaryota > Metazoa > Chordata > Actinopteri > Beloniformes > Adrianichthyidae > Oryzias > Oryzias javanicus. The sequence continues at coordinate 6,671,693 of CM012449.1, read as the reverse complement.
ATCAAGTGAGGAGACGGGTAAGGCCCAGGACGCTTTTTAGGACATTCAGGCTTTGCTAAGTTAGAATCCAGTGTTTTATCAGCTATATTTTGACAAGCCTTTTGTTTTACAAACTGATGCATCCAAGAGAGGTATTGGAGTATCCAGTGGCTCGTGTCAGTTAGAGCCTGCAGCCAAGAGAAACGTGCACTTCAGCAATCAAAAGGCATTACTTATCCAGTGACTCTTGGACTTGTTAAAAAATTCCCTTTTCGGGTTGATTCTCAGAAAACATGCACGCAATTTGAATTGAAATGTATTTCTTTTACATTTTCAAAGTACATCAGTATTTGTAGCATTTACACTCTGTGTAATTTAATTAGTTTAAGTGTTATATAATTTAAAATGAGAAAAGTTGCATTACCTGCGATAATGCTGAAGCAATTTACTTTAATTGCTGGAAGGATTTGTTAAAAATGCAAAAGCTAATTCCAAAATGCTAAATTTGCTAAAAGATTTGAAATTTTGTCAAAAAGCTATAAAAGACGGCTGAAGCGGTCTTAAATTTCTGTAAATTTGCTTTAAAATCATCAATACAAGCTAATTTTGCTAATCCGTGCAGTGTGTTGCTTATCAAAAATAAGTATACTAGAGTTTATTTTAAGTATACTTTGTAAACTAAACTTAAGATAGTATACTTTTAGTATATTTTTTATGTACTCATAAGAGATAAACTTTACAAGTTCGTTCTAAGTATATTATTTTAGAACTAAACTTAAGATAGTACACTTTTAGTGTACTTTTTATGTACTTGTTAGAGATAAACTAAAAGTTCATGTTAAGTATACTTTGTTTAGACTTAGAATAATACTACAAGTCTAAATGAATTTACCCTTACTAAAAATAAGTATACTTCAAATATATGTTTAAAAGTAAAAAAAAGTAAATCTCAAGTATACTTTAAAAATAATACTAGTAGTTTACAAACAAGTATACTTCTTTGTACTAAATTGACCCACTTTTAGTGAATAAAAAATATGCTAAGAAGTATACTTAAAGTATACTTTCTGTTAATATATTTATGGCAAATGTAACTTAAGTTTAACTACTTAAAGTTTATTACTTAGGTAAATGTCGTGGTACTACTACTAGTTTACCTCAAGTTTTCTTTAAATTAAGTATATTTTTTTTCCCATGGACGTTTGTTTTGTCAAAGGGGTAATTTTGTTTTTAATTTTATTGTGATTGTTTTTATTTTCATTTGTTTTACTTTGTTGTACAGCACTTTGTGTGGTCTTTCATATGAAAAGTGCTCTATAAATAAAGATTGATTTGATTTAATAGATCAACGAGCAGACATTGAGAGCTGACAGAGGGAACAAAAGTAAGTAAACTGTTCCCAATGATCTCTTCATGTATAAATACTGTTATTTTAGTGCTGATGCATTCTATGTAATTTCATAGGACTAAATGTCTCATAAACCTGAATGATGCCGAAGTCCATATGGACGTTAGCTTAGCTAAAAAAATGAATGTAATAAATGAATGAATGTAACTTCTCAACTTTTAATTTTATTGATGCTTTATCAACATATTTGCAAAATGTCATCTTAAGTACAGAGTATGGAATGACTTGATGCACTTTAATGCCAACAGAAAACAGATAGAAAAATCCAGTGTAATAATAAGAAAATAAGCAGCATAAAGAACAAATTAAATCATTCATAAAAGGTTTATGTCACATAACTTGCATGTAATTTAGTGCATTAAATATACAAATACATTTTTAAATAATATGATAAAGTTATATTCAAGAATGGATATAAAACAAAACATTTTAGTGCACCATTTATTCCTATAATATTTTTAAAATAATTGAATGTGTTTGTGAGTTTAATCATTTCAGTGAAGAACTGTCCCAGAGAATCCTCACAATGATTGTTTGATTGACTTAATTCGATCATTTTCAGGGTAAATACTTTTTTTAAAACCTAATTTTCCTGTTGTTTTGAATAAGATGTGTATCGTTAAAATTTGTTTAAAGATAATTGTTCAGCCAAGCATCATTTGCTTTGAAGAATTTGATGACTTTATGGAAAGATTGTGAATGTCAAGCCTGTTAAACTTCAGGCATGGACAGATGTCGCATTTAGAAAAGAGGAAACTTAAAATAAAAACATTTCAAATAGATGTTGTTTGGACACAAAACGTGACCCAATATTTAAGGGACCAGGAGCTGTAATAAAAGGTCTTTATACATCATTGTTCTGATGTTTGTCTATTTCTACAGATTTTTAAGCTCCTGAAGCCACAGAGGAACCAACTGGAGTCGGGAGAGGAGATCCAGCTCCTGGATGTATCTGCAGGCTAAGGGCATTTATTCATTTACTTCATTTTTTTTAGCCATTAATTGTTTATTTATTTTCACTTGTTTGTAATTTTGTAATAACTGTGGTTGCTTTGCCTTGTTTTATTTGGTTTACAGTGATTTGTACATTACAAAAAATATTTTAATTTAAAACTCTTGCTCTTCTCAATGCAAGCTTAATCTTGAAGTCATAAGGAAAACAGAATGTAGGCCCAATGTTAGCGGACGAACCCGAGTCTCACCGAGTTCTGTCAGGATGTGAAGAACCGTCACGTTGTTGGACAATGAATAAAACTCTGTTTCATCTGCAGCTGGGGGTCTCTCGTTTTTTACTCTTTCAATGCCAGAAAAGTCTAAACAGTCGACAGCTTCTTATTCAATGTTTAATTGAGATAAATCCACTCTGCCAGCTCAGAATGTTAGGTTACAGTTGGAACACTTTTGTTTTCATAAAGATGAACATTCTTTTCCTTTTTTATTTAAATGTATAGTGATAAAATAAATAAATATATAAATAAATATAAACAGCTGAGGACAACAGTAAACAAGAGTCAAGTATTTAATGAGAAAATATAATAAAATAAAAGTACATAACAGAGCCAAAATATCAAATTTTACAAAGAAAATAAAGATGCAAATTAAGAATCATTATCTTGAATAAATTGCATACAAGTACAACTTCTGTTTAGAGATTACACAAAAAACAACGTTCAGGAGTGTAAACTAAGGGAAGTGACTTAAACAAACAACAATGACAAAACAGAAAGAAATATAGACAAAAATAGCAGACAAACAAAACCAGAAACTCAATAACAGGACAGCCAGGCACAGAAGTCCAACACTAAAAGCAGAAAAAAGCGTATTAAAATTGTAATGTATTTAATATTATTTAATAAGGTTTCAAAGAGACATTGATGAGGCGGGAGCTTCGTGTGGAGGGCGTGTTTTTATTGTATAAACGACAGCCGTAAAAACAGGACTACAGGTAACAGTAGGGACAATTATAAAAGCGATAGCTTAATTCCCCGTACATTACAAAAATCATGTTTAAAAAAATGTAATATTTATTTTAAATACATTTTTGCTGTCGTTAATAAAAACGTGAGCTTTATACCTGGTGCGTCTCAAAACCTCACGACCAGTCTTTAAAACCCCGGGTCAGTCCGGATCTATAACTCCTGTGATGTTGCTATAAAATACAATAAAACCAACCAGTCATTTTAAACATTTGCTGAAGTTGACAGAAAAACAGTCTTGTCAAACTCAGACTAACGCAGCCTCGTCAGCCGCCCTGACTAGCAACCACACATCAACGTATTTTCATATCCTCGTGCTGGGACAGCGACACCTACTGGTGCCTCCTGTGAAAACGTCAATCCGCCATGTCATGTCTATACGCCATGACACCCTACAGTGGAGTACTCTAGCTGTGCGGCTGTCCCAGCATGCACCGCGGCAATAGACAGACTGTCTCTTCTTCTTTTTCATGGAGGTCCTCCTCTAAATCAAGTGTTTACAACTCCTGACTTTTGAATCATGTCTTCTCTACCTCACACTGCAGGTCTGTCTGTCACAAACAGAGTACCTGCAGAAGAATAATCAGTCAGACTGAACCATTTTTAAATAAGGGGAGGGGGGTCTGTCACAATCCGCCTATACCTGCCTCTTCTCCCTCTTCATCTTCCCCTTCCCCCCCACATCCTCACCCCTCTTCCATTGACGATTCATAGGATTCATCCATAATTGACAGTGAACAAGTTGTTTGTCGTTGGTTACAACTACTGTAAAATTGCACACACCTCCTCATGAGTCACAGCTGAAATTCACCTTAGATCAAATGTTCAATTTAGGAGACATTTTCAGGAAAAAATGATAAAGAAAGGTCCAGAATTTGCTTGACAGATGGCTAATATTTGACATTTGATAATTAGTTCAACAATTTTGAGTGTAATGACTCAAGCAATGAAAGTAAGACTATTAGTTTTACTGAGAAAGACTATTCAGCATCCATAAGTATAATTAATTTTGACTGACATGACAAAAGCAAATGAAAATGTCAAAAAACAGCAGAGAATGTATGAAAGTAACTGATTCATGTCCAAAATCATTTGCAGTTTGTTCAGAGAGAGGAGATCTTGCTACTATGATGTGCACAAATGACTAAGTGTTGTGGAGGTTGAACTAATAGTTATGAGAATTTCAATTCTGATCTGAGAAACGCACCAAAGCGATTGAGAAAAACTGTAAAGCTTACAGCATTGTAAAAAGCCTGAAGGCAGTTATGTTCCTTGGCACCAGTTTCTGATTGCTGCAGGTTAAACAACAAGTTAAGAGATGACAGCTAATGCAACTTTATCAATTTAATAAGCAGGTACAGTAACTATTCTGTCAACAGGATAGAAATGATAGAAAATCTCAGCGAAGTGGCGGATAAGCAATCACAGTTCACCTTTCATGATCTCAGTTTATTCTTTCCTGTGCAACTTTGCGTTCCTCTTTTACTTTACTTTATTTTTAACAGTGCATTGTAATGCATGCCACACAGCAGGCATACTGTGGGTTTCCTCTAAGCGGTCCGATCCGGTCCAGTCTGGTATAGTTCAATCATGTCCGGCATTCTGAGTGTTTCACTTGTTAAATGTACCCATTAGCAGTTCTGACCCGTACCTCCATCCATTGTAGTAAAATAGAACAGGACGGGTAGGGCGGAAACACTGTAGCTACCTGTTGATTGGCAGAAAGTGATGACCTTAAAAAACACCAACATAGCGATAAGCTAACGTTTTGGTTTTCCTCTCTATGGCGGTATTCTTCTTTTCCGCCCAGAATCTTCTTTCAAACAACATTAAATTCCTGTTTTACACAATGTGCAAAAAGTAAAACAAGAAGAAGACGAGCTCCTGGATTCATTGTTGTTGATTTTCTAGTCGTCCCACTACAACACACCGTGAAAACAAACCGCTCAGTGGAAGTGAGCGAGGCTTAACTGAGAGGAAACACTTACCACAATTAACTGGACCGTTGTACTCCTTACTGGACCGGACCGCTCAGTGGAAACAAGGCTTAAGTTCAAATCTTGACCCATAAGAACTCATGTTGACATCATGGGAATATAAGAACATCAGAAATGTGTTCTGAGTTCCACTTGGTGTGTGGTATAGACCACATAATTTTCATTTAAGGAAAAATGGGTCTGGGTTCCTGTTGATTCAAATTTCAGGTGGATCACCCGTACGCCCCAAACGGCTTTCTCCACTCTTCACCTGCAAAGAGCACACTGTACAGGCAGACGTGACCACAACATAAAACATGACCAGATCCAACCACTCCATGAGGTTCTTTTACTGACATCATGTGCAATGGCTTCAAATGCAGAGGAAAGATCCAACACAGCCGCAACAAATGTCACCTGGAGAAGCTGCATTACCTGTGATCATGCTATAATTATTTTTGCTGTAGCAATTTGCTCGAATTTTTGAAAGGATTTGCTGAAAATCCAAAAGCTATTTACAAAATGCTAAATTTGCTAAAAGACTTGAAAGAGAACTATGTAAGAGCGCCAAAGTTGGTCTAAATGTTTTGCTCGAATTTTTAAGCTTGCTTAAATGCCTCAATACATTGAACTAGTTTGCAAACATGTATTGTTTTGCTAAACTCAAAATTAGCCCAAAAAAACCTCAGTAGATGCTAAATTAGCCCCCCCAAAAAAACTAGCACATTGCTAAAATACTTGCTAAACGGTAAAATAGCATAAAAAACCTCAATAAACACCTTCTTCTTCTTCTTTTCCTTTGGGCTTTTCCCATCAGGATCTCCACAGCCAATCAGCTTCCTCCATCTGTCTTCATCATCCTCTCCTCTAACACCAGCCACCTTCATGTCTTCATTCTCTGCATCCAGAAACCTCCTCTTTGGTCTTCCTCTAGACCTCTTTCCTGCAGCTCTAGACTCAGCATCCTTCTACCAATATCTTCACTGTCTCTCCTCTGAACATGTCCAAACCATCTCAGTCTGACTTTATCTCCAAAACCTCTAACATGTGCTGTCCCTCTGATGGATTCATTCCTGATCCTATCCATCCTGGTCACTCCCAAAGAGAACCTCAGCATCTTCATCTCTGCTACCTCCAGCTCTGCTTCCTGTCTTTTCTTCACTGTTTCTAGTCCAACAACATGGCTGCTCTCACCACAGTCTTGTACATCTTTCCTTTCATTTGTGCTGAAACTCTTCTATCACACATCACACCTGACACTTTTCTCCACCCATTCCAACCTGCTTGCACTCACCTCTTCACTTCTTTTCCACACTCTCCATGACTCTGTACTGTTGACCCTAAATACTTAAACTCCTCCATCTTCTTTATCTCTTCTCCCTGTAACTTCACTCTTCCACTTGGGTTCCTCTCATTCACACACATGTACTCTGTCTTACTGCGGCTAACCTTCATTCCTCTCCTTTCCAAACCTCCACCTCTCTAGCTCCTCCTCCACCTGTTCTCTGCTCTCACTGCAAATCACAATATCATCTGCAAACATCATAGTCCATGATGATTCCTGTCTAAACCTAAGTAAACACCAAATTAGTAAAAAAAAAAAAAAAAAAAAAAAAAAAAATCCTTAGCCTGTTGTTAAATATTAGGTAAACTCCAATGCAGCCTAACTAACCTCAGTAGATTAAATTTTAGCCAAAAGGGTTAGAATGTGGCTAAAATATTAGATAAATTCCAAAATTAGCATTAAAAGGTGGATTCCAAATTACCCAAATGAACTAGCAGAATGCTAATCTAACAGCTAAATGCCAAATTATTTTAAAATTACTGTGAACAATGGTTTTAAAGGGATTTTATAAGAATTTGAATTCTCATTTATTCCTTATTTTGCTCAATATTTTAAAAACATCAAGTTCATAAATACCAAGTACAAGCAGTAATGTGATGAACAAGCTGAATGTTTTGATACCAAGATTGGTGAAATTTCTGAAAGTGTGATTGAGGTTTTTTGTGCTGAAAAACGTATAGAGATGAGCAGAACAATCATAAATATAAATATCAAATCAGTTTCAGTGGAATTGATCCATGTGCTTTTCATCATTCCTTTCACAATAAAAGCGGACCTCATTTTAAGTCTGATCAGATTCTTCCGTTTTTCTTCCTGCACAAAGGCAATTCCCTGACACAAACACAAAAGGAGCCCCGAGTGATAGCATGAATTAGCATGAATTAGCCTGAGTTTTTGGGGAAAAACAGACACCTTGAAGCAGTAAACCCAGAGTTGCTGTTTGTAATGAGCTCAGCAGAAACTCCGCTGCGGGGAACGGGATTCAAACTGCTCCCACTTTCTCTCACATCCTGGAGTATCAAACACTTACTTTACCAGCAAGAGGGAGCATTAGGGAAACGTTCCTTGAAAGAGGAATACTCTGGATGTTCAGGCCCATTCAGGGTTTGGCTTTGACTCTTCATTCTTCTGGTAAGCGAGCAGGGACTGACCCAAGAGGTTACTTTAAACTAACTCTGAGATAATGTTCTGTTTTCAGACGTTTTAGAGTTCTGATGGCTGCTGGTCCCAAAGATTTCCTCCAATTCTGACATTTCTGTTTGGAAGAGAGGCCTGAAAACTAGATTCCTCCATTGATTTGAGAAACATTTCCATTTAAGCAAACACCAGAGAAAATCAAATCAGGTCAGTGTATCACCAGGTTTGCATACACTGCAGGAGGGATTCTGGCCCACTCCTCCACACAGATCTTCTCTAAATCAGGTCAGGAGAAACGCAGAATTAGAGACTGGCTCGGCCACTCCAGAACATTGATGTGGTTCTTACAGCGCCACTCCTTGGTTCTCCTGGCTGTGTGCTTCCAGTCATTACATGTCCTGTTTAGATTGTTTTTTTAATGACAGGTTATCTGCACATAGTTTTGACACTTGATCTGTAGCAGAATCAGAATCAGCTTTATGGACGGCCGTGGTGCAGTGGTAGGGCAGTCATCTCAGGATCGGATGATAGTGGGTTCGATTCCTTGCCCGCCCGTGTGTCGAAGTGTCCTTGGGCAAGACACTAAACCCCAAATTGCCTCTGGTGGGTGGTTGGTGCTAGTGTTCAGCAGCGAAGCCGCCATCAGTGTGTGAATGTGTCTGTGACTGTGAAGCGCTTTGGGCCTTCGAAGGAGGATAGAAAGCGCTATACAAGTATACGCCATTTACCATTTATTGGCCAAGTATAGGATATACACAAGGAATTTGGTTCCAGTGACCTGTGCTCCTATGCAAAAAAAGATAAAAAATAATATAAGATAAAATAGACTATATATATACACATATATACACATACATCTGAAAATAACAAGGGGAATAAAGATATATACAGCAGTGTCCGGTTAAAACAGATCTCATGTTGTGTTCCGTACTCTGAGACTGGTCAAGAGTTCATCAGAGATCTGCGCAGCAGAGTGAAGAAGCTGTCTTTGTGGCGAGTGGTTTTTGTGCGGAGAGTCCTGAACCGCCGTCCTGAGGGGAGGAGGCTGAAGAGACGGTGTCCTGGATGTGAAGGGTCTGTCGAGATTCTTCCAGCTCTCTTCCTTACCCTGGACCGGTACAGATCCTGAATGGATTGAAGGTTGGAGCCAATAGTCCTCTCATCAGACCTGATGGTTCTCTGCAGTCTGTCCCTGTCTGCTCTGGTTGCAGATCCAAACCAGACTGTGATGGATGTGGTCAGGACAGACTGGATTATTGCTGTGTAGAAGTTGATCAGCAGCTCCTGAGGCAGGTTGAACTTCTTCACAACCTCTGCTGGGCCTTCTTCCGGAGTGTGTTGATGTGCTGGGTCCATTTGAGGTCACGTGATATGGTGGACCCTAGGAGTCTGTTGGGGGAACTGATCTGCTGAGAATCATGAGTGGAGGGGGTGGGAGTGGAGGGTTCTTCCTGAAGTCCAATGTCATCTCCACAGTCTTTTGTGGGTTCAGCTCCAGATGGTTCTGGCTGCATCACACAGCCAGCCGCTCCACTTCTCCTCTGGATGCAGACTCATCACCATCCCGGATGAGTCCGATGACTGTGGTGTCGTCCACAAACTTCAGGAGCTTCACCGAAGGAGCTCCTAAGGTACAGTCGTTGGTGTAGAGCGAGAAGAGCAGTGGGGAAAGAACACAACCCTGGGGGGCGCCAGTGTTCAGAGTTCGGGCGCTGGATGTGATGCGACCCAGCTTCACCTGCAATATGTTCTGATAAATGATGAAATATTGTTATTTCTACTTACATAATCCTTGAGGACTTGTTCTTTGTCATGTGATTTATTGAAACCATGCACTGCCCTCAACGCTGTCACAGTCTGTAGCTGTAAGAGCATTGACGTTATTCGTTTTCACGTTGCTTCAAAATGTCCTGTTTGATTGCATTTACGGCACCGTTTACCTGTAGCTGGACCTGTAGCTGCACCGTACTCGTGCTGTCTCCCACATCTTGTTCACATTTTCCTTTCTTGTTGCATCACATTTCTGCATTGTTCATTATCTCTATTTTTAGCATGCCTTTTGTCATACTGTCTGGCTGCTTATTGAACCTGCATATGTTGACCTCAACACTTGTTGCTCTGGCATTTTGAGTTTTAATCAGCTCTGATTGTCGTGCAACGCTGACTACTTTTTCCAAAGTTAGGTCGGGTTCCAGCTGTAGCTTCTGTGAAACGTCTCCATCCGCGATGCCAATCACAATGCGATCCCTTATCGAAGTCGCAGTGCTCCGTGAGCTTATACAGCTCTCTGACGAACACCTCCACGCTCTCCTCCTGGAGCTGCGAGCGTATGTGAATACAGGCACGTTCGTGTATTGCACTGTGCTTCGATACAAAATGGTCATCAAACCTTCTCATATCTTCGCCGTAATAGTCCTGAACGTCATCCGGAAACGTGAAGGTGCTAAAGATCGGTTCCGCCTCCATGCCCATAACAGCGTATTTACTTGCACATTGCCGTCGTCTTGGTATGGCCATGTTGCTATCCGATAGCGGAAAAGTCGCTGTCTTCAGGTCGGCCATGGCGAGGGCTGGGTGCAGTCAAAAGAGTCAGGAGCATGAAACTTAGCCATCCCGCTGCTTCAATCTTCACTAGGGCGAAGGAGCGACTTCTGACACCATGTCATGAATTCATGGATTTACTGCAGAAAGTGAAATTAATCTAAGTGAGATTAAGTATCTTAAAACAAGCATGTACATGCTTGTTTTTTAATGGTAAGATTATTTTTCTCACCTAATAGATTTTGTGCCAGATAATTTCCCTTATTTTACGAGTTTTTGCACTTATTTATCTCAATAAGATATTAAAGCTTGTTAATAAGATGTTATTACCTATTATGAGTAAAAACACACTTGAAACTAGAATCTCAATAGTTACAACAGTAACATCATGGTACAAAACTGCATTTTCAAAGTAAAAATTTCTTGTTTCAAGCAAAAAAAGGCAATTATGACAAGGGCTCTGAAATTATTGTGTTAAGCATGATTGATTAATTACAGACATTCTAGAGCAGGGGTCACCAACGTGGTGCCCTCAGGTCTCTTCTAAAATTAACACACTTGTGAGCGACATATAAAATTAAATTCTGTTGATATTTTTTTTAATTACACTTGCATTTACCTAGATTTAAAAATGAAAATGTCTTACAAATATGTTGATGACACATGAACTTCAGATAAGTTTAGGTGACCTCTGACCTATTTCAGTTCAAAGATCATTAATTTTGTTGAAAATGCTGCAGATTTGGTCTTTAGTTCAAAATGTGACAAGATTTGTTTAAAAATGTGTAAGTGGATTTTTCTTTAACATTACATGATTGATTAACATGGTGAAAATGGAACATTTTTCCCATGAAATGTAAGCGAACATCTGAAAATGTAACAATTACTGAGATGAATAAAGTCCTGAATATTGATATTTCTTTCCTAGCTTGTTGTCATTTTTGATAATTATAGTGAGAAATCAGTGTCTTTACATAGGGGAGTATCATTATTCATTATTAATTAATAATATTTAAACAAAATTTGTTATTTAAAAATGGTAGCCCTTTGTATAACGAAGTACCCATGAAGTGGCCCTAAAGTTCAAAAAGGTTGGTGATCCCCTGTTCTAGAGGGTTCTTTTTTTAATGTTTTAAACTCATTGTTGCATTGGATGGTTACTCCCCTGTTATTGCACACCTGGAGAAGCATTTTAACTCGCTCATACCGTGCCATAGCATTTATTGAACCCATTAAAACAAACATTTTTAAATTTTAAAACCACAACGTAACATTATTTCAGAATAGATCAGCTTAAAACTGAAAAAAAACTTTTAATATTTTACTCTCCATAAAAACATATGTTGTCAAAATTGTACAAAATAAGTGCAATATAAAATTGGCCCATTAGTAACAATAAAACAAAAAGATCTGGAGGGACGGATATAATTACCCGGAGGGCCAAATTTTGCCCCCGGGCCTTGACTTCAACACATGTGGGTTAATGGAAACTATAAAATCACTTTCATGTACTTTCTTCTGCTTTGCTGTTGCAATAAACTACGGAATAAGGAATATCACCTTTTTTATTTCGGAATAAGAATTTTACGTTTAATATTTTCTGGATTCCTCAGGAAAGTGGTCCTATTGTTTTTTGATGTGGTAAATAAGAGTGTTCTGGACCTGATGTTTTTCTGTTGGTCTTTTTAATTTTGTCATTTGTTCAAAATTAGAAGAAAATTACCCCTCCATGCTGTCAAATTAAAGGTTGGAAGTATTTTGTAATAATACAAAATAATAAATAAATAATAAAGCCATCTTTTTAGCTTTAATGTTATCTTTTATTATGCCACAAATTAAAAAAATTTTAAAAAAAAAGCTAACCTAAAAATTCAGATTTTCGCAACAATTATTGAGTTAAAAGTATTCAGATTAAAACTAATTCATTAGATTAATTATTACTGGTTACAATTAATTAATCACACAAAAAAATCATCAAATGACAGCACTGGTTGTGACAATGACATAGTTTTCTTTTTCAAAAATTATTAAAGAAAACAAAACAAAACAGACGGCAGTAATATATAGTCCATAGTTTTCTTGTCATCAATGCGGATGAATCCTGACGTGTGCTCAGTACACTCTCCACCAGCGTAGGGTAGTTTAATAAATTACATTTTAGTTTTTAACATCTCAAATAAACTTTGTGGGACTGAACTTTTACATTAATATTTTCTTAATAAATTGTACTTTTGAGTCATGACTCTAAAAATTATGAATATCTTCGGGTTTAAAATGTTTGTGATGTACGTTACAAACATGTAAATGTAAATGTACGTTACCCCCATTTTTTTTAGCCAACTAGTTAACCATTTGCATCTTGGAAGTTTGTTCCTTTAGAAGTCCACCACATTCCCTTCTCCATGGATGGAGACGACCGGGCTTTTTAAAAGTATGGATCCAACAACTACAGCTGGACTAAGAGGTAATGTGGATTGTTGTAGTTTTAGTGAATTTAGAAATTAGCTGTAGACAATGTCCTGGCATACATTTAAAACTCACCACTGAACTTTTTACTTCTCTATAAATTGGACTTTATTAGTCAGTCATTGAAAAATTTATTGGCTGCAATTCATTCCTAAAACTCTGCTTGGTCTGTGTCCATCTTATCTGAGGCAGCTTTTGGATCTATTCTCCTGTGTACAACACCTGTTCTGCTGAACTGATCTGTTAATCCCCAAATCAAACTCTTCACCTGGTTCTGCATCTGTTCAACCTGCTGCAGCTACAGACTGGAATGATTTACGAAAAACTCTCAGATTGGACACTTTTATTTCACTAGATGATTTTAAACGCATCTTAGCAACTATTTAAAGATAATTGCTGCTGTTACACAGTGTAAGAGTTTATACTTCTAGATTGTGTTTTTTTTCCTGATTTTATCTAATTTTTTTTCTTGTAAGTGGCGAGGGTGAGGGCGGTGGCTGTGGGCCATCCAACACCATTCATGGTTGAATTTCTATGTTACTCTTTGATGACCAATTTTACCCCTGAAGTGAATTTACTACTAACTAATCTTAAAAAAACCTACATTTTTCTAAAACCCTCCTTTGCGCCCTTTTAAATCTGTTTATTTTCTTTTTTTTTGTTTTGTATTAAGGACGCTTGTTTTTCAAGAGGTGTTCTCACATCTGATGATCAAGACTCAGACTTTGGACTTGTCTTTTTAAAATCCCCCTTTCAGCCCTTTAAGATTTGTATTTTTTTTTTTTTTTTAAAGGCATTTCTACAAGGTTCTTTCAGCTCGGTTGATATAGATTTACCATTTGAAAGCCTGTTTTATAAAAGGGGACATTTTTTGAGAATAAAAAGAAAATCCAAATCCAGTTAACAGCTTTTGTCTCTCGACTCATCAATCAAATCAAACAAAACTGTTTTTGTAAAGAATTTTCTAAGTAATGTGACTCAAAGAACTTGACATAAAAATGTAATTACAAAATGCTAAATGGCGTATATTGTATACTATAAAATAACCTACATAACACATCAGCTCTAAAACTTCCCTGTACAACATCAGTGAGTTTGGATACGTGGAGAAACCACAGCACTCAGGTAAAGCTTTGTTTTAAAGATTTGTGTGTGTAACTTGTTTCAAGCTGTTGTCATTTTCATTTGTGCTTTTGCAAATTGTATTTTATACTTTTTTTAATTTTGTAATGTTTTTTACTTATTATACGCGTTGCAAATGGAGACGTACATACACACGAATACAAAGTTATGCACAAATCAAGAATTACACACGTCCAAATCCAAAGACGTGCACGAATCCTAAATTCTGCATGCACAAATCAAGAATACACACGCACAAATCCTAATTTATGCACATATCAAGAATTACGTGCCCACAAATCAGAGTGAGTGAGTCTATTTTCTCTGCACAGCCTACTGACATTTGGTCTTTGATTTGTGTAAGAGAGGAAAAGGAATACCACCAGGTAAGACATTTATAAAATAAATATTTTACACATTTCAGTTACAATTGGTTAGGTTAGCTGGTATTATTTATGTAAATTGCTGTAGAGGGCGTTCAGCAGTCAGCTTTGCTGTTCTAAACAATACAAACCGGAAGCAACAGCACTGTCCGTCAAAGTGTGACGTCAAGTGAAAAGGTTCTACTTTAATTAAATGACTGAAATTGAACTGTACTTCATTATGTTACTCCATTAATGACAGAGATTTTGTTTTTTCTTCATCCATGGGGCTGAGAATTAGGCAGAGAAATTGGTTTTCATTTTCTTGTTTCCGAGGCTTTAAAGGGTCTTAAAGTCTTAAATTTAATTGAAGAAAAGTGTAGGTACCCCGCATTTGCCAGGAAAATTAACAAACAAATCAATAAAGACACATTTACTAAATAAGAAAGGAAAAATAATAATGGTAAAGGATTCTGCTAAAGTTCCTTCAAATGTGACCACGCTTCAACTGTTCTAACTTTGTTAATCCAGGACTCAATACCATTTTTATACAGAATCATTTCTTTCTGAAAAACATAACACATTTTTTTTTGCATATTTAAACTTGTGAAGGAAATATTTAGCCATAATTACAAGTAAGTTTACTACATACAGTTTACTACATGTGCATTGTCTCTACAGTAAATCTTCTCTGAACAAAATATCCAAAAAGGTTATGTCCATAGAATTATGTATTGTATTTACTTGATATAAAACGAGACATCTTTCCAAAATGTTTGGTTACTTCTGCCAGATGAAAACGTGTTTTTCCACACCACTATTCTGTTCATTTGGAGAGAGCATTTGAAGGAGATCTTCAACAGAACTTTAGATGGTTAGATGACCTTGTAGATTTATCAGTTGTGTTACAAGAAAAATGTTTTTTCCAAACCAATTTTGAAAGAAAAATGTTCCAGTTTTAGGGAAGAATGTGTACAATTCCAAACTTTGTATCACTGATTAGAAAAACTGTAGATGAGAGTCTTCGCCAGGGGTGGGCAAACGTTTCAACGCGTGGGCCACAAAGGCTTCTAAAGTTCAGCAGAAGGGCCGGACCAACCCAGTGTGGAGAAGATCATTGTATTTGTTCTATAGGACGGGATTTGGGAGAGTTCAGATAGAGGTACAGTAGAAGGGTGGAATAAAAAAGTCACGTTCTGTGTGGGTCTCGATCATGTAGCAAGATTGAAAATAAATAAATAAATAATGGGTCTCTTTTACTGACTCTTAAAAAGTCTAACTTTACACCCAAAAATATAAATATTCACAGCCTTCCCATCAAAACAGTCTCTATTCATTTGAATTTATGGCAACTTTACTTTTCAATTCACTCTTTTCTATGTAAAAAAGCTCAAATTAGTGCATCATAAAGGCTATGCTTCCTTCTTAAATGTGACGTGAATCTAAAGATGGAATCAACAAAACTCTGACTAAAAATGTCCAGACAATCAACTATTTTCATGAAAACTGTTGAGGTCATTCTATCTCACGTCAGCCTGACACCAGACATGGTCAGCTGAGTGTATCCATAAAAATGTGCACCTCTGTGACATCGCACAACAGAAAACTTGAGTGCATGAACATCTCCTGTGCATGTGATGTTCTCAGCTGTCACAGGGAAAAGATTTCTATTTTTGTTTCTACGCATTTCCCCCACAAACCTTTGATCACGCAGACTCCAATCTGAAGGAATGTTTGCAGTTCAACAGTCAGTGGTGTGCAGCTCTGAGAACACACCTGGTTGTTCACATTTCTCAGGTAAGGTGGCTGCACCTTCCGCAGGTATGCAGGCTTGGTGGTGAGATGTTCTTTCTCAGACTACTCAGAAAATGTCACTGAAGTCAGGTTTCCATTTTTGACTGGCAGCTGTGATTTATACGTAGTTTAATAATGTTCACACCTTTCTTCCCTTCTTTATTCTCATCTTCTATGCACTGTCCTCCATGTCTTCACCAGTTCAGATGGCCAGATCCACGTCTTCAAAGTCTTTGTTTTCTCAGTGGCATGCTTTCCCCCCAGACTTCTTCAAGAAAACTAAAGTAAACTCTTCTTCTTCTAACTCTTGTTCAGCATGTGACAGCCTGAATATGTACCAATACTCACATCGCCCAGAGTGTTTCCGCTTCATCCTCCACCAGACAACGTCCTGTCCATAAGTCTAACTCACAGAAAGAGAAGCTTCACCTGTTATAGATTCAGGATGATCATGCTCTGTAACCTTTCTTGTGTTTTACAGAATCTCTTAAAGACAGAGATCATTGCAGAGTCCAGATCTTTATCCTCAAATACTTATGCTTACCCATATCTGAGTTGTTAATGATCAACCATACATGTCCTGTCACTTAAGAAGAGAACACTTGGCTAGAAGTGAACCAAAGGCTTCCTGTTTGTGTCCCTGTCATGTTCATATTCCATTTAAAGTGGTCATACCATGAAAATCCACTTTTTGAGCTTTTAAGTGTATTATATTGTTCATTCCTCACTATAAAGAACCCCAGAGTGGTATTTTGATCTGTTCATTCATTTCTGAGTAATCCTCTAAAAACCTGCACAGTCTGCAGCAGCCCCTCCCATACCCACGAAAACGAGGGGGTCTTCACACGCTGATGTCACAGAGTGAGACATCCTCTTTCAGGAAGAGTCTGCTCTGCCCCGGGCTAACATCAACACTTTCTCTAGCTAGCAGCTCGAGCTAGCGGGGATCAGCTAGCTTCGTGTACAGCAGACGCCGGCTGCCTGTGTTTTGAGTTTCTGCAGCTGACCAAGAAACGCTCATTCTGTAGCGTTCAAACTTCATCATCGGAGTTTAAGGGCTGGTGAGAAATCTGGACAACGTCCGAGAAGAATTCTGAACGGATCTGAGAATGGTGCAAGCAGAAGACAGCAAGAGAAAGGGAGCAGACTATTTCCTGGTGGGAAAAGCGACTAATGAACTTGTTTAAATGTGGAATATTGAGCAACGGCAGAAATGGATCCACATGAAAACAAAGAAGATCATTTCAATAAATTCTGAAATGTTCATCTGGTGTTGTTTGGATTTTTGACTGAGTTTTACCATTATCGGTGAACCCATTAGTCATTCTGTCAGTCCCAAATCTCAGGGATAAAAGGACGAGCTGCCCTGTATGTAGACCTTCATCACTATTTGAAAAAAATGATAATACAAAAATTTCCCTTCATTTTTTTGTGGGGGACACGTCAGCTCTAGATTGATGTCATGAAATGGCCTCTCAAGGAGTGAAAGGCGGAGCCTCAGAGTTTGAGTCTGTTTACTTCCGGGTATGAAAACAGTTCGGTACACTGGAAAGGCACAGACAAACACACAGCTAAGGGATCAATTTAGGGTCACCAATCAACCAGTGAAGGAGGAAACTCTACGTTAAAGGTTTGAACCAGGGCCCTTATCAGGTTAAGTGCTGACCGCTACACCCTCATGCAGCCTGCTTTCATTATTTATTAGTTTATAAAGCATGTCAACACTAAACATTCTCAGTTTTCTGTTAAGCTTGTGTTTGAATAAAGTTACACATCACATGACATGGATTGCACTGTGGATGGGGGGATGGGGGGGGGGGGGGCAGCCCAAGTCAAGACATGCCTCCACAGCAGCAGAAATCAGAGGTGAATTCAAACACCCCCCCCCTCATGATGAATTCAGCCCCCACCCTGGGAATCGCTCATGCCTCCTCTAGAGCTGCAGGCCATTCCATTTCCAACACCCGGCTCCCGCTCATCCTCTGCCCCCCCCCCGACTATTCTCCCTGTTTTTGCACTTATTGCATCATGCCCCCCCCCCCCCCCACGCACTCACACAGAGCTCAAACATGCAGCCGTGCTACTTTCATGCCTGTTTGACCACCACCACCTCACCGAGCCAGTGTGTGTGAAAATTCATATGAATTCATATGAGCCCCCTGCTGATGCAACATGTGAGGACCCCCCCCCCCCCCCCACCACACACACAACAGAAGACCCACTTCACTTGCTTTTGTTGTTCTCCGCTGCTGATCCGTCTCTCTCCTCCAGCTTCCTGTGAACCGAACCGGCCCAAAAGCCCGGATCAGAACATCTCTGAGGACTGTGAGAATTTATGTATTCATTTATGTTGAGGAACAAGGTCCCACCTTCATCTAGTCAGACCTGTGATTAAAAGTGGCGCTGTAGAAGTAGATAAATTAAATTTAAAGACCTATTTCAATAAAAAATATATATATGTTTTTGGTGTTTCTAACATGTTTATATGGTGTTTTTCTGGTGATAGAGGACTTTTATTAAGAAAATCAAGCATAAATTAAGTTTTCTGAGTATTTCTTTATTCAAACGGTGGTGAATCAGGAGCAGATGATTGAAAAAGAGCTTGTTTGGGATGTAGAAACTACAGTCGGTGGGCAACTAGTGTCCTGCTCCGCTCCACTCACAGACTAATAGATCCATGAACGTCTGTTTTCCTCGTCTGAGCTGGAATCTGGATTAAATCTGTACAGCTAGATAACTCTAAAAAGTAAGTAAGGAGTAAAGTAAAAAGAATGAAACTTGATTCGACTCATTTACAAGCAGTTGAAGGAGAAGCTCTTTAACAGATTCTTGAGTTCCCTATTTTCTATTTTCCAACCATTTCAAGGATTTATAAAAAATGGTTTTTCAAAAAAATGTTTCTTTTTGATACTATGAGATACTCCACATGTTAACAATGTTTGGAACTCGCTTGCAGTGAACAGTCTCTGTGATTGTTAGGAATAGCAGATTAAACTTAGTCCAAGTAGGTAAGGAAGAATAATGACGTACTGTACTTGTTTGTGATTAGCTATATTTCTGTGGACATTTTTCTTACTTTATTCTGATTCACAGTAACTAGGAAAATACATTACTGATAAGGGAGATTCCCACAATGAATTGGATTTTCAGGAAATTCCCACAGTTTGTTGATGTTTATTGTAAAACACTGTAAAGTATTTGTACAGTATTTTACTGCTGACATTACAGTTTACAGAAATTTGTTACACTGTGCAGTTTAAACTTGAAGAAGGGTCTTCTGGACCAAACTTTTGTTCAGAAGGCCTGTGATCACCTCACCTGGAAGACTCACAAAACTATGACACGGCACGACTTGTCCTGTTCAACAGCCGAGCAAACAGATACGGGCTGAGAGCCTCTCGTGTTGGACAGATAGGTAAAGCAGGTTATATTATAACCACTTTCTAAAAAAATACAGTGATAAAGAGGTCAACA
Organism: Oryzias javanicus; assembly: GCA_003999625.1. Lineage (NCBI taxonomy): Eukaryota > Metazoa > Chordata > Actinopteri > Beloniformes > Adrianichthyidae > Oryzias > Oryzias javanicus. Next base: position 6,652,113 of record CM012449.1, on the reverse strand, counting down.
GAGAGCAGACATCTGAGCCAGAGTTTAAACATCTTATCTGCTTTGATTTGGAAGGAACCATCACCACCTAAGACAGGGGTTCTACAAGTGTGACCCCGGGGCCAATGCGAAGAGTGTCCATGGTCCTCAATAGACCAAATTGATGGATACTAAACCAGCTGTACATTGGGAAAAAATATATGATTTTGTTTCGTGGTTTCTGGCGACATCTGCAGGAACAAAGTGATAATTACACCTAGGTGTCAAATTGTACAGCGCACTAATTTCACCACTAGAGGGCAGACAACATTTTCTCTGTCACTACTTCTGCAGGGAAAGGAAGAACCACGACAGTAGAAATGGAGTCAGGGTGGGATTCAGAGAGAGAGTCAGAAAAAGTTCCTTTGAGGAAAACCAAGTTGGCCAGGAGAAAACATGCTAAATGGACAAGTGCTTACTTTGTTGAACCTCATGGGCGTAATTTGAGATTTTCTGTAGTTGTTATTCTTCACATCAGCTCTGGGTTCCTTCTCTATTCTCATTTACTTCACCTCTCCTCTATTCTTTATTATTTATTGTATTTAATTATCTGTGCTTCTGTTTGGTGCAGTATGATTCACATGTTGTTCCTCTTTCCTCTCCGGCGGAACGGGAGAGATTTCAGGTGGATTGTCCGTGCTCTTGTTCTTGGCCACGGACCACGCCTCTGGCTCATCTCGGCCGTGGACCACGCCTCTGGCCCGTCTCGGCCGTGGACCACGCCTCTGGCCCGTCTCGGCCGTGGACCACGCCTCTGGTTTGTCTCGGCCGTGGGCCACGCCTCTGGTTCGTCGGGGTCGTGGGCCACACCTTTAGCCCGTCTCGGTCGTGGGCCACGCCTCTGGCTCGTCTCGGCCGTGGACCACGCCTCTGGTTCGTCTCGGCCGTGGGCCACGCCTCTGGCCCGTCTCGGTCGTGGACCACGCCTCTGGTTCGTCTCGGTCGTGGACCACGCCTCTGGCCCGTCTCGGTCGTGGACCACGCCTCTGGTTTGTCTCGGTCGTGGGCCACGCCTCTGGCCCGTCTCGGTCGTGGGCCACACCTCTGGCCCGTATCGGCCGTGGACCTCGCCTCTGGTTCGTCTCGGTCGTGGACCACGCCTCTGGCCCGTCTCAGCCGGGGGCCACACCTCTGGCCCGTCTCGGCCGTGGACCACACCTCTGGTTTGTCTCGGTCGTGGGCCACACCTCTGGTTTGTTTCCGTTGTGGGCCACGCCTCTGGTTCGTCTTGGCTGTGGTCCCCACCTGTCCCAGAGTCCTATCTGACTGAACTCTATTCAAATATGTTGTTGTAGAGTTAGATGAGCTAACTCCTCCTTCACAGTTCTGGTAAATCACCTGTCCGTCCTGGAAGAGGATCTCTCCTTCATGCAGACATCCCGAGGTTTCTTTTTTTTTTCCTGAATCAGGTTTTTTAAGGAGTTTTTCTTACTTTGAAGGAGAATCTAAGAGCAGGGATAACCAGTTTTATTTAATCTGTTTAGTTTTTAGCTATTGTTTATATTTTAGAATTGACCTTCTGCTTTTGTAAAACTGTGAAGCCCGATGAGGCAAAAGTATTTGTGATATTGGACTATGTAAATAAAATTAAATTGAATTGATAATGCATGGGCTGTGAAGTTATGTGTCTGATTTGCAAGCAGGTTAATCCAATTCTCAAAGAATTCAATATAAATTCATTATGTTTTGAATCGTAACTACTAATGGTAGAAATTTACCGGTGAGGAGCGCAACAATAAGCTCCAACAACTACAACGGCAGAGAATGTTCACAAAGATGGCAAAATCCAGTGAAGCTGTGACTGCAGCTGTTTGGCAACAAGAAAACTGAGAGGGGGCATGGTTTCTGTTGGGTCATTTCCGATCCAGCCTGTCAGAATCTCTGCCCCAAAAATGTGCTGTAGAAGCAACAACAACTTTTTATCAACTGTTCACTGTCACGTGCTTCCATGATAAAGTCACAGTCATAAATCGTGTTTCTTATCATAAATTAGCCAAACAGATGTCTTTTTACAGAAAAATCTGTTATTGTTTTATGTAGAATATGTGGAAGGATAATGAAAATATGACAATATGATGCAAATGCGTGGACATCTATTCAGAGTCATAGATGTAAATATACTGGATCACTGTTGCAATGATGCTAATTTGCATCTGCAGTCCCCTGACAGGTACACTAGAAAACAGTGACCAGAATAAAGAATCACACACGTTACAGTCTCATGAGGGAAGAAAAGCAGCAGAAAATACAATAGATGATTATTGAAAAGCAGGACCTAAAATCACAATGAAAGCATTTGTCATGACAGTACGACAAATTGATTAACCTTGGGTTGGTTGGGTTAGTCCAGGAGTCTGTACCTGCAGATCCAGATCCACATGTGTCTCTTTTATCTCCATTGTGGCTCTTTGATCAAACATAAAATAATTCATGGAGATGTTGATCCAGACATGTCGACCGTCTGAATCAGCAGATCTCTGGTAATGTCTGCTTAACCTAAACTACCTCAAGAAAACAAATAAACAAAGCTCACAAACTAAGACTACCAAGATCCAACAACAAACTAAAAGAACAAAACCCAGCTGTGGAAGACTGCTGAGGACAAAGAGGAGAAAAAGAATTAACAAATAAAAATAAATAAAATAGTGATATTTAATAATAGTAAGGATTACTTAATTATCATGTAATGCATTTATATTAGTTAAATTTTTCATTTGATGTCTGAGGTTCACATAGATGATAAACTCTGTATGTTTTTCCATCTGTTGACCTGAAGACGTCTGGTTTGATCAACTCTACCTCCAGAATGAACAGATTTATATGTAAATGAACTAAAAGCACATCTTATCTTATGCTGCACAATATTGTTTAAAAACTGTCCAGATCTGCACTGAGATGATCCTGTTTGGAATAGAGTGTCTTTTATTTTGAAATGATGTTATTAGAGCTTCTGTCAAACATAAGAAAAAACAAATCTATTTGAGAGATGCTACATTCTTTTTTATATTTTTTTGCTTTAGTTTGTGCCACAAAATAGAAATAATTCATATTTATTGTTTAAAAAAGAAGGTCATGAACACCAATCCAAACTTCTTAAAGGTTAAAGTAAGACTCTTTAGGTTTAGATCAGTAGAAAATGAGTCCAAATGACTCTTTTACTGTTAAAGGTTGTAAACCCTGGGTTAGAGTAAACCAACTTGTGTTCATTTTAACTCTGTAGTGTGTTCTTTAGTAGAGTTTTTGTTGTTTGTGTTACTTTTTCGTGTTGGTTTTTCCAGCTCTGATGAGCGCTGACACTCAGGTGCTTTTGTTGGCCTGCAGCGCTCTCCGGTGGGGAGTGGAGGCAGCCTCGCCTTATTTCTTATTTTGAAGGAATCCTTTGAGTTGCTGTTAAATCCGTGTTTACAGGAGTCTGCATGTTGTGTGTTTTTTTTTTTCTCAGCGCCCCAAACAACCAGACGCACTTTGAATAATCCGCTTACTTCTTCTGTCCACCCACACTGGCGCATATGCGTGTGCACGATTCTGTGCACGTGGTGTTACTGTTTGTGAATTCATGAATTTTTATCATTCGTCTCGCAGACACAACCCCCCCCTCTCTCTTTTCACTTCTGAAAGAGGGATGCTCGTGCACGTTTGCACACATCTCTCATGACAGCGCTGACGGCTCGCCGCCTCCTGCAACGATTGTGTCATGTTGCCTCATGCACTTGAAAGACCCAAAACTGATACCAGGAGATTTCTATACACACTCACACACACTCAACAGGGGATGGGCTGCCTGATCTGGAGCCTGGGGGGGTCAATCATGAAGCCGACACACGGATGAATCTAGAAGTCTTTATTTCAGAGTCCTGACCGCTGCAGGAATCAAACACAACGGCTTCATTTGGCTGCAGTTTACCTGATTTTCCGTCCTGACACCCCGGTCGAAGCAGCTGAACTTCAGAGCCCCTCCCAGAGTCAGGTGATTGTTTGTCCGCAGAGCACAGCTGGGAGGGGGCGCCAGATGTGGGGGTCGGAGCCATGCACATAACATAACGCTGCCTTAAAAAGAAACCAGCACGCGCACATGCGTTTTCCAAACCAGACATGCAGTGAGGCCGTCGGGGGCGGGGCCTCCTCAGCGTCCCTCACTCTGTTGATTGTTTCAAGCAGATAAAAATATAGATTTGGAGCCTCCGTGAGGGGGGGGGGATGTGTGGCAGAAACCAGAGTCGGTCGTGTTTGTGTAAACGGCGGTGGGGGGGTTCGGTTCGATTCACAGTGGTCACGGACAAGTCTCCTCCCGAAACCCCTCCCGAAGCATTGGCAAGTCATGCAAACCCCCGGTCGGTCCCTGCTGGTGCCGGGGGGGCGGGGCTGGGGGCGGGGCTCAGGCACTGCCGTCCTGCTTGAGCCGCTGGCTGCGGGCTTTGTACACCTCGATCAGCAGGTCCTTCACGTACTGGATCTCCCGCTCCACGGACTCCGCCTTGTCCCGCAGCTCCCGGTTCTGCCCCTCCAGCCCGTGTAGCTCCTCCTCCAGAGAGTCCAGCTCCGCCCTCTTGCGCAGCCTGTACCTGCAGCACGGGACGAGAGGTCAGAGAGGCCGCGGGGGGGGTGGGCGGCGCCGTGTCGGGCTCTTACCTGTGAGCGGCCGTCTTGTTCTGGTCCCTCTTCTTCTGCTTCCTCTCGCCGCTGCTGCTGTCCAGAGAGACGGCCCCCATCACCTGAGCGGGCTTGAGCAAGCAGGGCTCGTCCTTTAGCCGGGGGGCAGGCCGGTGCATGGGGCTGCCCAGCAGGGGCCCCTCGCCCTCCCCTCTGGATAGGCATTCGTAGCTTTGGTCTGCAAGGCATTCGGGGTAGAGGTAGTGGCCGTGTTGGGGCTCCACAGCCTGAGCTTGCGTGGGGGGCTCCAGTTCTCCTATAAAGCTGTGGTAGGGCTCCGGGCCGGCCATGGGCTGGTGGAAGTAGCCGTCGCCCCCCACCATTGTCTCTTGGGGCATAGATCCGGGCAGCCCCGCGTCCTTGCTGCAGTGCAGGACCTCCAGCCCCGAGCTGTCGTAACTTACGTTGACCTTCACATTGTGCATGAGCTGTCCCTCCCGCTTGTGGTGGGGGTCGTAGGAGCCGCCGAGGCAGAAGCCGCGCGCGATCTCCTCGCTGCAGAACACCCCCTCGGAGAAGCAGTAGCTCTCCTCCTCCTTCAAAGAAAGCGCACATTCTCTCACCTTCTTCACGCTGCCAAAGCTGTTCTTGCTCACCGTCTTCAGGGTGGAGTAGTGGTTGACCGATAGCTCCGTGCTGCCCGAGTAACACCCCCGGGAGCCCCACGCCTCCAGCCCCACCTCGTCCCCCACCTTCACCGCCTCGCCCAGCAGCCGCCGCCCGTTGTTGTGGTGGTACCGGTGGTGGTAGCTGTACGGAGCGGGTCTCGCGATTTTGGTTCTGCTGATGGGGCCGCCGCAGAAGCTGGCCAGGTCCAGTTCCCCTGTTGCCAGGGTAACAACCACAGGGCTGGTCTCTGATTGGCTGCTCCCGTAGGAGCCGTAGGGGAGCTGGTAGTACGACTGCGAGCCCATGGCTTGAGCTCCCTTGTCACATTTGGAGGACTTATCCAACTTGTTGGCGCCGGCCGTGGACTCGGAGCGGAAGTAGTCCTCCAACTGAGCCAGCTCCTCCTGCAGCAGAGAGGTCATGACCTCCAGATCCGAGGGCACCTTGACATCCTGTTCCAGCGGTGAGGGCGGAAGGGATGAGCCAGGAGACGACTCGTTTGTTGACACAAAAGAAGACAGGTCAACTTTTTCCGTCATCCAATCTGAGTGACCATCACCTGGAAGAGCGTCAAAAATCAGAGAGACGGTTAGAGAGGCGTCAGAGGCTCGCCACGCGTCTGAAATAAACCACAAAAGCAGATAAAAGCCCTAAAGCAAGGCTGAGGCAAGCTGCAAGGCAAAGCAAACATCAGATCCGAGAAGATCCCACTAACCGATCATCTGAAAATGATTGAACAGCATCGTCTGCATTCGATAAAAATCCACTTAGCTGTACTCACTGTACGACATTAGCCCCGTGCTGCACTGCGGCTCCGACCTCGGGATGTGCAAAAATAAAAAAGCGTCTTCGGCAAACTCACCAATTAAATGCTGCCCCTCTGCTGGCTCCGCCCCCACCCCGTGCCGTGATTGGCTGCGGCTAGCCCTTCGGAGAGGGAGAGCGTCGCGCTCGCCCGTGGAAGTGGGAGGAATTTTCTCGTGAAGGGTCGATGCCGCCATGATGTCGTCTGCTCCGACGGACGTGTTCAAAAGCACAAAGCGCGCCGCGCCGTGATGCAGGAGCGGAAGAAACGCTTGAGAATCTGTGGGGAGGGAAAAAAATTACATTTCATTAAACATTTGAAAAACAACTCATTTTGACAAATATTGCAACACATGTTTTAGATACATTTTAGCAAAATAAATGTATTTATTAAACTGTGTGAAAAAGTTACTTTTACCTTTAAAAACTTACTTTAGTATATATTTAATGATAAATGATGAGACAAAAACAAGTGAAATATTTTTAAAACACTTAACAGAACAATTATTATGAGTTAGCACACAAACTAATGTACAAAACACAATTTTACAACTAAAAATGATAATCAAAGTAATAAAAGAAGGCTTTAAATTCTTCCAGTTTAACACCAGTAAATGTCAGAAGTAAGTGCAGCCCTGAAAAGATGACCCCGGGCAGCGGAGGACAACTTTACTCACCCCATACTTGCTCAGTACTTTTCTGAGGCGGCGGAGGCGGCGGCACGTGGGCTTAGCGGCGGCAGGAGCGCGCGGTCGCTCGTTAAAACACCATAATTTAGCTTTTAGAAGTCGGGCACGGCTCGCGCGGCGCTTTTATCCATGCACGGACTTGCGGACAGAAAGTTTTTAAATCCGCTACTTCTCCAACTCCCAATCAAGGACCGCGTCACAGCTGCGAGATCAATGCGCGCAGCCTTGCAGACGCTCGCGCGGCCGTTACGTCATGGAGCCGGGACTTTCCCGCCACACGCACGCGCCTGATAACTGTCTATTTACAGTATTTGACTTTTTTTTTTTTTTTTTTACCTTATCCGTTTCCATTTAGTTATACTTCAAAACATTTTTTTCAGTTTGTTTTATAAGTTTAAGTGCAAAAGTAAAGTGAGAAGTTGAACTTGTTTGCTGCGACGCTGAAACAATTAAAAAAGAAAAAAAAAGTTTACATTTTCTTGAAAACATTAGCAAAAAAAAGCAGATTTAAAAAGCCTCTTGTCTCTATTGAAACTTTGAAAATAGAAGAGTCTTACTTTCACCCGAGAACAGCGCGGAGCTGGAGAATAAAAGGCTGCTCCTCGCACTAGTCTGCGCGGCGGAAGGACACATCGCAGCAGCTCTGGGAAGCTGCTTGAGTTGCAGTCGTGTTGCATCAGACCCGCGGGGACTGTGGCTGCTGCGCGTTAATACGGGCGCGCGCGCTTATGATCGCCCATTATTACCTTCACCTCCACGCACGCGCAGTCAACCCACAATTGTTGGAATTGTAGATTTTCTTTACTACTTGTGGGGCAAAGACACACAGAGAATTTACTCAACTTTTTGAACTGATTAAAAATAAAAAAAAAGTTAAAACTAATTTACATTAAGGGAAAAAATATGTAAAATAATTATATATATATATATATATATATTTATATTGAACATTTTAATGCATTTGTTTGTACATAAATGTGTTTTTTTTTCTTGAGTTTTGTGACAAAAACACACAGAAAGGCCCTGACACACTGATGAAACAATTAAACTAAATATTTAATCAGAAGTAGGCTAAAAAAAAAAAGTGGATGAGATTCCGCTGAAGCTCAGTGTTCACCCAGGAGTCTGACACTTTGAAAAGTAGAAAGGGAAAATTTAGGTGGGAAAAAGAACAGAAATATGGTGAGGGAAAGGTTCAGCTGAAAAAGAACGGGCACAAAAGACACTGTGAATGTCAATAAACACAAAGTACATGTGTTTTTATTGTTTGTATTTTTATGTTATATTGAATAAAAGTACATTACAAGACATAAATATATATAAACAACATATATGTTTGTATAAAGAAAAATATTTTATCTGCATATAACACACACACACATATGTATGTGTTTAATATGCTCATATGTATATAACATATATACATATATGTTATATGCCTGTTATACCTATATACAGAATCTTTAACATATATCCTTTTATGCCTCTAAGTTACAGGCCATAGTACTTCTGAACTGTAAAATATGAAATTATTTAAAATCCTGGGAAATGTGAAGCGTTACTTTTGTCATGCCATTAAAAACAACACGGTCGTCTTCCAGAAGAAATAAGGATGTATAAGAGGCATCCTGGTAAAATAAAATAAAAAATAAATAAACTTTAAAAAATAAATAAAGGAATAATTTGTCCAAATTTAGTCAGATATATGACTGAATCCTTGTGTCACTATACAATAATTATACCTTGTGAATTTGTAAAATTGTTTTTTTAAGAGTTTTTCCTTCAAGAGAAGGGTGGTTTAAGGTTTAACCAGTTTAGTCTAGTCTGTTTAGTTTAGTTTAGGAACCAGCTATTGTTTATATTTTATAACAGAATTTCTGCTTTTGCATAATTACTGATATGAAGCCCAATGAGACAATTGTTTGGAGATACTGGGCTAAATACATAAATCGCAGTGTTTATAATACACATTAAATAAAGCATTAATTTTATTTTGTTTATTTAAAAAAGGACATAGTTTAGTTAGAAGCGCCTCTTCTTCACATTCATCTTCACAGCATTCTCGTCTCCTGCTACCCCTGCTCTGGACCCTGCATTTTAGGCTCGGTCCTGAGATTCTGGAGGGTCCGCGGTTCTGTCATTGGACCTTGGATCGTTTTGCGCTGCATGTGTTCCCCTCCTTCAAAGGCCGGCAGCAGGTCAGCAGCGGAGCGTGAAGGCCTGATTGGAGGGCGTAAACTGATGAAGAGGAGCACGTTTTGTCAACTTAACCCCCCCCCCCCTCACCGCCTGACCTCCGCGCTGATAAGTGAGGTCGCTGGGTGACACCCTCCGCCTCATTAGTAAAACCTCCATCTCCATGCCTGCAGCATCACCCTGTTACCATGGCGACGGTTGTTAAGGTTTGTGGGAGTGCGTGGCCTTCCCTTCTAAACTCCCACATTGTTTACTCTTTTCCCTGTAAACAGAATCAGATCTTCCTGTCAGGTGATTTCAGGTAATCATCAGGTCAGATTGGGGTACAGGTCAGTCACCTGAGCAGCTCTCCAATCTGCTTGTTTAACCCATCAGGTTTCAAGCCCCCGACTGCGCAGCAGCTGTGTTTCCAGCAGAGCATCGTGGGACAGAAGAGCCTCCTTCAAACACACGCTTCTCCACGGCGAGTTGGCACGGGTTACAGCATCATTTCATCACCAGCAGCTCCTGTGAATCCGCGCGCATTAACTTTTTACAGGCAGCAGAGGCAGTCCACATCTCCTTCAGCAGCCCGGCTGTCAGCCGCTGATGAGGAGGCCTGTTTGTACATACAAGACAACCGGGAAGAGTCCCGCGCTCACGCGACGACCTCGGTGTGCGCGCGCGTGCACGGGAGTGATGGCTGCTGCATTGTTTGGATAAACGTTCCCAGAGGAGAACTTATGTCGTTGAGGAGAAAGCAGGGATGAAGAGAGGAGAAGATGCCAGGACGCAAGGCTCTCTCACACACAGTAATAACAATATTTACACCCTCTGCTGTCTTTTGACACACAAATGCCCATCACACCTTCAGATTTTTTGGTTTTAAAATGTTCAGCCCTTCAGGAGATGGATGCTTGTGTTTTTGGCTGGAGGCGCCTTTAAAATTTAAGCTTATTAGCTGACGGAACAGCCAACTGAATACTTATTGAAGAACTTAATATTTAAAGTCCAGTTAAGAGTCCTCTCAGGTCTGAGTAGACTTTAATACTCAAAACTATTGAAAGGCTGTAATGCAGCGGGGTCAAACTCAATCGCACAAGGGGCCAAAATCCAAAACACACCCGCCCCGAACGGGATAAACATTTATTTATCTAAAACTTAATTTTTTAAAACTATGAAACCATGACTTTTAAGCATAATTATGAACTCGATATATAGTATTACCTGTGATAATAATAGTGTGAATGCTGTAAGATGAATTTGGTCGCTGAAGATGCTAAAATTGATTGCTAAAAATGCTGAAGCTGATAGCTGAAAACACTAAAGGTGAAAGCTGAAAACGTTAAAGCTGACAATCAGCTAAAATAGTAGCTAAATTCCAAATATGTCTAAAAGAACTTAAAAAAAAAATAGGTTAGCCAAAACAGTTAGCATGCAGCAAAAAACTTTAAAATACCCTAAAAACCTTTAAAAAAAAAACAAATTACCCAAACCGCTAGCGTTTTAATATTACTCTAAGTCAGGGGTGGGCAATTGTTTTGACTCGTGGGCCACAAAGGGTTCTAAAATTTGGCATAAGGGCCGGACAAGGAGCAGATGGAAGGAGAGATTTGGTAATCAACCTCATAAACTAAAAAAATAATATGGAATTTAGAGAAAAACATGCTTTAATTTGGATTAAAATTCACATATATTAATTTAAAAACAGAAAATTTGGGAGTTTTAATTTCTACATTTTGATTTTTGTTCTCTTTTGGGTGATCCAATGGGTTGATGTTCTTCAGAGGAAAATGTGAACTCAAAGAAATGCTGCATTTATGTGGTGTAGGAATAATCCGAAAGATCACCATCTGACTCAGAAAGGAACACACATGACAGGAGGGAGAAACAACACCATTCATGGGAAGAAACCAGAAATACAATGAAAATAAAACAATAATTAGGATTTTTGATTCAATGTATTTTAATTTGGAGGGCCAGAATAAGTAGCTTAAGGGGCCGCATGTGGCCCCTGGGCCGCAGTTTGCCCACCCCTGATCTAAGTCCAAAACAGCCAAAGAAAAATAAAAAAAAGCCTAAATTAGCCAAAACTGCAAGCATTTAGCTAAAATATCAGCAAAACTCTAGCATAGCATAAAAAGATCTTAGTAAATGTCAAAATAGTCAAAAAAGTTAGCAGAATTTTTAAAACTTTAAAACCAGAACGTTTCAATATAATTAGGAATTATAAAAAGGCAGGAATATCATTTCAGAATAAATCAACTTAAACCTTAAATAACTTTAAATATCAGACCTGACGTCCACATGCGTGGACTTCCTGTTTTAGATGAACACAGTCGTTTATTTTTTTTGGTCAATTAAGCCGCTCATTTATATAATATAGCCTTGGAATGTTCTCTACAATTGAGTTTTTCTATATATAAAAAATGTAACTTCTTTCACTTTTGACAGTAGCACATTCAAGTTGCCTTCAAAATAAAACACATGCAGCAGATTTACTTTAATTAAAATGCAAGAAACGTTAGATTTTCTATTATTGTCACTTTGATGTTCCTTCATCCTTTTTCTTCTTTTACTAGTGAATAAAAACATGACAACATCTAATTTATTTTAAAATCTACATGCAAATGCAATAAGATAATATTTATCATTTGAATCAGTTAGGTCTGTCTGAAATGTCAAAATTTGTCAAAGATTTCTAAACCACTGGGTTTTGGAACTGCAGCACTACAAATGCACAGTACAGTGATGAGTAGTGAAGGAGTGGGGACACGGCCCAGGACATAAGGAGAGTAAACTTAACTTTAAACTGAGACAAAACAAAACAGAGCAAAAAACCCAAAGGAGTCTAAATGTAAAGTCAGTTTAAACTCTAAGTGGTAAATGGCGTTTCTATCTTCCTCAAAGGCACGTCACTGTCACGGACACATTCACACCCGGATGGCGGGCAGCACTTTAACGCAAACCAAACTGTAAACTAACAAAAAACTGTTACTAAAAAACAGAAACGAAACAAAAGAAACCAGAAAAGGTTGGAACAATGGGACATCACTGAATGGATGATGACATTTGTCCATCGTTTTAACAGAAAAACACTTGAGATGAAGTGATTCTGGATCCACTGCATACTAATCATAAAACTTTATTAGTACACACACAGTGACAAACATCATCCCTTCATTCCTACCTTTGTGGTTTCTTTTTGAACGTTTTCATTTCTGGAGATAATTTCTGTCTTCATGTTTTATGGAATTGTGTTTTTTGATTTCTAAAACATAATGGTTTTTATTTTTCATTTGTCATGCTTTTTTAATTGTGGTTGTTCTCTTTAATATGTCAGTGAGTGATTTGCACTTCAAGGCCTCAGAAAAAACAAAACAAAAATCTTAATTCAGACACCAGAGCCCTGGAATAACCTCATCCAAAAGGTTAAGTGAACGTAAAGGAGGACGCTGTACAATAATTCAAATGTTAACTGAGATGCAAACCGAACCTCAGATGAGACATTTTAGAGCTGATTTGATCAACAACAACAGTGCATCCCTTCAGTTTTCTTGTAAGCTTTTGACTTTCTAAGTAATCTTTTCATTTAGAATGTTCTTAAATTTGAATCTTTTTATAATCTCTCGACAAAGCTTTGATTTTAAAAGTGCTTATTTAAGGGAAAACGAAGAATCATAAGGCAATCAAGGCTCTAATGAAAGCTGCTGCATTAACATTAAACAGTATATTCATGAGGCGGTGCTTTTCACATGCAAACACTGCCATGTTGCGCGGCTCACATGAAATCCTTGCATCATTTCAGATTTTTGGTGAATTAGAACAATAAATGTCTTTGTTTAGAGAAGCGCTGCGGGCTGTCAGATCTGATCCTCCCAGCTCTCCTCTGCTGCGCTGAACACATTTAACTGCAGACTTTAGTGAGGAACAAAAGCTGCAACTTCTCTGCACTCGTTCTGTTTGAGATTGTCCCGTTTTATGAAGCTTTATTGACTTATCCTCTCGTTTCTGTCGCTGCTCAATGAAATGGAAGGTTTTTTTTCTTCTCCCGTTTGTCTTCTTCTCCTGCTGCTGAGCTGTGGTTTCCCGCTCAGCCGCAGAAACCCACGTTGCTCGATTACTGTTGTCTTTCCGGGGGCGTCCCCCTCCGTGTGCCGCCCCTGCCTCCTCAAGCCGCCGTGGCGGGCTGTTGGTAATCTCTGCCTTTGATGTGGTGGCTGGGGGGGGTGTGTGCGTCCCCCCTCCGAAACCTCTGCAATCAGCTCCATGTCAGCGCTGAGCTGAAGGTCATTGTTTCCTTTTCACCTCCTTTCAGCTGATCTGAGGTTCACCGGGGGGATGCTTGTTTTCATGGTTGGGGTCGACAAATGAGGGGCGGAGTCCCACTGAGACTAATTTGGAGTTTACTCAATATTGCTAGCTATTTTGGCTAATTCCGTTTTTTTTTTCATTTTTTTATGCTAATTTGGAGCCTGATTCATGTTTCAGATGCATGCTAGCTGTTTTGGCTGACATGATTTTTCTGTTTTTGAGGCTAATTTGGCATTTAACCAAAATTCTAGCTGGCTTTCAGCTTCAGAGATTTTAGCTATCAATTTCAGCATCTTTTTCAGCCAAATTCAGTTTCACACCAAATTATTGCAGGTATATGCTATATGCCAGGTTTTTAGTTAGTTTACAGCTAATGATGGTTAAGATGTGATTTTTACATCCAGTTTAAGCATGACCCGATTAGTCGACTAATCAGGAAAAATAATCGGTGATTAGTCGACTATTAAAATGATAGTCTGTGCCAGCACTAGTCAAGAGTCCTGGAAACTGGTTCTGGAGCCGAGTGCTCCAGCCCGCCGATTCTGGAGCAGGTTCTTGATTTAAAGGTTCACATGGTTTTCTAAAGCAGAGGGTTGTGCGTTCAGATCTGATGAGATTGTTGTGTGGATCTTTTATTCACCTCGACCTTGAAAACTTGTGATCTTTTTTGATGCATTTGTCGGAGCTCCGTTTCTCTTTTTGCCTTGATCATTTTGTCTTTTTTTCTGCCTTTCCTTTTGTGATTCTACTATCATCTCCCTCCCAAAAGGGTTAGATGAAGTAGCTTCCTCCTTGAAGGAGAACCTGCAGCTCGATCCCCAGACTCCAGACAATCTGAATTCATGGATGGATGCTCCTGAGGACAATCACAGTCCTGAACCTCATCTTCAGGGTGTCTATCAGAGCTGCTACAAGCAATTCTTTATTAGTCGACTCATAAGCATCCCATTATTTTTTTCGATCATTTGTGGATGTAAAACACACATCTTAACCAGCATTAGCTTTAAACTTTAAACTAAAGACGAAAGTTTATTAAATTTTTAATGAATCGTGCAGCTTCTTTACTTCATGCGTGTGTCATAAAAAAGGCAAACATTAGAAATCGTGCACCATTTTGAGATTTAAAAAAAAACAACTTTTAGACTTTTATTGTAGTCTTTGACTATTTTAACATCAACATTAGGGCTGGATGTCAATTATAATTTCCATAAATCGATTTAATTCGATTTTGACTTTACACATTAAGACACAAATTTATTTAGAAATACATGAATTCATATTCATATTAATCTGATCCAGTTCACATCCTGTAAAATGTATTAATGAAATACTGAGATTGTTGATATCATCCAGTGTTTCATGGATTCTCTAAAGGAGAAGTTCTAACAGAAATGTTCAGATCATTAACATTGGAAACATTGTTCTGCTTCTCCTGGAGGGAGTTTCAGGTAGACCACTAGGTGGCGATCACGCTATAACATTACACTTTATTACAGAAGAAGAAAGAATAAGGAAAAAATGACGTTTGTAAAACTCCTGCCTGTGAGTTTATAAAGAAGTTCATTTAGTCAGAATATATGTTTTGAAAGGCAGGCTTGTAAACCTCTGTTGAAAGTTATAAACTGTTCCATATTTCAGAAAAAAAATCTATTTTCTCTTAAAGTTTTTTATTTGTTCCAAAAATTAATAATATGTTTTATATTTCTTATAAAATAATAATAAATACAAAATAGTGTCTTGTATTTCTAAAGGATGTATGACCCCTACAGGGTTGTGGTAAGTGAGAGATCGACCCAAATATCTCTTTAAGGGTAAAGGTTGCAGACACCTGGTATAAAGCAAGTCAGAAGGATTATTTTCATAATTATGTTGAAAAGTTACAGTTTTAAAAATTGGCATTCTGTGAGATTGTTGGACTGTTTTGGCATTTATTAAGATTTTATTGTCTGTTTTGGAGTTTTGCTAATATTTTAGCTTCATGCTAGCTGTTGTGGCTAATTTAGACTTTTTTTTGCCATTTTTTAAGCTGTTTTGGAATTTAGCTAATATTTACATGCTACGTTTTTTGCTAATTTAACTTTTTTTCCTCTTTTAGGATATTTTGAAGTTTAGCTATTTTTTTCTGCTACATGCTAGCTGTGTTGGCTAATCTAAGTTTTTGTTTTGTTTTGTTTTTTGGCTAATTTGGCATTTAGCTAATATTTTAGCTGGCTATTAGCTTTGGCGTTTACAGCTATCAATTTTAGCATCTTCAGCTATCAGCACTAGCATTTTCAGCGGCCAAATTCAGCTTAAAGAATTCACACTAGCATTATCACAGGTAATGCTATATATCTAGTTCGTCATTATGCAAAAAAGTCACGGTTTTAAAGTTTTAAACATTTAATTTTGGCCCAATTTGAATTCTTCCCTTCTCCCTTCCTCTTAATTTGAAGTAGCATTTTAAGTGGAAGTGTTTCCAGGATTATTATTTTTTTAATTTCACCCTCCAGACAGAGGGGTCTTCTGTCGTGAGGGTAAACCACGTCGCGCTGAGGAGCGCTTCTCTTTACGTGGGTGCGTTCTGAACCACAGAAGTTTACTTTGAATGCAAGTAAAGACTATTTGTAGTAGCATAACCTTTTTAAAGAGCTGTTGTAATTATATTCAAGCGCTGGAAGCTCCGCGCTAACGCTAGCGGACTGCCGAATATTGATGACGTCAATGAACAAAAGTAAATATTAGACAGTATTTTAGCCCTGCGTTTGGAGGGCTAAATGAAGGGGAAGGGAAGAATTGGGATTGGGCCTGAGACTGACGCCACAGATTTCTTATACCAACATGTGGATGTGCGGCTCTGCTGTGGCCTCCTGCCTGTGCTCCTCTCAGGCTCCTGTGCGCTCCTGTTTGTCCCTGATCTTCAATGCTCCTCTGATTCTATAAAGCTTTTTAAACAACGGATTTGGTTCTCTGACTCGAGAGGGCCCTCCATGGCCCACAGGCGTAAGCTGCTCCTTTGAACATGCAAATCCCCGTGCAGCGCCCGACTTCCCTTTGTTACTCGCTGTGGACGCTTTTTTTCCCGTCTCTCTGCAAAGACTGGAGCCAGCTGAGCAGTGGGAGCTTTTAGCTGGTAAAGATCATCTCATTGAGATTATCAAGACTTGTTAATTGGGCTTCTGAGCGTGCTGTTTTTTCAGAGAACATATTGTTTTAATAAAGAATTCATCAGACAGAGATGTGGAGCCTGATTTAATGAGCTCCTCCCTGGGTTTAGAGATGAGAGGAAAAAGTACGCTCCCAGCTCACACACACTCACACATGCACACACACTTCTTGTAGACCGGTGGTGGTTGTTTGAAGACAGAAAGAAGTTGTTGGGCAATATTTAATCATTTTATGGTGCAAAAGTGAACAGTTTCTTTTAACCCTCTGCTTTGGTGAGTTTTTCATCAGATGAGTCGGTCGGTTTGTGGAGTTTACAGAGAGGGACAGTGAACACAACTCAACAACTCAATGTGAGAAACATCTGCTTTATGTGATATCTGTGTTTGCGACTGTGATGACGGTATGGCCTATGATAAATGGACAAACAGCAAAACAAAACTATAAAGGTTACCTGCAACAATGCTCGTGTGAATGCTTTTTGCTGAAAGAAGTCGCTGAAGATGCTGAAGCTTTTTGCTGAAAATGGTGACGCAATTTACTTAATTTCTGAAGGGATTTTCTGTCTATGCAAATATCATTTGCTCAATGTTAAATTTGCTAAAATACTTTTGTTAAAAAATTAAGAAAGAGTGCTGAAGTTGACCTACATTTCTGAAAATTTTGTAGTAAAATTGCTTAAAAATCTCTAGTACATGCCAATTTTGCAAAAATATTTAGTGTGTTGCTTAAATGTGAGCTAAACTCCAAATTAGCCCTAAAACCGTAGGTGCCACATAAGCCAAAAAAGCTAGCTCGTTGCTAAAATACTAGCTAAACTTTAAAACAGCCTAAATTACTCAATAAACTAAAAAGGTAAAAAACTTTGACTTGTTGCTAAAATAGAAACTGAATTCTAAATTAGCCTAAAAACCTCAGTAGATGACAAATTAGCAGCACACCTGTGATCAGCTTCGCTCCACCCCTAACCGACGTGATCTTATTTCGCCATGAGCACGTCCTCTGAGTGCTGCTCTCAGCCATCGCAGCTGTTGTTCGGTCTCTTGTTTTTTTATTCATACTCCCGCTCCATGTAGAGGGTGGGCATCTGGCAGTAAAAGGCTGCAGTGATTCGTCAAGGACACACAGAGCTCCATACCTTTGGTTGATGCATAAAGGGGTTTGTTTGTTTGATTCCTTACTTCAAACTACACAGAGATAGTTTAGCCTGTGCGCAGCTGGAGACTACTTATTGCAACTTTTGCCTCCTTTAGCGGCATGGAAACTAGAGGTGTTCCAAAATATCGATTTTGCGATATATCGCAATATTTATTCCTGCGATTGATTCTCTGTGGAATTTCACCAAGTATTGATCTTTTGTGTATGAATGTGTGTGTGAAAGTGTGAATGGGTCTGTGACTGTAAAGCTTTTTGGGCTTTTGAAGGACGGTAGAAAGCGCTATACAAGTATACGCCATTTTATTTTAATTTGAAGAGTCTGTTGCACTGAGCGTCTGAGTCCCGTGACATGGAACTGTTGAGCAGCTGGGCGTGGTGTTCGGACATTTTATGGCGACGCATGCACTTCATTCCGGAAAGATGCAGGTGAAATACAGGCTCGGTAGCGTGTGTGTAAAGCATGTCTACCTGTGCTCAGGTATCATCCACCTGTAGAAGAGGCAGTCGGTAAGACGTGAGTTTGTCTGAATGCTAGAATGACCACGATCGGTGCAACTAGGCGGGTTCTTCGTAGTTGTTTATGTGTACTTCAGTGTACGGTGTAACTTTGGTAAGTTAATGGTGTGAAGTTTTCAAATGAACATAATTACTTTTTGCTAATGTTATTTTAAAGTCATTCTTGATGCAAAATTGTAGGATTTGATGTATGAAGTTGAATAAAAATGTAATTAAAACAAAATAGGAAGGTTGCTAGTTAATTGAAGAACTTAAAATTATATAAATTATAATTGATAAAATTTGTTTATTGCTATTCTGTAATAGAATTTGTAAATATTTATTGCCATTATTTTTTGTGTGTTTTTACCTGTTGACTGCTGACTAGCCAAATGGAAAATAGATAAGACTGGAAAATACTCAATAATAATAATAATATCAATCAATGATAAAGTGGTATTCTGAGTAAATCAGTCTTCAATTTTGGATCCACAGCCCTTTTCAAATGTGGGAAAAGTGCACAAAAAATTAGGAAACACTTGACAGAGGCTGTAAAAGATTATATTCATCATCTTTTGGTGTGATGTTCCTCTGGAGGTAGATAGCTGTCACCACTTGAATTATTTCATTTTTGTTCTGTTGCTTACAGCAATTCTGCACTAATTAGTGGCACTGCTGATCATGTTTACTATTGTTAACATTGAATTTGACAGATAATTCCATTTCAATTGGTGTTGATGCTTGTCAAAGACAAGATTTCACCAATGTTGCACAAAAGTGTTTATAAGTTGTTGCACAGAATAAGACACAAGTTGTTTATTATGATTGTGTTTAAGCTAAAAAAAAAAACATAAATGGGGATATATTCACCCCAAAAATATGTGTTCTTTTAATTATTAGAGATTATTTTTACCAATTATCTCAGTATCATGATATTATCGATATCGTGAGCCATGTATTGCGTATTGTATCGGGAGGTACCCAGTGATTCCCAGCCCTAATGGAAACCGCACTGGCCTGACACAACAATGACTGTAAATGTTGCCTACCCAGCATTCATTCTGTCTATCCATACATTTATCAATCCACCCAACAGTTGATCCGTCTGCCTGGCCTCCCGTCTATCAATCCATCCATTCATTAATACATACAACCATCCATTCAGCTGCTTGTTTGTTGCTCCAGCCATCCCTGCATCTGTCCATCCAACAATCAACCAACAACAACCATCAATTCACCTAAAATAGGGAAACAATGTCTAGCAGCGGTGGGAACATCCTGATCCCTTGTGCTGTTTTGTGGGTCCAGATGAATCCACTTTTAAAGTAAACATGCCTAGGATGACACAAAGGTTACACAAAGGCCTTGTTGGTCACATGTTAATTTATATCGAATAATCTAAAAAAAAAAGGAAGGACAATAACTTATTGGAGCAACAATTCTGTCATGTTTTTTTACACTGTTACCAGAGAATGGTCCTTTCTCACACGAGCCACCAGGCGGCTGACAGCTGAACTGCATCTAATCTGTAGAATCTGGCAGGTCAACAAGAATGTTCCTGAAAATACACCACGACAAACATCTCCTGACCTGAACACCAAAATCAGGCAGTTTGTGCCCGAGGGAGCTGAAAACCATTATTTTGAATAGAAATTGAAGCTGGCAATGATCCAGGGAATCTGTAGTCTGAGGGGGAAAATGAGGCCAAACCCTATTACCCCCGCCCCCCCCAGGAAAGACAGCATTTGTCTCCATCTCCTTATTTTAATGACACAACTCCACAGTTCTGCACAAAAACACCTGCTCAGCATTTTGTTTTCCTTCTCTAAAGAGGGATCGAAGGTTTCCACAGGAGTCAGGTGAAGGAAAACGGGAAGAATAAAAACAATCAACTCAGTTAATAATCACTGGATCAAAACTGTTTGTCTTTTAAACTATCAGCAGCTTGATAAAGACCTGCTAACCTGGCACCATGAGGTCCAGCAGCTCTGCTCTTGCACGTGTTCGGTGCACTAGTGTGTCCCGCCTCTTTAGCCAAAAGCTGAGCGTGCGCCTCATTAACAGGGTCAAAATGTGTTTGGGTCACTAACCTGCCAAAAGAAACAAATGTTGAAGAAGCCCCTCCCACCTGTGAGAAATGCGACAGATTTGCAACAGCAAAACAACAAGAGAGCAGACCCAACAAAAACAATCTGAGGGCAAGTTTCAGAGGAAACAACAGAACCAGTCAAGCTGAAAACACAGCAGAGACGAAACCACTCTGGATGAGAAGATGCACAGCTCAGGTCTGCATCTCTGCACCACCACAGATATTTTCTGAAGTGAGAGACAACAGGGATCACTTAAAAGAGGGCTTTATAGTGGTTAGCACTCTCACCTCAGCGTGAAAAGGCCCTGGTTCAAATCCCAGCTGGGACCTTCCTGTGTGGAGTTTTCCTGTTTTCTCCGTACATGTGTAGAGTTTTCTCCAGGCACTCCAGTTTCCTCCTGCAGTCATGAAACACACTTGATAGATGAACTGAAGATCTTGAATTGTGTTCTATGCATGTATGTGAGTATGTGGCCTGCTCAGAGTGCCATCCATCCATCCATCCATCCATCCATCCTTCCTCCAGCTCATCTGGAGGGACCCCGAGGCGTTCCCTGGTCAGCCGAGAAACATAGTCTCTCCAGCATGTCCTGGGTCTCCCCCAGGGCCTCCACCCAGTAGGACATGCCTGGAACACCTCTCCAGGGAGGCGTCCACGAGGCAACCAGATGCCCGATCTACCTTAACTGGCTCCTCTGGATGCGGAGGAGAAGCGGCTCTACTCCGAGCTCTCTCCGGGTGACTGAGCTTCTCCTCCTATCGCTAAGGGAGTGCCCAGCCACCCTCCGGAGAAAACTCATTTCAGCCGCTTGTAGTCGGGATCTCGTTCTTTTGGTCATGACCCAGAGCTCATGACCATAGGTGAGAACTGGAACGAAGATCGACCGGTAAATTGAGAGCTTTCCTTTCTGGCTCAGCTCTCTTTTCACCACAAAGGACCGGTATAGCGACCGCAAAATGGCGGATGCCGCCCAAATCCGCCTGGCAATCTCACGCTCCGATCTTCCCTCACTCTTGAACAAGACCCCAAGATATTAAGACTCCTCCACATGAGCCAGGAGCACTCCACCCACAGAGAGAGGACAAACTACCTTTCTCCGGTCCAGAACCATGGCCTCAGATTTAGCGGTGCTGACCCTCATCCCATCCGCTTCACACTCGGCTCCAATGCATGCTGGAGGTCCTGGCTTGATGGAGCCAACAGAACAACATCATCTGCAAAGAGCAGAGAGGAAATCCTGTGGTCCCCAAACCAGATCCCCTCCGGCTCCTGGCGCACATAGAAATTCTGTCCATAAAGACTATGAACAGAACCGGTGATAAAGGGCAGCCCTGCCGGAGTCCAACATGCACCGGGAACAGGTCTGACTTACTGCCGGCCATGCGAACCAACCTCCTGCTCCGGTCGTACAGAGACCGGACAGCCCTCAGTAAGGCTCCCCGGACCCCATACTCCCAGAGCACCCTCCACAGGACACCACGGGGAACGCGGTCGAACGCCTTCTCCAAATCCACAAAACACATATGGACTGGATGAGCGAACTCCCACGAACCCTCCAGCACTCTGGAGAGGGTGTAGAGCTGGTCCACTGTCCCACAACAGGACGGAAACCGCACTGTTGTTCTTGGATCTGAGGTTCGACTATCGGTGTGACCAACCTTTGCCTAACAGTAACTGGGTGGGTCCCAACAACCCCGTGACCTCTAAAGGGATTAGGCAGGTTCTGAGGATGGACGGATGGATTACCTAAAAGATTTGGCACAAACTGAACTCAATTTATGTGAAGTCAACTTTCTTCTGTCTGATCTCTTTCTTACGAGACAATCACTAATATTTTTCTTTTGTCAGAAGTTCCAGTTATGCAGTCATCTCTACTGTCTTGAAATAGATTCACTAAGATCTGACCTGAGGTGGATCCAATGATCAGGAATGTTTGAGATGACTTGGATTATAACCCAATAAATGTGTATGTTTTCCACACATGTGAGGAAGCTTCAGATCTGTGTGCAACATCCAGGTTTTCCTTTTCCAGACTAGCCTCTGCTTCCAACACTCATCTGCCCCTCAGGAGAACCTTGTGAGGAACTGTTTCCTCTCTGTCCCGTGGTGCTGAGAGAGACATCAAAGCTCAACGCCATGAAACAGTCAGAACAGCGTTGAGAGATTTGGATTAAACGAGTTTGGAGCTTGACACAGAGAAGCTCAAATGTGGGAACTGAGAAAGAGGAGCAGAGCAGAACACTTTTCTTCAGTGGTTCTGAGACGGAGCTCGAGGGGGAAGTCCAAGTCCACGTCAGCCTCGACAGGAAAAAAAAAACAAAACATTTCACTGAAACTTTCCCGTTTGAGGCAATGCAGTTCCTTCCAGACGCGTCATCGTCCTGCTGGCTCATAAAGCAGAGGTTTACTCTGAGGATTAGGGCTCAGAGTAAGTCGGTTCTTTTGCTGGTTCAGATGTTTTTACTGATGTTCTACTACACTCAGAATTGACCGAAAAACTGGAGATGTTTTGGACCTGAAGTTGTCCACAAAGCAGATATAAATCTATCAAGAAGACAAGAAAAGGCAGCGGCCCCCAAAGGAAAAAGCTTGGCCCCGCACTGACTGCCACAATTTTTGAATAAATAGTATGAAAACACAAATAGACTCTTCTTTAAGCTTTGGTATTAGGACCACAGATAAAGTTACTACTCATTAACCATACTAAAACTGTGTGAAATGTTTATTTTAATCCTTTTGTTTTAATGACCTTTTGTTCTGCTGTTCTCATATGCCTCTGCCTCCATATAGGATGTTCTAGCCGTGCCAAGTTCAAAGATTATTTAACATGAAGACCCTCAAACAAGCAAACAGCAGCTCTCATGTGGTGTACAGCAACTTCAACACGTCCAAAGACAGACAAGAAAAAAGTAGAAATGGCTCAATTGTTCTTAAAGTCTTCCTCTGATGAAAATCCTGTTTTTAGAGTTTTTATCATGCCTGTGTGTCATTGTTCTTCTGAAAGGGAACAAATGTAATGAGAAATCATTTAGTTTTTGTATTTCCGAGTATTTCTCCTTTGTTATTCTCTGTCAATCCAACAGTCTTGGACAGACTCTGTTTTTCATGAATGATCTTCTTTCTGCTGCACTAAACCCTCATCTGGTCTGATAGCCGACCAGATGAGGGTTTAGTTATATTTGCTAACAAACTGCTACTGCTCTGCAGAAATTATTTCCAAGAAAACAATTCTGTTCTGTTTTCTTTATTTTGTTTAATAGCAGCAAATCATAATGAAAGACCTCTAGAAACACTGAAAATAAGTCAGCAGATGGTGGGACTCAAAGAGTCTGAAAAAACTGGAAAGACTTCTGTCATTGAGTTTTCTTCCAGAGCGTGAAGGGTTAATCCTAAACGGAAGCTGAGAGGCAGAGCTCCTCTCAGGAGTCAGCCCAGCAGGACAAAGAGGGTCTTCTTCCCTCCTCTCTCCACTCCGTTTTCAGGCAGCACAGATCAAAGGTAGGACAAGATCAAAGCAGATAAGAGTCTGTCACCTTCGCTGCCTTCAGCCATGCAGGTCCACACGCTAACAAAGACAAAGAGAAAGTCAGATCTTTGCATTTACTGCAGCTCAGATCCCACAAGTGTCTGAAGATTTCTAAAATCCTCCGAGGATAATGTACGATGTATGTCCTGGTGTTTGTCCTCATCTTTATAGGATTCCAGGGCCTTCTCTATGGGGGCAGAGAAACATCCCTGAAAACAAGACAGCTGATCCTGAAAAACCAACCTATGGATTTATGCAGCCCCTTCTAGTACTGCATCGTAGAAAAGAGGACTGGATCCAGCAGTATCAAGTCTTAGAGGCGTCCGACCTTTTATTTCAAATCTTATTTTCCCCTCTAATCCAGCACAACGTTTAGGTCCTCAAGTCTTGAGATCTGAGAGCTTCAGGTCATTTTTATGGATCGTTTTAATACCAGGAAGTAAAACGACTCGATCTCTGAGGCTCCGCCTTTTGCTCCTTGTCGGTCCCGCCCATTTCATGATGTCATCCTTGAGCCTGACAACCCCGCGCCTCCTCAGCACGTCCTCTCTCGGTTTGTCTCATATTCAGACGGAGGAACTCAGAGTAAACAGAAGTTCAGTCTGACTAGAAAGGAACCGACCTGGAAAGACGGGTCAGAGAGCGGTTCTGGTACAGGTGTGGTGCAGAGGTAGTTATCCCCTGCAAGGATACACATTCTGGCAGAGGATGACTACCGCTCCACCACAGCTCCACGGAGAAAGAGGGTGTGTTTGTTGTAGTCTGGGGGCGGAGCTTGCAGCACAGATTTATTCTGGAGGGAGCAGTTGGCATTTCTGCAATTTTACTTTAAGTTTTATCTGAGGGCAGAGATGATCCTCACTGGGTTTGAGCCCAAAGTCCTGGTTGATTTGGATGCTTTGATCTCTCAGTCCAAAGCCCAGGTCCAATCAAATGAATCATTTTGAAAGGGCGCACAGAGCACAGTCCAGAGCACGGTCCAGAGCACAGTCCAGAGCACGGTCCAGAGCACGGTCCAGAGCACGGTCCAGAGTACTGTCCAGAGCACGGTCCAGAGCACGGTCCAGAGCACGGTCCAGAGTACGGTCCAGAGCACGGTCCAGAGCACGGTCCAGAGCACGGTCCAGAGCACGGTCCAGAGCACGGTCCAGAGCACGGTCCAGAGCACGGTCCAGAGCACTGTCCAGAGCACGGTCCAGAGTACAGTCCAGAGCATGGTCCAGAGTATGGTCCAGAGCACGGTCCAGAGCACGGTCCAGAGCACGGTCCAGAGCACGGTCCAGAGCACGGTCCAGAGTACTGTCCAGAGTACTGTCCAGAGTACGGTCCAGAGCACGGTCCAGAGCAAGGTCCAGAGCACGGTCCAGAGCACGGTCCAGAGCACGGTCCATAGCACGGTCCAGAGCACGGTCCAGAGCACGGTCCAGAGCACGGTCCAGAGTAGGGGTCCCTAAACCTTTCCTTGTGAGGGCCACATTACAGTTTTCTTCTCTGATGGGGGTCGGGGTCGGTTTGTAAACTAACAGAAAAAGTGAAACAATCTAAACGTTTGTCTAAACATAAACAACTGTGTTTTTCCAGAAAGTTCCACTCAACCACATTTGAACAATCTCTTTCTGTAATCTTCACAGAGAAAATGAATCTAAAACATTCCATAAAGTAAACCAGTAAACAGAGAATCTTCTCCTGTCAGGATTCTGTAGAATCTGCAGATCCTCACACACAGATCTTAGAACATCTGGATCTTTTGGATCTTTAGGTTGTTTGTTGTTTTATTTAACTGATCAATAACTATAAACTCATGAAAAAAATGAATAACTGATGTAAAAAAAATATTTTAACAATTCTAAGTGTAAAATATGTTTTCATTATGTTAAATTATGTTTATTTTCCTCAAAGATCAAATGTACGAAATATATAATAAAAACAAAAAATATAATAAGGTTTGTAAATCACGGTAAAGGTTGGAATTTAGAAATACCAAATATTTCATCTTTCTGAATCTGGTTTCTTCTGTCAGTATCTGATCCGTTCTGGAGAAAGTTGGTTCTGGAGTCGGTTCTGTTTGAAATTCTTTTCTTGCAGATTTTAAATTCTCTCTTCTTATTATCAATAACAATAAAATCCTTTCAGATTTCAGTGCTTTTTTGAGTCACTCATTTTTTAAGTTTTTCTGTTGATGTCGTTTGTCGTTGTTACACAAACAGTAAGGAGCTCTGCACGTGCGCGCTCTGCACGTGCGCGCTCTGCACGTGCGCGCTCTGCACGTGCGCGCTCAGCGCACGGCTCTGTGCTTTCATGATCTCTGTACAAACGGATTGATCTGACATGTGTGATTCAGGACACAACTTGATCAATAAAAACGAGCCGCTGGGGAACAGAAATAATAATTGGTCTCTGATAGTGTTTGGGGGCCGGATCCGGCCCGCGGGCCGTAGTTTGGGGACCCCTGGTCCAGAGCAGGGTCCAGAGGGAGTGAGAGGTGATCTAAATGAAATGATGCAGCTGTGAGTTAAATAGTGATTCCGTTTACTTACATCTAATCCTCGTCATCTTTTATCTTCAAACATCTGGATTGTGTGGGTCACTGATGGTTCATGTCGTCTCCAGCCTGAATTTGTTACTCAGCGTTTGGCTGCTGCCTGTGCAGCTCAGCAGGAATACTTGATGTTATTTATTGACAGACATGTTTCAGCTCTCTGCTGGACTGAACTGTCCCTAAAAGGCTCAGGCTGGACCGCCCCGAACAACAGGAGAGCTAAAACGATCACTAAGACGGCCAATGTCCTCCGAACATCTACAGGTCTAGTCAGGCTGCTGCTGATGGCTCCTCATCTCTGCACTGCTTAGCAATTCAGCAGCAGCTGCAGAACTGCGACTCCTTCCTGCATCTGCATAACGCTGAGCCATCATCTAACAACTGAAGGAGTTTTTCCCCAAATTCAGCGCTTAGAGATCCCTGGTTTGTTTTCCAACTTTGTAGCTGAAGGATGATTTTATCGTATATTTATCTCTCCAACCGTATGAAGAAAAAACTAAATCTCTCACTCACACTGAAAATACATCCTCTTGACAAAAAACAAAAACTCCAAAATAAGATATTTTTATTGGAGATAAAGATAAGAAAGCTCTAATCTCACAGTAGAGGTAAGGAATCAAACTCATTTTGACAGGTGACCTTTGACCTACACAGTGATGACAAAATGATTTAATATAAATTCACATAAAGTTGATATTACATTTGGAGAGATCTGGACCCATGCGTTCTCTGGTCACATTATAGACTTCGACATAGCGTGCTGATGAAACCATTGAGCCACTCTTCCTGCATTGATGATTGTGGATCCATAACACTCAGAAATAAAGATTTCTTCTCCTTTGTGAAAATGTTGTTCTTTTTTGCTGCAATCCTCGGTCAACTGGACTGCCTTCCTTTTGTGGGGATTGGCCCAGTAGAACTGGACGGTGTTGATCCATCGCTCTCTGCTCCATCATAAAGACTGTTTCTCATATCATTTACTGTACTCCTCCCACCAGACACCCTCTTTCAGAAGGACAAACTCAGGAAGCAAGTCAAACATTTGGCCAAGTCAGTAACTTGGTGACAATCCAGAACAGACGGCAGGGAGGCGTGCTTGTGGTCCGAGGCAGAAACAATCATCAATGCTCGGTCTCAGCATATGAGACTAGTCATTCAGACTTGGACCTGGTGAAACAGGTGTCTCCTATGACCTGGAAAAGAAACTTCAGAGCATTAGAAACCTGACTGAGCAGGTAACATGGGAGGGTTGAAAACGATTGGTTAATCTGATCAGACTAACCTTCTTCATCAGCCCTGTGTGATGTCATCTCCTGGAGCTCTGTGGTCAACTTGTTATCTGTAGTTTGTTCTATATTCTCAGCTGGAAAAACCAACCTAATAGCCTGACCACGTATGATTACATTGTTTATTCTGTCTCTTGATCTCCTGTTATGCTGGTCTTGTGTTTTCTTTTGCTCCTCTTAGTGTCAGAATTAAAGTCATTTTTTTAAATAACCACAACTCGCCACAGGAATGGACTTGAAACTTGTTTTTTTTTTTCCCAAACATCCTTATACATTTTTCTCTTGGTGACTGGCCTGTATGAAACTATTTGGTGGGTAGGATGCAGGCCCGTATATCGACACCCCAATCTAAAAGCTTTGTCTTCAAAATACGTCCTATTGCAGGAACGTCTCCAATTATCCTTAACTTCCTGTCACTCATCTTTTTATTGAATGTAACAATTCAGTCGAGTCTCGAGTCAATCTGATTCACAGTTTAAAGTCACAATTTTGATTTTTTCCAACTTTATTCTCAACACAATAACATTAAAGGTTTTTTATTTTAAGGCCAAGCATGTTTTCTTTTTGCGCCTTACATCAAACTGTCTGTTTTCTACATTTAGGAACAGGCCGAGACAAACCCATTTTTTCATTTTCTGCATTGATGCACTTATTAATGAGTTTGAATAATTTTTTCCCCGATTCTCAGAAACATTACATCCTTACCCACTAGCTTACAGCCCCTCACAACTCCACATTAACATTAGAGACGCAACTAAAATGGTGACCAATGTCTTCTCTATCCAGCTGTGATCTAGATTCCAGATCAGGAAAACAAAGGCGTTCATGGATTTTATCTGCTCCTGATTCGCCACGATTTAAAAACAGAAATACTCGGAAATGCAATTTAAAGATACATTTTGTTTAAATGTGTCCTCCATTATCAGAAAAACGCTACCAGAACATGTTAAAAACACGACTTCTTTGGGGCGGGGCTTTAAGATACTTCAGTGCTGCTAAACTGTTTATGAAATTGTTTTTCTCACAAAAAGAAAACGAGAACACATCTGTAAAACAAAAAATAAAGCTTTATTTAGAGTTGCATCTGATGATTCATAAGCTGTTAGGATGAGACTCAAACCCACCTCACCATTTCCACCTGGAATGAAGCGGACTTGTCGAGCGAACCTGCAGCTGTTCCAGCAGACGTCGGAGGTTTGTTCCTCTAATCCACTTCAACTCGATCTGCTCTGCAGGAAAAGCTCCTCAAATCTCGTCTCATGAAAATTTCTTTCTTCAAGCAGACCTTAAATTTGTGCAAAACACAGTCAACGTTGTGCCAACGGGACCTTTGAAGCAGAACTGTTGCTCTGCGTTGCATCATGGGCCATGTAGTGATGAGGCATCTTGACAGCTTCAGCAGCATCACAATGTTGCTGTTTGTTCTGCTTGGTTGACACATTTTCATATTGCTGCTAAATGACGGTCTCCATTCGGAGCTGAAGGCTGCTTCTCATCCTATTATCCTTATCCGTCTTTGTTTGCTCCACAAAACTCACGTTCATTTGTCTCATTTCTGCTCCCAGAATCCCGTTACACTATTAATGAGACAATTTCACCACAATTTGTTTTCATCAATCAGCAGATAGTTTGGCTCAAAATAAAACTGTCTGTATTCCTGACATGGTGTTGTGTCTACGCTATATGAAGATTATTTGCAGCGAGACCCGTCCCAGCAGAAACATTCTTCTGCCTTTTAAGTGAGTCAAGCTTGATTAAAAATTTCAAAAGGTTTCTCTTGGTTTCTCTAGTACAACCACCTTTCCATCTCTTGAGCTTGAAATCTCTGTTTCATGAATAAATCTGTTCTTCTGAAATAAAAATGACTTTTCCTTTTTCCCTGTGATCCGGGGATCTTTTGAATTTATGGGATGTTCATTCGTGACACTGTAAAAAATGATATATTTGATCAATTAACAAAAGCTCTGTCATTTGTAATATTTGTATTGATTAAACACAATATTTAAGTTAAGTAAACCATCAACTCATAATTTAATGTGATTTTAAAAATAAGAAATTACAGAACTTTTGTCATTTTGTCCAATTTTTCACTTTATCAGTTTATTTAAATTCCTTCTAGGACTATTTTTTATTAATAAAAAGTAGTAGTGTTTTAATGATAATTATGAAGTTTTTAACCAAAATCCCATAATCTAAATGTCTCAAAAACACATTTTTCATGTTGATCTGAAGCCTCTGTTTCCAAAATATCCTCTGAGGGGGCGTGGCTTTTGCAGCTCCGCCCCTGTCTGATAGTTCTGTGTCTCACTATCTCCCCCGCTGCTACATAAAAACCTCCATCAATCTGGGTAATGTCCAGCCGTCTGGTTCTGATCCGGTTGTCAGCTCAGATCTTCATGGACAGAACTTCCTCCAAAATCCTGATTCTTTCTCCTTCCAGTTCACCAAAGACTCTTTGATGTTTCTTGACGTTGCTGTGATCAATCCATTCAATCCATTGGTTTCTCAGAGCAGAAAATAATGAAAGCTAACATCCAAATGCTCTTTCATTGATTTACAAGCCTTTCCAAGTGCGGTCAAATGAGCCGCCGTTCACATTTCTGTGGTCACATCAAGAAGCTCCGTGGAGTCTGGTGGAGATTTTCCAGCGTTCTCAGGACTGCTACCATAAGTATTGGATGAAACTCAAACCAAAAATCCAGTGATGCTGATTGGAGCACAGAAATGTGAACGGCGGCTCATTTGACTGCAGTCAATGTGAAGATAGCATCTTCTCTTCTCCAGAAGCTGAACTAGACACGCTAGCCGGACCAGATGAGGGTTTAGTGCATGTGCAGCAGAAAGAAGATGATTGATGAAAAACAGAGTGTGTCCAAGACTGTTGGATTGATTTAAAAGGAGAAATAAAAACTAAATGATTTCTTATTACATGTTTTTCTCTGAAAAATGACACAAATTCATGTTAAAAACTCTACAAACAGGATTTTCATCAGAGGAGGATCAGGAATTAGCTTGACAGACGTGGTCTTAACTGTTTTATTGCAAAACAAACTTTTATTCTTTTTTAACGGTGATCACTTCATTCATTTTATTTTGGCGGAGTGTTCCAGATGCTTCTCATCATCGGATAATTTGGTTTAGCTGTGAACATCCTGCTCTTCACGCCCTCCTGGTAAGGATTTCCCTTCCTCTCTCCGTAGTCCCACTCCAGATGGTCTCCATGGAGACCGTTTTCCTCCCCGTGGATGGCGTGGAGCGTTTCCTGCTCGTTTGTCAGACTCATTCATTCGGCGTGTTAATCCCAGCCGGCGAGCTTCACCAGCAGGCTGTGGTTTGTGGACGGTGAAAGCAAGGGGGGGGGGGTCTATTTTGGTTTGGGGGAGTGGGAGGAGAGAGCGGGCTGTTTGTTGGTT
Organism: Oryzias javanicus; assembly: GCA_003999625.1. Taxonomy (NCBI): domain Eukaryota; kingdom Metazoa; phylum Chordata; class Actinopteri; order Beloniformes; family Adrianichthyidae; genus Oryzias; species Oryzias javanicus. The sequence goes on along the minus strand of CM012449.1, from coordinate 6,621,203 downwards.
CATGGAGATGGCGTGGGAAGGAAACGCCGTGTGGAGCGCGGTGATAAACAACACGCCATCAGAGTTCATTTGGCACACGCCGAGTTTGACCCGAACGGCTTAATCAACAGCGTGAGCCCCCCCTTCATAAAAACACCCGTCACAAGATGAGCGTTTATGCTAATCGTCTCCTCCGCTGTAATTAAAGCGTGATATTGTCTTCATACACGCCGGCATAATGACCGCCTTCAGGTGCGTTCACGCTTCCCAAAGCTTCCGCGTTTCGCTGGAGCCTCAATTCCAAGAGGAACTTTCTATCTTTGGTCTTTCTGTAAGATTCTAAATTAGTCAGCCTTTGAGGTTTCAGTGGATTTTATTAAATTAATTGTTTTCTCTGTTTTTCAGGACAATGACGTGATGCTGGAGGTTAGAAAGAAATGAGACTGTCCACAGAGCGGAGTCTCCGGGGATTCATCATCACTGACTCAGGACACCAGAGGGCCGGCGGTGGAACCATCAACTCCTTCCCTGCTTGTTATTATCAGTTCAGGCGTTCACACCGGACGCAGAAGCGCTGCGGAACAGAGGCCGCTTCCATCCGGCGCCCTGGCGCCTCCTCTAAATCAAGTGTTTACAACTCCTGACTTTTAAATCATGTCTTCTCTACCTCACACTGCAGGTCTGTCTGTCACAAACAGAGTACCTGCAGAAGTCTAATCCAGTCGGACCGAACCTTTTTTAAATAAGGGGAGAGGGGTCTGTTTACGTTGAAGTTTCCAAAACAAAATATATAAATATTGTTACCTTAACATTAAAAATCAAAATATTTGCAATTATATATTGGTTATTGGTTTACTGGAATTATTTTTTCTGTTTTATCATTTTCTTATCTCCATCTGGGCCCTGGAACCAGCTACTTGTAAATTAGGCGGTGATGGCTGACACCAAATTCTCTATGTAGGAAAAACTCTGTACTACTACTATTATTATTAGTATACTAATAATAATGATAATGATAATAAAACATATTAATGGCATATTATATAAGATTTAAATAAAAATGGAATAACTCCTTTCTGTTTGCAGCCTTTTGAAGTAAAGACGGATCACTACCTCCCCACATCCAAAACCGCTACTAAATGGTAAATGGCGTATACTTGTATAGCGCTTTCTACCCTCCTTCGAGGGCCCAAAGCGCTTCACAGTCACAGACCCATTCACCCATTCACACACTGGTGGTGGCTCCGCTGCCGAACACTGGCGCCAACCTCCCACCAGAGGCAATTTAGGGTTCAGTGTCTTGCCCAAGGACACTTCGACATATGGGCGGGCAGGAAATCGAACTCACCATCTTTCGATCATGAGACAACTGCCCTACCACTGCACCACGGCCGCTACTGACACAGAGGAGGGGGCGTGTCTGCCTCTGTTGCACCGAAACAAAAATAGAGCATTATGGGATTTGTAGTAAGAGCAGTGAATGTGGTGTTGCAGCGCTGCCACTGTATAATACAGAGAGGCCAGCTCTAATATGAATTTGAAATTGCCTCGCGGGCTAAATGAAATTACACTGCAGGCCAAATTCATAGTTTGACACCTATGAAGTAGACACACGAGGGGGAACGGAAAAGGACTAAAACAAACTACAACAATACAGCCAACACAAAATGAACTTGTCATCCTATGGTAAACTAACATGTGAAAATAATGAAACTAATAAACATGAAGTAGAATTTAAACTAAATCAAGATTTAACACAGAAAGAGTTTCTCCTCCCGGCAGTAGTTTAGTCCAATGCTGCATTTAAGGCCTCTGCTGACTGGCTGGCTTTCCTGTGTCAGGCCGGACCCGGTGGTTCCAGCAGCAGCAGCAGCAGCAGCAGCAGCAGCAGCAGCAGTAATGGTCTCCACTGCACCGGTAACTCAAAACATTTAATTAATGAAAGTAGATTGAAATAAAGGTTAAAATATGTGTAGATAAATGTATATTTTAAACCAGACAAATGTGTGTGTCTTATGATTGAAAGGAAAACATCTAAAGTTGTGTGCAGGTGAGTGTACGGTGCAGGTTACTGCCCTGATGTGTATAACATTAGAACTTTACATGTACAACATTACCTTTGATAATGTTAGTGTGAATGCAGTAAGATGAATTTGGGCGCTAAAGATAATAAATCCTAAATTAGACAAAACAGCTAGCATTTCATCTACAGCATGTAGATGAAATATTTGCTAAACTAAAATAACCTAAAAGATCTTAGTAAATGCCAAAATAGTCCAAAAAGCATCAGAATGCCAATTTTTTTTTTTACTTTTTTAACATAAATGTGAATATCAAAAAGGCAGGACTATTATTCCAGAATCACCAAATAACATTCTATATTTTACTATCCAAAAAATATTATTTATCAGAACTATACAAGTTAAACTAAGCTCTAGATAACACCGGGTCATTAATAACATTAAAATAAAATGATCTGGATAGACGTATAGAATTACCTTGACTTTGACACATGTGATATAAAGATACTAAAGCTGCAGTTATCAAACTCTCTTTAATTACTAATAATGACTGCACTGTCTTATAACAACAAACAATATGGCAGAAATTTAATTTATTTCAGAGCAATTACACATTTTGACTAAATAAGATCCATAATTATATTTAAAAATTTCATCAAGGTAAATTTCTGCTATAATATTTGTTGTAGTGGGACTATAAGGTCAGAATTTATTAGTACAGAAAGTTTGGTAGTGGTAGCTTTTGACTTCCTATAATCCATATTTAAATAATTCTTAAAAAGAAAAAGAACATTTTCAAAGTCGTAGTAGGTTACAGTTATTATTAGTTAGCCTCTAGACTCATTACTGTTCTCACAGATATGTAGAAAATCTGGTAAATCTAGAAGATTCTGAAATGTTTTCATGCAGTAACAATGACAAACGTCAACCTTTTCCTCCTAATGTGACGTGAACACAATGAAAGCTTTTAACTGTAATGACTGTCATTAAAAATGTGACTTCTCTGTCAATCATTTTCCCCCCAAAGTGGAGGATTCAGAGCCGCCAACACTAATAATGCAATTAAGTCACGTTGGTTGCATTGGTTTGTACTGATGACTGGGCTGAATGAAAGGGCGGCTGCTTCTCCTCGGCGCGGCGTAACGGGGCCCAGCGATTGCGGCTGACAGCAGCCGGCTCTGCTCTTTGTAGCCTGAGTGGAGCCTCTCTCTGCAGAGGAGGCTCTGAACGTCAGCCTGCAATCCTCTAACTCCCCCTGAGAGGAATGCTGACAATCACTTGATTCCAGCAGACTAACAAGTTGGGTAGTATCTCTGACGAAACCTTCAGAAACCTCTCCCTCTGGGGCGATCTGTGCTCATCCTCAGTGTGAAGGATTGTGAGTTTTGGAGGAAGTCGGGAGGGGGGGCAGAGAAGGGTGGTAAACAGGAGGAGGAAGGAGAGAGCAGCGGAAGGAACTGAGAATAATGAGTCGGGGGGAGCAGATGGCGAAGTCTCAGTGTGACGGAGCGGATCGATACACGGCTGTGTGCTCACGGGAAGCATGTGTCGAGGCCGAGGCCGGCAGCGAGGAGGCCGCGGTCCCACCGCTGACCCGCCTTCTACCTCTATAGCTGCAGCGGGACAACGAAATGTCACCTGGTGGACAGGTGCAGAGCCAATAAGAGTACTAGATTTGACTCCAGTGATATGAAAGTCATTTCCAGCTCTGACTCTGCAGATCAGACGCTCACTCACAGCTGCTGCTTACTAAAAAAAGATCACGCAGAAGTGCAGCATCATGCAGGCCCCGCCCCTTCTTTGAGACCGTCCCATGGACTCAGCTGGAATGGACTGTCATGATAATAAATGTGTCACTACCCCCTCCTGGTTTGACTGCTTTCACACAGAGATTTCAGGTAGAAAGAGAGTAACTACCATGCAGTTCCAGCAGCTGCTCCATAGAGGGCGCTGTCGTCCAGAGCGAGCTCTGGTCAGCATGAAGAAAGCAGGAAGAAGAAAAGCTGCTGGTTCTATGCTTCACCAAAGAGTCTAGAGTCAGGTAGTTGTGGTAGATCTTCTCATGAGGGGGTCCTTTCACACAGACTCCTCCCTCACAGACTCCTCCCTCACAGACTCCCCCCTCACAGACTCCTCCCTCACAGACTCCCCCTCACAGACTCCTCCCTCACAGACTCCTCCCTCACAGATTCCTCCCTCACAGATTCCTCCCTCCCTCACAGACTCCTCCCTCACAGACTCCTCTTTCACAGACTCCTCCTTCACAGACCTCCCCCACAGACTCCTCCCCCACAGACTCCCCCCTCACAGACTCCCCCTCACAGACTCCCCCCTCACAGACTCCTCCCTCACAGACTCCTCCCTCACAGACTCCTCCCCTCACAGACTCCTCACAGACTCCCTCACAGACTCCCCCTCACAGACTCTCCTCCCTCACAGACTCCTCTCCCTCACAGAGACTCCTCCCTCACAGACTCCTCCCTCACAGACTCCTCCCTCACAGACTCCTCCCTCACAGACTCCTCCCTCACAGACTCCTCCCTGTTCCCATTTGCTCTGATGATATGAGAATGACACGTGCTGATTCACAAAGTTGTGATTTATTCCTGGGATGGATGATGGATGGATGGATGGATGGATGGATGGATGGATGGATAGATAGATAGATAGATAGATAGATAGATAGATAGATAGATAGATAGATAGATAGATAGATAGATAGATAGATAGATAGATAGATAGATAGATAGATAGATAGATAGATAGATAGATAGATAGATAGATAGATAGATAGATAGATAGATAGATAGATAGATGATTGTGATGCTGGTTTTGCTAGATATTTTGTTTTAAACTTACACTCAATAAACATTTTTATTTTAATTCTTAGTCTGTTTTTTTCATAACTGCAGTGATGAAGAGTTTCTTCATCATTTAGTGGCTGTGCTATAAAAGATGATACATGATAGTTTTAACAGTCATAAATCTCTGTAATGTCACCCTGACGGATCATCACCAGAGGTTGATAGACTCTACATTTGAGTTATGGTTGAACCTAAAACTCACCTTTGGCATGTACTTTATGCTTCCAGATGGGACTGGAGGAATCCTTCCCATGATGCACGTAGAAGTATTTCTGCAGAGCAGAGGTGAGTGGTCTAATATGTTGCATTGTGTCACGGCTCCCTGGATAAAGTCTGACATGTCAGGAACGAGTGGAGCAAAGCCCAAGTCTCCAGTCTCATTTTGTTTGTTGTAAAAATTCTTAATTTTTCTGTCATTTTCAAGCATGTTTTTAGGATCTTCCCGTGTTTTTATTGTTCATTTTGTTACATCAACCACAATTGAAACATAATAATAAACTACTTCATCACTACAAATCATTTTTATGGGGTATATTATATCAGGTAAAAATGACTCTGCAAAAGTGATAGTGTAACTGTATCTGTGAGTGTTCCAGCATGTCGACTCCTCACTCCTCATTCCTCCTCTCTGCTGTCAGGTTCTTCCATCACGCTGCATCTGTTCAGCGCTGACGTTTGTCCGCACTGATCTGAACCTGAGTGGACGTTCTCCCCCCATACAGTAGGTGGCAGTGTTTGATCGGACATCCTACACCTCTACAGAAGTTAAAGGGGTTGGAGTGGATGTGGAGCGATGAGTTATATCACCAGAGATGACGTGCTAGCTTGTTGCGTACGCAAAGTTGGACGCCATATTGGAAAGGTCTTGATGTCTGTTTACTGCTGTGTTACAATTGTACCAACAGATCTGGAAAAACTAGAATGTGACTTTTCACTAGTAAATGAACGCTATCAGCTGACAGCTCAATAATGAACGTTTAGGATGATCTTGAAGTCCAGGTTTTCTGGCAGGACCACCGATCTTTTAGTTTTGTGGAGGATGATCGTGGTTATTTGTATGTGTGTTAGACCTCACATCAGACCCGACCACCTGCTGGTAATCAGATTACTGAGTGAAGAAAACTAAACTAACAAGGATTTCCTCAGTAGTGAAGCTGGAAGAGTCCATTAGCGCTGAATCCTCGTCCGGTGGACGGACATGTGTCGTGTGCAAGACCGCCTGCCTGCTGTCACGTTGGTGCCCGAGTCCTTCTGATGGAGGCTGGGTGGATCCACTGGGGTGGGATCCACACGCACATAAGACGGCGCTTTCAAGAGACTGGCACAGAGTTTTGGAAACGCTTCAGACCATTAAAGTACAGACAATACAGCTATTTTCTGACTGTAATTGTCACAGCTTTCAGAGTCAGTGAATTCACCGAGTCTGAAGTTACCACTCTCATCCATTCTGATTGGTCCTTTGTGTTAGCCCCGCCCCAACACACCACAACAGGGCCAAAAGTTTTGAAACTGAAATTTTCAGGTTCGAAAATGAAAAAAAAAAAAGCAGAGTTGAAATTGAAAAAAAAAATTGAAACTGAAAAAAGTTTTGAAATTAAAATTTTGAGGTTTGGAACCTAAAATATGAAGCATTTGAAGCTGAAAATAAGTAAGTTTATTTTGGAATTGCAAAAAGTTTTGGACATTTTACTTTTTTTTGACAAACTCAAATACTGTTTTTCAAAATGTGTTATTTGGGTTTCAACTATCTATGGTTCCAAAATAGCTCCGTACTTTATGGTCATTTTACTGGTTACCATTCCAATATGGCGGCGCTCTTTATGGATCTTGCTGTGTGCCATCTCCAGTGATGTTAACCTCTTTGGTGTGGAGGACAAAAAAGTTTCTAACAACTATTTCCACTACGGCTTAATACAGTTTTACATTGGGGTTGACATCGAGCCACAGAGTGAAATTACCTGCATGAAGCCCAATGAGGCAAAATTCTTTGTGATTTTGGGCTATATAAATAAAATTGAATTGAATTGATTGGCAGCAGATACAGCCTTTAATCTCAGAACAGTACCAGAACTGACTGATCTTAATTCTGGACAGACTTCAGATTCATGCCCGGTTCAAACTTCTGGTTTATGGTTGCAGCATTGAGAAGCGTTCCAGAAAAAGCCTTTAAAAGAAGATAGACCTGTTAGTGAGTGGATTATGAAGAATGAAGCCCGTGAAAGTGTGAAGATCTTCTTAAAATGGAGAAGTTCCACCCGAGGCTGACAGAGTCTGTTTCCTTGTTCCTCTAAAGAATGGCTCTCAGGACAAAGGGCTGATGGGAAACCGTTCCAGACTCAAGCTCACATGGAATTATCAGTAATTGTGTGGGTTGCTGCGAAGCTTTAAGCCTCTGGAGTCATTGTTCTGGGGCTCACAGACTCGGCTGTTTGCAGATGGAAGCAGATTTAAGGGAGTCCACCTCCAAACGTCAGAGCGTGGAGAGCTTTGTAAAAACAAAGACTGGAGCTGGAAACTCTCCCTGAACAATCTCAAGAAGCTGCTCTGTTCACAACAGCTGGCTGTGTCTGTGTTGGTGTGTTCTCGTTCTGCTTTGGTTTGCGGTTCTGCATGTCCCTTTGCCGCCACCGCTATGTCAATGTGTGTACATTAGGGAGGGTATTGATCATATCCTCCAGAGACAATTGGAGCCTGAATTGATTTGATTCAGATTTTTCTTTTTTTTTATCCTTTCATTTAAATTTGATACAATTAAATTTTAAATTTACACATTTATTCGCATTTGTTTAAAAATACATTAATAATCTTCTGTATGATTTGAATATATTTCTATGAATCTGTTCCAGTTCATATACTGTAAAATGTATCAGTGAAATCATGAGATTGTTAATATCAAAAATGTTCAGATCATTTACATTGGAAACATTGTTCTGCTTCTCCTGGAGAGAGTTTCAGTTTGGCCACTAGGTGGAGATCACGCTATAACATTACAACTTATTCCAGAAGAAGAAAGAATGAGGAAAAAAAACAACATTTTAAATGGTTACAAATGGTTATTTTAAAATATTTTCTTAAAAGATTTTTTAAAATTCATGTCTGAGTTTATAAAGATGTTCACTTAGTCAACAATGTATCTTTAGGTTGACTGAGCGTTAGCATTAGCCGTCCAATGGGAAACTCCACTAAATGTTAGCATCAAGCTAGCGGACTTTAGCTTTATGTGCTAAATCGATTTATATTCTTATGCAGGATGAATTGAGGTATTACGGTTACATTTTGAGATTGGTCAAATCATGCAAGTCTTATGTCATGATCTGAGAACGTCCTATTCCTCAGCCCCGCCCCTCTGACTGGATTTTCACATTTTGGCTTTGGGCGGAGTCAACCTTCAACTTCCTTCTTTGTTACCCATTAAATATATCCACTGAAAATGTAATTTAAAGCTTTAATGTCAAACAAAACCATTTTAGTTTCTGGTTTTAAGGCGTCCGCCTCTTGGTCCAATCTAGATCAAGTCCAGGAGACGGATCGCAACAAAGTGATCAAACATCAGAATACTGAGGTAACATTTCGAGAACTTGTCAGCTTCTCCTGTCAATCAGCTGATCCCCTCCAGCACGTCCAAAAAGAAAACAAACCGGACAGAAGGAATGGGAAAGAGCTGGAAGGCTGTGACAATAACTGGGAAATACAGGCAGCAGGATTCAATGAAAAGTCAAATCTGGACATTTATTTCCACAATTTTACACAGAATTACAGGATTTATTCATAGAAGAAACTCTTAAACATATTGTTCTGTGATTTACATCAGCTTAAACGTGACAACTGTTGTGTTTCTGGTTGGGCCAGCACGCAGAAATGAAGAGCTTCGATAGATAGGTGTCCAGTCCTCTGCTCCGTCAGCTGCAGCTACAACTAAAGAAAGCTGCGCTGCCACCTGCTGGTGGACTGTGTCATCACAGGCAAGGTTCTGTGAGCCTGAACTCAACACAGCAGCACATCAGTGGGGGGTGGGTGGGGGTGTTAAACATCCATTATTGTGCTCCAACACTTGTCTGCAACAAACCACAGTTTCATGGTCACGTGTGAAGGGGCGGGGCTAATGATCGCTCGGTAACACTCAAGGGGTTCCCAAACTTTTTAAAACTTTTCTACACTGATGTAGGGGCGGGGTCTCACAGAAAAAGTGTTTTCTGATGGTTCTGTCTGCGATCGATGCTAACAGCATTCTGCTAGCAGTGTTAGCAAACAATCTTAAAGCCAGATTGGGGGATGAAAAAAAAAATCACAAGTCTGTGATATTGTTTGGGGGCAGGCCAAATGTGGAGGTGGGCCGGATCCGGCCCGCGGGCCGTAGTTTGGGGACCCCTGCTGTAGGTGAAGTGAGTGAATAACATAGAGGCTGCAGCTCAGGTCCCTCCAAACCTGCTGTGGACCATCACACAGGTAACACGCTCGGGATGAGGCGCGAGGCTTCATTTAAGGCGCCGAGTGGAGTCTGTGTGTGTGGGGGGGGTCGGTTCTCCACTTCTCATTAAGGTTCTTCAAGCTGGATCTGGATGTCCCGCCCACTGATGATGATGCCCCTCCCCGCGTCCTCTAAGAGATCTTCAGTCTGGTACGATTGCGGGACAGTTTTTAAGGTCACCTTTGAAAAACCCCTTCACGGGTTCTGTCCTCAAACCCCCGTCCCTGCTGACGCTCAGGTGGGAGGAGCTATGGTTCATGACGCAGCGATGCGCTCAGGTCCACGTCAGGTTCGACTCTGAAGCGTGTGGACCAAACACGGCGTCGACTCGTTTTGGCATTTTCTCTGTCGAGGTACAAAATCCAGAAACAAAAAAATAGAAAACAGGACAAGATCTCCTTTTGGCAACATAGAAAGGCTCGTGAGGTCCGACAGTAAACATTTGGTTCTGTACAGGGGGTGGGGGTCCCTTCAGTCCGGCGTGCTCGCCGCAGCCTCAGTTCATGAACTGCGTGTAGCCCTCCGCCCCCGTGACGATCACGTCCATCCAGATCCTCATGGCTTCTGCCGACGGCGCCACCATGTAGTACAGGCGGTCGTGGGTCTTCACGCAGAACGTCAGAGACAGATTCGGACTCTGCGGGACAGAGGGAGGAGTCAGCGAGATGGGAGGGGTCACAGATTAAAGTCTGCAGAGTCCACCAGTCATTGTTCCTTCATTGATTAGTGTTTCTGGTGGACAGGAAACTGGAATGAAAGTAAAGATGAAGCAGCAAAAGAGTCCTGAGACAGACGGGTTTCTGAACAAATCATGAGATGAAAACAGTCCGACTCTGGAGGATGAACGCAAACAGAAACAGAAAACAGATTATTTAAAAAGATGAGAAGACAAAACATGAGGCTTCATGCAGACCTGATAGTGGTCCAAGAACAGAGACACCTGGTGGTCAAATAAAGAATCCACAGAATGACGTGTTTCATGTTTATGTTGCTGTCAGGACGAGGAATCTTTGTCATCTGGATACAGAGGTACAGCGGACAACCTCTGAGGTTTGGTTCCCGCCTTGTCTTTAGGGGAGACACTGCACCCCACTTTTATCCTGGTGGTTACAGTGTTGATGGTGACTGGTGATCTTCTACTTTAATAAATACGGCGGAGAATGAACGTCTGTCCAACGGCTGTAATGCAGCTGAGCACCCGCTATGGGGGCGGAGCCAAACAGAACTATTAGAAATCCAACGAGGAAACCGACCATTGTTTTATTTTGGGATGGGGACAGACGTGAAAAGAATGGAGGAAACTCTGTGGTCCCGCCCACCGACATCAAAGAAGGCGAGCCGTTCAGAATGGACAGACACGCCCCCACCTGAGTGGATTCCAGTCGACTGAAATCCAGCTGGATCAAATTTCTCCCAAAACAATTATTTTATTCTTTTTCATGAACAAAAAAAGGAAAATTTATGAGAAAATAAAAAAATCTGTCTTTTTATGTATTTAATATTTTTCATTGTAAACCTCTCTGAGTTGCAACACATGAAAAGTGCAAAATAAATAAATAAATAAAGATTGATCGATAAATTCAGTTTGTTGAATAATAATCAAATAAGATCAGCTTATTCTCAGACTATCTTTCTGTTCTGCCACATGTCAATAGGAACAAGTTTAAAATGAATTTTACATCTGATCATCGCTTCATTTACTGAGGGTGAACATGAAGAATAATGCTGTCCAGTTGGAGGAAATCTAAATCACTATAAATATCAAACTAACAAAAAAGTAAAAATATTTAGTTTTAAATGCAATAAAAGCAGCATCACAGAATGAACTAACAACAAGTTACTCTAGTTCTGTCTCATTATGTAACTAAAATAAATATAGCCAAAAGCAAACACTTGTTTATGTTTTTATTTTTTTTTTAATAGTTGTGTAGTTCTTAGAAATATTCAGTATATTTTGTTCTTATGTATCCAATCATATTGATGTTGATATCACATTACAACAAATGCAGGACTTTTGGTTTTCAAACTATTTTCTTCTTTGCAATATTATTATAAAAGCACATAATATGTAAAAAAAGAAGGTATTTGACCTGTATCAGGAGGATCATCCATCATAAGACTCTCTGTGTGGATCAGTGAAAGCTGATTGATGCAGTGATCTCTGACAGGACGAGCAGAAAGCTGTTGCACTTAATGATGGCTCAGTTGTTCAGGAGAGCATTTAGAACTGGCACTTCATGTCATAAACGTTCCTGACTCCTGGTATAAATATACCATTTTGTATGTGGTTTCATATTATGATTATTTGCAGATAATAAGTGGTTCGCAAATACTGCAACAACAAAAAAAAGCCAATTAATCGCAACTAATTATTTCCAGATTTGCGATGAATTTGTTCATTTTTGTTGATGGAGTGTGGTGAAAGAGTTCTGTCCTGCAGTGAAGTGAAGGTCCTCTGGGACTGTGAAACACAGCGACCCCCCTGCTCCGCCGTGAGTTTGGTTCGTTCTCAGGTCCTCTATCACAGCCCCCCCTCTGGTGGATCTGTGTAACTGGAGCCTGTATTTGCTGCTGTCAGGTGTTTTGGTCAGTGAAGGCATCGTGACAGGGTCAGCTGCTGCGATGACCTCCCTCATTAACCACAGACGTGTTGACAGAGAGCTGGAGTGACGGTGAGGGGGGGTTACCTTGGTGGCGCTGCGCAGGTGGTCGTAGTAGACCTCCTCGATGGCCTGGAAGTAGATGACCCCTTTCAGCTTGGTCTCATGTTTGTCTGCGGGGACAGAGCCACGAGTCCAGGTCAGATCCTGAAATCCTGACAGACTTTCATCTCGGCGGCAGATGAGAATGGAAAAAGACGAGCGCAGCACTTCTGCGGCGGTGTCAGCCTGGTGGTTGCGCGGCTCGGGTTCATGGTTGCGCGTTGTTTCATCATTCTCTGCAGAACTGCAGCGGGGAACCGGTGGGGAACTCGCAGCCTTTCTGCCTGCAGGCACAAACACTCCAGCTGCCAACTTAAGAGCAGGAGGTGGAAGCGCAGCGCCTCATTTCGAGGAACAACTCTTCTTTATGATGCGCGGCCGTTATCTGCTAACGAGCTCGCACATCTGCACCTGCATCCACAGATTAGCAGCAATTAGCTGCTCTGAGCGTTCAAGGTCAGGAGAGGCGGCGAGCGCATTTCAATCAGCGCCTCAAAGAGTGAGGGGGCAGCACGCCTCCTCGCCTTTAAACAAGGTGCTCTTTAAGCATCTGAGCCCCACCTTCTGAGGACTTCAAAGGCCCAGTGAGCGGAGGGCTCCGGGCCCAGAATCAAATTACAGCGCCGCGCACGCCGCGGCTCCCAGTCTGCACCGATGTCACGCGGCACGGCGGCCCCGCTTCACAGCCTGCTTCACGCCAATTTACAGAGGCGCTGCCGCTCGCCTGATGAAACCCAGCACCAACCCCAGATGAACCCCCCCATCCCACCATGAAGCTTCCCGTGTCACTAAAGAGAGACGTCCACGCTCAGCCGCAGACAGAACGCAGATCTGGTTTACCCCAACCGCACGTTTCAGGAGGACTTCTTTGGCGTCAAGCACATTGTCTCCGCCCCCTCCAGTTCGACACATATAGTACAAAACCACACCCACAATCTGTACTATAGACGAAACCACACCCACAATCTCTATTACAAATGAAACCACACCCACAATTTCTACTACAGATGAAACTACACCCACAATCTCTATTACAAATGAAACCACACCCACAATTTCTACTACAAATGAAACCACACCCACAATCTGTACTATAGACGAAACCACACCCACAATCTCTATTACAAATGAAACCACACCCACAATCTCTACTACAGATGAAACCACACCCACAATCTGTACTATAGACGAAACCACACCCACAATCTCTATTACAAATGAAACCACACCCACAATCTGTACTATAGACGAAACCACACCCACAATCTCTACTACAGATGAAACCACACCCACAACCTGTACTACAAATTAGACCACACCCACAATCTTAAATACAGACGAAACAACGCTAAGAATATGTACTATACAGGAAACAACGCACACAATCTGCACCAAAAATTAAACCACACCCACAATTTTTTCTACAGATGAAACCACACCCACAATCTTTACTATGAATGAAACCACCCCCAAAAAGTGAAGATCCCACCCACTGTTTTTGAAAAGAACAAAACCACACCCACAATCTTAAACACAGATGAAACAACGCCCAGAACATGTACTATACAGGAAACCACGCCCACAATCTGCACTAAAAATTAAACCACACCCACAATCTCTTCTACAAATGAAACCACACCCACAACTTCACAATTTCTCCTACAGATGAAACCACGTCATCTGTACTATGAATGAGACCACACCCAGAAAGTGAAGATCCCACCCACAGTTCTTGAACAGAACTAGACCACACCCACAACATTTGCTTTAGACTTCATCCCAGTTTGCAGTGCTTCCCTCAGGAGTAGCATCCACACTCGTACCGATGTAGTAAGAGAAGGTCCTCTTGAGGCGGTCGAACACAAACCAGCGTTTCTTCCAGGACTTGATTTTGCCCCCCATCTTCACCAGGTAGCCCTTGCACATCTTCTCGGTGATGATGACGTGGTAGCACATCTCCACGCTGTGGCCCGAGGACTCCACGTGCGAGCGCAGGTCGAACTCCTCCTTGCGGATGGGCAGGTAGCGTGTCATGGGACGGGCCTGCACGGAGAGAACAGCGGCGTGAGGAACGGGGGTGTGGCTAAGAACGAAGCTTCTTCAGAGAACTGCGAGGCTCATGGCATTTCCTCTAGCTAATGTTCAGCTCTGTGGATGCAGCGTCAATGAATCATCTATTTTTGAAATCATGTCAAATAGAAAGTGTTATGCTAGTTATTTTGGAAAAATTTGACTTTTCTAATTTTTTTAGGCTAACTTGGAGTTGAGCTAAAATTTTAGGAATATGCTAGCTGCTTTGGTAAATTTGATTTTTACCCCCTTATATTTTTGTCTAGGCCCCCCAAATGGCTAAGTCTGCCACTAACTAAAAAAAAAAAAAAAGGCTTGAATCTGTACCTCAGAGAGGGCAAAATACTACACATCAGATGGTATTTGGTCCAGAGTTTGGTTCATCTTCTGTGTTCAGGACATGAACACGTGTACCATGCCAGGACCGGGTGGCAGAAGTGGTCCAGGGCTGGTTTTGGAGAACGCTTCTGCTATGTCCCAACTCCTTCACTACTCACTATGAAGTGCATTCACCTGTCCAAATTGTTTTTAAAACCCAAGGTACTTCATAGTATTTTTAGTAGTTAGGGATTGGGGTAGAAATTCAGACATAGCGTTCCACTTATTATCTCGCAGCAGAGGTCAGTAACCGTTGACTCCAGATCCACATGTGTCTCTTATCTCCATTGTGTTTCTTTGACCAAACATAGAATAATTCATGGAGACTGTCGACCGTCTGAGTCAGCAGATCTCTGATAATGTCTGTATAAGCAAAACAAATAAACAAAGCCTGAAAACTAAGACTAGCAAGATCAAACCTCAAACTAAAATAACAAAACCCAGCAGTGGAAGACTGCTGAGGATAAAGAGGAGAAAAAGAACAAAATATAAAATAAAAATAAAATGTTTTAAAGTAAGATTTGCTTAATTAGTTTTTATTAAATTCAGAGTTAGTTAAATTTATAAATGTATGTATCATAGATGATAAACTCTGTAAGTTTTTACATCCCTGTTGACCTGAAGACGTCTTGTTTGTTCAACTCTACCTCCAGAATGAACAGATTTTATATACAAAGTAAAACTTTAGTAAAAACTTTGATCTTTTATGAGTTCAAAGCTCATGGATAACATTGGTTACTAGCTGTCCAGATCTGCCCTGAGATGATCCTGTTTGGAATAGAGGGTCTTTTATTTTGAAAATAGGTTAAAAAAAGAAATCACATTTTGAGAGACGGCAGGTTTTTTTTTATATTTTTACTTTTGTTTGTGCCAAAAACAGACATAATTCATAATATAATTCACATGTTTAAAAACCAGAAGGTCATGAATGTAAATCTAAAGTGAGACTATGAGGCTCTTTTTAGGTTTTGATCAGTAGAAAACGAGTCCAAATGACTCTTTTACTGTTAAAGGCTGCTGCCTTTTACTTTTATCTAAACTTCCAAAAATGGGGAACACTGCCACCTACTGTATAGGAGGAGCAAGGAGCATTACACTCAGGCCTGCACTCTAGACCCCATACTTGACCCCCCCCATCACTATCTGTCTGAACTATGATGGGAGAGGAGAGAATATTGGTTAAGAAGAGATTCACTCTTTCTTTATTATTATTCCTTTTCTTCTGTACATTTTTCTGACGTTTAGAACTCTACCGCTCTTTCAGCTGTTAAAATATTCAGCTCTTTTTATGCTAGCTTTTTCTACTGTTTTGGCAGTTATTCTAGGCTAATTTGGAGTTTAGCTAATATTTTAACTACATGCTAGCTGTTTTGGCTCATTTTGATTTTTTGTTTTTGTTTATAGGCTAAATTAGCATTTTGCTAATATTTTAACCAGCCATCAGCTTCAGCATTTTCAGCAGTTAGCTTCAGTGTTTATAGACATCCATTTCAGCGTTATCAGCTGTCAGCACTAGCATCTTCAGCGGCCAAATTCAGCTTACAGTATTATCAGTATTATCACAGATAATGCTATATATCTAGTTTTTAAAATGTTTTACTGATATTTTTTTCTTTGAAAATTATAAAAATTTAAAATTTGGCTGTGTGTGGCTTTCTGGAAAACCGTAAATGTTCACAAGGAAAAGTTTGGGGAGAACGGACCGACTGTCTGTGAGGAGCCGCTGACGGAGCTTAGCGTGTGCTGGATCTTCTCTCCAGCTCCATGTTACAAACCTGAGAGAAGTTCTTGGCCCTCAGCTTCACCTCCTTCTCCACGAGTCTCTGGCGGTGGAAAGCCTCGTCCTGCAGTCTCTTCTCAGCCTCCTCCCGCCTCCTCCTCTCCTCCTCCAGCATCTGCCGGCGAGCCAGGCTCTCCCGCTCCTGGGGGAGGATCACCTTCATTGAGTATGTTTTTGATCCGTGGCCTCTGTCCACATCCATACATTCATGCACACGCCTCTCGTCGATCGTCTCCGGCTCGTGTGGAGCGTAACGATCAGCCAGCAGACCTGCTCGGGCCCTCGTCTGTCTGCTCCGTACAGAAACACGTTCATGAGGAGAAGCGCTTTAGAACGCTGCACAGATGCATTAATAAAGACCCTCTACAAAGAAAAGGAGCACAAAACCTGCAGGAGTTTGATCTGATCCTCCTTAATGTGCTCCTCCATCACAGCAACATCACACAATAACCTGATCAGAGTTATGGATGAGCGTCCTCCCGTTCATCCGTCTTACCCGGCACTCGATAAGTCTGGCTTTTTCCAGCTGCGCCTCCTTCAGCATCTGCTCCATCTCCTCAATCTTTAGCCCCTCCACGCCAGCGACTCTGCGGACAAACGCGGCGTCAATCGAAAGCCGTCCGAGAGGATCCCGGTCCGACAGAAACACCCCGGAGCTGCGGTTGCCTCACGCTGCTGCCTCCGGCTCACTCAGACTGGGATTGATCTCCTCCCAGTGACTGCTTTATTTCATCACTGCCCAGGCCGAAAATGACGAGGTGCCCCTGAATGCAGCGTTCAGAGGCAGACGGCAGCAGCTCATTCATCATGAACACGCTTCCTGTCATCTGATCTGAATGTGAAGCTGGGAGGTATCAGTCATTAGGAACTCTTCAATATCCCAGCCTACGTCACATTCACTTCAATAAACCCTTTTAACGGTCACGTCAGACGAACTGAGGACAGGGCCGAACATGTGAATGATGACTTCACTGTTCACATTTAGAACGGCGAACCTGACAGCTGAACGCTGCCTGACACAACTTTACGTAAATAAAAGGAAACCTCATCAATTTCAACAGAAAAATGAACTAAAATTATTTTATGAATGTCCTGAACTGTTTTCATTTCCTTACTCGTTTACAAATCTAAATACAAATTTGAATAATCCTTCAATATTTGAGGTTTTATTAAAAATATTGACCTTTATTATTCTATCAGGTTCTATTTTATTTGATGCTTTTCACACGAGTTTTAAATGTAATCGAGCACAAAAACTGATGGAAATTCATGTTGGCCACATTTAATAGGAGCAGCCAAGATTCACACTGCAGCATGTGTGAAAAACTTCATCAGAATGAAAAGACAACTGATCAAAAGATGATCAGAGAACATTTTGTACTAAATAAGAAGATGATTTGAACTCGTCCCTGGACCTCACGTGCACACGCCACACTCACGTGCACATGTCGGGAGAGCAGGCGGAGTTGTTGCCGGTGGAGATGCTGGTGTCCATGCTGTCGGAGCTCTCCAGGCTCAGCGTGTCGTACGGCTGCTCGCCCCCCGCTGGTGGCGGCTGGTGGTGCAGGATGGAGTGGTGGAGCAGGGGGGCGGGGCTGAAGGCCAGCAAAGGGGAGGAGGCGGCGGCCAGGTGGGGCTGCGAGCCGTGGAGCGCCTCCCACTGACACTGAGCCTCGGCGGCCGCCCGCTGTTTGAGCTCGGCGAGTCGGCGGCGCTGCTCCTCGATGACCTGCTGACCTGTGGGGGGGGGACCGGGTTTAGGGACAGAATCGGAGCAACATGGAGACCAGAGAGCCACCAGCAGCAGAAGCAGAACCCCGAAGCTGTGGGACCGTCACCGCGAGGAAGAGGAGCAGCAGCTCTCCTCCTTTCAGAGGGAAGCAGAACCTAAGCGGGTCAGCAGCAGAACCTCACACATGAAGAGCGAAGGAGATGAGCTGCTGTACCTGCAGAGTCCCCCCCTGCTGCGCTGGACCCACAGCTCTGCAGCTCTAAAGATGAAGAACACAAAGACGGGTCAGACCAGGTCTGGACCAGAACTTCAGGAGGAGCCGGATCAGCTCCGCTGCTCTTATTTACAGAGAAAGTCCAACAACTTCCAGTCTGACCCCAGTTTGGGTCGTTTGAACGGAGCCCGGCTGTCTGCTCAGACACAGGGGGAACGTTGGGAGTGGTACCAACACAGACCCGGGAAGAGGTTCTGAAGAACAGGCCTAATGCTGGATGCTGCTGCTTCTCTCTGAAGAACCAGAACTTATATCAAACACGCCTGACCCAGACTGTGATCCTGTAGAACCTGGACTTCAGAACTATCTGAAGGGT
The DNA here is from genome assembly GCA_003999625.1 of Oryzias javanicus. Lineage (NCBI taxonomy): Eukaryota > Metazoa > Chordata > Actinopteri > Beloniformes > Adrianichthyidae > Oryzias > Oryzias javanicus. The sequence continues at coordinate 6,602,619 of CM012449.1, read as the reverse complement.
TGGGCACAGAAGTTCGGTTCTGTTTGGGGGTCCCAGAAAAACCGGATCTAAGGGACCGGGTCGCAAAAGAATGGTGGGTCACCGGTTTGCAGCTCAGAGGTTGGAGAGCTCTGAATGGATAGAAACATTTTTGACTCGGAGGTCTTCACCACGAGTCAAAATGTGATGACTTGAGGGAGAAAATCTGTTGATCTGGGAAGATGTAGACATTATTTTTATTACTGAAGAACCGAATTTGGTACCGATTAGGAACCAAAACCAAAGAACCATTTTGGCACCAGAACAGAATAAAACCCAATCGATGCCAGACCCCCCCCATCTGAGGTTCAGAGGAGCTTATAAAGCCCAGACCATGATTCCTCCTCCTCCATACCTGCCCTGCAGCAGCTGTGTGGGTCAGAAGGAAGGTTCTGAGGTTCTGGTCGCGTACCTTTCTGCTGCAGAGCCAGCTGCCTCTTGTTCTCGATGTCCTGCAGGGTGGCGGCCAGGTTTCTGGGCAGACTTCCGGTGCTGCCGGCAGCCAGCAGGGGGCTCTGCCGAGTCACGCAGAGAAATATCAGACCCCGCCCCACACCTCACAAACGCCGCCGGCAGCCTGCCTACCTTGGAGCTGCAGTTCCTCCCCAGCGTTGCAGCTCCGTGCTGCAGAGGAGACGAGGAGCCGGACAGAGGGGGAGAGGGGCCGGGGTCGCTGTCCAGCTTTGAGCGAAACACCTGTTGAGGGGAGGGGCAGAAGGAGATGATGTGAACCCCTCTCACAGTTCCTGAGGAGCTCCTGATCCCGAGCATCGCAGAGGAGATCCCAGAGGGGAGGACAGAGCGACAGGAGGAGGAAGAGGAGGGTCTACCTGCAGCGTGGGCCGGCAGCCCATCCGGGGGCGGGGACAAGGCCGGCTGGAGGCCGCCACCAGCTCCTGGTACCACAGCTCAAAGTCCAGCTTAGCCAGGTGAGGATGGCTGGTCTCAGAGCGGCTCTGAGGAGCCCAGGGAGGAGCAGAGAGGAGGAGAAGGAGCAAAGGGAGGAAACAGTGAAGAAGAGCAGCTTATAGAGTCAAGTTCAGAGTTCAGGAGCTTCATCTGCTCCCTAACGGAGCCTTCATTATGATCCTCTGTTTGGGCTGCAGCCCAAAGAAAAGCTCGAATGAGGAGAAGCAGGAGGAGACAGCACACACCTCCATGGACAGAGAAGGGGAGGAGCCTGCAGAGAGGAGGAAGGAAGGGGCGGGGCCACCTGCCGGCCGCAGGGGCTGGCAGGTGGGGGAGGTGGGGGATGACTCCACTTTTGGCATCCCAAACATCTGACTGAGCTGGCTCACCGTCACATACTCCTTCATAGAGAGGAGGAGGAGGAGGAGGAGGAGGAGGAGGAGGAGGAGGAGGAGGAGGAGGAGGAGGAGGAGGAGGAGGAGGAGGAGGAGGAAGAAGAAGCAAAGCAAACACGATCACACATCTGGATCAGACTGGATTAGCTGAGCTCAAATTCTTCTCCCAAAGGTTTCTATTGAATTAAATTCAAGGATTTAACAATGACAGGTAAAGATCCGCCAAACACTTGGGCTTGTTGTCATGGCAACAAGGCTTAAAGCCCGGCTACAATCAGACTTCAAGTCAGAGAGGGATCACAAGGGTCAAAATCCAAAACACACCTGAGGTCGCGGCTGAACAGGATCAACATTTATTGAACACTAAAAAAAACGACATTTTTGAAACTTCAAAAATGTAACTTTAACCTAGTTATGAGCTAGATATGTAGCATTAGCTGCAATGATGCTGGTGTGAATGCTGGAAGATGAATCTGTCTACTGAAGATGCTAGTGCTGATAGATGAAGATGCTGAAACTGATAGATAAAAACAATGAAGCTAAAAACCCTGAAGCTAATAGCTAAAAATGCTGACGTTGATAGCCAATTAAAATATTAGCTATGTAAATAAATGCCAAAATTGCCTAAAAAAACAAAAAAATCTTAGGTTAGCCGAAACAGCTAGCATGTAGCTGAAAAAAAGAGCTAAGCTTCAAAATAGCCTAAAAATGGGGAATAAAATGCCTAAATTAGCCAAAACAGCTAACGTGTTAATATTAACTCTAAAATAACCTTAAAATTACTTTGAAAAAAAATCTAAATTAGTCAAAACATGTAGCTGGTATATTCCGGTTATTGACTTTGACACATGTGACTTGAGGTTTCACATTACACGTTTACACGTCTGCACAGAGGAATTCCTCTGTTTGCAGTCCTTTAACATTTGCAGTTCATTATTGTTCAGAAGGTGGAGTCTCCTGGTATTTTTTAAATTCAGGATATAAACACCCTGAAGGTCTGAACAGGGGGTGGAGCTTCCACGGGGGTGGAGCTGGGAAAGGCGGGCCTTCTTATTTTAACACACTCTTTGTCGTACTGTAACTCTGTCATTGATAAACAATGGAAGAGTTATGACAGAATGTCAACACCAAAGCTTCAGAGTTAACCAGGTGGTTAGTCAGTAAACTAGTTGGTCAGTGGTTCCACTCACCTCCCTTAAGGCAGAGGAGGACCTGGAGAAGCTCTTCCCTCCAGACAGGCTGGTGTAGCTCCTCTCCAGCGCCGTCAGCCGCTCCTTCTCCTGCACAACACACATGTCAGAAGCAGAGCTTCTCCCCGAGGGGGAATCCGGGGGGAGAGCAGACCTTCTGCAGCATCTGCAGCGTGAGCGTCCTGTCTTTGGCGAGCCGCTCGCGCTCCTGAGACGCCTGCAGGCCCAGCTGCTCGGCCTGCTTCTGCAGAGCAGACACCCTCTCCTGCAGAGACAGCAGACGTCATCTCCAGCATCCCCGCGCTACGACCACAACTTCTGTCTAATGTGGAAACTTACACGAGACTCTCTAAAAAAGAGATTTTTCTTCCCCTGATTCATTTGTAAAAGAATTCTTTAAAGTCATCCTGGGTGAGGACGGATTTAAACGACCATTAGGGGCATTCAGAGATGTCTTTTGTAAGACGTCACAGGAGTATTTTATTTATATCATAATTATTTGTATATAGAATTATTAGGACCAGGAATTAATTTAACTATTTAATTGTCAATTTAGAAAAAAATGAATTATTTGGGTTTTTTTTGCCAGCCAGATAATATGAAATCACAGCGTTTTTAACCTTTTAAGGGTCTAAAACTTTTGTCTACCTTTGAATTTACTTTTTTATTTTCAATTTGAAAGACTACCTGTTTGTTATTTGGCATCAGCACAACCTCACCTATGTAACACCACCTTTATTTTGTCATTTTCCATGTTATATTCACTAGACATGAAATCATGGAAAAACAGTAAAAACTGTTTTTATGACACAGAATGAAAGTTTTTGGGTGTAACTTTATAAAAACAACAAAAATAAAATTTCTCAATAATCTGAATGAAATGAAAATCCAGCAAAAGTCACAGCCACACAAATAAGAATTTCTCACTGCCGTCTATTTGACATTTGTCCTGGAATTCTGTTTTTTTTTCTTTTTTTGTCACATATTTTCTATATCGTTTTTGTGAAAATAATAAAGCATTTTCTTCTGCAGAAGTTTGATCCAGCTGGATTTCATGTCAGCTCGGCTACACAGGTGGAGGCGTGTCTGTCCATTCAGAACCAATCACCTCCCGTGACGTCGGTGGGCGGGACTTCCGGAAATTCATGTAGGTCCCCATCCCAAAATAAAACAATGGTCGGTTTCCTTGTTGTTGGATTTCTAACAGCAGACAGCTCTGTTTGGCTCCGCCCCCTGCCCAACATAGAGCGCTGGTCTGCATTAAGCAGACAAATTGATGCTCATTCTCTGCCTCATTTATGAAAATAAAAAATCATTTTTGTTCAAAAACTACAAATAAATGTCATTTTATCTCTTTAATTTAAAAGATCTTGAGAGACTCTTTAGATAATTTATATACACACACATATACATACCACCACCAACAGAATAAAGGTAAAGCCACCAACTTTATTGAGTCTGCTCACCTTCCGTTTGGCCACGCCCCTCTGGTACTCTGCTCGCTCCTGAAGCAGCTGTTGGCTAATGGTTTCCCGCTCCTCCTCCAGGCTGCTCTCCCTCTCCAGCTGCTGGAACTCCAGGTCCTCAAACTTCTTGGTCCCCGCCTCCAGCAGCTCTCCATCCTAACGGAGCAGAACAGTGGGGTGGGTCACACCCCAAAGGCGACACAGAGACACGGCCACTCTGTCCCAGAGTTCCTCTGACGGCTACAGAATCGACCCAAACACAGGTCATCCACTGACTGTATAAGAGGACTGGACTGAGTGAGTGTGACATCACTAGATAATGTCGTTCTTCCAGCAAAATCAAATAATTTGCCGTCTTTTGGTTATATAAGACAGTAAGCAGTGATTGGTCCACGATGGTCTGAGTCATTGTTTCTATGGTAACCATCCTCACCAATCAGGAGAGACACTACCATTGACTGACAATCTGTCAATCAAACATTTGGAACGTTGGACATGTGGGCCAGCGGGCAACACGTCTTTTTGAGCCGTCTGATTGGTCAGCACAAAAAAAAACTTAAAGGACTAGTAATGGGCTGGGACAAAGCTAAAATGCATATCCAGATATATTCCATATGTTCTAATGTACCAAAAATAACAAATAATTACCGTTGACAAACGCAGGTTTTTGTAAAATTTGACAAAATCAACAACAAATTTCGCCCTGCTTCAGAAACGGCTCGATTTGGGTCACGTGACGCGTTGACGTCATATGGGTAAGACAGCGCCAGCAGCAGAATGCAGGCGGACCCAGCGTGTCTGCAGATACGTGAATGTGTGCGCGCTGCGACAAAGTTGAATTCTATAAACGTCGGTGTTATGGTACGACGGAGTATTAGGGCCACAAAAAAGAAAAAAAAATTAAAATTGTGATTTTTAAAGTCGTAAATGTACGAGATTTACAATCGAATGAACACTGTGAGCAGAACCAGACCGACTAAACTGTGAAAAGCTTCTGATTTCAACAGGTAAACTGAATGTTTAAAACATTGCACATGTTTGGAAGTTTCTTTGTTTGATTTTCAGTTTATTAATCATTGATGGTGGCTTGCAGGATTTCTGCAGCTCCGTTGATGAAACCATCGACACGCGCAGCTGTCCACTTCAGTCATTTCGTCCTCCGTGAAAGATCAGATCTCATTCATTTCTGTGTGATGCTTTCATCAGAAGAGGAATCGTTTTTGGAATTTTCAGTGTTTTTAGCTAACGTGACAGACTGTTGTCATCCCCTGTTGTTGTTGTGTTGAAACGGGACGATTCACGTGGAGCTCTGTTTACATTCTCCTTTGGTTTCTGCGCATGTCAGAGACATGCAGTAAGGTGGTGAAAGAGCTTCTGGGTATGTGAATAAAGTGAATAATAAAGTGGCGGACGGTCCTGCAAACATGTCTCTAAGCTCTTTATTTTGCATATGAAACTCTGCATTACCGACCCGGATAGTCAGCTTCATTGATGATGATTTGATTTCGAGTCGCCAAAAGGTTCAGAATTTCTTTGTTTTTAAAACCGATCTGTAAATAAAGCTTCACGAGATGCTCCACGTCTTCCAGCTTCGAGCATGGCTCTGATAAACTGACAGCTTTGGTTCTTTTCTCATTAAATTACGACTTTAAATCGGCATTCTCAGCCAGTATCATTGCCGTTGTGAGCTCTTACTTTACGCACTGCCGGCTCAAATTGATCGGGTTTTACAGTCCTCAAACCACAAACACCCGGCGCCTCTGAATCAGCGTCACTTTCAGAACAAATGTTTCCACAATCTGAGTCTGAAGACACAATTGTGGACCTTGAAATATCGCCGCTATCGCTAGCTCCGACACGCAAAGGAGAAGCCGTCTTGCTTCTGTTACCCATGTGACGTCACACGCACCACGTGACCAAAACGGAGCGTTTTCCCGGAAGTGGAAATTTGCATATGGATTGGCCGCAAAAAAGCCGTTTTATTTCAATATTTCTTGCTCAAAACACACCAAAACATTTGGAAATTGTAAATATAAGGCGAAATACAGTTAACACCGAAAATGACGCACAACCCCATTACTAGCCCTTTAAGGATGATCCAAAAAATATATATATATATATCAGATCTTGATCAATAATAGCTGTTTATTTCTCTATGGTTTTTAGAGCCTTGCATGGACAAACTCCCAAACACATTACTGACCTTTTAACCCCTACTCTTCAGTCCGGTCCTTGAGGTCTTCAAATCAAAGTCTATTGAAAATTCCAAAGACCCGCTATAAAACTAGAGGAGACGTTGCCTTTCAAGCCGTTGCTCCACTCTCAGTACGACAGATAAACTCTGTTGAGTGTTTTAAAAGTCAGGTCAAGACGTTTTTATTCAAAAGAGCTTTTAGGTAATTTTATTTTGTTTTTTATTGTGTTTTACCTTGCTTTTACTGTCTTTTATGCAATATGTGTATGACTGGTTGTAATTTTATTCTGTCTTCTTTGTGAAGCACCTTGTGATTTTTATCTATGAAAGGTGCTATAGAAATAAACATTTACTTACTTACTTACTCTATGGAAGTCTATGAGATTTTAGCTTATTGGAGCCAGCAGGTACTTCCTGTTAGGAACACCTGGGGGGGAGGAGTCACTCAGTCCAGTTGTCGTAGACAGTCAATGAGTTCAACCCATACATAGAGTGAGTGAGAGTCACGGTGGTGCTGATGATCCTGTTTGAGGACAGGAATGATCCAGTTTTTTTTGGTTTGGTGTTCAAATCTATCTCTTCTTCTTACAGGTGGAATACAACAATCCTGTTTTACCACAAACGCCATGCAGAACAAGCCTGACCCACAGAACCCAGATGAAGTCTGGCGGGGGGCTGGGGGGTGTCTGTGATGGAACACCCACCCTTTTGAGCTGTTCCTGCAGCTGCTCCCTCAGAGACTCGGGACAGTTGTGGAGCTGGTTCTTCAGCTCAGCGTAGCCCTCCTGGAGCCTCTGCAGGGCCCGACGCTCCGCCTCGACTTTGGCCCGTTCCTGAATGGAGACACGTCACACCCCCACATTCAGGACGGGGACACACACTTCAATCGGAGACCACGCCAGCCCTCCCGTCACACCCCGACTCTGTCTCTGACACCAGAACCAGCACCAGGACCAGTTCTCCCAGGTGTCTCATCATCCTCATTCATGCACACTGCGTGGCTTTACCTTGTCCTTCTCTCTCTGGATGGCGCCCTCCAGCTCATCCAGCTTTAGCTGTAACTGACTTATGACGTCGGTCTCCGCCTCCATCTGGTCGAGCTCGGCCTGCCGCTCACCCTGGAGCAAGGCACGCTCCATGTCTGCCTGGAACCCAGGAGTAGTGGTAGGAACACAACAATGTCAGAGCAGTTTGGTGTTTGACAGTCTAAAGCAAATGCGTCACAGTCGAGGCCCGGGGGCCGGATCCGGCCCTCCGGGTAATTCAATCCAGCCCTCCATGTTATTTTCCACTTATTTCTAACTTGTATAATTTTGACCAAAACATTTTATAGCAGGACAGCGGGATATTGAAAGTTATTTAAGGTTGAAGTTGATTTATTCTGGAATAATATTCCTGTCTTTTTATTATTCATAATTAATCATAATTAAAGTAACTGTTTTAAAGTTTGAAAAATGGTCATCCTGCTAACTTTTGGACTATTTTGGCAGTTACTAAGATTTTTTAGGATCTTTTGGAGTTTAGCTAATATTTCAGCTACATGCTAGCTGTTTTGACTAACCTACGTTTTTTTGGCTAATTTGGGATTTTGCTTATATTTTAGCTGGCTATCAGCACTAGCATCTTCCGCAGCCAAATTCAGCTTCCAGCATTCTAGCATTAACGCAGGTAATGCTATATAACTAGTTCAAAATTATGTTAACATGTTACATTTTTAAAAGATTTTAAAATGTAGTTTTAGAGTTTTCGATAATGTTTATCGTGTTTGGATAAACATTGTGTTTGGGATTTTGGCCTCTTGTGGGACTGAGTTTAACACCGCTGGTCTAAAGACACCAACACATTGGCATTTGACGTGCGTTTAAGAAAGCACATTTAGCATAGCGTGTCTCCACTGGACAAGCGAGGAGGGGCTTCTTCTTCTTCTTCTTCTTCTACTGTTTACTAGCGCATATCCACCACCTACAGTTGGACCTGACTTGTTGAAACGGTGCAAATATCATGATTGGGGCACAAAACTGCTGTTTTTTACTTAACAAACCCAGAAGTCCTCAGCTACAATCTGAGTTTGTTCAGTTCCACCGTGTCACTGAAGTACCGCTGAAAGCTTCCGTCATTCAGATGCAGTAGCTGCTGCAGCTCACTGTACCGGGAGAACTGCTGAATGACCTCATGAACCCAGACATGGGGACATGATTACTGAGGCCTTTGGAGAACTCTGATCTGTCAACATCCTCTGTGTCTTCCATCCATGACTGTATAGAAGATACTCAAGTATACATTCAATGCTTCCATGAGCTTTGGACATTAGCTCCGCCCATAAGTGGCAAGAGCGTCATAATTATGAACCATTTTTGGACGAGCAGAGCAGAAACGGTTGATGTGAAATTTGCCAAATTAGCATAAAACTTCTCCTGCCTGTTTGGAATCTTCAAACCAGACCTCTTCATCTTCACTCACCTCTTGTTTGGACTCCTGCAGCTGCTGCTCCAGCTCAGTCAGCCGGGTCTTCAGCTCGTCTATTCGGGCCAGAACGCAGACCCTCTCCTCCTCCAGGTAAGCCAGCTCTGAGCGGATGCTGCCGCCGGGATTGGACGAGTCCTCGTGCTGCAGGAAGGACGGCGGTCTGGTTACTAGAAGGATCAGAAGCAACTGAACCCCAGCATGCTGTGCATGCAGACAGGACAAGCACGAGTCCAGGAGATCCTCCATCCTGACTTGAAAACAGTGAAAGACGTTTTCATTTAAAAGCTCAACACCTGCTGAAAACGACACGACAGGAAAGCAGCAGAACATCCTCCACGCAGCCTCATGCACATCGGCCCAGAGCTCAGCAGGAGTGACCGCGCCTCCTTCTGAGGGGGGGGCACCTCAGCAGCATGCAGACGAGCGGGCGGCAGCGTGACCTCTGACCTGTGGCGCTCCGTTGTGCAGAGCTGCTGCGGGGCAGGGAGACGTCCTCACCTCCTGATGGGTGCTCTCCGTGCTGCTGCACTCCTCCTTCAAGTTCTCCTCGTCGCTCTCCCTCTGCTTGGGCACCGCCCCTCCCAGGATGTTCTCCACAGACGGCCTCCGACCGAGGCCATCGGCCAGGCTGCCCGGGAAGCTCATTGTTGCTGAACCCAGGGGGTCCGGCGGGCCAGCCTCACCTTTGTTGTACTCGGCACAGAGGTTCAGGATGGTCTCCAGACGCTGGCGCTCCTGCAGAGACAGAAACGGTTCTGAGCCCTTCAAGAGGCAAGTCTCTAACTAGATAAGTTGCATTCCCTGCGATTATGCTAGTGTGAATGCAGCTGAAAGCTGAAAGTAGTCGCTGAAGATACTGAAGCTTTTTGCTGAAAATGGTGACGCAATTTATATTAATGGATGAAGGGATTTGCTGAGAACATAGAAGCTATTTGCAAAATGTTAAATTTGCTAAAAGACTGGAAATTTTGTTAAAGAACTGTGAAAGAGCGCAGAAGTTGACTTACATCTCTTAAAATGTTCTTGGAAATCCCTAATAGATGCCAATTTTGCAAAAACATTTAGTATGTTGCTTAAATATTAGCTGAACTCAACTCAAAATTAACCCAGAAAACCTTAGAAGATTCCAAATTAGCCAAGAAAGCTAGCTTGTTGCTTATATATTAGCTAAACTCCAGAATAGCTTAAAATTCCTCAGTACAGTAAATTAGTCAAAAACATGAAAAATAGAAGCTAAACTCTACAAAAACCCAGCAGATAACAAAGCAGTCAAAGATGTTAGCATGTTGCTAAAATCGAAGCTAAACTTTGAATGAGCCTAAAAAAACCTAATACATAACAAATTAGCCAAAAACATTAGCATGTTGCTAAAATAGAAGCTAAACTCTACAAAAACACAGCAGATAACAAAGCAGTCAAAAACATTAGCATGTTGCTAAAATAGAAGCTAAACTCTACAAAAACACAGCAGATAACAAAGCAGTCAAAAACATTTGCATGTTGCTAAAATAGAAGCTAAACTCTACAAAAACACAGCAGATAACAAAGCAGTCAAAAACATTAGCATGTTGCTAAAATAGAAGCTAAACTCTACAAAAACACAGCAGATAACAAAGCAGTCAAAGATGTTAACATGTTGCTAAAATCGAAGCTAAACTTTGAATGAGCCTAAAAAAACCTAATACATAACAAATTAGCCAAAAACATTAGCATGTTGCTAAAATAGAAGCTAAACTCTACAAAAACACAGCAGATAACAAAGCAGTCAAAGATGTTAGCATGTTGCTAAAATCAAAGCTAAACTTTGAATGAGCCTAAAAAAACCTAATACATAACAAATTAGCCAAAAACATTAGCATGTTGCTAAAATAGAAGCTAAACTCTACAAAAACACAGCAGATAACAAAGCAGTCAAAAACATTAGCATGTTGCTAAAATAGAAGCTAAACTCTACAAAAACACAGCAGATAACAAAGCAGTCAAAAATGTCAGCATGTTGCTAAAATAGAAGTTAAACTTTGAATGAGCCTAAAAAAACCTAATACATAACAAATTAGCCAAAAACATTAGCATGTTGCTAAAATAGAAGCTAAACTCTACAAAAACACAGCAGATAACAAAGCAGTCAAAAATGTCAGCATGTTGCTAAAATAGAAGTTAAACTTTGAATGAGCCTAAAAAAACCTAATACATAACAAATTAGCCAAAAACATTAGCATGTTGCTAAAATAGAAGCTAAACTCTACAAAAACACAGCAGATAACAAAGCAGTCAAAAACATTTGCATGTTGCTAAAATAGAAGCTAAACTCTACAAAAACACAGCAGATAACAAAGCAGTCAAAAACATTTGCATGTTGCTAAAATAGAAGCTAAACTCTACAAAAACACAGCAGATAACAAAGCAGTCAAAGATGTTAGCATGTTGCTAAAATCGAAGCTAAACTTTGAATGAGCCTAAAAAAACCTAATACATAACAAATTAGCCAAAAACATTAGCATGTTGCTAAAATAGAAGCTAAACTCTACAAAAACACAGCAGATAACAAAGCAGTCAAAGATGTTAGCATGTTGCTAAAATCGAAGCTAAACTTTGAATGAGCCTAAAAAAACATAATACATAACAAATTAGCCAAAAACATTAGCATGTTGCTAAAATAGAAGCTAAACTCTACAAAAACACAGCAGATAACAAAGCAGTCAAAAACATTAGCATGTTGCTAAAATAGAAGCTAAACTCTACAAAAATACAGCAGATAACAAAGCAGTCAAAGATGTTAGCATGTTGCTAAAATCAAAGCTAAACTTTGAATTAGCCTAAAAAAACAGCAGATAACAAATTAGCCAAAAACATTAGCATGTTGCTAAAATAGAAGCTAAACTCTACAAAAACACAGCAGATAACAAAGCAGTCAAAAATGTTAGCGTGTTGCTAAAATAGAAGCTAAACTTTGAATTAGCCTAAAAAAACAGCAGATAACAAATTAGCCAAAAACATTAACATGTTGCTAAAATATTAAGTACAGTCCAAATAATTTGACAATTGCTATAAAAGATGAAAACATATATCATGAATATATTTCAAGTCTTGTTTCTGATCTACTTAAATTTTGAAATTTGAAGACTTTCTAATTCATTTCCTCTGGAGTATATTTTGTTCAATATTTCAACAACTATAAAGTTTATGAATACCAAAAATACAAGCAGTAATGAACGAGATGAACATTTTGATACCAAGATCATTAAACTCACTGAAAGTGTGATTGAGTTTTTACACGCCGTACATAAGGAGCAGGAGAATCACTGCAGTGTTGAATGCTTACTAAGCAATCACACAATGATTGCTGCCTTCTTTGATCATCACATGACTTTAAAACACACCGAAGTGGCACAAACGTTGTTCCAGCTGATTTCTTAAAGTGAGCGATCGTGGAGCTCCAAACAGGACCAGCCCTGTCCCGACTGGACCATGTGTTAGTCACTACAAATGGACTGGAGTGAAAAATAAGCAAACCTGTGCAGGGCCCGCATCAAATATAAAAGTCATAGAGCATTCAGTGAGCCCATATGTTCGAGCCCAGTTTTTCTACGGGTATGCTGCGGGCGATCGGTGATGGAGAGCACTTATACAACATCTAAATGTGGGTAAAGGGGAAGTGGCCTCGTTTCCACTGAGCGGTCCAGTACGGGAGGAGAAGCACAGGACGAACCAGTTAATTCTGGGGAGCGTGGTACAGACCGCTAGCGTGTTGTTGTAGCGCGGGGAGTAGAAAATCAACAACAATAGAGGTCATCCAGCAGCGCGTCTTTTTCTTGCTTTACTTTTTTTGTTCATCGTGTAAAAAATGAATTTAATATAGTTTGAAAGAAGAATTCAGGCAGCTAAGAAAATACCGCTGTAAAGAAGAAAACGGAAACGCTAGCTTAGTGCTATACTGGTGCTTTCCAATGATCAGCCAATTGACGGGTGGCAACAGCGACTCCCCCCCCAACTGTCCCGTTCTATCGGCTGGGGGCCCTCGATGGGTACGGGTCAGAACTGTTTAATGGGTCTATAAAACAGTGGAAATATTGAAAATAGTGGATCTAACCGCTCAGTGGAAACACGATGAGATGTACGAATGTCGAGCAGAGTTTTCTTTTTCTCACATACGCACACCGCACAAGCCTTAAAGGAACTCCAAGACAAATCTGTTGCCACTCCTCTTTATGACCTCCACAGGTCCAGACAACCCAAAAACAACATATAAAATAACAAATAAATAAAAATAAAGACCAATTCCAATTCATGATAGTCAAATATCATAAAGTTTATTATGAGAAAAGATCAGATTTGACATGTTTGCACAGTTTTGGACTCCACCCACTGATTGTCTCATTGAACATTAGCCCAAATCAGAGTCCCTGATTGGTTGATGTGACGCATTGTCTTCACCAAAGTTCCAAAAGTTCTACCATCATCTGTGATTTTTTAGCCAATATTGCAGTTTCTTCTAGAGTTTGATCAGTTTTTTGATACGTATCTATATCCTTTACATCTAAGGTTAGGGGGTTCTTCTACACAGCACTGATCAATGAAGAGTTACGATGTGAAGCCGCTTCTATTTTGTTCTCCAGCAGCAGAAAGCCTCGTTAAGTGTGGAGTCCCTCAGGGCAGGATTCTAAGACTTCCTCAAAACTCCCCCTACAGTTACCTGTAATGGTGCCCATTAGCTCCATACACTCTCCATTAGCTATGAATTAAAGAGTAAAAATGACAGATTGATTTCTGAGCATCAAAACCAAAGATGTGGATTGGATGGAGCGATTCCTCTTTGGAAGTCTACAGGGAGAGGCAAAGATCTCCTGTCCTGAGCCAATCAGGAGGCGCCTTCGTCGGCCACGCTCCTCCGTCTGATTCTAACAGAACCAGAAAAACTCACGGCTGCTCTCACATCTTCCTCTCGTCAGCTTCAAAGTCCTGAAAATCTTCAGTTGACTGAAGCATAAGCCCGTTTCTGACCTCCTTATAGAATCAATCAGAGCAGAAGAGCTCCACTTACATTTAATTGGATCTTTTGAGTCTATATTTTGGAAACGATGAACCATTGATCCTGCTGGACTTTTTCCATTCTTGCTGTTCTCAGAACAACAAACCCATACAGACTAGAGAGCTGCACGACTCTCATTAGGACCTCCTTATTCTTACTCTTTGTGGTGTTTTCTTTCTTCCCCTCTAACGCCGGAGTCACACAGGACGCGATAGCGCCGCGCAGCGGCGCGGAGCGGAGAGCGCGCCGCTGCGCGGCGCTCTATTGGTCACACCAGACGCGATTTGTTTCCGCGACGGTCGGCAGGCGCTTCTGCTAGAGCTATTGCTTTTTTGCCATCATGGTCAATAACCAGGATATCTCCCAGTGTTTCTGCTAAAAGGGGATGGTCTCTGCCCCTGTTGACACATACCCCGCCCCCCAGCTCCGCAGTCGGCCCACTTCATTGATCGGTTTGTGCGCGCGTGTGCGTGTCTTTCTGTTCTGTTGTGTGTCTGTGTGCACGCACGCAGGTGTTTCCGTCGGTCAATTAATAAACTGAAAATATTACCAGATGTTTCTTCCCAGAAGAACCGCTCCTCTGCCTCTCTCTCGTTCAAACGCAGCCCCAAGCCCCGCTCCAGTGTGCCCCCTTCATTGATCTGTCTCTGTGTGTATCTGTCTTTTTGTGTGTCTCTGTGCTCGTGAACATGTCTGTGTTTGATTGTATGCATATTTTCATCTCTACAGTCTGTTTAGACACAAAAACATGATCACATTTGTCAATCGCGGCGTTTTATTGTGAAAAATTGGTTCTATTTTGAAAATAAACCGGATTTTCTCATGTATTTTGATGCAACTTCCTGCCAGTATTGACGCGGAGCGCTCGCGGCTCGCGCACAAAATAGGCCAGACGCCGAAACGTTGCGCTGCACCGCGCGGACCCTCCGCGCCGCTCCGCGTCGCCTCGCGCCTGGTGTGACCGACGCCATAGGTTAACATGGGCGCCGAATGGAAGCGCACGCCGTTCCGCGCCGCTTCGCGGCGCTATCGCGTCCAGTGTGACTCCGGCGTAAGGTTTTCTTGTGCTCGTCTCTAAACTTTGATCAGCCGCCCTCCTCTTCCTCACCTCAGACACAAGCGTAAACAGAGCAGCTCGCGCTGAGAATCATCACAGTCAACAAGAGAAGTTCAACAAAGCTTTTCCTCTCCACACACGTCTGTAGGCGCGTTCACCCCCCCATTAGTCTGTAAAATATATTCCATTCATGTTCAGACTGGGATCCTCATGGGGAGGTGTTCAACTCCCAGAGGAGGAGCAGGACTGACTGTATATGACAACTGGACGGAGTGCATTGACTCCAACATGATCAAAACTGTTTGCCATCCGTCTGCTGGCTTGCCGTTTCAGGTCACATGACTGCTAGCGCCACCATTCCACAGCTCAGGTGTACAGCCGTCTGAATGGAGGAAAACCCCCCCCCCCCGGCCTCAGAGAGAGAGAGAGAGAAGAGAGAGAGAGAGAGAGAGAAGAGAGAGAGAAGAGAGAGAGAGAGAGAGAGAGAGAGAGAGAGAGAGCACACGAACCTCACAACAACACCAGAGCAGAACCACATCTTATTCTGGGGAAAAAACAGCACAAAACGACTCTGACACGCTTTAACCATGAATTATGAATGACTGAAGAAAAACTGTGAGCACAGGAGGAGCAGGACCTGCACAGCAGCAGGAGGATGGCGCCCTCTGGTGGTCATCTGAGCACATCTGCTAGATTTCCCACAGAAACCTGAACATATTTTGTTCTGATGATGATAGAACGGTCATTTGCTTCTGCTGGTGAAGTTCAGCTACTACAAGAACTTTTAGATGGCTAAAGGTTCTAGAGAGAGTTCTGTAGGAATCGGATCTGCCCACCACTACTGCAGAGTCTAAGAGAAAGATTTTCTCAATTATATGCATCAAAGATTCTGTCAGGCCAACCAAAGGTTCTAAAGGAACATGTGTGTGGTTCTACAGGATTCGTATTAATGTTCAACAGGAAAAGTTCTAAGGTTCTGTAAAACACGGACTTGATGTGTTTGAGGAGTTATAAACACATGCAAGTAGTCTCGTGAGGTTCTGCAGCCACGTACATGAGGTTCAGCGTGCGCAATTCTAAAGGTTCTGCAGGAAAGGTCCTGACGTTCTGCAGAGATGGACCTGAGGTTCTGCAGAGATGGACCTGAGGTTCTGCAGAGATAGACCTGAGGTTCTGCAAAAATAGGCCTGAGGTTCTGCAGAGATAGACCTGAGGTTCTGCAGAGATGGACCTGAGGTTCTGCAAAGATAAACCTGAGGTTCTGCAGAGATAGACCTGAGGTTCTGCAGAGATAGACCTGAGGTTCTGCAGAGATAGACCTGAGGTTCTGCAGAGATAGGCCTGAGGTTCTGCAGAGATAGACCTGAGGTTCTGCAGAGATAGGCCTGAAGTTCTGCAGAGATAGACTTGAGGTTCTGCAGAGATGGACCTGAGGTGCTGCAGAGATAGACCTGAGGTTCTGCAGAGATAGACCTGAGATTCTGCAGAGATGGACCTGAGGTTCTGCAGAGATGGACCTGAGGTTCTGCAAAGATAAACCTGAGGTTCTGCAGAGATAGACCTGAGGTTCTGCAGAGATAGACCTGAGGTCCTGCAGAGATAGACCTGAGGTTCTGCAGAGATAGACCTGAGGTTCTGCAGAGATAGACCTGAGGTTCTGCAGAGATAGGCCTGAAGTTCTGCAAAGATAAACCTGAGGTTCTGCAGAGATAGACCTGAGGTTCTGCAGAGATAGGCCTGAAGTTCTGCAGAGATAGACCTGAGGTTCTGCAGAGATAGGTCTGAAGTTCTGCAGAGATAGACCTGAGGTTCTGCAGAGATAGACCTGAGGTTCTGCAGAGATAGGCCTGAAGTTCTGCAGAGATAGACTTGAGGTTCTGCAGAGATGGACCTGAGGTTCTGCAGAGATAGGCCTGAAGTTCTGCAGAGATAGACCTGAGGTTCTGCAGAGATAGGTCTGAAGTTCTGCAGAGATAGACCTGAGGTTCTGCAGAGATAGACCTGAGGTTCTGCAGAGATAGGCCTGAAGTTCTGCAGAGATAGACCTGAGGTTCTGCAGAGATGGACCTGAGGTTCTGCAGAGATGGACCTGAGGTTCTGCAGAGATAGACCTGAGGTTCTGCAGAGATAGACCTGAGGTTCTGCAAAAATAGGCCTGAGGTTCTGCAGAGATAGACCTGAGATTCTGCAGAGATGGACCTGAGGTTCTGCAGAGATGGACCTGATGCTCTGCAGAGATAGACCTGAGGTTCTGCAGAGATGGACCTGAGGTTCTGCAGAGATGGACCTGAGGTTCTGCAGTCTGAAGTTTTACACTCACAGTCCAGAAATTCTGCAGTCATGGACATGAGTTTCTGCATTCCTAGTTCTAAGGTTCTGTAGACTCCAGGACCAGTTCTGGGGAAACGGCTCAATACTGTTGCCGAGCAACAACATCTTTTTGCAGTAAATGGGGGGGGTCTGGGCTGCTCTGCCGTTGGTTCTTCTGATCCAGAGAGGGTCTGCTGAACAGCTGCAGGAGCTAGAATCGGTGCTTCACCGCAGACATTCGGGTCGGACAGCGACGCTCACAACGTTTGGAGGAAACACCCCCCCCCCCCCACCCCCCACCCCCCAGCCTCCGTCAGGCAGCGGTTTCCTGTAAACCTTCCAGCGGGAACACGGATCTGTTCTGCTCCCGTCTGGACCCCCTTCAGAAGAACCCGTGGTGTCTGAGTTCAGTCTCTGCTCCACATGATGAACGAGGACTGATTTCTCAGCTGATATCGGACCACGTCTGCGGAGCCTCCGGTCTTCCTGCCACGACCTCATGATGTTTTCCACCACAGGAACTGTTTTCAGCTGTTTCACATGCAGCTTTGGTTTACACCACCAGGTGGTGCAGGTTTTCCATTATGAGTAAATGAAAGGATCAACATCAGCAGGACAGACTGGACCAGACAGGAACCGGTTCTGGTTCCAAGAAACTCCCAGAACATCGACATGGAGGGAAAGACATCATCAGAATAAAAATCCTTCCTTCTCTGCATTTTTCAGTCATTCCAGAAGATAGAAAGACCAAGTGGACGTTCCAGAGAGGTCTCTGCTCGCTCCAGAAACGGCCCGTGCAGCCGTTGCCATGGCAGCGGGCCCCGCGGCAGCAGTCACACCCTTCAGCAGTCTGCTGCAAAGGAAAAGGTTCGAGCTCCGACACCGTCTCTGACACTCCCACCTTCAGCGTGCAGAACACTGGCTGCATCCTGGCCTCTGGTTCCGAGGGTCCAGACCGGAGAAACCGTCTGCTCCTTCATGAATCTCTAATGAAAGACTGGTACAAACTGGAAAGTGAGTCACATGTTTGACACTGTGCTCACCACACGCTGAGCATGCGCAGCACAAACAGACTTCATTCTGACTCCAACCTCCTCAGCGTTTTCCACAGGAAACCTTCAGGTTCTCTACTGAAGGGTCCAGGAGTCTCCCTCTGACTCCAAAGATCCATCTGAGTTCTGCAGACCACTGCAAACGGTTTCTGCTCTCAGGATGCCATCTGCACCCACTGCATTCATTATAATATCAGGTTTTGGTTTTCTAGCAGAACACGTTGGTAGACATGACTCTGTGCAGCAGACTGAAGGACACATTTGGATGTTCACTGTGCATGGTCCAGCATCAAACACTCTTTATTTATAAGTAAGAATATTTGACAAATAGAGCTCCAACAAACGATTCATTTAATTAACTAATCGGGTCATTTGAAAAGTGGATGTAAAACAGATAACTAAACCATCTTTAGCTTTAAACTAACTACAAATATAGACAATTAAAATGATAGTTTATTAAAACTAATAATGAATTGTTCAGCATCTGTCCTTCATTAGTTTCTGGTGTTGAATAAGATTATACTAGAAGAGTTTCATTACCTGCATAAATGTTCGTGAGAATGTTTTTGCTGAAAGTTGTCACTGAAGATGCTGAAGCTTTTTACTAAAATGTTACATTTGCTGTTCGTCCCGCGACCTAAGGTGTGTTTTGGATTTTGGCCACTTGTGCGATTGAGTTTAAGATTCCAAACTTTTTATTATTCATAGTTAATGTTAAAAAGTTACAGTTGAAAAAATAAGCTTTTTGTTAGCTTTTTGGACGATTTTGGCATTTTCTCTGCTATTTGGGAGTTTAGCTAATATTTCAGCTCCATGCTAGCTGTTTTGGCTAATATAGGCTTTATTCTTGATTTTTACATTTATTTTGTAGATTAGCTATTTTTTCAGCTACATAGCTGTTTTCTAGGGTGTCGGAAAAAATTGATTCACATTAAAATCAAGATTCTCATTTTTAACAATTCAGAATAAATTCCAAATATCCAAGAATCAACACCCCTCCATTCCTGCATTTATTTATTTCATTTAATGCCTTGAACCTGCTAGCTTACTTGCAAGCCGTAATGTTTGTCCCGAAGCGGCCACCGTAGTCTCCATAGGTGAGCGGAGCATACTCAGAGCGCGCTACGCTGCAACATGGGAGAAGAAAAAGAGATTCCTCCTGTCCTGTCGTCAATGAGGGCAAACGTTTGGGCGCAGTTCAGGTTCTACAAATCCAGCAGTAAGGAGCTTGACATGATTTATGTTCAGGGTGTAAAATCCAATATTTCTGGAACACTTCAAATGCTCGCGCTCATATCTCGTCCATCACTGGAGCTTAAAGTTTGAAAAGTCTTTCTCTGCCTTCATACTGCTGAAATCATCCGTCCCTCCAGGATTTCCTGATGTTGTGATTGAAACTATTAATGCAAATCCAATCAAACCTGTGATTTGTTGCTCACATTGCAGCTTTTTATTTTCATCTCAACTTTACTGTAACTTTAAGAATCTACAACAGTCATGGATGAACACGTGACCGTTTCCCTCCAGACTCCTTACTGGGAGCCGTGCTCTCTTTCATCATCGTTCTATAGATCTCAGAGACCGTGAACGGTCACCCCGCGGGTGAGCATGAGCTGCCTGCACGCGGCGGGGTGAAGGTGCGCTGTCCCTGGCAGCGCACGCGGCGGGGTGGGCCGCAGGTACAGATCAGTCTGTCATATCTGCTGCACAACAGGAACCGAGGATGAAGAGAAATACAGAGAGAGACTCTGGAAATCTGGAACTATTTCACTTTAACTGGTAATGTAAAGGAAGAATTTAGAGTCTGCAGGAAAAGAATTCCATCTAGAACTTCTCCACAACAAACCTACAGACACCTGAGAGAAGCTTTTTTAAAACAGAGCAGATCAATAAAACCAGATCAACTCCTCAAAGTCTTTGTCTTCCTCTACCAGCAGCTCAGCAGTGATGTTTTTGAAATAGATAAAGAGGAAGATTCTGAGAACATCTGAGGATTCATCTGTTTATCATGTTTTTAAGTTCATGATTTTTCACTGGAAATATTTTACTCTAAAATATGTTTAAATCCTCACATATTTGGGTTACTGTGAGCAGGAAAGACCAAAGTTCATTTTGTGTTTGACAGTTTTATCTATTCTATTCTATTAAATAACAGCTCAACAGCATTGTATATGGTGTTGATGCTGGATTTTCTTTGCGCATGTGTCACAATAAAAGGAGTTGGAATATGAGAATGTGATTTTTATTTAGTAATTTACATTTTTAGGTGCTTAAAAAATATATATATATATATATATATATATATATATTCAAAAACATTGCAACTTTAACAAAAGCTGCAGCAACATCAGGCACTTCAGGCCACAACAATCATAAAAATCTGCAGTGGAATCCTGGAGGATCTGAATAATATAAGTTTGCACAGTATCATAAATAAATTAACTTTATCAAAAAATTTCCTTTGCGTTTTAAATTTCTGAATCGAAAATCGTTTCAGAATCTAATCGGCACCCGGAGAATCGGAATGGAATCATGAGTTGTTGTAAGATTCACATCCCTGCTGTTTTAAGGCCAATTTAGCATTTAGCTAATATTTTGCCTGGCTTTCAGCTTGGGCGTTTTCAGCTTAGACTTAGCTTTATTGATCCCTTTGGGACGGCACCCTTGGAGAAATTAAGTTATCAGCAGCTTACAAATATATACACAATAAAGATCTCAATGTACAAATATACACACAGAATTAGAGAAAAAAATAATAATAAAATACAATAAACTATCAAATAACAAATAAGTTATCAAAAAAGCTACAAATAAGCTATCAGCTTCAGCGTTTTCAGCAATTAACTTCAGTGTTTTTAGCTATTACCCTCAGTGATTTCAGCTTCAGTGTTTTTTAGTCATCAATTTCAGCTTCTTCATCTATCAGCACCAGCATCTTCAGCTGCCAAATTTATCTTACAGCATTCACTCTAGCATCATCACAGGTAATTCTATATATCTAGTTAATAATTATGTTAGAAAGTTACGGTTTTAAAGTTTTAAAAATGTGGTTTTAGAGTGTTCAATAAATGTTTATCCTGTTCGGCCCAGGACCTACGGTGTGTTTTGGATTTTGGCCCCTTGTGCGATTGAGTTTAACATGGCGAGGTGCTCTCTGACTAGTCAAAAAGAAAAACTGTGCAACACTGAGTGTTAATTCTGCATGCATAGATTATTTGCTGTGAGGTACTAAATGAAACTTCTGTTTGTCATCAATAACTAAGCAGGGTGACGCCCAAACTTCTGACAAGACTTGCTTGGTGTCCTTCAGAGGACAGCGCTAAAACGCCACAGGAGGAACCGATCATACACAACTCCAGATCCGGCAATGAAAACATCTCCCTCATTCCCAGGTCACTCCATATATGTCATCAACCATGCATGCAGCCTTCCTATGTTCCTATGATCCTACGATCATCATTAAGTTTGGACTACACTGCACACAGACAGTCCCATGAGAAACAAGCTTTATACAATATCTGATGAGGGATGTAGATTCTCTATACATGGTTCTAGTATAGAATCCCTCTTCTGTGTGGAATAACAATTTGACTTTATCAGGAAACCACTGCATTTCCACCGTCTGTTACAACAGGAATGTCGCCATCACCACCCAAAACCACGGTAGAAAACAATCTACAGGGAGTGCGGAATTATTAGGCAAATTAGTATTTTGACCACATCGTCCTCTTTATGTATGTCGTCTTACTCCAAGCTGTATAGGCTTGAAAGCCTACTATCAATTAAGCATTTTAGGGGATGTGCATCTCTGTAATGAGAAGGGGTGTGGTCTAATGACATCAACACCCTATATAAGGTGTGCATAATTATTAGGCAACTTTCTTTCCTTTGGCAAAATGGGTCAAAAGAAGGACAGGCTCTGAAAAGTCAAAAATAGTGAGATATCATGTAGAGGGATGCCGCACTCTTAAAATTGCCAAGCTTCTTAGGCGTGCTCATCGAACAATCAAGCTTTTTATTCAAAATAGTCAACAGGGTCGCAGGAGGCGTGTGGAAAAACCAAGGCGCAAAATAACTGCCCATGAACTGAGAAAAGTCAAGTGTGCAGCTGCCAAAATGCCACTTGCCACCAGTTTTGTCATATTTCAGAGCTGCAACATCACTGGAGTGCCCAAAAGAACAACGTGTGCAATACTCAGAGACATGGCCAAGGTAAGAAAGGCTGAAAAACGACCACCACTGAACAAGACACTCAAGCTGAAATGTCAAGACTGGGCAAGAAATATCTCAAGACTGATTTTTCTAAGGTTTTATGGACTGATGAAATGAGAGTGAGTCTTGATAGACCAGATGGATGGGCCCGTCACTGGATCGGTAAAGGGCAGAGAGCTCCAGTCTGACTCAGACGCCAGCAAGGTGGAGGTGGAGTACTGGTTTGGGCTGGTATCATCAAAGATGAGCTTGTGGGGCCTTTTCGGGTTGAGGATGGAGTCAAGCTCAACTCCCTGTCCTACTGCCAGTTTCTTGAAGACACTTTCTTCAAGCAGTGGTACAGGAAGAAGTCTGCATCCTTCAAGAAAAACATGATTTTCATGCAGGACAATGCTCCATCACACGCGTCCAAGTACTCCACAGAATGGCTGGCAAGAAAGGGTCTAAAAGAAGAAAAACTAATGACATGGCCCTCTTGTTCACCTGATCTGAACCCCATAGAGAACCTGTGGTCCATCATCAAATGTGAGATTTACAAGGAGGGAAACCAGTACACCTCTCTGAACAGTGTCTGGGAGGTTGTGGTTGCCGCTGCATGCAATGTTGATGGTGAACAGATCAAAACACTGACAGAATCCATGGATGGTAGGCTTTTGAGTGTCCTTGCAATGAAAGGTGTCTATAATGGTCACTGACTTGTTTTTGTTTTGTTTTTGAATGTCAGAAATGTATATTTGTGAATGTTGAGATGTTCTATTGGTTTCACAGGTGAAAATTAATAAATGAAATGGGTATATATTTGTTTTTTGTTAAGTTGCCTAATAATTATGCACAGTAATAATCACCTGCACACACAGATATCCTCCTAAAATAGCTAAAACTAAAAACAAACTAAAAACTACTTCCAAAAATATTCAGCTTTAATATTAATGAGTTTTTTGGGTTCATTGAGAACATGCCTGTTGTTTAATAATAAAATTAATACTCAAAAATATAACTTGCCTAATAATTCTGCACTCCCTGTAGAGAGCACATCCAGAGACGGGTATGACAGATGCAACTTTTGAGGGATGACATCCGTGTGAATACACAACATGAAGAGGGAAGGTGGTAAAAAGAGGTACTCACAAGTACACACATTCACAAGCTGCAAAAATCTTCTATAGAGTCCCAGCGAACATTTCAACGTAGGCAAACACAGGTGGGGCCACCATGGAACCTCTGGACAGCCCAAAGGTAAACCACATGGGGCCCACATTGAAATGCATGCTGTGGTGTGGACACTCACCAGCCTCTCCATCTCCTGCTCCCGGAGCCGTTCCTCACGCTGCCGGCGGTGGTACTCCAGCAGATCGTCCTCGTTGTCGCTGATCTCTGTGATACTATTCTTCCGCTCCCTCATTCCGGGGTGGGGTCTACCTAAGGACATTTTGCGGTGTGTCCTGGGGCTAGCAGCAGGAGAGGAGCCAGGCAGCGAGCCCAGACTGTAAGACAAAGAGTTCCCAAAGGTTTGCTTTTGTAAGCCAGGACCGCCAGCGCCCTCTGTTTGCATGGAGGTGGGAGATGGACTACGGGTCCAGATCCCCCTGCTGCACGAGAGCTCCTCTGAAGTGGATCCGGTCTTGCGCCGCAGCCTTGGACTCTCAGGGATGAGTTTGCCCAGATTGGAAGGGCTGTCTAGAGTCCTTAGGGGGATGGTTCCTGGAAGAGCCCCTGGGAGAACCGGGACCCCCCTCCGCGCCAGTGAAGGACTTACTGGTGGAAGCTCCCTCATGCTGCTGCCTCCATTGAGCTCCGTGTTCCTTCGGGCCATGCGAGGACTCTCGAGAGGCTGCATGGAGCGCGGTTGCTGCTGCAGCGGAGATCCCTGCAGGACGTGGACGATGGGGTCAAGGGGAGGCTGGAACGCTCTGGTGGATGGGGAAAGCTGCCTAGAGGGGCTGGAAGTGAGGGAGCGGTCAGTGAGGAGTGTCTGGTCTCTGAAGGGACTGGCAGGTCTGTCCTGCAGCACAGTGGTGGTCTTGGTCCTGGAGGGGGATGGACAGGTGGGGAACTTGGGAGTCAGTCTGGGACTGCTTGGCACAAGGTTTCTGCTGCTGAGAGACTCATTAGAAGATAAGAGTGGGGTATGTCGAGGGCTCTCGTCCTGACTCAGTCCTCGGCGGCTGGGCTTGGGGTTTGGCGGAGTCTCTGTTGGGGCTTTCCGTTGGAGCCTGGGGCTTTCCTGAACCTTCTGGCCTACTCCAGCCCCACTGAAGTTTGGCAGTATGGTCCTTGGCTGTGGCACTGGAGGGGGCTGGGCGGTGAAGTTGTAGCTGGAGGAGCGTATAGGCACTGGCGGCAGAGAGCTCTGGTCCAGGGGTCCCCCACTAGGAGATGGGCTTGTCAGGCTCCCACTGCTGGCTGCTGATGGGGAGGACAGGGGGGAGAAAGGAGGGGACGCATTCTCGTAGCTCGACCCCACAGACATGGCCCCTGGGCTGGTGGGAGGGGACAGCAGGTACCTACCCCCGCCATTGACCACAGGGGACAGCAGCGAGTGAGAGATGGGATGGCCTTCTGAGGGGCCCTTACCCTCAGCAGCAGAAGCAGGGGACTCATCCAGGACTAATGAGTCCATGATTTCCTGGAGGTCCCGTTCAATGGAGCTAACAATAGCGCTGTGCTCTGACTGGACTTTGATTCCAGGAGCTGGGGGGGACTGGGCAGGACCAGCCTGGTGATTCCCATTGACCAAACTCTCTGCATCTGGTGAGAGAAGACAGTGTTGTTAGCCATAGGTTCACATCAGGGCTCTCTAACTCAATTCACCTCGTGGCCACTGAAGGCAGAGTCTGGCTGAGGCTGGGGTTCCATTAGTGCCAAAAAATATGTTTTTGCATCCACAGTCTAAATCTTTTATCTACGTCTACTGAACAAGTTTACTGAACATTTGTTCATGTCTTTGTACTTCTAAGCAATTTCTCCTGCATGTCCTGTGAAACGACAGGAGCTAACGAGGCTACCGACTGGTGCTAAGGAATTTTTTGAAAACCAGGTCCAACAACAATATAAACATAAAGCTGAAATATCACAAAGCAAACACAAAGCTATCATCAAAGAAGTGTGGACATGCTAAAGATTTTGCTTAGTAGACATCGAGCTTTCATATTAAGGCGGGGGCCGCAAAATATTGACTTGGGGGCCACAAAAAGGCCTGTGACCTGCCAGTTTGAGACCCCTGGTTTACATAGTACACATCCCATCGCCCCCTGAAGAATTTGAACACATTTACTAAAGACCTCTAGTGGTGACGACTGTTTGATTACTGAGGGGTTTCTGTGGAGAAACAACTTCACACTTCCAAAACAACACAGGGTACAAAATCCCAATTCCATTTTAGGAAAACTTATTCATGTAGAGCAGGTGTCACCAAATGGTGGACCGCGGTCCGGATCCAGACCGACAGACTTTTCTCTCAGGACCGGTGAGCTAGTATCCCTGGCTAAAGGAAAAAAAATTTTGCTCGCAGATGTGTGTTGACTATAACTGGTGCAAATAGTGCGGCACAAAAACTAAGTGATTATAACAGTTATCATTTACATGCACTGCATGATGCAGTTCTGAGCATGAGAGCAGCAGCTTACGGGAGGAGAGAAACGCCACCATTAAAAAAAACAAAACTTTAACTTGATTCTCCGCTGATTTTGAATACATGAAAAATGCAGCCGAGTGTCCAGATTATTACGAGTTTATGTCAAAACTAGGGCTGTGACGATCACCGATAATCTGTGGTCCATACGGGTCAGAACAGTTCGGGACACGCATGTACAGTGGACCATCCCAACTGTCCTGCACAGGAAAAAGCTGCTCCTCTGTAACGGACTTGCCGGTGGCTTCAGGGGACGATTGTACGGCAAGCCAAAGAGACCAAAAATCACCAGAAAAGTGAGCACGAGAGTGTCACGTTTTACAGATAATTATTATTTTAAATAATTAAATGTTCTCACAGTTAGTTTTGATAAAATAATTAATACCAAACAATAATTTTAACTGTTTTATCTATGAGTTCATTTGAATATTAGGCGGATGGGACGAGAACATTTGTATTTTAAGGGATACTCCATAGATTTGGTATTTTCAACACTATTTTTAAGCTTTCTTTTCTCTCAGTTTTTGTAGATTTAGTAAGACAGGTCAATGTAACCAGACACTACATGTTTTAACATTTCTTTTGTGTTGAAAGTTTAAAGATGTTTGTTTTAATAAAAAGGCCTCAATTGTGTGTGTGAAATAGTTTATATGCGTATTGGATATATGATTTGAAGTGATTTTTTTTTTTTTTTTACTATTTACTTATCCAAAAAATGATCTGAACTGTGACCCTAAAACTGTGACATCGTGAAGGTAAAAGCTTGAAACTTTGTTTGCATTATTTTAGGATGAAAAACGTGTTTATTATTATTATTAAAAATATTTCAATTTTCTATAATTCCTGCAGTTGTCCCTTTTTTTCTGATGTAAAAGTGTCTTAATGTGAACGCAAAAGTAAATATTACTCCAATAAAACCAAACCATACCGAGTGGACCTTTGAATGAAGGCTGTTTTTATAACTGGACCCATTGAAATTTTAACTGGTTACCCCTGATGTAGAGCAAACAAAATGTTTCAATTTAGATCAATTGTTTTATAGATTTTTGTAATAAATTCTAAGAGTTTTTAAAGAGGATTATCATACACCAGAGATGGTAAAAAAAACCAAACAAACAAAACCTAAACCAACCTGAATGACATTGGGATTCTCAGTGGGTTCATGAAATTACACATTAAAGCATTTCTGCATGTATTGTATCTTTTAACAGTGGAGATGTCAGAACAGTACCTAAATAACACCTGCTATTTAACATACCGTAACTCTTAAATCGCTGACACCATCAACATGCTAATTCTGATGCTAATACTGAGCCAATTGCATAAGAAAATCACTATTTTAAAGCTTCCATCGGCACAAGGTTGTTTTCTCTACTTCAGAATCTACTGGAATCTAACTGGTTCAAAAGTTGAAGAGTTGCGATCATCAAAAGAATATCAACACAGGAACTAAAGCTCTGGTGTAAAGCGGTTAAAGAAAAAGTGGTTCAAAATCCTTGAAAACCAAAAATTTAGCTTAAACTTTTACTCTGCAGAAACCTAAAGTTTTTATTGTTAGTAATAAAAATGCAAGAAGAATCGACAGCCAAGCCCTACTGTCCTTATAATAATAATAATAATAAACTTTATTTATATAGCACCTTTCAAGATAAAAACCACAAAGTGCTTTACAGTAAAACACAGATTAAAACACAAAATAAAACCAAACATAAAAACAGGATATAAACAGAGTTAAGAAAAAGCAATTTTAAAAAGATGTGTTTTTAGCTGCTTTTTAAAGGAGAACACTGAGTCAGCGGATCTGAGGCTGAGAGGTAGGGAGTTCCAGAGGGATGGAGCTACTGCTGCAAAGGCTCTGTCACCCTTAGTTTTTAACCGTGTTCTTTTGGCAACCAGCAGGCCCTGGTCACATGATCTGAGTGACCTGCTGGGAGTGTACGGCTGCACGAGGTCTTTTATGTAGACTGGTGCTTGGTCATTTACAGCTCTGTATGTTAAGACCAGGATTTTGAACTGCACTCTGTAGCAGACAGGGAGCCAGTGTAGCTGGATCAGCAGTGGGGTGACATGAGAATACTTAGAAGTTTTGGTTAAAAGCCTTGCAGCAGCATTCTGGACAACCTCATAATTTACCCCGTTGGGCATTTAACGCTCAAGCACACATCAGCGTACACTGATAGATAGCATTTATTTCAAAATCTAGACCTGTAAAGGACACTTTCTTGCTAAAGTTTTTACCTTATTTTACCTTTTAGACCCCTTTAACTAATAATACAAGGGCTCTAAAAATTTAGGGGTTCTATGCTATTTTTTCTAGGATTACTGGAACTTCAAAAAGACTCACTCCCAAGGTACAACTTTGGGCCTTCATCAATCATTAAAAGATGTTTTTAAACTGTGGGAGGAAGCTGAAAAACACCACACTCGCACACGTAGAACAAGAATCTCCACTTAGATCACAGTAAGGATTTGAAAGATCTCACTGATGCAACCATTGATTGTTTAACCCTTGTGCTATCTTATGGGGTCCAGACGACCCAAGCCTTACTCCGACATGTTATCCATCAAATGACAAATGTGGATGAATGTGGACAGCATTTAATGTCTGCCACAGACACCAGTGACAATCAAAAATCATCTGGGGAAAAAAGGTCAGCATCTGTCTTGAGAGGTTCACATGATCTCACTACCATCGTAAACATACTGTACCTAGGATAGCACGAGGGTTAAGAGAGAACTGGACAGCTCGACTCCTCATGTTCCAAACAGGAAGTACCTGCTGGTTCCAAGAAGCCAAAAACCCATAGACTTCTAGTGAGAAATAGTTATTTCTCAGTCGTTTTTTGATCAGAATAATAATTCTTGCTCTGATACATTCTTCTTAACACATTCTTTCTATTCCTAATTTTCTTTTTAAATATATTTTTTCTTTATCACAAGTTATTGAATTTATAAACTGACCAATTAGATGCCTTAGTAAAAGCATGTGGAGCCCATTGGCCCTACCTCTAATGTATGATTGACAGATTTTCCCAAGCTGTCATCAGTGGAAGGAGAGTGACCTTTCAACAAGTCTGGTAGTTGTCATAGAAACGTGACTCAGACCAATTTGGACCAATCACTGTCGTCTGGTTCCAAATGGCGGCACCTGTATTGCGTAACAGTGACGACAGAATTGGCTTCATTTTGTTGGAGATGAGGTATTTTCTATGGGTGACGTCACGGAAACTCTGTCCATCTCTATTCACAGTCTATGGATGCAGCACTAATATATTTTGCTCAATTCTTACATTGTTAAAACCTTTTGTGTAGAGAAGCAATTAAAGAAGCATAAAATGATTTATTTGTCCTCTCTGTAAGCCTCCCTGTTGTGGTTTCAGTCACCTTCAGTGATGAAAAAACCCACATTTTAGAGAGAACAGGTAAACAAAACGGCAGATTGGCCCAAAGGGCAGATGATTCTGGATATGAGTCCTCAGATCCTCGTTATGGTGAGGCCTGAAAGGGCAAATTAAATTTAGACCATGTAGTGGCCGATTACCACGTAAACACTGGTAGGACATGCAGCAGCAGCACGGCCCTGAGGCATGCAGGCGGCTTGTATCCAGCAGTTTAAATTGTCTTCAAAAGGCAGAGAGACGGACACGTCAGGAAACACCGAAGGGAAAAAAGGGGGCTTTTTGTCTCCATGACAACATGAATGATGTCAGTCATGAAGCTGCTGTAATAATGCAAGGGGGCTGGTGAATCGTGCAGCTCTGCACGTGTGGGTGTTTTAGGGTTCAGAAACGCTGGAAGCTTCAGGCAGACCGAACCTAATCTTCACATGAGCAGGCCGACAAACGCAAGAGACCCACTGGAAGCTTCTGTAATTATGTCATAGCTTATGTATGGCAAGCAAGAAGGCCTAAAATAGTCAATTCAAGTGCCAAAATATAAATAAATGAACACCTGGTAGAAGTGGGACCATTAGTGTGTGTGGGATAAGTGCACATAGAAGTCAAAACTGGAGCAGATCCCAGCTCAGATGAGGAAAACAAAGACGTTCATAGATATATTCATCTGCAAGTAGATGCACAATAATGGAGCAAAGCAGGGAGCTTGTGGCCCCCCTATTTTTTTTTTCTATGAAACAAATACAATATTTTTTCACCTGTTTCTGATTACTAATTTTCTTTAAATATGTCCTACATTATATATATATATATATATATATATATAATTATATATATATATATATATTAAGAAAAGCCACAAGAATATGTTAAAAATAGGGGTGTTCCAAAATATTGATATTGCGATATATTACGACATTTAATCCTGCTATTGATTCTCAATGGGTTCTTACCAAGTATCGTTTTTTTTATTTTTGTTTGAAGAGGCTGTAAAACATTATATTCATCATCCTCTGGTGAGACGTTCCTTTGGAGGTAGATAGGGGGCGCACATTGCATCAATGTGTCTGGCAGCTACATGAATCATTTAATTTTTGTTCTGCTGTTTACAAAAATTCTGCACTAAGCAGTGGCACTGCTGCTCATGTTTACTATTGTTAACAATTAATTTTACAGAGACTTCAAATTCAGTTGGTGTCAATACTTGTCAAAGACATAGTATTACTTATTTCAGCAATGTGGCACTTACGTATTTATCATTTGTTCACGATTATTTTTAACAATTATCGCAGTATTGTGATATCATAGTTATCGTGAGTCATGTATCATGTATCACATCTTATCGTGAGGTACCCAGTGATTATTAGCGCTAGTTAAAAACACCAAAAAATATCATTTCCGTTTTTTGCCCGTCTTTAATTATATTCTACTCTAATGATGCACAATTCAAGTTTTACAAAAAAAATGTAGTCATCAAAACAGTAATTAACATCGCGATATTCTATGGGATCTTCCAAACCACAAATAATTCTAAATTAACAATTAGATATCAGTGAATTTTTTTTTTTTTTTTAAATCTGATGACTCAATACTCATCTACATAAAATGTCACTGTTTAATTTAAAGTTCCACTGAAACTACATTTTTTTTTCCAAATTAACATTGTTCCCAGGGGTCTTTTAATTGCAACATTTTCAGCACAACAGCAGGAGTTCATTCAGAATTCTAATCTAGGTTGTGGACAGGACTCTTTAGCCCAATCCAAATTCTTCCGTTCTTCCTTCTCCTTCATTTGTAGAGTTTTGAAAAAAATAGCTTCACATATGTCAGACGTCCTTTCCATTTGATGACGTCACCGATAGTCGCCGGTCCGCTAGCATCAACGCGAAGCTTCCAGCACTTGAATATACATAACAGCGGTTTTATTAAAAGGTCATTATACAACAAAAAGCCATTACTTACATTTAAATGTAAACTTCTGTGCTTCAAAGCGCACACACATGAAGAAAAGTGCTTCTTAGCGTGACACGGTTTAGCCTCGCGGCAGAGGACTTTGTACCCCTCCGTTTGGAGGGTCAGATTTGAAAAATGCATTTCCAGCCACGACTAGTACTTAAAACTGCCCTTTCAAATGGATGGGAAGGGAAGAATTCAGATTGGGCCTTAGTGCAGACGTTAGCTAAGCTAATTTCCCACCAGCCCTTTGTTTACAGCTTATTGCTCCTCATAAACCAAGCTAACGTTAGCATAGTGAAAAAAATAATAAAGAGAGAACAATATTGGAACCACCCAGTTGCACAGTTCTGATCCAGATTCCAGCCCAGATGAGGAAAATGAAGACATTCATGGATCTATTTGTCTGCAAGTGGATCCTTAAGAAATGTAGAGGAGAAAGGAGACTTTACTCCGTCCATCACAATGCTCAGATTTCCACGTTCCTATTCCAAGACTATTTGAATAAAAAAAATATGCGGAGATGAATTTTTGCATTATTTTATAAATGTCCTTCATTGTGAGACAAATGCTACATAAAAACCACATAACCATGATTTTCGAACACACCATATTTACAGCTAAAAGCTGGACGTCTGTCTGTGTTTACATGTGCTGTAACGGATGCTTATTGACCCTTGCGGCTTGCCATACCCAGGGAGTGTTTCTTGGACCCAGCACGCCAGTCATGATTAAAACATCTGCCACTTTAATGGTACAATGCTTTTGAATAATAAACGTTAGTTTGACACGCACGCGCGTCTCAGTCTGTCTGTTGTGCCTCGGAAAATGGATGAAATCGCAGCTCAATTCATTCCAGCCGTTCGCTTTGTTTGCCTCATAATCGTTAGCAGACAGGATGAGACGGGGTTGTCTTCTACTGTGTGCTGAATCTGTGTCCGGACTCAGTGGGTTCGGACCGAACCGTGCATCCCCCAGACCAGAGTCCGGCTTACTGTACAGCAGCAGCAGCAGCAGGTACCCGCGCGGAGCGCTAAAACCGCGGTTGCTTCTACGTGACACTCACGTGGCGCTCGTTCCCGGGACCAGGGCGACAGCCCGGCCGAACCGAATCGTGCTAGGCTCGGCCCACACGACGGGAGAGACTGGAAGATCCAGAGCCAACCTGGTGCTCCAGCCAGGGCTGAGCTGCCGAGCCTCGCCGGTGTCAACCACACGCGAAAGAAGCCTAGCTTCCGCACTGGATCTTCAAAGTAAAAGCCCCACCTCTACAAACACATGCTTATACTCACGTGTCAATTATCTTTGATGACCGACTTAATTTATTGATTCAATAAAAATCCTGATGAGTGAGGACACCACTGAAATTCATGATAAAACGCGGATCTTCAAGAGGCAGGGATTTTATTTTGAAGGGAAATTTGTGTTCCTTGAGTTACTGCAGGAACTTGATGTATTTCCGGTCAGAGCTGATCGAAGAGTTGACGGAGGAAGCGGTGCGTGGGTTATCTTTGTTCCCTGCTTTCAGACTTCAGCTTTTGCGGGTTCTTAATGAGCCCCAGTGGACATTTGACTGTTAATAAGCCAAAACACAGACCAGACCTGCAGTCTTCATAACGGTGTTGACAGGACAGAGGGACACTTGAAACAATCTAGTTTTTCATTAAAAAATAAGATTTTAATTGTAAGTAAAGAGTGATTGGTTTATATTCTAAAATCTGAGATGAAATATGAAAACCATGTAAACTAGAAAAGTTTTATTAATAAATAAAATAAAAATAAATAAATAAATCTGTAGTAAAATTGCTTAAAAATACCTAATATATTCCAAATTTACAAAAATATTTAGCGTACTTAAATATGTGCTGAGCTCCAAATTAACCCCAAAAACCTCAGAACATGCCAAATTAACCAAAACATCTAGCCTGTTGCTTAAATACTAGCTATACTCCAAAGTAGCCTAAAATGCATTAAAAAAATTAATCAAAAATGTCAACATGCTGTTAGAATACAAGGAACTTGTAATTGGCTTATAAAAATCTCAGTAAATAACAAATTAGCCAAAAACGTTAGCATGTCACTACATTATTATCGAAACTCCAAATTAGAATAATAAACCTAATGTGAGGCCAAATTAGCCATAAAAAAGCTAACACATTGCTGAAATACGACTTCAATTTTAAAATGGCCTCAAACTAAAATAGTCAAAACGTTAGCCTGTTGCTAAAATAGAAGCTAAACTCTAAAGTAGCCATAAAAACCCAGTAGATAACAAATTTGCCAAAAATATTAGCATGTTGCTAAAATATGAGCTAAAGTCTAAAATTTTTTTAAAATTACTATAAGGCTTGTTGTTAATCTATTTAAAATTTGAAGAATTTATTCATTAATTGGGGCATATTTGGCTCTTTATTTCAAGAACTATTAAGGTTCTGAATACAAAAAATACAAGCAGTAATGTCCTGAACGAGCTGAATGTTTTGATACCAAGATTGCTGAAATCTCTGAAAGTGTCATTGAGTTTTTAAGTGCTGAAAGAATGAACAGAAAGCAGCAGGAGAATCACAAGAGTGTGAATGCTTACTAAGCAATCACACAACAAGGAGCCAGAGCATTCATCTCAATACCAACAGGGTAACGAGCATCTATTTGTTCTGGGAGCTTCATGCCACCCTCCCAGATCTGATTTAGTCTTTTAGTCTACAAACGCAAAAGGAGTCTCGAAGTTGAAGAGCTTCGTCAGCTGAAGCGGATGAAGCTGAAGAGTTTTCATCAGGTGTCTCCACAACAGAAGTCTGAGATAACAATGAAGCTTCCCGTTTTATTCTGAAAAATCACAGCCAATTCTAACTTTTGATCAAGACCTGGGGTCCGTTTCAAGAAGCAGGTTCAACAAATTCAGAGTTCAAACTTGAACTCAGAGTCCGTGGACTCAAAATTCTCAAACTTAGTTTTTAGTTTCAGAACAGCTGAAAAAGTTTGATTCAATCATGTTTAATAATTTGAAATTGTTAGATCCAGAATCAGGTGTGAGCGTCTCGACCACTAAAAGCCCTGATCAATGGACCAAAGACAGCATGATTCACCATGGCAACGGGAGCAAACATCTGAGTTTCATACTTCCGATGACAGAAATTGATGCGTTTCTGCAAGCAAATGCCGACTACAAGAACATTTTCCTCAAGAAAAAAACACAGCTGCAGCGGTAAAACAGAGAGAAAACATCTGCAGAGTTAATGCATACGTCTACAATTGAATCATTTCAAATAACGAATAAATAAGAATGTAAAGAAGGTTATGTTGTCACTTGTTAAGTAAGGAATGGTTCTTGATCAGTTAATAATTTAACCAGTCATCCAGTGTTTTTAATGTCTAAAGGAATCTCCTTGGACCTGGACACGGTCGAAGTCTGCCATCCGCTTCCCCGGAGAAAGACCACGGATAAACCAGCGATCCTGATCAGGTTCGTGAATCGAAAGCATAAGACTGCTCTGATGAAACAACGTAAACAACTTAAGGATACTAAAGTGTACCTTAACGAGCATTTATGCAAATATAACGCTGATCTGGCAAAGCACGCAAGGATCTTACGATCCAAACGACAGATCCAGTCAACTTGGATTATGAACGCCAGGATTTTTATCAAACCACTCGGACCACCGGACCTGACGAAGCCTCTGGAAATAAGATCCATGAAAGACTTTGAGAACTGTGGGATTACGCATGTTTGAACCTCGAATTCAAGTAAAATGTGAATTGTGGACTCATGAAACCGTCGGAACCGTTGAATACGAACTCTGACCCGATTCTGAAGAACTCGAGCACAATTCCCTTGAAATGAGACCTTCACAGTCTCTCAGTCAAAACAACGAAGATGGTTTACGTGGCCTTAAACCTGTTCCTAAACAAAGATGTAGCTCTGGTCTGAATACAATCTGCTCAAACTGTCTTTTAATGAGAATATTTTGAAGTTTTCCATTAATAAATCATGATTTTTTACTTAGCACTTTTTCATAATAATAATCGTTCTTTGATAAATGCAATCTGCTCAAATTGTCTTTTTTAATATAAGAATATTTTGATATATTTTCCTGCAGTAACAAATGAAGTTGATTACTACTGATATTTTTTGAATCTTTAATGAGAATATTTAGATTACTGTTGATGAATATTATAAATGATTTGTCTATGGATGTTTTTGAAATTCTATTACATCACTGATATTATTGATCTTTTATAACCTGAAACTATATTGATATTTGATTTTAAGTCCTGAACCGGATATTGATTATTCATGTAGAGAAAATGGTATGGTCGAGTCGGGGTGGGATTATATAAGTTCGCTTCCTTCCACCCCCTTTCAAGCGATCTATTTGTGATTTATTATGTGATGTTATTCCATGTATTATAACCTGATTGCTTGAAATAAACCATTTCATTCATTCATTCATTCATTCATTCATTCATTCATTCATTCATTCATTCATTCATTCATTCATTCATCTCTGTAATCTCATGAATGACCGTTTTCCTCACCCCCCACCCCCACCACCACGTACACACACGGATCTGCACGCTAAAAAGAAACACTGTAGCTGCCTGAGATATGTTAAAAATAAGCATTTATTTAAATTTAATTAAATATTAAAAATTTTATATTCGCTGAAAAGTTTGGTTTTTTAAATCATAAAAGTACATTCTGTAACCAGTATTCGATCTTGGGTCTCCGCAGAGGGAATCAACGTTGCTGACAACCGAGCTAACATTTGTCTCGTGTGAACAACGGTAGATGAGTTGACACGCCTTCCCGGTGTTTGAAATGTAATGATTTCCATCGTTAAGTGTTTAAAATAAGGAAAAGAAAACTCTGTATTATTAATAGCGAGTCCCTGGAAAAACTCACTATTTATTCAAACGAATCAGGGAAACTGCATCAATCGACTCGTGTCCTCAAATCCTCTCCCGACATAAATAACATTTCCTCTGGATTAATCCAGCCTCCTCTCTACATGATCCTCTATGAATGAACATGTCATTCTGGTTTCTGTGTGGTGGAAACGTGACGTCTCTAATGTGAATGTTCTCTAAATATTAATGAAGAACTCAGATTTGAACATCTTTCACTTTAAAAAGGGGCGGAGACCGCAGAGAACTCTAAGTTTCCTGAAGAAAACCTGCTCCAGACCAGGTTTCGTTCACAGACTCAGTTGCCACAGTGATTGATTCTGAGTTCAGCTTCACCCGCTTCTTGAAACGGGCTTGGTTTCACCCATTTTCACGGGTTTGAGTTATCTTTCTTTCTGAAACCGAAAACTCTGAGTTCTGCTGAATTTGGAGTTCAGGAACTCAGAGTTCTGACTAAACCTGCTTCTTGAAACGGGCCCCTGCTCCTCCGTCTGTGCAAAAAGAAAAAAACACAACCGTGTAGCTCAGTTCAACAAACTACAAAGACTAAATCCAATTTCAGATAGTATAAATGTAATAAGTTAATCTAAGACAGAATGAAACATTTTGTAAATGAGATTTCAAATATTTCACTCCCCAACAGCAGATGGCAGCATGGTTTTGTGTGGTCCAGCAGATACTAAAGTGGTAAATCCTTTACAGTCAGTTGCTTCTTACTTCAGCTTTTTTGCTGCTTTTTAAAAACGTGAAAATCCTCTCTCAGCATAGAAAAAAAACAAAAAAACATCAGAATTTTTATATTAAAAGACTCCGAGGTCCTATTTTAAACCTGTCCATGGGATTCAGTGAATCTATAATGGAGCCAGAGATTCTCCAGCTTCATTCATTTACTTCTGATGCAATTAAACTAAAATATAAGAGATTATATAAACTCTTATAAACATTAGAGATAATTTTTTTTCATCATATTTACATAAATAAATGTATCAATGAATATACATCTATAACTTCATCTTGTAAGCTTTACATTTTTAACATTTTAAACGGGTCTGCAACCTGCAGAGTCAGAATTAGCTACCGTGGCTCTCTGGTTTAAAGAAATGTTTTTGTATTACAAGTAGCTGTAAAGTAAAAAGTAAGAAGTAAAGGAAACAAAAAAGGAAAGTAGTCAGTCACCCCGCGAGGCTCCTGACCATCGTAGCTGTAACGCTAGTTCAGCTTTGAGTCGGACTGAAATAAACAGATTATTTTAAATCAAGTGGAGATCAGTAAACACAACCGCAATTCATATTTTTGAATAGATTCAATGATTTGAAATGTTAGAAAAATACACTAAGGGTCGTTTAATTCTGATTTAATTGTAGTTAATTGGATTGACAAATTCCAGGATGAAATGCACCACAAAAGGTAAAATAATCTGATTTTTTAAGGGGCAATACTATGATTTTCTTTAGTCTTTCAGAGTAAATTATATCCATAAATGATCATTTATTACATTTTTAGCACTGAAAACCAAATTAATGATAAAATATCAGTTATTTTTGTGGATAAAGAATAATAGATTTAGCTGTAGCAAAACAAGTGAAGCCGTCCACTTACTCTTTAATATTATTTAGCATCAATTTCTAAATGATGACGTCAGTGCCTCACCAGCCGTGAACCTCACCGTACGTCACTGCTAAACTCTAAGTTAGCCTAAAAATAGTATAAATTACTAATCGACTATTAAATTAGTCATAGATTATTTTAGTAGCTGATCAGCTTGTTGAGGTCTTAGCCGTACTCGGGTGTCATGGTTTCTGGATGAGGAGCAGTCACTCTCTAAATATTTGTAACAGTTTTTTGTTCATGAATGACTCACTGATGTGCAGACGCTACACAACAAAGACGCTCTGTTCATGTTGAGCTCCAGCAGCTGCTGCTCTGTTTTTGAAAGGAAAACTTAAAAGTCACTTTTTTTTTTTTTTTTGGTTTCAAAGTCTAAAGTGAAAAAAATGATGACTTATGTCTGAATGGGGGTATCCACAGACGCGCTCCTCAACCATCATATCGGGTCTAAAGATTGTGGTCAAAGCATCAAAAAGCTCTGATCAGAGGACGTTTTCAGGAAGTGGACGTGCAGGATTGTAGTGAAGACTGAACTTCATTCAGGGGTCTGCCACCTGCAGCTCCACAGTCACATCTGTAACTCCTCCATTGTGGCTCTACGATAAACTCAGTTTTAACACCGAAGGCGTCGATTCGTCAGTGACGCTTAAACACAGAATCTTGGATATACTGGGACTTTTCAACCGTTAACACGATAGTTCCCGTAGAGTCTGTAGGAGAAAAGCGGCATCAGAGTTTAAAAAATGGGCATGTAAGTTTTTAAGGCTATTTTGGAGTTTAGCTAATATTATAGCTAATATTTCAGCTACATGCTAGCTGTTTTGGCTCTCTTTTTTCAAGTTTTTTTTAAGAGAATCTGGATACAGAGAAAAAATATGGCGCCCAAAAATTAATAGGCAGAAGTTCATCCCCCTGCCGGAGCCGTCCCCAACTAAAATACAGTTTTAAGATTTCAACCTTTCTCCTTTTTTTTCTCTCTTTTATTGGCTCTTTTTTTTGTTTTTTCTCTGTCACAGGGAAAAAAACAGCATTTCGCAGCTCCGATCAGTTGTTTCATGGAGAAAAAACATTTACAGTTTATTCACGTTTAAAAGCGTAAAAGCTGATAGGTCTAAAAAAGTTTTTTAAATATAATTTAAAAAAAAGTTTCCTAAGGTTTAGGAAATTTTCACTTACGCAACTGTCTTAAGTTACGATTTCTCCTTCCGGCTACAGATTCATTCTGATGCCATCTTGCGTGTGTCCGGAGGCCCCTCAGTCTTTTAGGCTATTATGAAGTTTAGCTATTATTTTGTAGTTACACGCAAGCTGTTCTGGCTAACCTGAGTTTTTATTTGATTATTATTTTAGTTTTTTAGGTTAATTAGGTATTTACCTAATATTTTAGCTGGCTATCAGCTTCAAATTCAGCTTTTCAACATTCACACTAGCATTATTGCAGGTAATGCTTTATATCTAGTTCATAGTTATGTTAAAAAATTAGGGTTTCAAAGTTTTTTAAATGTTTATCCTGTTTGACCCGCAACCTAAGGTGTGTTTTGGATTTTGGCCCCCCTATGTGACTGAGATTGTCACCCCCGATAAAAAGACATGGGTCCCTAAAGTGAGCCCTGCGGGTCAAATTTAGCCTGCCAAAGATGATCTTTTGGCCCACCAAATTGTGGCTGCAGAAGCCGCGCAGTGTTTAGTTAAACCCCCTTACCCGTTGATTCTCAATGGTGTTCCATAACTCTACAGCTGTAATATACTTTCAGCCTCCGGGTGGCGCTGTTAGCACTTTCTTTGCCTATGAAACAACCCCTAGTGAGTCAGTCCTAGGATTTTTTTCGGTTAGAAATTCCCAACAGCTTTCACGGTCACTTCGATGCTTTTTTTATTTTTCAGCTAACAAAGATGGAGCGACAACAGCAAACGATAAAGTTCAAAGACCAGCTCCACATCGCTCATTAGGATCCCACACATCATCTTCTTATACATCTAGGTTTGTGAAATGTATTCTCCACATTTGACTCATTCCCTGGGGGAGCGGTGAGCTGCAGACACGGCTGCTCTCTGGAACCATTTGTGTGATTTAACTCCAAATCCAACCTCTTAATACAGAGTGTCAAGCAGCGAGGTACTGGCTCCTGTTTTTAGAGTCTTATCTGGTATGACTAGGATGTGGATTTGAACTCACAACCTTGTAGTCTCAGGGCGGACACTCTACCACAAGACCACTGAGCGGGTTAAAGACCCAGTCTGATCATCTTTTGATCTATTTTCAAAGCGTTCCCAGTGGTCTTTTAATTATGATGAAGCCTTTGGCTAACATGAATTTTTAAAACTCTTTCGTCTTACAGATAGTTTCTGCAAAGAGGCAGGAGTTTCTCAGAAGTTCACCTTTGAGGTGTGAGCGGGACAGTCACCCATCTGCTTACACTCTCTCCTGCTAGCTTACAGCCCCTCACAACTCCAACCTAACGCTAGTGGTTTAACAAAAATGGTGAGCAATATTAGAGCTATCCAGTCATACAGTTTGATCTCAGATGAGGAAAACAAAGACATTCATGGATCTATTTGTCTACAAGTGGATGAAATGAATAGTTAAAAACACTGAAGCTGATAGCTGAAAATGCTGAAGCTGATGGCTAAAATATTAGTTAAATCCCAAATTAGTAAAAGAAAAAAAAACAGCTAACAAATAGCTGAAAATATAGCTAAACTCCAAAATAGCCTAAAACATTAAATGTCAAAATAGTCTAAAAAGCTAGCAGAATGCCAGTTTTTCAAACAGTAATTATTTAACACAATTATGAATAATAAAAAGGCAGGAATATTATTCAAAATTAAATCAACTTAAACCTTAAATAACTTTTAATATTTTACTTTCCATAAAAATATTTTTTGTCACAATTGTACAAATTAGAAATGAGCACAAGAAAACATCGGACTAATAATAACAATAAAATAAAATGATCTGGAGGGCCGGATCTGGCCCCCGGGCCTTGACTTTGACACATGTGGTCTAAGAGTTAAAGGTGACAGAGCCCTGACTTAAATCCTGAAGAAAAGGTGTTTTTGTGCTCACGGTTGCCAGGTCTGCGAGCATTCTGCTCACACGGTTTGTTGTTTCCTCTTGCGTTTGAGCCTCAGCCTCTGCGGTGTTTCAGACTGGACTAGAAGTTCTGGGCTTGGTCTCTTTTCCAGTTCTGGGTCAGGAGTTCCCATGCAGATAACAAACTCCACTTTCAGGTCTCAGACTCAAATACACCCCGGCTTATCTTGGGAGGAGTGGAGGCTCTCTTCATCTCAAGGCGCTGCAGGAATGCATAATTGCTACGTTTCCAAACAACGGAAGGCTTTCATTACAGCTGGCTCAGGAAGTAGCAGCGCGCCGTGCGCTATACTTATCCCTGCTGGCACTGGAAGCGTTACCGTTTAAATAACTGCACTCCAGGACGGTCCCCTGGTGGTGGGGTCGGCCAAGAAGAAGCTCCTGCCAGCAGAAAGGCTCGCAGCGGGAGCAGCTGGGGAGTTTGCCCGGAGACAGGCGGCAACGAGACGCTCGTAAAAGCGTCCAGGTCTCAGCTGGACTCCTTTCAGGATCGGCACTCCCAGCATTCACCGGGAGGCTGTGTGTTTACGTCTAAAGCGTCCCAGGATGGATCCATGTTTGGGCTCGGCAGAGGAAATGCTGATTAAAGCAGATGAAAGGTGGTCTGAGAGCCGCTTTACGGGCTCCAGTCGTGTTCATCTTCAGTAATAAGCTGGAGCGTTTCCAGCTGCCCCCCTCCCTCCTGCGGTTTACTGCTGCACAAACATCCACCTGTAAAATACCTGCCCCCTCCCTTCCCGCTCTGCAACAGTCGCAGCATTCATTCACGCGGCGAAAAGACGAAACCTCTTTAACTGACCGTTCAGACCCCCCCCCCCCCCCCCACCCCCATTCCTACCTGCACACAGACCAAAGCCCCCCCTGGAGACGGCTCCTCCCTGCGGCATCATGCTCTTCATCCTGAAGGCTTCCTCAGGATGGTTGAAGCGAAAGAAGGTGGACTGGCCCAAACACAGCATGCAGCCTGGAAAGAAGAACGCAGATATGTTAGGGGGGGGGTCCCAACAGAGTCCACCATGAGGGGGTCCTTCTCATGCTGCAGTCTGAGCATGCTCAGTGTGTCAGAAGAATCAAAACCAGCTCCAGGAGAGGACAGGCGACGGTTTTCCTGCACCGTTGCACCTCAGCAGCAGTGAACACAACCATCAAGATGTCGGCTTGTTAGAGAAGTCTCTGGACTCCTCAACCATGTTCACACATTTCATACGGTCAACAGTGAAATTGTGCAGCGGACCAGTTTCAGCAGCTGTTCTCTTCCCTGAAGCCAGCTTTGACCAGAACACGATTAAAAAAGAAAGAAAGCAGCCGTCTTATGCTAATCAGCAACTGCAGCTCCTCTCTACACTCAACATTAGAGATCTAAGATTCAGTCGAGTCACAATTTGATTCTATTCACACGTTTAAAGTCACAATTTGGATTTTTTCCTTTTTTTTCTAAACACAATGAATTAAAGATATTTTAAGGCCAAGACATCAAACTGTCTGTTTTCCTAACAGAAATGATTCAATACAAATAAACAATCACACATAATATTGAAATGATCCCAAATCCTTTCATGCTCAGTTGATGTTGCGCTCCATGTGACGGACCGCCCCGCGCCCACTCAGCGCGGGCGAGTATGATGTGTCGTCGTGAGCGTTTGTTTACCTTGTGTGCGGACGAAGGAAGTGGAGGGGTCCAAAGATTTTACCAAAATGAGAGCTCGTTAACACAATTACATGTAAACATTTACTCGCCATGTGGCGACTAACTGTCTTGTACTCGACAACAAGAGAAAATCCTCGCTAATGCTGAGAGTCAATTTCTTACCCTTCAAAATAAAAGTCGATCGTGATAAACTCCTTCCTCTGTTGAGAAAAAGTTAGGTCACGATATCTGTTGTTATGTCCTGTAACACACAACAATAGTACCTTACATTTTCATAGCGTTCCAGAACAAGACTCAAGGGAATTGAAGACACACCTGTGCTAAACCGACAGCACTAGTCCAGGTCTGTCTGGGTCCAAAGGAAGCCAGCTTTCTTCCAGAACTCAATCTGAATAAAAATCTGAGCAGACTTGAAAACCCTCTGGTGCTGAAATCCCACCGGTGTCCAGCTAATGAGATGTGCCTCACCCTGATATGGCGAGTCTACAGGAAATGCAGGGATGAAGGAGATAAGCCAAAATGCTGTCATTTGCGTGGGTGTTCAAGAGCAGAGGAAACCTTCACGATTAGGACGAGAACATGACAGCACTGGGTTCATGGAGCAGCGTGAGCGGCTCGGTCGTCACAGCCGTCAAATGTATGAAGAGGAATGAACGGAAACAAGGAGCGTCTCTGATATTAGTCTGCTTTAAAGGTCATTCCTGAAACCAGTCTGGCCCTCCGACAGATGAGCTAATGTTTGTTCCTATCTTTGTCAGCGACACGCTGCACTGAGATTACAGGAAAGCTCTGTGAGGAGAGACGAGGACCGCCTCCTTCACGGTCTTACATGGTGAACAAAGCTGCAAAAGTGGCATGCAAGGAAAACCCAGAAGGCCTCTGGAAAACACAAGGAGGTATTAAAAAAAATAAAAACAACTAACACCAAATATTCTTCAGATCATGAGGAATTCCTGCCTTTTTAGCTGTCTTAGACTTCATTGCATTTGTAGAAGCTGAGTCAGTGAAGATTTAAGTGATGAAAGTCAATGAACGCTACAGAAATGAACCTCTTCATTAAAAAACAAAGCTCTGATTACCAATAGAGTGGAACACCAGCCAGAGAACATGAGAGCAAAGTGAGACCTCTCTGTTAACCTTCAGTCTTCAGAGACCTTCATCCAGCTGAGGAACTGAAACGTTATCTTCATTCAGCAGCTGATTAGACCACCGAACAGATGTAAAAAATCTGCGTTTTCTGTCACTTTCGACATTTGTTTAAGTGACTTTGCATATTAATGAACAATAAAAACAAATATGCCAGATGGCAGCCATTTCCATCTGCAGTCCACTGACAGCTCCAAGTTGTTGAGGACATAAAACAGAACAAAAACTACTCAAAGCAATACAACACACAGGTCAAAGGCAGCATGCAAAATTAAAATAGGAAATATATTAAATTAAACCAAATATGACATTTAAAATCTGTTTGTTTTGAAAGAAAATGCTCTGGTTCATCTATGATTACACATTTCTGAAGGCAGACATTTAATTGTAGAGGTGTTACGGATCACGGATAATCCATGATCCGTACAGGTCACTAGCCAACACGTGTACTGCAGCCCCCCCCGAACGCAATTGGCAACAAATTCATATACTGAGCACAGTCTTTGTTTTAACAAGCGTCAAAGTTTCTTCTTGACAGTTATCAAAAAGTCTGTTAACTTGAAGCTCCCGCCGCATGTGGGAGGAGCCTCTGTCAAAATCGTCTCTCGAACTCGTCATGAGGGACGCGGACACTGAGAGATTTATTTATTTTCTAGAACTGAATAAAAGCATAGGTGCACGTCTTCATCTGGGGAGGAGCAGCAGCTGTCCTGCAGCTCCTGCAACAGGGGAAGGCAGTACGGCAAGCTAACAGGATCAAATAACCAGGAAAAGCGGGCATGGCAGTGCCTCACCTGCACATCTACTACAGATAATAAAACCTTTTTGAAATATTTAAATGCATTTTCAAAAAAGTAATTTTGGGATTTTATTCTTTTTTTTTTCCTGATGATCTTTTTAACCTTTACGGATCTGAAAAATGATCCGGATCATGAGTTTTGTGATCCGTTACAACGACAGAACCTGAACGTTCTCTTATTGAGATAGGCATCCAGTTCCAGATAGTCAATCCCTGGTAAGGTGGAGTGTTTTGGGACAAGGAGGTTCCTCTAAGACTACAATCAAATTAGACGTTTTTTCCCTAACTGGTATTTTTTTGAGGAAGTGGCTGTTTCCTTTAAATCACGGGTACCACGAACCGGCACCGGTCCAAGGGCAGCTTGGTACCTGACCACAGACAGGAAAAAAACTCAACTCTCGGGACACGGTATCGCACCGGTACCCAAACCTGGAACTGGTTCCACGTCCGGTACTTCGTCCTAAGAGTTAGGGACCTGTGATTTAATGGAAACAGCCAGCATG
The DNA here is from genome assembly GCA_003999625.1 of Oryzias javanicus. Lineage (NCBI taxonomy): Eukaryota > Metazoa > Chordata > Actinopteri > Beloniformes > Adrianichthyidae > Oryzias > Oryzias javanicus. The sequence goes on along the minus strand of CM012449.1, from coordinate 6,557,639 downwards.
TAGTAAAATCGAGTTGGAAACACTTAAAATGTCAAAATGACACAGAGGGGGCCAGAATCATACGTCCATATGGGGTGTATAGCATAAACAGATCCATACAATCCCTCTGAAACAGGTCTATGTCATCAGCAAACATAACCTCTGAAGGAAACTTGTTATTTTCCGGCAGCTGCTGTTCCTCTGTGTGGGTCTCAGTGTTTATGGAGTTTGTAGCACCATATGAGTCGCTCTTCTTCAGCTCATAATTCTCCAAAAATATGGGTTTTCTGTCTCTGCGTTTTGCTTTCATCATCACATAGCTGGTATGAAGGCTGGTTCTGAGAAAAAATATCTTCCCCCGCCTGGTTGGGGTGGAACTTTCCGCAGTTTGAGTGTTTTCAACTAGTTTGTCACCAAAGTGAAGGAGCCACAATCCTCAAGTTACTGCTGCGGTCTCTGAAAACCGTGTCAGCTCCACCGCAGGTCTTCATGCCCTCCTCCTCAGCAGTCATCTGACTCTCAGAAAGCTGTTCCTGAGATTCAGTCAGCGCTGCCTTTCTGACCACAAACTGCCCCAGGATCTGCACCGGCCCAATCCCATTCAAGAAAAACCCATCCAGGCGTTGGCATGAGGAGCAGCAGCTGGAAAACGCCACCTGAGGCGTCAGCAAGCTTACGAGGGGGGAGGCAGGCGCCTTTTAAAGGCGAATGGAGTTTAAATGAAGATTATAATGTTTAACACCTCTTGTTCCAAGAAAATTATATGCAGAAAACAAGGAAAGATGGATTTACATCATCATTGATGGATACAAGCAAAAGATATCCAGACACATCTCCCCCTCATGGACTTCGACACACACTGATATACAGAGCACAGCCTGATACAAAAACAATGACACTTTATTCATACTGCAGCCCAATGACGCAACTTTACATGAGGCAAACAGGAAGTCCTTGAACAAGAAGAAAAACGAAGGCACTTAGGAGAGAACCTGCTCACAATCCCAGCGTTGCCCCTTCTTACCCTGGAGCCCTATTGTTCTCCTTAATACCCCTGCTACAGGATGTGACAGACTGGTAACTCTGGATAATGAGGATGCAGGAGAGAGCCTCGTGCCACGTCCAGCAGCCTGCCTTAGAGCTTCCATGGACCCAGACTCTTGATTTAACCAAAAGTTATCTTCAGAATCAAAGCAGTCTAAAGCTTCTGTTCTGTCTTTGGATGATTAACGTATTCCTCTGAGACTAGCTGCTAGCATTAGCTAGATACTGTTAGAGCACATCGACTTTGGCAGGTTTGTTGGATAGGCACTTTTTTAGGCAGGTGAGAAAGTTCAAGAAAAAGTTTCTCAAGTTCATGGTCCCAAAACCGTGATGCGGCAGACTGTTTCCCATACAAACAGCTCATCACACTTTGATTTGATCTCACTGATGTTTGGTGCATTCTTCTTTTTGTTTTATTTATGTATAAGGTTTGAGTTTCTGCTGTGAGTTTAACCAAATATCAAAAGAAAATCAACGACAAACTGAGCTCCTTTTAACGAGGAGTGAACCTTACAGCCCACAGCATAGACCTGTGTGTAGTGAGGAATGTATAACCTTAAAACTTCTGTAAAAAAATAGAATTGACTTCTTTGCAGATTTCAACAGTCGTGGATTATTTTTAGAATGATAGCTGGCGTGATTCGTACATACTACGTTAAAATCTGAAACCAATCGGGACTGGTTGGGTTTCTTTTTGCTTTTTTCACCGTTTGGTCTGCAACATCACCCTCATGTGAATGCCATGGTTATTATTAGGCAGTTTAGTCCACTTGAGAAGCTGGTTCACTTCAGAGACTGAAAGCAAACCAAACCGGACGAAGGCGTGAAAATGATTCTCCATTGACTGAATTCAGGAAAGCAGAGCTCTTAATTTACCGGTCGACCTTCGTTCCAGTGCTCACCTATGGTCATGACCCAAAGCTCATGACGAAAAGAACGAGATCCCGGCTACAAGCGGCTGAAATGAGTTTTCTCCGGAGAATGTCTGGACGCTCCTTAGAGATAGGGTGAGGAGCTCGGTCACCGACAGAGAGCTTGGAATAGAACCGCTTCTCCTCCACATCCAGATGCCCAGTCAGGCTTGGGCATCTGGTCCGGATGCCTCCTGGACGCCTCCTTGGAGAGGTGTTCCGCTCATGTCATATTACCCGCAAGTCTGGGTATCTTTGCTTAGACTGCTGCCCTCGCATCCTGGTCCCGGATAAGCGGGATAAGAAGGATGGATGGATGTGGGTGGCTAAAAAGAAAGAGGGAAATGAAATCGCTAGCTTAGCACTATATTGGTCCTTTCTAATGTCATCACTTTCGGCCAATCAACAAGTGGCAACTGTCCCACTCAATTTTTCTACATACTTTCAACAAATGGGGGCCTCAAGAAATAGGGTCGGAACTGTTTAAGGGGTTCATTTACCTCCCATGAAAATTCTACTTTTTGAGGTTTTAAATGCATTTCACTGTTCATTCCTCACTATAAAGAACCCCAAATCTGTATTTTGATCCAATCATGCATTTAAGAGTAATCCTTTATAAACCTGTGCTGTCTGCAGCAGCCCCTCCCATACCCACGAAAACGAGCGGGTCTTATCGCGCTGACGTCAGCATGTGAACCGCCCCTCAAGGAAAAATCTGTGCTACAAGCTCCACCCCCAGACTACACCAAACACACCCCCCCTTCTCTGCCGAGGTGTGGTGTCGAGGTAGTTATCTCCAGCACATCCATCTCTCTCTTCTGTTTTGATCCGCCCCTATAGCTGCTGGCCAATGGCTGAAGAGAGCTTTAATCATGTGATTTTGTTTACTAAGTTTGGTCAAAAACAGAAAGCAGACACGCTGAGGAGGCTCGAGGACGCTCTTTGACGGTCTATGGGCAGGCTCAAGGATAACATCATTAAATGGGTGGGACTAACAAGGATCGAAAGGCGGAGCCTCAGAGATCGAGTCGTTTTACTTCCAGGTGTTAAAATGGTCCACAAAAATGACTCATATGTCATAAATAATTTGTTTTATAGTTTTCCGAAAGTGAAATATGATCATATGTATGTATATAGTTTACTCTGAAGGGGTTAAGAAAATCATGGTTTGGCCCATTTAACAATGAAAACGCTCAAAATACCGGATCGAACCATATCGGACTTCTCAGTAGAAATGAGGCTTTAGGCTACTTTCACACGAGGATAGTCCTGATGACTCTGTAGGAATAAATGCTGATTCATGGTGCGGTTGGACTCTCTCTTGGTATGTATCCTCCATAGAAACTGTCATTCCACACCGCGGGCACAGGACCGTAACTGCCAGCACTGGCAGGAGCTCCCTGCAGCCTCATGCAGAGCATGACTTGACCCGTTTAGAGATTTTTTTCACCTGATCCGTCGCCGGTGACGCTCAAACACAAAATCTTTAACGTACTACAACTATTTAACCGTTAACACGCTCTATGTCATTTCCACAGATTCTGAAGGAGAAAAGCGGTTAAAACCAGAATTTGCTAGAATGACATCGATCGTGGTTACGGTTGAAAAGTTACAGTAAATCAAAGAACGTAAACAATGGAGCGCCGGTGTTAAGCAAGTATTTTTGGAAAAAAAAAAAAAAAATTACAGCTTAAATGCTCATAAACGGGACATAGACGGAGTTCATGACTGGATGAGCGGGTCACAGTGGTGCACAGGCTACAGCATGCAGGAGAACGGTCTCCTCCGCTCCCTCGTTGGTAGGCGGGAGCAAACTGCTGCTGCTGGCAGCTGAAAGCGACTGGCTGACCCTGCACGTGCACGGCCCGGCCTCACCAGCGTGCACATGTGTGCGCAGCTGCTGACGGAGGACATGAGGGATTAGCACAGGATGGCTCAGCAAAAACAAACAGAGAAAAGTGCAAGGAGCATCGGACCAAAGCCTCGCAGAAGGACCAAACAGCAGAGCGGAGTAGATTCTGCCTGAAGCCCTGAGTCAGCAGAAAACTGAAGTGTTTGACCCAAACGGTCTTTCTATTTCAGCAAACACGGCTACATCTATGCTTTTAAACCATAGCAATATATATGCAGGTTTGTAACATGCAACCTGGAAGATCTGATCACCTCTCAGCCAGCAGGATCAGCTGATCAGTGAGGTGCAGTCAGTTATAGCGGAGCAGTAGACCAATCAAACAGAGAAACCCGTCCACTTGGAAAGGTCTTCGGTTGAGTTTATGGGGGCTGCTGGGAAAAACAGAACGGATGTGAGCTGGAACCCTCTGGAGATAGTTCATAGAATACGATGTCTAGGGCTGTGGATCGTTGCTCAGGTGGAGATCCGATTCAATTCACGAATCAAGCTCAACGATTCACGAATCGAACCACGATTCTTACTTTTTAATATAATGTTTATAGCTATGTGAATGTCTGTTTACTGGATAGATGAAAATTTAAATTACTTGTATTTAATCATTATTTATACCTTTATTTAAAACAGGAGGTCAGAATAAAAAAACTGATATAAAAAAAACAAAGATTCAGATAGAAAGAAATGCTTTTTGTTATTTTAAGCTTTTTTTTTTCTTTTGTCAATCTTCTGTTTAAGTTCGCAGTAACATCAAAAGGATACAAATCACTGATGTTTTGGATCATTTAAAAGCAAAACTTAAAACATTCTCTCCACAGTTTTCTATCCACAAAGTTCTTCAATATTTTACGTTCTAAGCTTTACATATTGGTGCAGAGCTCATATGAAAAAACATATTTTTTTCCGCATCAGAATCCTCTGATTCACATTGATTCCATCCTCCTTTCAGCAGCATGAGGCTGCGTCTCTTCAGAATAAGATGGAGTTTCGTTAATTGCGTCAACTGTTGAAGAGTTATCATAACCAAAAGAATGTAAACACTGGAGCTAAATCTCCGATGTTAAAGCTAATCATTTTTTTCAGAAGTTATGTCACTGAGCGGGACTTCAGTCTCAGTTTCTGAAGGAAAAAAGCTCTCGCTAGTTTTACTTTGAAGTAGAAGTTCACTGTCACAAAGATGCTTACTTCCGGTGGCGGCACCGCTGCTTTTTCGGCTTTGTTTTAGTTCGTAAGCTTTAACAAACAACATTAATCTGCATTTCAGAGCAACAGTACATCGTCCCCAGATCATATGTTGATCTTACCACGATTTACTATATTTATAAAGCTCGCGAATCAGCGATCATGGACGTCGTGAATATTCGTACTCGAAATTTCGGGAGCAGATACTCGAGCACCCGGATACTCGCTACAGGCCTAACGATGTCACATGGATTCTCAAACGGACAAGCTCCAACAATTGTTCTGCTTCTCCTGGAGGGCGTTTCAGTTTGACCACTAGGTGGCGATAGCATGACACCTCACCTTATTTCAGAAGGAGAAAGAATGAGCAAAAAAACTGTGTTTTAGACCACAACTGGCTTCTTTAAAAATATTTCCTTAAACGAGTTTGTAATATTTATACCTGAGTTTATAAAGATGTTCATTAAGTCAACAATGTATGTTTAGAGCATCCAAGCGTTAGCTTTAGCCGTCCTGTGCTGAATCCTTTTTTACGTTAGCAACTAGCTAGTGGACTTTAGCATTATGCATTAGATCTACTCTCAAGGATCAATTATTGATCTATTAAACTTAGATAGATTCAGATTGATTAGTTGGTTTTATCAAGAGATAATTTGACATTTTGTCAGGGTGTTGGCATCAACAATTCTAAAATCTGGTGCCCTGCAATTTACCCAGAAGTCTTTACAAAACACTAGTGTGCATTGATAATCATTAGATGAATATAGACCAAAAGCATTGTGTTTGAACGCTTTGTAATTTGAAAAAGATTATATTTGGAAAATGTTCATATTTATTAGGTTTGTACTGCAGCTAATGGGTTAAGTCATATTTGGCATTTAATGAAACGTAGCGAGCACATGTCCGAAAAACATTTAGATTCAGAGTGCAGGATAGTCCTCCATAGTGTTTTAGGAGTTTCAAGGGAGTAGAGACAGAATCCAAACATTTGGATTCTGTCATTTTTTCACAATGTGTTTGTTGTGACTGCCCTGAAACAGTGAAGTCCCCTTAAAGTGAACTGCTGCTGCTGCAGACGGACTTCAGGAGACTTCAGTGAACCTGCAGCGCCGTAGAGAGAGGAAGCTCCGCCCATCACAGAGGAGGTTTAAAGTACAGTCGGGGCTGACGAATGTTCTTCTGGGACCTTCTGACCCCAACAGATCAGATAAGCGGGATATGGAAGAGACAGCAACTTACCCGCAGAAGGTGGAGGAGGATCTCTGAGCTCTCGTCTGGCTTTTTCACCTTATCTGTGACACTGAGCAGCCCTGACTGTCTCTGGATGGGGCGGCTCTCACACCAGAAAAAAAAAACAAGAACAGCCAAACCAGGAACATGCTGAGAAACCAACCACTCCTCAAACCACTAAGTCCTTTATTTAGACTGGGGGGGAGCCGCCAGAGTCTGTTTTCTGTCTTCTCGGTATGTTGCTTCATGCCATCCTGGATGGGACGTGCTCACGTCTGACACCCACCAACAGACAGGACACTTAGAGGATACCAGATCTACCCGGGCCGAACTGAGTGGCCCAGAAGTGCTCGTCTGATGGGGGGGACCCGTCCTTCGTCGGCTGTTTTCAGAGGGCGGGGCTTCTTTTGCGGAAAATGAAAGCACACAAAGGTGACCTGGAGCCTGCGGCTGCAGGTGAACCCTCCCAGGCAGAAACTCAGACACAGCTCTGGGGAGGAGGGAAACTTGCCAGTTAATCAGCTTGATTGATTCCCGTACTGATGGGGGTGGGGGTGTTAATCTAATAAAGAGACTCCTGGAGGGCAAGTCGACCCCTTCCTGGCTTCATCACAGAGTAGCATTCCTGTCAGAACAACCAGACTCAGAGAAAGACATCAGAAGGTCACATGACACCTCCCCCCCCACCCCCCGCCCCCACTTTACCCTTTAAGTCTGTCAATAAAAGACTGTAGGACTCCATCCTTATTAATGTTCTGCCTATAGGAACTATAAACTCAATTTTATTTAAACAGAAAAGAATATAATGAGGCTCTGAAATGTGCAGACGGGAGCCTGCAGTGATGTGGTTCCTTCTGATCCGACAGCACATGAGCAGCAGAACTCTGGACCAGCTGGAGACGCCAGAGTCACGCCAGAGGGACGCCTGTCTGACTCCCAAACAGAGTCACAGTAATCCAGCCCAGATGTGAGGAAGGCGAGAACTCCGTCCTCAGAGAGTTGCTTCATCTTCATCAAAGAAGCTGGACTTTGTCATCAGGACTGAACCATTTTCTCCACTTAAAGACTTACTCTCAGTAAAATTGTTTTTAACTTGTTCTTATTGCATTTTTATGATGATGGAGGACATTTGTACAGAAAGTTAAGATTAAAATTGCATTTCTGAGTATTTCTTTAGTCAAATTGTTGTGAAACAAAATGCAGTTTAAAAAAGATTGTGTTTGTTACGCAATATATGCAGAGAGCCGTGGAAGAGCAGTGGTAGAGTCATGGAAGTGTCGTGGAAACGCCGTAGAAGAGCCGTGAAAGTGCTGCAGTGAGTCGTGGAAACGCCATTGAAGCGCCGCTGAAGAAGAGCTGAAGAGCCATGAAACGGAAGCGCCGCGGAGGAGCAGTGAACGAGCCGAGGAAGAGCTGTGGAAGAGATGTGAAGCCACCGTGGAGGAATCGCAGAAGAACATGGAGGAATCGCGGAAGAACATGGAGGAATCGCAGAAGAACATGGAGGAATCGCAGAAGAACATGGAGGAATCGCGGAAGAACATGGAGGAATCGCAGAAGAACATGGAGGAATCGCAGAAGAACATGGAGGAATCGCGGAAGCGCCACGGAAAAGCCACAAGCCTCCTGCCCTTATTAACCTATGGTGAACGCACAGACGTGAAGCACCGCGGTCCCCCACGGCGGTCCTCCACGGCGGTCCTCCACGGCGGGCTCCCGCAGCGCAGTGATTGTTTCGGTGTCTTCGATGTCTATTTTTTGGTGCAAGCCAAGAATAATCCGGATCAATCCTGGCAGGAAAGTATTCAAAGATACACAATTTTTTTTTTTTTTTTTTGCAATTTTCAAAATATAACAAATTTTCACAATTAAAATACAGCTACTGCCCAACGCCATCACATTTTTGTATCTAAACAGACTGTAGAAATGAAAGCAGAGTATTTTCCCCTTATTTGCTCGGGTTAGGGACCGGAGACCTCCACGAATACACGAAATCCACAAAATCAGAGAATCCACCCGTCTCACTTTCCACCCCCAGTGTCCGTTACCGACCCGTACTCCTCATAAACATTCTGAAGATTTACTAAAGAACACTGGAGTTTTTTTTATTCAGAAAAATAGACCGCAAACTTTTCATGCAGACTGTCACTCTGTCTCTGTGCCTTAAAAAAGCGGCTCTTCCTCCTGCATCAGTCAGGTGTGAGAGCATCTCTAGCTACAATTTGCCGATTTCATCCATGCTAAACACCTGCCCTGGATGATAATTATCCTCAGCGATTATCAGGATTATCACCGCGTGCAGCGTGAACCAGGGAGCACATTGAGCGGGCCAAATTCTACCTGCTCCCCTCCATTCAGGAGCATTCACGCCGAGTGTGATTCACGCTGAGCTACACTGTTAATCATTATACAGGCGTACTCTGAGGCGAATTGAAGACCCGCGGCGCTAATCAGGCAGCACAGTCAAAATGTAAATACCTGAAGTTTGACAGGTCACTGCGTCACATCCGCCAATCAGGAAATCAGCTTTGGACACGTGACGTTTTCAGTGACTCGATCAATGGGTAGAATCTGAATCCAAAGCAAACGTTTTTGTCCAGAACGTTCATCTCTGTCCTTTAAAAAAGGAAGCCGCAGGTTCTCAGAGCTCATCAGAGCTCATCCAGCTACTTTTGAGCGAAGATGAGATCCACTCTGGACAGATCAGCGGCGTTCACTCCTGTGGCGGCAGACAGAGAGACACTGCGGGGGCTGTCAGCTCAGGTCTCATCGAGACATTTAAAAAAAAAAGGGAAAAAGTCTCCTAATTTTATATTTCCCCTTGGATTAATACGAGACAGAGAGCCTTCAAGCTCAGTCACAAAGATGCAGAAACACAGTGGAAGCGGCTGTCATACAGACACACCCCCTGTAGGGAAAAATCATCGATAATAATCAAATTAACCCAAACATGGAGATATGATTACTGATGTTTTTGTAGAACTCTTCACAATAAATAAGCCTGAATTCTCAACATCATATGCGTCTTTCATTCATTATGTGAGACATCCACAGACAGAGCTGGTAGCTCCTCCCACATGCAGCCGCGGCATCACGAACAGATTTTTTGACAGGCGGCGAGCAGTGAATTCACTCCATGGTGAAAGAGGGGCGGGGCATGCAAATAAGTCATGTCGACTGTCTGAGTCAGCAGATCTCTGATAATGTCTGCTTAACCAAAACTACCAAAAGAAAACAAATAAACAAAGCTCACAAACTAAGACTACCAAGATCCAACAACAAACTAAAATAACAAAACCCAGCAGTGGAAGACTGCTGAGGATAAAGAGCAGCACAAAGCAGCTTTTATTTTTGAAATAATTAAAAAAAAAAAAGTCCTGCTTTGAGAGACAGTAGGTTCTTATTATATTTTTGCTTTTGTTTGTACCAAAAATAGACATAATTCATATTTATTATTAAAAAAAAATGTTATGAATGCAAATCTAAACTTCTTACAGGCTGATGGAAGACTATGCAGCTCCTTCTGGGTTTGATCCGTAGAAAATGATCAATGTTAAAGAGCCCTGTTTTAGAATGACTTTTTAAAGTTATAAAACTGATGTTGTTTAGTTCTGCGCTAAGGCTAGCTGACCGGCAACTGTTCATGACGATATCGAGCAAAAGTGACTGAACTTGAAGAGACTATTTTTCCATAACTATTTGCTTGGAGGGCTGAATATGGGAGAAGGGGAAGAATTCAGATTTAGCTGAAAGAGTAGGCGGGGCTGTTCTGTGCCGCTCTGCTCAAACTTTGCCCTTGGAAAGTTTTTACATTTTGGCTGCAAACGAAATAATAATAATGATTAAAGGGAACAACTTTCAAAAGATGATCAGAGTGGATCAAAATCTTCCAAATGTGGAGAAGTCATCATTCCCACTGGAACGATGTGCATCAGCAGCTCTGAGAGGAGTCACCAGAACACTGAGCACATCTTTGGGAGGTTCTTCCATCAGTCGGGAGCTCGCGCTCTGAGCCGACCCGCTCGCTGTGACCACAGAATCCACAGCTCAGCAGCACTTTCCCACAGACTCATCTGAGGTGGTTGAAGCAGAATTCCTCCCAATCCATCCAGTGCTGTGACTGATCCGACGCTCCCATCATCAAGCGTTCCCAGAGGTCTTCTCATTATGATTCGGTTGTTTTAAGCCAAAATGAATGTTAAACATGTCGTTTTCTAGAACATAGTTTCTGCAGAGCAGCAGGAGTTCATCAGTCACATGATCCTCAAGTCATGTTGACCCGGACTGACCTGTGTGGTCGTCAGGGGGTCAGAGTGACCCTCATCCAGACTTGAGCCTCACTTTTATGCAGTTTAGTGAAGAACTTTGTGATTTTATGGCTGTTCTCTTTTGGAGTGGACGTCAGCTAAGACCAGGAGACAAAAGGTGGCGGGCGGTTGCTACGGCAACCAGATGGTTTACAGCCGTGGAAAGGCCAGACCGTCACAGCCAGCCTGTGGTGGATCGGGAGCTCTGCGCTGGCGTCCCGTCATGAGGGGATGACGGACACCACAGAGCAGATCCACACGTACGCCCCACCCCGACCCGGGTGGGTCACATAGGAATGCAGCGAGGAGACCCCTCCATACATGATCCACAAACATGCACAATCTTCTCATCTCCATAAAACATCTGGGCTCCTCAGAATGCCCCATCTCCATCAAAGCCGGGTCAGACCGTGAGCGTCCGGTCGTAAAACTTTAGCGCCTTTGTCATCCAAACGTTCAACAGCTCCTGCAGGACCCCCCGCCCCCAAAAAGGGACAGATGGCGGTCAACAGACAAACTGTGACCAGCAGCTCCACCACTTTCACCAATCTGTTGACCCTTCCAGAACCGTCAGGGTCTCAGTCAGCATGAAGGAGCAGGTCCCGCATCAGAACCAGATCTAACACTGAGCTTGGTCCTGCAGGTCCTGCTGGGCCTGGCGGGATCCTGGAGGATCTGTCCACCATCTATTAATACCACGCACGTGCACGCGCATGTAGCCCCCCAGCAGGTGCTCAGGTGTCTGTGAAACCAAGCCTGTCCGAACTGAACCAGAAGTTGAGGCAGACGGCGCATGCGCACAGGCTGCAGAGATCAGCTGGAGAGGTTCTGTAAACGTTCTCTCACTTCCGATGAGCTGAGCCGAACCCCGCGCCTCCACCTGCGCAGGTATGAGCAAAACCGGCGCAGAACTGCGCGTGCGCGGGTCCGATCTCCGAAAAACGGCACACTTACGTCAGGAGTGGAGCGTGAACGCGCACCCCATGGGCACCCCCTCCCCGCGGTGGAGCCACGTGTCTCTGCCCGCTCCTCTCTCGGAACCTGCTGTAGGATAATACCGAACCGCGGCGGATCGGAACCGCGTGCTCCCTCTGCTGCTGCTCACGCGGAGCGGCGCGAGCCGTCTGCGTACCGCTGCTCCATTGTCTGCTGAGCCCGCGCAATGACGCGCACTGAGGAGCCCGCAGCCCAACAGCTGACTGCTCCCCAACTGGGGGGCGTGCAGTGGGAGGGGACAGCCCACTGAAGGGAGGGGGGTCAGAGACAGAATCATGGCGGAACTTAATGCTCGGGACCCCCCACGTGGAAACAGAACTTTTCCAGGTTCCATGAAAGGAGCTCAGAGGTCTGCAGGGTTCGGATTGTAGCTGGGTCAATAAAATCGATCAAGCGATTTAAGGTGAATAAATCAATAATCGATTCATAAAAGCTTGATGCTAACATTTAATGGGATTTCCCATAGGATGGCTATTGCTAACACTTGGCTGACCTAAACATTCAAATGAAATGAACATCTTTATAAACTCACAATCAAATTAATACAAATATATTCAAAACATATAGAAGATTATTAATGTATTTATAAACAAATGTCTCAACTGAGAACATATTGAATTGAAGGATCGAAAGAATGAGGAAAAAAATCATAATGCAATTGATTCCGACCCTTGTGAATTGTGTCAAATTGTTTCTGGAGAATATAATCGATACCCAGCCCTAATTTTGATAATCAAAACATGGAAAATGTTGTCAATTTAACTCTCATATCAAAAAGTTTTATTTTCACAAAAGCAGAATCAGAAAACCTGAACTTTATTAACTTTTTAGCACCATTAATAGGATCCATACCACCAAAGCAAACCACACAGTTGAACTTTGGTTTTCTCTTGTTTAACTTTTCTAATTATTGCCTCGTTTTAATTGTTTTTAAATATCTTGTTCCCCAGCTGTAATTATTCTGTTAGAATATTACTATTATTATAGTCATTACTTTGTTTTGGATGCATTTGTCCAAATGTTCTGTAAAATTGTTTGCATTCAATAAAGTAAAAAAAACCAACACACACACGGGACCTCCATGTGGAACTTTTCTGTAGGTTCTGCATGGTCTGGATCCCTGCAGCAGAACCTGCATATACTCTCCATCCTAAAGGGACCGGTCCAGCTTACGTTCTTCAGCCTCAGCAGCAGGAACCAAAATAAAAGAGTCTGTTCTGGTGCCATCCTGAGCAGCCCACCCTCAGACCCCTCCCTCTTCAGTGTGGGGTGGGGTAGGGGTCATCGTTGTTCTGTCCAGAACCAGAACCTGATGCACCCACCCTTCACACCCTGTTCATGAGGTGGAATACTCGTATCATTCATACAGACTGGGGCTTTAGTGGTGGTGGTGGTGGTGGGGGCGCTCAGGGAAAGTTTCCAGCAGTTCACCCCCCCCAACCAGAAACCTCCTCCAGACTGAGCTCAGCTCTGTCTGGCACAGAGAGGAGGGCTGGGTGGCTATAAATACCAGCGCTCAGGTTTCTCTGTGACGGTCCAGGTGGAAATACCCGAACCCAGACGGACAACATGCGAGTCCAAACACGCAGCAGCAAGGGGGGGGGGGGGGGGGGGGGGGGGGTCCAGTTCAACAACACACTCTGGGAAAAAGGTCAGGATCTCCACAGAGTTCAAATGAAGGAAATTAATTCTGAGGGTCACTTCACCCCTGTATGGGTGGGGTGGGGTGGGGGGGGTGGGGTGTCATCCTGATCTTCACGTTCAAGCTCACATCAGGAACATCCTCGACGTTCTTCTTCAGGGTTACAGCTACACACTCACATTCACAGCTGAGCGACAATTTAGACTCACTAGTTCAGTTATGAAGCATGTTTCTGGAGGGTAGGAGGAAGCCGGAGTGCCCGGAGGAAACACACACATGCACGGGAGAACATGCTAACTCCACACGGAAAGACCTGAGCTGGGACCACTGAGTCCCTCCTCCAGTGTCGTCCTCCTTGCACACGCCTCTTCACCTTATCTATACTCTGTTGTTCTAGACCAGGGGTCTGCAGCCTTCAGCACTATAGAGTCACTCAGGTCCATTTCTTAGTGACTGTAATCTGGAAGAAGCCACAAACTCTCCTTAAGAAAGATAAGATGCTAATTTATTCTTATGCTACTGTACCTATCATAATAAACACACTTTTCTTTGGTATTACTTCAACATAAAAATAAAGAAAAGTAGAAGCAGTTTAAAAAAATGAAATAGTTTATAACTTTTTTCAGAGGTTTGCAGGACGTTCTTTCAAAATAAAAGTCACCCTGTGTCAAATTTGATGATCTTAATGCAACAAATGTAGTAGATAGTGTCATGTCAGCAGTGTAAAAAGCACATTCTATTTTACCATCGATGGTGCATCTCAGACAGAAATCAGAACTAAGTACTCAACTATATATTTTTAGACCACCAGGAACTCTTAAAATCCTTTAATTTTTCAAAAACCGGAATTTTCCTTATAATCCAATGTTTCTTAAGTATGAATTCTGGCTGTCCACAAATCTCCAATGGAATTTTGGTGGTAAAAGGCTCTGAAAAATTCACTAAAACGTTTAAGTGCGACTTCGATGAAGCTGCATCACTATTCTATTTTGAAATAGAAAATCACTTTTATTTTTCTTTAAGCATGAGAGCCACAATGGAGGGGTCAAAGAGCCACATGTGGCTCCGGAGCCGCAGGTTCCAGACCCCTGTTCTAAACTGTTGATCATAAAAACAACAGTTAGTGTCCCCACCTCTGCTCCCCATACCTCACTAAATCTCTACCTCCACCTGCTCCCTGCTTATGTATCACATCACAGAGTCGTCTGCAAACATGAGGATCCACAGAGATTCATGTCTAACCTCATCTGTCAGTCTGTTCACCATAGAAACGAGAAGGGGCTCAAAGCTGATCCTTCTACTTTGACCTTCTCTGTCACACCTACACCTCTCACAAACTCAAGAGCCTTCGCTGCATGCAGAGTGTATACCTGTTCTCCTTCGTTTTCCTTATGAAGCACTGATGGAGATGGCAATTTGAAACCCTGTTCTTTCATCCTCTGCTTTTTAAAAACTGAAGGATGATTGATGTCAGTATCCCCAGTGAAGGATTCATAAAGTGTTTTTCTAACCTATCTTTATGGTTACGTTTGGTTGACTCCTCTTGTGTGGAAAATAAGGGTGAATGGATTCCTACCTTGTCTCAGGCGAGAGGGCTGCTTGATCTGGAGTCCATCGATGGAGCACAGGTTTCCACAGGGATGAAGTGTGATCACCCCACACCTGTTCTCTATGTAGCAGTGCTGGGGGGCAACCCCAGGGCCCTGGATGTTGATATCCGTGGGACCGTGACCCAGCGTGGTGCACCCTGAGGAAAGATGCACGTTTTACACCTCGCACATATTTCATGAGCCCTTACTGACGTGAATCTTCAAGAAGTCCACGTCACGCTTCCTAACCGTGTTTTCAACTGTTTATTCTGATCTTCTTTCTTTGGTTAGGGCTCAGATGATCCCTCAGGTTGTTGCGGTTTCTGGATTCAGACCACGCTGCCTTCTTAGATTTGTTCTCCGATTTTTTGTGAAACTTCCTTTAGTGTAATTTTCTCTTTTTGACATGTGAGACTTGTTTTTTTAAGGTTTTTCTGTTCCCGCTATCATTTTTTCTATAGATTCCTGGTAGAGGATCTTGTCCAGGCTTTTCAGCAGCTTTTAATTCATGTCTGCTGCTATATTCCTGAACAGTTTGCATTTCTGACGTCCACCTACATAAATCCATCCATCTTCAGAGCTGTAGGAACGGTTTCGTGGTCAGTGGGTTGCTGGTGAAGGCGGGGTTAGAGACACCTTTGAAGCGTGTTTATGGACCGTGAGAGGAAGCTGGAGTGCCTGGAAGAAACCCGCACATGCATGAGGAGAACATGCAAAGTCCACACGGAAATGTCCAGGACTTGAAGCAGGTGTTTCTTGGTGTGATACAAATTTACTACAGCATAACGTCTCACATCAAATGTTTCTGCATATTTACTAATGACAGTTGACTTCTTCTTGTATTGAGTTATTGATAGAGAATATGTATTTGAAATTATGTGTCAAAATTAAGGTCCAAAGGCTTTATAGCCTTAAAATTTCATGAGAAAAGAGCTAACCAATGCCATAAATGTCCCTACTTCTTTAAGAACGTCATCCTAAATCAAGCTGGTCTAAAATCTATTGAAGCAATGGTTATTTCCTGAAAAATTAAACTGATATTTGACTTTCTTAAGCTGTTTGTTGTTCATCCCATTGCAGAAATGCCGACCTGTTTGCTAACTCCATACTATATGTGACTTGTATGGAAAACCTTTTGAACATTTATTAAGTTTCACTAATGCATGTGTCAAAGTCAAGGCCCGGGGGCCGGATCCGGCCCTCGGGTAATTCTATCCGGCCCTCCAGGTCATTTTATTTTATT
Organism: Oryzias javanicus; assembly: GCA_003999625.1. Lineage (NCBI taxonomy): Eukaryota > Metazoa > Chordata > Actinopteri > Beloniformes > Adrianichthyidae > Oryzias > Oryzias javanicus. The sequence continues at coordinate 6,541,610 of CM012449.1, read as the reverse complement.
ATTAATGGCCCGATGTCATCATGCACTTATTTCTAACTTGTATAATTTTGACCAAATATAATTTTGTGGAGAGTAAAATATTGAAAGTTATTTAATCTTTAAGTTGATTGAAAAAAAAAAAAAAAAAAACAACCGGAAGACATAATTATGCAAAACAGTTAAATGATGTAATCAAGTAGGGGTGGGATTATATAAATTCACTTCTTCCCACTCCTTTTCAAGCAATCAATCAAACTCTACTGACTTTAGTGAATAATCACAAAGAATGAATGAACCAAATGTGACATAAATGTATTTTATTTTTGTTTGTTTTCTATTTTCTAATCAATGCATCTCATTGTTTCTGTAATTTGTTTGAAATAATTGTGTGTTTTGTCCTGTATTTTCAATCTATGCTTGAAATCAATCAATCAATCAATCAATCAATCAATTTATTGATAACTCAATGCTTGGCCCCGTCATCATGACGCTGATCCTGGAACACGCCACCTATTATGGGCACCTATTAAGGAGATACTGTATCACTTTAGTACTGCCAGTTTGTCCATAACTCTTTGATTTTAGTGTGACTTCATATTTTCCCCCTATTTTCATTTTTTTGGTTCCAAAAAGGCAGACATTAGTAAATGGGGCAAATTAGGTTCAGTTCATATTCTCCCTGTAAGGAGAGAGAGTCTATTTGGAAGCAAACAAGGACCACAGACCAGAGTTCACAGGACTGTCTTCTCACAAACAAAAACAAGACAGGTGTGAACAGACCCTTACTCAATCCCGGTAATCCTTTTAATACCAGAGGTATTATAGGCAATAGAACCACCATTACTCCTAGAACGCACACGCAATAAATGTACTGCAATTCCAACAGACTGATTGTGTAAATGCTTCACTGCTTTACAGTTGAGTGTTTCTTTTCTCTGCTTCAGAATCTATTCTGGCCATAACAGTCACAACTGACCTTACGGGTGGATACGGTCCGTCTGCCGTCAAAAACTGGGAAAACTTTGAATGAGGCACACAGGTGGCCAGCACTCAATTGTAAGATCACAGACCTCTTGGTGAGCCCGTAGGAAACAAATGTTCATGCACTTCTGGGTGCATGGGACTACGGCATTAATTGGGTAAATGGTTGAAAAGTTACAGTAATTCAAATAATGTTTACACTGAATCAAAAGCTCCAGTAGTAAAGGGTTAACATGTGCAACAAATGTCCTCACTAGTAAAAACTGACCTGAAAAAACAACAATTGAAAAAGCTTTCCATATATGGTTTACTAAACCCTCAGGACCTGCTAGATACACAAGCTTTACGTGTTGAAGCCAGAGTGAAACACATCGGTCGAAACACAATCCAGACCACAATATGTCTACGAAGCAAAACAGGAGTCAAACCAGCAAACCATGAATGAATCCAGAAATTTAATCCATGAACTCAAACAGAGGAAAAGCAGGATAAACTTGATAAATGTTGACATCCTGCTTCCCAGAGGAACTGATTTATTTGTTTTGGTCCTCGTGGTTTTCTGTAAAGCTCCATGTGTGGCCTTTAGTCTAAAATGTGGACTTAAAGTTGATTGGGGCTCTTTCATCGTGGCTCCTTAATGAGCAAACAGAGTTCACCATAAAAACAGAGCCAGCTGTGACAGTGAGGAGCACAGAAGACACCAGCAGACATGTTTGCTCCACTAAGATGACCTCATGACCTCGTCACTGACTCTGAGTGGGGAAAGGATCCAGAACCAGCAGGAACGACATGGAACGAATGATAAGAAACGGCCAAAGAGATCAACTCCTTCACACTGATGCACGCAGCTGACAACTGGAGTCAGTCTGTTTTATAGAGGCCACTCATAAAAAATAAAATTGAAAACCTTAAACTGGTCTGGTATGGTTTAAGATCTTGGAGACGGGGGTGGAGGCCTCAGATAACCCTATTTAGATGGAGTTTGGAAGTAGTATCGGTTTACAGAAACTAAAGGTGACCCAGAGGTCATTCACTAAATCTTATCAGGTCAGTTGTGCAGCATGAATCAATGGATGGATAGACGATGTTCAGTTGGTCTCAGCCCAGCTGTGTTTACTGTCACAGGACGGATTAATAGAGAAATGGAGCTTCTGATGCTATGAGGAAAAGGTTCAGATGTTGCAGGAACAACCGCCTTTCCCTTCAGCGCTTGAATTAGACACAAGCCAGGAAGAAGCAAAAGTTCACACTCCTCAGAAGAACCTGCAGTCAGGCTGCAAAAGGGAACAATTTCCTATTGACTCCCGTGTGAAAGGTCCACCTTTAAAAATTGATCCTTTCTTAAGCTTATTTGTGTTCAGTAGTGTGAGACTTTGATTGATTGGCAGATAAATGAATCAGTCGGTGCACAGAGCTTCAAATGTCACTTTGTCCCTCTCAAATGTAGTTTAGGAACATAGTTATTGTAGTAATATTCTCAATTGCTGTGCAGAAATATGTCATACAGTATGTCCAGTGTTGACCTGTAGGACTCGTTCAGACCGTGTATCTGTGTGCAGACTCCATTCGGGTTTTTGGATCATTCCGTTTCAAGCTTGAACATCATTAACTACACACTAAATGCACTTTTGTTCTGTCTGTTGACCTCTATAGATGGGCCTTCAACATCTGTTGGTCCATGCCACATTATTGACAACTTAAAATAAACTTGTTTAATTCTTGAAATGATAGTCTAAAGCCGTTTGTGTGCTGCCCCCTACAGGTGGAAGCGAGGAAGTGAAGATCTTCATGGACAGAACTTCCTCCAAAATCCTGATTCTTTCTCCTTCCAGTTCACCAAAGACTCTTTGATGTTTCTTGACGTTGCTGTGATCAATCCATTCAATCCATTGGTTTCTCAGAGCAGAAAATAATGAAAGCTAACATCCAAATGCTCTTTCATTCATTTACAAGCCTTTCCAACTGCGGTCAAATGAGCCGCCGTTCACATTTCTGTGGTCACATCAAGAAGCTCCGTGGAGTCTGGTGGAGATTTTCCAGCGTTCTCAGGACTGCTACCGTAAGTATTGGATGAAACTCACACCAAAAATCCAGTGACGGCTGATTGGAGCACAGAAATGTGAACGGCGGCTCATTTGACTGCAGTCAATGTGAAGATAGCATCTTCTCTTCTCCAGAACCTGAACTAGACACACTAGCCGGACCAGATGAGGGTTTAGTGCGTGTACTTGCTGCTGGCCTTCTCTGGTCTCATGACTTGCGTGCTCATGTCTTCACCAACATGCATGTGACGTGAAAATGAAGATATCTTAAAGGTCAGCGTTAGCCAAAGAAAGCGTGCGGCAGACATGCTGGGACTCTGTCCCGTCTGCAGACTCACCCTCAGGCAGGGGCAGCAGGGTGATGGCTGTACTCAGTCGCCCACTTCCCAGGCTGACCAGGTGGGGGCGCTCTGCTTGGAACTTCAGCCCCTTTCCGGTTTCAATGAGGTCCAGCGGCGTGCTCTGCAGGAAGACGGCAGCGGTGAGCCTCTGGGTTGAATTAGCTTTCATTCTTTACAACGTTAAAACTCTATTTCCCCCCTCCTCCATATGTGGACACCCCCCCCCCCCCCCCCCGCGCGCTCATAGAGAGTGAATGGGACCGCAGAGTGAATAGCTTCATGTCAGTTAACTGCGCACTAATTGTCAGAGCATGACACAAACAGAGATGAGAATTCTGCAGAATCTTCCCACAGGGGGGTGGGGGTGGGAGGTGCAGAGGAGGATGGGGGGTGACTATTGTGGGAGGCTCATCTCCTTGTTTTCGTGTATGTTCCCTGTCCACAGTCTGCCTGAAGCATTGCAGCTCATATGCAGGGGGGGGGGGGGGGGTTGTCATGACAACGACTCCCTACACCGAAGAGGCCGGGGGCTGCGAGCTCGAGGCCAGCAGCGCTTGTTGCTTCTGTTGACAGGTGTCAACACAAGAGATGCTGCAGACGCTGTGATGTCGTCCTCTCAGATCAGGGAGTGATCTGATCCCAGCAGCCTCCCGCAGGTCGAGGGTTCACTTCCTCAATGTCCTTCATCAGGTGCATGGATGAAGGGCTTGGAAGATTTAAAACCCACTCCAATAGAAGTTGTGTTTTTAACCGGTTCTTATGGCGTTTTTCTGATGATGGAGGACATTTAGAAGGAAAAATGCATGCTTTATGAATGTGAAGAAATAGCGTTTGTGACGTAAAAAATAAACTCCCACCCAGCTTCACAGCAACAAGAAGTTCACCTGATGAGTGTTTGTGACATGTGGATTGTTGGAAACAGTGAGAGAAGCAATCTGTATCACGTTAAAGCCGGCATTCATCCGACCACATTCCACTGAGTTGCTGTGTCTCATCGTTGCTCCTGTACTCTGTTTACATCCCATAACGGTGGCTGTTTTGGTCCAGTTCTACTCCGAGCATGGAGTCTGTTCAAACTGAGGATACTTAGAACCAGGAATGAGTCCAACCCAAAAGATGGGTGAGGGAGCAGCTTGTGGTCCCAGACCAGGAAGTGTTGGTGTTTTCAGACTGAACCTTTGTTCTGGATCATCAGAGAAACAAACTGACTCACTTTCACCAAATGTGTCCAGTCTGAATCTAAAGATGATCAGAGTGGGACTTTAAAGCATCGGTTTTGTTGCTTCACATTTAAAACTTCTACATCAAATATCAAGTTTCAACCAGACGATGCTCGATGTGTGTCGGCTGCTGCGCTGTGGGTGGAGAGATCGATATCCTCTGAAGAGCGCGGCTTCATGGCGTCCGTCCTCCTGTCCACCGCGGCCGGTCATTGGCCCTCGCCGGTTGGAGAGCGGCGTGGGAGCTAATAGGATTATCTGACTGTGGGGGTCGACAGGTGGAGCGGGCCAAGCCTAAGAGGATTGAGGCTGGGGGCCCTGGGGGAGCGGTGCTGCTAGCCGGTTTGTGTGCTGGTGCTGCTCCCATGCGGCGCTCCGCGCTGCACGTCTGCCTGCCACGCTGTCAGAGCTGCACCGACCACAGATCTGCTCGGGTTTCAGACGTCGGCGTTCCCTCACAGTTGTTGACGTCCTTTCCTCATTTCGTCCAACTTTTGTAACCCTCAGGACCCGCCCCTCCCCGTGACGTCTGACAGGATTGTCTGAGGCAGCAGGTGGAAAACAGGCTGCGTCTGTGTTTAATCGCTGGTTCAGATGCTTTGTAACTTGCTGGCATGTGCCCCCCCCCCACACACACACACACAGCCGTGCTGCTTCTGAAGTCTGTTATCATGACGTGTGGAGAGCTTTCCTCCTCCTGAAGAGCCAAACACCTGACATTAGTGGAGGCAATCTGAAACTGTCTGTCTCAGACAAAGATCCAGAGCTGAAACCTGAAGCCCACCTGGAGTCTTCATGACCACATCCAGACGAGGCGCCATCACAGACGGGCAGGAATTAAGAGAAAAGAAGTCTGTGTCTGTGAGGGAACAGCTGATCGTCTGAAGAGACGAGGGTCTAGAAAAATCCAGGGAGGAACAGCAGCTTTCACTGACTGATGGGGATCTTCAGAAGTCCAAAAAGACGAGTTCCTGAATGAGAGCAGGGCAGTCCTGCAGAGGATGAAGGTGCAACCGAAACATGTACGGTCTAAAACGGGTCATTTCTGACGGTCACAGACCCTGCAGGAGTGTTGCATGTTCTCCATCTGCTCTATAGAAAAGAGGTCGCACTCACGTGCAGCATCTGGTGAGTCTGCCGGACGCCATCGGCAGGCGCGTTCCTGTTCAAGCGGTCCATGTCCACTGAGCGGTCTGAGGCTCCCTGCGACACATGAAGATCCTGCAGGGGGGGTGAAAGTGGTGACACAGTGAGTGACAGACGCGCACGGGGGGTGTGGGGGGGGGGTGCATCAGCAGCGATGACGATCAAACGCCTACAAAGACAGAGCTGCAGGGATTCCCCTCCAAACGCCGACGAGTATCTCAGTGATTCATGGGGAACAGGAAGCAGATGGTGGGGGAACGCACGCACACACACAAACACACACACACACAAACACACACACGCACGCACAGGTTTAAGTCTGTTCATGGCTTACACTTTGCTGTAAATCCACTGTCCTTGCTGCTCTCTTGAGCTTCAGATACTTTAAAAAGTTGCGGACGTTGAACTCCTCAATATCTTTCCAGTCATTTTCATTCACACCAAATATACTGAATGTCAAGTGAAGAAAAGTTTCTCACCTCTTATTCAAATGTCTTATTCACACTGTATTTATATAGGTCTAATTCTAATACTCACTTCTTTAATCAGGTCTCTGGCCCTGGCTTTACCAGAATATCATGTCAAAGCACCTGCTGGAAGGTAGAATGTCCACAGACTCCACCTACCACAGCTGATTTCATCAATGAATGAAATGATCAGACAGACACATTGTCCCCACTTCACTGTTTCTATATTTATGTGCAGGGTCCATATGCTGTCAAACCAAAAAACATGTCCTCGTCTGTACAGGCAGCCTTAAATCCAATCCTGATGAGACCGAACTTACATCCATTGGAGCCTATCAGTTACAGAACAATATCAAAGTGAGCATTCCTGCCAAAGATCATGGAGAACATTCTTGAAACTCGACTCACATCTTTGGTGAGCAAATATATCTTAGATACATCTCAGTGTGGGTTTTGCAGGATGCTCTCCACTGAGACCGCTGTCTTAATGAAGTACTGATGGCAGCAGACTCTGGTCATTACAACCTGGTTTAGTTAGATTTGAATTCAGCTTTTGACACAGTTAACCTCAAAATGTAATTATCACAACTAAATAAAAAAGAAGTTTCTGGAACTGTTCTTTCCTGTTTTTCCTTCTACCTGTACATGTCCAACAGAACAGTTAGCATGTTTGCTAACAATGTTTCCTCTGAATCTACTCGTCTGTTAATGGTGTTCCACAGGGCTCATCTTGACCGCACATGTCTCGTGTTTCCAACATGAATTTCCATCAGTTTTTCTGCAGGTTGAACGTAAATACCTGCGATTAAACATGAAACATTCATAAAAATATACATGGAAGAACCAAACTAGCATGCTACTCACGAGTTGCTAGCACCCACTTTAGCACACAGTTCACGGTTCTCAGCCTAATTTCTCTCTATTAAAATGTGAATCCTGTCCTGTAATGATTCCTCTCCATCGGATTATTTTGTTGTCGAGGTTTTTGAAGTCGATTGCAAAACACTGCGTCTCCTTTTGTGCTTCTTTTCATACTTTTTCAGACCTCCGCCATTCATTACTTGAGAAGACTCAATGCATAGTGATGGCGCATGTCTGTCACGCCGTATGTCACGTGATTTCCAATCCAGTAATATACATCATTGGTCCTAACACAAACAACAACTTATAAAGGTATTTCGACAGAAATAGACAGAGTTTTTGTTTCTTTTTAATGTTAAGCTCTTTGTGCTGCAGCCAGACAGATAGTTACACAGCAGCTGCTAACTGCTACATGCTAGCTCCATGATTTAATTTCTCAGGACCAGAGCTGTCCTTTGATATGCCTGTTTTATTTATCTGAAATTAACTACTCTGATAATAAAACCGAGAATGTGATGTCTGAAGAACTTAAAAAAGTTACTTAAACTAAAAAAAAAAACTATTAAATGAAAACTAATGATGATATGAGCTAGTCATGAACACTCATCATCAAATTCATGCTAAAACAAATTATTCATTCACTTTTTAAGAATTTTAAATGAGGACAGGAATCACATTTGGTTAAAATTGTTCAACAGCTCTAAAGATATTAAAGCTAAAGTCATTAATCTTTTTCTCATGACTAATAAATACTTATATATCAAGAAAATAGTTGTTTTTTTTCCCTGTTTATATTTGCTCTATTTTTTTACTTGTTTATTAAAGCTACTTCTCAGAAGTGTTCCATTTCAGTTTTTAATGATAAAAGAAGGTTAAGGAAATATAAATAATGGACAATACAAATCTGTTTATGCAATTTGTTCATGTTTAAATGTGTTACAAAAGTATCAGATCGTGACTTAGTATCGGCAGATACAAAAAATCAAATCACCCAGAATTGGATAGGGTCCAAAAAAACCTGATCGGGACATCCCGACTGTTCTTCCTCTCCTGGAGGGCGTTTTAGTTTGACCACTAGGTGGCGATCGAGCTATAGCATTACACCTTAATCTAGAAGAAGAAAGTATGATGAAATAAATGATGTTTTAGACCATAAATGGTTATTTTAAAAACAAGGTTTTAAGTTTAATTTGTATAAAGATGAAGAGAACATTTAGTCAGCACTGTATGTTTATGTCGACTGAGCATTAGCATTAGCCGTCTTATGGGAAATTCCAATAAACGTTAGCATCAAGCTAGTGGACTTTAGCTTTATGTGATAAATCAATTTTTTTTAATGAACCGATTGTTGATCTATTAAGCTTAAATCGATTAAAATTCATTAATTTATTTTATTAACCCAGCCCTAATTTTGAGGCTACTTCATATTTTTCTTCCTTTTGCTTTATATATAAATATACATTAGTGTTGAATCCATTTAAAAAATATATCCATGTAAATCTAAGCATATAATGTAAGAACTTTGCCTCTGTACAGACACTAGACACAACAGAAGATAAAACTATATGTGCTTTAAGCTCATTCTAATAATAATCATCTCTGACAGTAGTTTAAATCTTTACATCATTTTACTCAGTTATCAAACATGTTAAAAAAAAAAAAAAAAAAAAAAAAAAAACGTTTAAAAAATTTTGACCAAAATAACAAACTTGTTATTTATTCAAATTGTTTGCTTTCTTCTTTAAGCCTAAAAGCTTCAATGAAAGTTCCCCTCAGGTCCCCTTTTCTAGAGAAATCTTTGACGAACAGTAACTTTTAAACCATTAACACGATAATTCTGGCAGATTCTGAGGGACAAACACCGGCTCGTTGAGCGCGCTGAAAAGTTGCAGTAAATCAAAGAACATAAACACTGGAACTCAGGTGTTGAAGTCCAGAGGAACAGAACGTTCAACTTTTCATCCAGAGCGACTTCCACCTCCTGAACCACAGTTACCTTTCTCCAGTTGTCCAGAAAGTGCATGGCCTCCATGTCAAAGAGTTAAGGAGTTAATCCACTCTGCATGAGCTTGATTGAAGCTGAGAGCTGCCTCATGCTCCCACCTGAGCCTTTGTCCAGCTCCTGCCTGCAGTCTGCAGAAAGCTTCTGGCCAACCTGTCCCTGCATGTTCTCCAAACGAAGAGCCGCATTCTTCACTGGCAGCCTCAAACCCACACGGGCATTGAAGACAGAGCCATCAAAAGATAGAACAAGGATGAGGTTCAGGAACAGACTGAAGAGGAGAACGTGTTGAATCAGGAAAGATGCAGCTCTGTAATTATGCACAAAGAAAACATCCAACATTTCCTGACGCTACAAGCCGCTGAGCTAACATGAGCAGACAGACAAATTATGAGGTGAAATGTTGCAGACTGACTACAAATCAGGAGTTTTCTGTGATCACAAAGGAGGATAAACACTAAACAAGTGTTGAGATCATGACTGAAAAAAGTTTTTGAACTTTTCTGCCAAGGAGGTTTCTTAACTCTATCCAGATTTTTATTGCTTGAGCTTCATTCAACATTTACTTTTTTGAGAACTACTAAAGTGATTCTCCTTCTCCTTTCTGTATGTTTTTTGGCTCATAAAAACTCAATCACACTTTCAGGGATTTCTATAATCTTGGTATCAAAACTTTCAGCTTTTTAAGGGCATAACTGGTTGTACTTTTGGTATTCACAAACTTTATAATTTTTTGAAATATTGACCAAAATATGTCCTTTATGAAATGAATGAGAAATTGCTCAAATGTTTCAGAAACATTGTGTTCTTTGAAACTTTTGAACTTCCACAAACTTTCAGTCAGAGACACCATTCAAACTTGAAAAATGTTCAACAACTACTGGGTTTTCAGGATAACTTGGAGTTTAGCTTTTATTCAAGAAACATGCTAGCTGTTTTTGACTGATTTAGACATGTTTCCAGTTTTTTAGGCTAATTTGGAATTTAGCTGATAATGAACTCCAGTAGATCACTTGAAAGGGAGTGGAAGGAAATGAACTTATATAATCCCACCCCGGCTCGACCATACCATTTTATATATACACACACACATATATATATGTACAGTATTGGCAAAATTAGACATTTTAAAAAAATGTTAAGGATAATATGGAGTTATACTTTAGCACTGTGCTAGCTGTTTTAGCTAATTTAGACATTTTTCCACTTTTCTTTAAACCAGTTTGGAGTTTAGCTAATATTTTAGCAACAGATATGGGTGTTCTCTGTGTTTGCTGATTCCAAGGATTTGCGGAGGTCTCGGTCCCTAATCCGCTCGACTAAGGGGGGAATGCTGAATGTCTTCTATCATCAGAAAAATGACAAAGAATCATGAAACACCAAAAACGTCATCTTCATCTGAGTGGATCTTTAAAGAGGCCTTTGGACACATCTGTGTACCTCAGGTGGTTTGAAAGTCACAGATTCCAGTTTTACAGAAATTACATAAAAAAAATGTTCAAGCGGACTGAACTAACCCTCTGCAGCCAATGCTGGGCTAGCTTGTTGTTATTGCTAACTCAGTGCTAACATGTGGAAGTCCCTCAGTAAATGTCACAGCAGGACAAGCTCAAAGGAAAAAACAGGAAGAACAACACATCTTTACAAAAGTATGAGTTCTATGCTAAATAAGCAAACGAACAGTGAAGCTTTATTAAAACATTTAGGTTTTTTTCCAAGCTTGATCTCAAGCACAGTCCTGTTGTGTCAGACTTTAAGTGCAAAAAGAAAAAAGCAGGGCAGCAAAAATCCAAAACATAAAGACGTGTTTGGAAAATTAAAATGGTTTTAGGCTTACTGTAGACAAAACGTAAAAAAGATTATTTTAACCCTTTAAAATACAATTTCATACTGTAACTTCTCAATTGTTAACATGATCAACATAATTCCAGCAGATTTTGAATGAGAAAAGCTGCTGAGATTACATTTATTGTGTAAACATTTTTTAATTGACATTGAATAAAGGAACATGAAGACTGGAGCTCTGCTGTTAAAGGGTTAAACCTCCCAGAGTCTAAATAACCAAAAATCAGAAAACAAAACACGTCAGCTGTCATAAACATGTCAGCCGATCTTTACTCATGTCCATACTTTGACAATAACACCAATGTTAACTATGATAGTCAAATATGATCAAAATAGTCAGATCTAGTGTTGCTCATCTGTAGGCAAGACAACAAAACCCTCCCTAATAAACCATTTGGGTTATTCCAACAGCTGTTTTACTGCTGGGACGCCATGCTGCGAGTGCCTGCACGTTTGAACGTCTTGACTCTAATCATTAGAGTCTATTAAGGTCTGTGGGAAAAGCTTCAAGCTTGAAGTTAGTAACTCTCAACCCTTTGTAAACAGTGTGGCTTCAGAGATGAAGAGTGACCCGGACCAGTCCATCTCAAAATGACAGGGGAGAAGAGACTATTAAAAACAATGTCTACAACCTCAGCTGTCTTTAAAAGATGCTGGAAAGGTGATGAATATCGCATAGTGAAAACAGGCGGCACTAATGACTGGCTGTCAAAAGTAAGACAGATAAGAGATGTTTGACGGCACCCAGACCCTCAAGGAGGTAAAAACAAGGACTAAAACCTTGAAGACAAACCGGGAGCCAGAGAGCTGAGGTTGATGGTTCTGTTTAATGCTGATGGACCAGTGGCAGGATTCATACTAGCTCTAGGAGAAGAGGTCTACAACCATTGGCTCCAGATCCACATGTGTCTCTTTTATCTCTCCATTGTAGAACTATGGACAAACATAAAATAATTCATGGAGATGTTGATCCAGACATGTCGACCGTCTGAGTCAGCAGATCTCTGATAATGTCTGCTTAACCAAAACTACCTCAAGAAAACAAATAAACAAAGTCTGTAAACTAAGACTACCAAGATCCAACCTCAAACTAAAATCAGTTTGAGACTGCTGAGAACAAATAGGGGAAAAAAAAGAAAAAGAAGATAGCCTTTTTTTAAAGTAAGAATAACTTAAGTAGCATTAATTTAATTTAGATGAGCTGAATGTATAAACTGATGTCTGAGGTTCACATAGATGATAAACTCTGTAGGTTTTTACATCTGTTGACCTGAAGACGTCTTGTTTGTTCAACTCTACCTCCAGAATGAACAGATTTTGGTAAAAAGTTTGATCTTTATGAGTTAAAAGCACATCTTATCTTATGCTGCACAACATTGGTTATAAAAAAATAAAGAATCACATTTTGAGAGATACAAGGTTCTTTTTATATTTTTGCTTTTGTTAGTGCCAAAATAAAAAGACATAATTCATATTAATTATCAAAAAACAGAAAGTTATGAATGCAAATCCAAATTTCTTAAAGGGTAAAGGGTTACTGTTAGAGGTTGTCAACCCCTGGTCTAGGAGAAAGGGGTGGGGGTACCACAAACTAACTTTTACAAAAAAACAATTACAACAGTCCAGCTATAGGTGATATGATGTGTGTGGGCTAAATACTCAAACAAAATAAAAAGTATGGCTGCCACATTCTGAGACTTTGGGGTTAATTTGATATGGAAGGAACAAGGATTAACTGGGGAGAATATATATATATATACATATATATATATATTATATATATATATATATATATATATATATATATATATATACACACACACACACTACTCTGGGAGCTTTAACACTATTAGTTTCATTGGGAAGTAGAACGGTATAGACATTCTGACATTTTATAAAGCAGTTCACACACAGATATAGTGGAGTGTCATCTGCATAATGGTGGAGCTGCACCTCTTCTTTCCTCAGTACTGAATCCAGAGAGTATGTGTGGTGATCTCTGGTTTATCAAGGGTTTCATTCCATAAATAACCCACAATAGGTGAATTCAGAGTAGTAGGATTACAGATGTTTTACAGACTCACTCCTCGGACGGTTGTGTTTTTATCATATTCTTGTTCTATTTTTCTCATGATGGAGAGCAAATAAAAGTATGTCTTTAGAAGATGAAAAAATTCTGTTTGAAAAATCTTGCATTTTACTGTTCAAACAACAATGATCTGTCCACAAGCTCCCCGCTCTTCTCCACCCATAGCAGACAAATAGATCCATGAACATCTTTTATTTTTAATTTTGTGTCACATACGCTTCCATATCTAACAAGAACCAACAGAACACAACTGAAAAAACAAACTAAAGTATGTGTGTAACTACAGAGTGTGTGTGTAGATAGGCCCCGCCCATTCTAATTTACTATTTAGACCTGGTTGTTTTATGATGTTGTTTCCCTCTGTTGCTATCTTCTATTCTCCCCCCACCCCCTCTTTTCCGTCGGGTCCAACAAAATAAAAACAAACATAATCAATATAAATAATATACTCAATAAACCCCTGTTGTGACAGTAAAATCCATCCAACACAAGAGGCTCTCAGCGCGCATCTGTTTGCTCAGCTGTTGGACAAGATAAGTTAAAAGAGGAGAAAAAACCCAAAAAACTGAAGGGCGCTGACCTCGAGCAAAGAAGTTCAAAGACGCTTCCGTGTGTGGGACTGTGCTCAGGATCCTGCTTACCTCTCCAGTGAATCGAGAGTGAAGCTTTTCATAGTTGGAACTAATTAAAAACTGTCACAGGACGAGTCCTGGTATGCAATAAAAAGAACACAAACAGGATCGTGAAGATCTTATTGCTGAGATAGCAACAGAGAAGTGAAGGAGAGTGACTCATTTAAATGAAGAGTGGTTCCTGAATCAGAATCTCCTCTGGAGGAGAGTCCAGCTTGTCTGATGCTGTGACTCCAGTTGTTCAGCAGATTCCGTCTATCCTCACCAGACCGTGTGCTGACTGCATCACTGTAGAGACACTGACCAACACAACAGCAGCCATTCTTCCCATGAAACGGCCGCCCGTCTGTCCATCTGTCTGTCGGCCTCTCGCTCTGGCTCTCTTCGCCATGCCAGCACAGACAGGCTGGCATTGTTCCTGCGGAGCAGGCCTCTCACGGGGGAGGCTGCTTCCCTGTTGGTGCTCCCATTTAACCCCCAAATCTGAGAGCAGAGAGACACGACAACAAAACAACCAGCCGTGGTTACAGTTCTTCACAGAGCAGATCAGGGGTTGGATCAGAGCTCCAACCCCTGATTTTTCTATGGTTTTGTTGTGACTATTGACCGTATCAGAGAACTGGACTGAGTGAGTGTGATGTCACCAATAGCAAATAGTTTACTTATGGCTCCAGATAATTAAGTCCATTCAGTCGCCATGTCATGTTGGAGTCTGAACTTGTCAGGAGGCTGTGATTGGTCCGAGTTGATCTAAGTCTAAATTTCTATGGCAACCACTCTCTCCAATCAGAAGTGAGCTTGTTGGAAACTCAAACCCAGAATGCTTAAAAGTAGGGCTGGGTATCGGTTAAATTTCTAGAAACTATTCGATTTGATTCTGATTTTTTTTCTATGCTTTTGATCCTTCAATTGAGTTCAATTTTGAGTTTACACATTTATACACATTTGTTTATAAATACATTAATAATCTACAACATGTTTTGAATATATTTTATTAATCTAATCCAGTTCACACACTAAAATGTATCAGTGAAATAATGAGATTGTTGATATCACCCAGTGTTTCATGGATTCTCTAAAGGAGAAGTTCTAACTAAAATGTTCAGATCATTAACATTGTAAACATTGTTCTGCTTCTCCTGTTCTATGGGAACTGCTAATGCCTAAGATAAGATTGCTCCAAATGGAATCTTGGCATTCTGATTTCAAGTTTTCTTTTTTCCAGTTTACTAATTAGATGTTAACATCAAGCTAGCAGACTTTAGCTGTATGTGCTAATTTCTATGAATCAATGGTTCTGTTAACCTTAAATCGATTCAAATGGATTAATCAATTTTATCAACCTAGCCCTACTTAAAAGTAGAATATAGTAGAATAATATCATTTTTGAATGTCCAAATTGAGACCACCAATTTTTTTAAACTCACCTTTTATTAGTTTTCTTTTTGATTTTCTGACACAAGAACAACACAAAAACTGTCTCACATCCGACAAAACACAAACAGTGTGGTGGTTACAAAAAATAGTTCCACCGAAAATTTCATCTTTTAAGCTCCACAATGTTGCTCGGTCCACAAAACAAGTATGTAGGAGACAAAAGACAAAAACCAGGACAACAAGGCATTAACAGTCCTTGATATCCCAAATTTCTACATCGCTCTTTCCTTCACAATTTCAACATATCCATTCATTACATCAACAAAACATATAATTCTTGACTCTTCATTTGGCTTATACTTTTCTCAACACTATTTCCTCCATAAAAGGACCCCAAATATTTTCATTTTATTGTTCATTTTTCTATAAAGATTGATCATAATTAGCTTTTTTGTCTTTCTCCCTAGAGACCACCCACTTTTATTGAACATCTAAAGTCTATGGGATTTTGTCTTCTTGGAGCCAGCATGCACTTCCTGTTTGGAACGCGAGGGGGGAGGGGTCCCTCAGTCCAGATCTCATGTACAGTCAATGCAGTGAACACAGTGATCAAAAACAGCATCCTTGCTGTAGGTGGATAGAAAACATCAGATTGTTGAGTTTGTTGTGTCTTAGAGTTGGACAGTCGCAGCGTCCAGCTGCTGCCTGGGATCTCAAGAGAAAGACAGAAGAACTATTGACCTCACAACTTTAGTGGCAGGTTGGCATTGTGTTCATAATCTTTCCTTTCATATCTTAAATCTCTATAAAGCATCAGTAGCAGGCAGGTTCCATCAAGCGCTCGTGGCGTGAGCAGAGACGCGGTCCGTGCAGGTAAGATGCAGATGAGATCATTCGTTGGAAAGCTCCTGGAATGTCGGAGACCACGAGGACAACTTCAATGAATGCAGAGGGCGTGACTTCCCTGCAAGCACACCTGGATGACCTGAGAAGAACGGATGTATGCAAATAATCGACGCCTCCAGGTTTGAGCCTCACTTCACACTCAAACATCTAAAGGTTTCCTTCTGACACAAAAGCTCCAGCTGCTCCTGAGTGAAAGAAATTCATCTGACTCCTCCCAGCTCACAGCCAAATGTTGCCATGGAAACCCAAACACACCTGTCTGCTTGTCTTTGGGCTGCCCAAGGCTTTGGCTGGAGTTGCAATAGTGAGTCAGTCGAGGTTGTGAACTATAAGACTTTGAGAAGAGAAAGTTTGTTCACCAAAGATAAAGAGATCAAAACAGGAAAGTGTTGTTGTTCCTCTTGAAGGTCTCAGACGGGGATTTGCTGCACTTCAACTGCAGAGTTCAAACAGAAACGACAGTTTTCAGAAATGCAGTGACTGCAATTATAAAAGCTTTGCCGAGGAGCTGAAGGAAATTATTTATCCAATCGAGTGAGACAGACAAAATCTGAGAGCAGCTTCCAGATAAGGAGTATGAAGCCCTGATTGAAGAGGAAAATGAACTTTTTTTTGCATATTTTAACTGACAAATATTGTTAGATAATCCTAATGAGACATTCTCCATTTTTCAAAACACATGCAAATACATGAATGTCTAGATATGCTTGTATGTAGATAGAAATACATCCAATCAACTTAAAGCGAGGAAACAAAACGCGGAGGAAGCGTAACACAACCTCACTCATCTCAGCAAAATGGAAACAGTATTGTCAAAAATCAGTTAAACAAACATCCTCAAGCAAAGTCTCAAACAGGCAATAATTTAAAACTTAAAAAATGTCAATACAACATATCAAGTTATTGGAAAATGTGCTTGTGCGCGACCTTCAATTCAATGTTGTCTAACTTTAAATAAAACCCATCATACTCTGATGTCTGGGAGACTTTCATCCATCCATCTTCTTCGTTCATCCGGGACCGGATCGTGAGGGCAGCAGTCTAAGCAAAGATACCCAGACTTCCCTCTCCCTGGTCACTTCCTCCAGCTCCTCTGGGGGGACCCTGAGACATTCAGGGAGGCGTCCAGGAGACATCTGGACCAGATGCCCGATCCACCTCAACTGGTTCCTCTCAATGTGGAGGAGAAGCGGCTCTACCCCGAGCTCTCTCCGGGTGACTGAGCTTCTCACCCTATCTCTAACGCCTGGTTCACACTCAGCGCAGAGCGCTGTGTGCACAACATGATGGTCGACAGGCACTTCTGCTGGAGCTTCTTTGTTTGATGTTTTTACCATCATGGGTAAATTAATAACCTAAAGATATTACCCCGTGTTTCTAAGAAGAGCTGCTCTCTGCCTCTCTCTTGTTGTTTAGCCCCACACCCCACTCTTGAGTCAGCCCACTACATTGATCTGTGTGTGTGTCTGTTTTGTGTGTGTGTGCGTACGTTCACACGTGTGTTGTGATTGTATGTTTATTTTCATCTCTCCAGCCTGTTTAGATACAAAACATGATCACATTTGTCAATCGCTGTGTTTTATTGTGAAAAATTGGTTATATTTTGAAAATAAACTTGATTTTCTCATGTATCTTGATGACATTTCCTGCCAGGATTGAAGTGGCTCACGCACAAAATAGACCAGACGCCGGAACCATCCACTGCACGGCGCGAGCCTTACGCATGACCCAGAGCTCATGACCACAGGTGAGCACTGGAACGGAGATCGTCCGGTAAATTAGGAGCTTTGCTTTGTGGCTCAGCTCTCTTTTCATCACAACGGACCGGCGCAACGATCGCATAACAGCGGACGCCGCTCCAATCCGTCTGTTGATCTCGCGCTCCGATCTACCCTCACTCGTGAACAAGACCCAAAGATATTTAAACTCCTCCTTCTAAAGCCTTGGGCACAACTGCCCGTGCGAATTTTTGACCCGTACGGGTCTGGGGTGGTTTGGCCCGTAGACCAGGCCCGTGACTGCCGCATGAGTTGTGGTCATTAGGACGGGAGCCTGCACGGAGCCGCACGAGCCCGTGCAAGTGGTCGTGTGAAAAGCTGACGTCAGTCTCGGGTGCGGAAGTACCACGGGCGTTGCTACAGACGCACATGCGCACACGGGCCCGTGCAAATGGATGCGCCGGCGCACGTGCGCGTGGTACTGGCGCGTGCGTGTGATACGGGCCAGCGCGCGGCTATAAAAAGGGCTGCGCGGGTCCCGCATCAGTCTCACTGCTTCACAGATCTAGAAGACTTCACTATTCAGCAGGACGCTCACCGCATCGCGACATCTCGCTGTGAGATGAGTGTGTGCTCCAACTCCTGCATCTCAGCTTGTTACGAAGCGGGGGGGTGGGGTGGGGGGTGGGTGTGCATGTGAGGAGCAGCGCGCTCTGCGAGGAGCGAGAGAGAGAGAGCGTGCCGCAGAGAGAGAGCGCGTGCTGCGGAGAGAGAGAAAAAGGAGAGAGAAAGGAAAAGGGGAGGGGCGCGCGCGCACATTAGCGTGCGGAGAGTTGTTCACGAGTTTGTCTGCGAGTTAAAGTAATAAAGTTCAGTTCCTCTACAATAGCTAAGTGTAATTATTCGGCTTCGCATGATCCAAAGAAGGGAAGTGAACCCCGGAGGAAAAGCAACCTTCGGCCCTGGAGAAGATCTCCCCTGCTCCTCGACTACGGTTGAGGGGGAAACAGAGCAGGAACGGTTCAACACAACGTACACTTGTGCATGGACCCGTGCATGCCGCAAGGTTTCACGCACGTCGCCATACAACCGGATGTACTACCCTTGTGGGACTTGGAACACGGGGAACTGATTGCACGGCTCGTAAGGGTGTAGTACGGGTGTTAGTACTGCTGTTAGTACGGCTAGTACGGCTCTTGGGGTTGATGAAAACAGCTACGGGCACGTACGGCCATTACGGGAGTGGTGCAGCCAGCTGCACGGGCAGAGGAAAATGGGAAAAAACCGTGGCACCCGCAGAAGACTTTGGTGCATGTCGTGCAGCCTCCCACGGGCCTTTGCGGAGCCTGCTACCTTTGCGGACCCGTACGGACCGCCGCACGGGGGCGGGAAATTCCGGCCCGTAGACCGCCCGTGGGAGCCCGTGCAGGCAGATGTGCCCAAGGCTTAAGGCAGAAGCACTCCACCCACCCGGAGAGGGCATAAACCACAATATCTAAAATGGAAAGTTAAGCTTAAGATCTCCACCAGTATCTGTTTTTATACCTTTCACTGCTTCAGCTTTACTACCATGAAATGAACTCACCTGCCTTAAAACGAAGGAAAAAAAGACTCTACAGCTACAGATAAAACTAGTCTTGGAAAAAGAATTTGGTGACTTAGTAGTTAGCATGCTTAGCACACTCTTTATTTTTTCTCTTTGAGAGGAAAATATTATAGAAATGATGGCTGTCACTCTGATCATTGCTTTCCCGTCAAGGATGAGGGGCTTTACATTATTTTAATGAAAATGCATTTGCCTTAACACTAATAGCAAAATATAAAAGCTAAATTATAAGTTCAGAAGGCAGATGACACTCTGCTTCCCCTTTGGAGGGCGCTACTGAGCTGGCAGGTGTTTGTTGCTTCCATCTTTTGATAAAGAAAAAGGCAGCTCAACGCATTTAGCTAGCTTAGGTTAGCTACATTCAGGGAGATCTACAAAATCATTTCTTTAGGAATTGTCTTCATGCAGGAAAAAATATACTGTAGATTGAAGACCGAAGTCCTGGCCTGTCTCACTCAAAACCTCAACAGCTATCTCTAAAAAATTTGATGTGATTTTAATCTTTGAAGCTGACAGCCAAAGGAGAATTGTAGAACTTGGAGGTTCTTGTGGACAACTTCATCAAAAAGACCAAAATGAAATCATACATTTGAATTCAGACAGGAAATTGTCTCACTTTTGATCTATTGTAAAAGTATTTCTAGTGGTCTTTTAAGTAAATCTCACGGTCTCCCACAAGCTTACAGTCCCTCACACCCCCAACTGAGCATTAGCCATGTAAAAAAATAATAATAACAACTCAGAAATGAAAATGTAATCTTAATTTCCTTTATATATGTCCTTCATCATGAGAAAAATGCAACAATAACATGTCAAAAACACCAAAACCATCATTTTCATGAGTCTTGAAGGTCTGTCCAATAAAAGTCCTTCCTGTCAACCTCTGCTTTGCTACACCATCGTTTAAAAGACACCACCACAGATTTGAAGTTGGAATAACTTGTTAACTCTGTTGTTCTTTGTTTATTTCAGTTTTCCCCTTTACAAGCCGTTCATTCCTTTCAAACCCAGAGCTAAACGCAGCTCAGCCTTCACAAGGCAGCATAGTTGTGGTTACAGTAATGTCTGCTCCTGTGAAACCAGCTTTGACTTTCAACCACCAAACAACCCCATTAAAGCCTGCAGAGAGGAAGGAGTCTGAGCTGCAGAAAGCTCCAGAGGATGAGGGGAACCAAACTTAACTTAATAAAACTGCCATTACCTGTAATAATGCTAGTGGGAATGCTTTTTGCTGAAATAAGTCGCTGAAGCTGCTTGAAAAATAATAAATTTGATAAAAGACTGGAAATTTGTTTAAAAAAAAAACAAACAAACTATAAAATAGCACTGAAGTTGACCTAAATTTCTGAAACATTTGTAGTAAAATTGCTTAAAGGGGCCATACCATGATTTCCTTAACCCTTTCAGAGTAAACTATATCTATATATAGGATGAGATATTACCTTTTGAACACTAAAAAACAAAGTATTTACGAAAGATTATGTATTTTTTGTGAGTTTTTTGCTACTCGGAAGTAAACCGACTCACAAAAACTGCATGTGGCTGCCGCCCGTTTCATGACGTCATCCTGGAGTTTTTTGTCTTCAAGAGTATCCAAATATTTTTCAAAGATGGATCCACATACCATATATTTGCCTTTAGTAATCCCAGCCATTGCTACACTGGTTCACAACACAAATACACTCGATGTTTACTCAACTGTCCCAAAATACTTAATGTGTTGCTTAAATTTGAGCTAAACTCCAGATTAGCCCAAAACACCTCAGTAGACGCCAAATTATCCCAAAAAGCTAGTACATCACTTAAATACTACTAAATAAACTCCAAAATAGCCTAAAATTCCTCAGTAAAGTAAATTTGTCAAAAATATTAGCCTGTTGCTAAGATAGAAGTTAAACTCTAAATTAGCCTAAAAAACTCTAGTAGATAACAAATTAGCCAAAAATATTAGCACGTTCCTAAAATAGTAGGTTAACTAAAATTTCTTTGAAAAGTACTATAAACAATGAAAACATGGCCCATGAATATATCTAAAGGCTTGTTTCTAATCGGTTTAAAATTTAAAGATTTTTCGTTCATTTTCTGTGACATATTTTATTCAATATTTCAAAAACTATGAAGTTTATAAATCTCAAATGATTGTATGAACATCAAAACTACAAACAGTAATGTCCTGATCAAGAGGAAAGTTGTGATACCAAGATTGTTGAAATCTCTGAAAGTGTGATTGAGTTTTTACGTGCTGAAAAACCTTCCGAATGTAGCAGGAGAATCACTATAGTTAATGCTGACTAAGCATTCACACAATTGCGTTCTTTCAAAGATGCATTTGTCCTTTGGCTGCCCTCATTTAATCCTCCACCTGTATCAATCTTCTGCTTCCTTATTCACACCAACCACGGCTGCATCCATGAACCTCCTCTTTGTCATTCTTCTATGCCTTTTTCCTATATTAGCTCCAACCTAAACATCCTTTCACCAACGTAAACACTCTCCAAACAGCTTCTCTGCATTTATCTCCATAACATCTACCGTGATCTGTTCCTCTGATGGATTCATTCCTGATTCTGCAAAGTTTTATTTTGCAATATTTGTGTTGATTCAAAAAGCTGACAAGATGATATTTAATTCATTTTTTTATTATGAGTGTCCTTCAGTGTCCTACTTTATTTTCCACCTTAACCACCGACCACTAGTTGGCAGCACTGCACACTGGGCCTCTTTGAACAGCTCTACACCGTAAAAAAAAACTAGATTCCTCGTCGTTTTTGGTGTTCTGAGACGTTTACAAGTTAGTTTTTACTTGGGATGGGTACTGAACTGAACCTCTGTGCCACGTTGCTGCCAGTATCATATAAAAACACGAGTTTTTAGACGCGAGGCCTTAGATAAGAACAAGTGAAACAATTCAGCTGTGTAGTGCATCATGCTTCAAAAAAATATTTTTAAAAAAAGTTCTGGTATAGTCTCGAGATATATATATCGCAATATGTATTGTATTGTGAGCTGTGTATTATGATACGTATCGTATTGCCAGACTCTTCCCGATACACACCCTGTTCCTGATTGTTGCTGGTCTCTCCCAAAGAGAACCTCAACATCTTCATCTCCTCTACCTCCTGCTCTGCTTCCTGTCTCCTAACATCATGGCTGCTCTCACCTCAGTCTTGTACATCTTTCCTTTCACTCTCAACAACACTCTTTAGTCAGACATCACACCTGAAACCTTCCTCCATACAATTCCAACCTCCTTGGACACGTCTCCAGCTCTTCTCCACATATCTGTTGCGCTGGACTGTAGACCATGAGGACTTAAAGAGTAACCAAACCAGGTAGTTGGAGGCTGACTCCACCCACAGCTGAAATTTAAAAATCCAGTCAGAGGGGCGGGGCTTGGGACCAGGACTGTTATCATTACTGGAGCTGCAGATCATGACGTCAGACTTCTAAAACTTACATGGTTTGACCAATCACAAAATTCAACTGTAATATATCAGTTCAACCTATTCCAGTTACCAGTTCAATAGTTTTTGACTCTATTTTGAAGAATTAAACAGTTTTATTTCACTTTGTCAAAAATTTGAATATAACCAACAGATAGCACTTTTAAAGCCACATTTAAATATGTCAACAGTCAAAAAAAGTTAATTTAGGGTTTGGTTACCCTTTAAAGTCCTCCACCTGAGATTCGTGTATACCTGAGTGAAGATGCTTGAGCGCCACAGGGAATGTGGAAAATGAAATAATTCATCAGTCTTTCAAGTTTCCATTCCTTAAGCCTAATTGTAAGGACAAGTAATTCATAAAAGTAAAGTTGAATGAAGTAAAAGAATAAAGTTACAATGTTTACTGAATGGGTCAAAGTCAGAATGATCTTTCAAAGTTCTTGACATTTTCAGTTTCTAAAGGATTTCAAGCTTTTCCCAATTATCTTCAATGTTTAGAAGAAAAGTTTCAAATATCGAAAAGGTGAAAAAGAAAATAACAATCACAAATTCCAAAAGTGTCACAAAAACACCTGAAAGCATGAAGAAGATCATAGTAGAAGATTTAGTTTGAATGTTCATTCCTGTCGACGGGACTTCACAAACCACAACAGCGAGCCAGAACCTCCATCATCCCTGTCTCTGTGGTACAGTCAGCAGACATTTGTCTTCACTTAACCCACTGTTTCTATTTAGAGAAGTCTGACTTCCTGTTGAGCTGCAGACTGCTTCCTGTTGATGGGTCGCTCCTGGGTTTGCTGCTGGGCCTCCTCCTGGGTGGAGGGAGGAGCCAGGGTGTCAGTCTTTCTAGATGTTCAAACCTCGTCACTCATCTCCTCCACTTGCAGAGGTTAACAGAACAAAGACAAAGCCTTCCTCCAACAGAGAACTTCTATCCATAAAAGTCATGAACAGCAACAACCATGGAGGAGTCCAGCAGTCAGGAGGAGCAAAAGCTGTTTTTGTCTATTTCAGAATCTGCTGAAGTTATGATGGTTGAAAAGTTCTGGTGTGTGTTATTTAAGCATCAACAGCAACATCTCAAAGGGTTAAAGGAGAGAATTTCAGTTACAAATGCAAAAAGTGTCAAGTATAGAAGCATAATGGGGTTGGGAACTGGATAAAGGGAGTTGAAGCCTTTCAGGTGGAAACATGCAGACAGAATAATGTCCTTTAAATGAGGCGGGAATGATAGAGCGCTGTCTATGACTGAAGCTGCTGTGACAGGAGCAGAAACTTCATTCAAGTCACCACAGCTGGACTGTAGCTGATAGTTATAGCAGGAACGGATGAAAAGCTGCAGGAACATGAAGAAGAAAGAATTAACAGCAGACAGAAAATTGGCTGCTATGGTGCTTCAATCCGATAATCAAATGATTATTTGCCTCTTCTATGTTACCTAGAAGTAAAAGATGCTGTGTGTCCATATCTCTCCAGTCCGGGTCACGAGCCAAGTGTTGTCTCATCTCCTCTACTTTCTTGATTTTAAAGTTGCTCACAAGCGACTTTAATCACCAACCCACTGCACCAGACAGACGAGAGAGTTAACCTTGAAGAACAGTTTTGAACATTTGGACTGAGCTCCGAATCTGACTGATTATTTCCAAGGGAATTCAGTGATGGAGACGCGAGGAAATAGACTTCTGAATTGAGGTGCCAGTGCATAATCTTGATTGACAGCGTGCTTAAATTAGGAATCTGTGGTGCATATATATATATTTCCATGGATAGCATTCTACAATATGAATCGTCAAATGTCATCTACTGATAAATGACGAGCATCACTCTGTGTTATATGTACATTCATTCTGTTGATTTTGTTGCTTTAACATTGAATCAATGTAGACGTGCATTTATTATGCATGATAAGGTGACATGGATAATCTACTTGTTATTCGTGGCATAAAACATTGATTGAGAAATATGCATCTGAATGGCAGTGCATCTTATTCTCTGATTGTTACTAATCTATTACTTTGAACAATCCTAATTTGCATATATCTATGCATAACAAAAAATACAAATTTACAAAAATAATTGCAAAAATACAAAAACTGCAATTTACGCAATGAAAAGCCATTTACACAGTGAACAACTCTATATAACTAATTCACACAACAAAACAAATCTTTTTAAAATACGCACGGATCACCTCTTACGCACCCACGGACGCGCTCAAAGCCTCGCTCAAGCTCTTAAGCGACTCTGTATATGGTAGTGTGTATTCACAAATATCTTGATTTTCCGTTCTGATTCGGGATGCGTTCAAGCTGTGCGCATGTATAAGATCTTTTCTGGAATATTCTTATTTTAAAGTATAAGTGTTTCAAAAGCGCTTATTTAACTTATTAATTATTATATAATTTTAAAAATTGGAAAAAATTAATTTACAAATTATTATAAGTTTACGAAAATTTTTAAGAAAACCTTTATGTCACAGTCACCAATTACAATCTAATAGTGAGTACTCTTTTCACGTCACAATTCACGTGATGCGTTCATGAGCGAAGCCTCTTTTCTGGAAATTTAGTATATGGTGAACGAGCATCCTGATATTCAGCATCACGCATTACCATCAGAACATGGAAATATGCAATTTGTGATCAACGTGAAAAAGAGTCTCAGCGGATAGATTTGTGCGCATACTCATAGGTGCGTGCGTGCGTGAAGAGGTGATCCGTGCGTATTTTAAAAAAGATTTTTTTGTGTAATTAGTTTTAGGCTGTTATAATTTTGATTTGTGCATGTGTAAATTGCATTTTGTATTTTTTCAATTTTTGTAATTTTTTTACTTTTGCAAAATGTATGATATTAGACATAATCGAGAATTGTGCATGCACAATCCAAAGTTATGCACAGTAAGCACTGATCAAGAATTATGCATGCACCAATCATATATATGCACGCACAGATCCTAATTTAAGCACAAATCAAGAATTATGCACGCACAAATCAGAGTGAGTCTATTTTCTCTCCATATTAGTGCCTCTAATGGATTGGGCCCTGTTGGAGCTACAGGCTAAGCTAACACCGATTTTGGAAGATTTCGGAAACGCAAACGAGGAAACAGGATAATAACGCGCACAAGATCTCGCCTCCAAGAAGAATGCACGACAATGATCAACAAGTACGGATGAACAATGTGATTCTCACGGGACTCCAACTACAACCCCTAGTGCGGCCTGGTGCTACCAGCGCTAGCATGGATGCTAACGGAGCTATGATGGATGCTAATGCAACCGTGGAGGATCAAGTTGGAGTTTTTCTTAAGTATCTGGGACCCAATTATTGTTGAAGTCTGTCATCCGCTTCCTCGGAGAAAGAACACAGATAAACCAGTGATCCTGATCAGGTTTGTGAATTGAAAGCACAAGATAGCTCTGATGAAACAACGTAAACAATTAAAAGGAACAAAGGCGTTCCTTAATGAGCATCTTTGCAAATATTGCGCTGATCTGGCAAAACATGTGAGAATCCTAAGATCTAAGATCTCAGATCCATTCGACATGGATCCAGAACTCCAGAATCTTTGTCAAGCCACTCGGAACCGCCAGACCAAACGAAGCCTCTGGAAATAAAATCCATGAAAGACTTTGAGAACTGTGGGATTACGCATGTTTGAACCTCTAATTAAAGCAAAATGTAAATTGTGGACTCATGAAACTGTTGAAACCGAACTCAGACCCGATTCTTTACTTCAGAACTCGAGCACAATTTCCCTAAAATGAGACCTTCACAGTCTCTCAGTCATAACGAGGATGGTTTACGTGGCCTTAAACTTGTTCCTAAACAGAGACATAGCACTGATTCTGCTCCAATTTTTGATAAATACAATCTGCTCTAATTGTCTTTTTAAATGAGAATATTTTGAAGTTTTTTTCTCCATTAGTAAATCATGATTTTTACTTAGAACTTTTTCATTATAATAATCATTCTTTGATAAATCCAAGCTGTTCAAATCGACTTTTTTAACTAGAGTATTCTGATATTTTTTTCCTGCAGTAACAAATGAAGTTGTTTACTCTTTACTACTTTCTGAATTATTATAATCATTTTTTGAGGATTACAATCTGCACAAATTGTTTTTTTAATGAGAATGTTTAAATTATTGCTGATACTAAATATTAATATAAATGATTTGTCTATGGATGTTTTTCTTTTTTTAATTCTATTACATCAACGATATTAATGATCTTTTATAACCTGAAACTTTATTAATATTTGATATTAAGTCCTGAACCGGATATTGATGATTCATGTAGAGAAAATGGTATGGTCGAGTTGGGGTGGGATTATATAAATTCGCTTCCTTCCACTCCCTTTCAAGCAATCTACTTGTGATTGATTATGTGATGTTATTTCTTGTATTATAAGCTGATTGCTTGAAATAAACCATTTCATTCATTCATTTGTAATACAACAGGAATTTACTTATATATAACAAATACATTGCAATATGTGGATAGAAAACTAATTTATTTGTATTGATTCATACTTATTTAAAATCCATAGGTTTATTTCATAGACTTATGAACTCATGACTTATGTTTATCCAAAAACTTTATTTCAGATATGTTTCAATCTTTGTTGAAAAAAAATGTTTTTTTTGGTTATGTTTTTGTTAGGCAGGAACTTAAAGGAGCCCTGTGTCTAAATCAACGAACACCTGTTTAATCTGGAATTTATTCAAGACAGAAAACAACTGGTATTCTGCCACTAAAATAAAAGTTTTTTTTTGCCTATCAACCCTAGCTCCGTGGAGAAATTGAGCGTTGGTGTTAGACTGGGGGCGGAGCTGTCGGAGCAGACTCTTCCTGAAAGAGGATGTCTCATTCTGTGACATCAACATATGAGGACTCGCTTGTTTTCATGGGTATGGGAGGGGCTGCTGTTGATCGAGCAGGATTTTAGAGGGTTATTCAGAAATGCGTGAACAAATTAAAATACTACTTTTGGGTTCTTTATAGCGAGTATTGAACAGTAAAATGCACCATAAAGCTCAAAAGTTTTTTTTTTTTTCATGGTTTAGACCTTTAATGTATTTTGCATTATATATATATAAATATAACTAGAGTGCCTTTTTAAACGTATGACTCATGTCATATGATATTGTGGGATATAGTATATTACATTGTATATCAGTCAATATAATGTTGACGTTTCAGGATAAATTACACTACACCGCACAGTATATTACCATAGAGAGAAGAGGAATATACTTTCCATCGAGCTGACTTTGACAGGCGACCGTAAATTTTATATCAATTTTATATTAAAATTCATCTTTATCAAACCACGACAGAGAGAATAAACATTCCTATTTCCTAAAATTGATATAAAATTGTTTTGTCATCTTGAGGGGCAGTATTTGGGGCAGGGTACCTGTCAAAACCAGTTTGATTGATGGAGTAGGGTCAAAGGTCACCTGATGGAAAGTATATTCCTATTCTCTCTTACCATATGTAATGGAAATATTACAGTATTTTAATATTCAAAAATGTGTACTACTTTTTATATATGGAATATAATGTTCATAGATTGTTGCTCAATATTTTAAGTTCTTTTGTTTGGTTATGGTGGGATGAGTCATGGAAACCATGAGGTCTCCTGTTCCTCTGAGGACATCTATGGAAACTCTTATGGAGCTCTGAATGTGTTCCTCTCTGGAAAACAGGAGCTGAATGCAGCCTGTGTTCACGCTTTCCTCTGCAGGACTGATCTCCATACACCAGTCTTTCTGGGAGCAAAACTGGAACAGCAAAATACGTTCTAAACGAACGTTCAAAATCTTTAAAATACTTTAACTTTTCACCCATCAACATGATAATTCCAGCAGATTCAGAAGGAGAAAAGCAGCGCTAACAATTAAAAAAATTACAGTGAGTCAAAGAAGATAAACACTGAAGCTTCTATGTTAAAAAGGTTTTAAAAAGTTGAAATAGTAGTTGAAATCTCATATCAACTACATAAAAACTAAAATAGCAAAAACAATAGCACTGTTATATAAGGTTAAATGGTCACTAGACAAAAAATCATTATACCTCATATATAATTCACTGATTGTACCATACCTGACATACTGCATAGAAATTTGGGGAAATGCTAACAAGAAATCAATAAATTCAATATTTGTGTTACAAAAACGAGCAATAAGAATCATTACCAGGAGTAAGTATCTGGATCCATCTACACCTCTGTTTATAAAGCTAAAACTACAGAAATTTGAAGACTTGGTAAATCATTTCATATTAAAACTTATGTACAGAGCACATCACAGAAGTTTACCACTTAACATACAAAAGAAGTTTGAAAAAAGAAAGAGCAATTATAACCTAAAAGGGCATGACATTTTTAAAACCAATAAATTTAGAACCAAAATGAAGGAAAAAAGTGTTTCAGTGCAGGGTATTAGATTATGGAATACCTTAGAAAAATCTATAAAAGAATCTCATTCAATTATTACTTTTAAAAAAACTGTGAAAAAACAAATGCTCACATCATATGAATCAAACAGTCATTAAAAACGGGCTTAATGCTTAATGGGAAAGGAAGGAAAAAGAGAAAGGAAAAGAGGGAAAAGAATAAGGGAACGGAAAAAAAAAGGAAAACACTACTACTTTTTGCCCTACTATTTTTGGTGTTTGTTACTACTTGCTTATTCTGTTGCATAATTTTGTTGTTGACTGAAATTATTTACTGACTGGGTTAAATGGGGCAGAGATAATAAGTTTTCTTCTTTCTGTCCCTTTTCATTTTTTTTTTTTTTTCAAAAACCAAGATTACTGTAAAACTCCTTTTGTGTGCTTTGAAAATGAAATAAATAAAATGAATGAATGAATGAATGAAATGAAATAATAAGATGATGACACCTCAACAAACACTACACTAACATTAACTGCAGATACGTCCATCTGCATTGTGCAGCCCCTCCACACAGCTCCTCAGAGAGTACAGTAGACCTTCTCATGCATTCTTCTCTGCTCATGCCTACAACTCAGGAACAGACTCTGACGGGCATCAGCAGAGACAGATGAGCTCTAGTAAGGAGATAATATTAAATGGCCAATATATTATATGGCCAATATTATTTGAAACCCAAATAAAACAAATTGAAACAATATTGGTGTTTGGCCCAAAAAAGTAAAAAATAAAAAATGAAGTAAAGTATCCGAAACTTGGCTGAATCACGTGACCACCCGACGAAGATGGCCGCTTTAAAGAGACTCTCCTGTTAGCCGTGCACAAGAAAAGGATATCTCGCGGAAATTCCTCTATAATTCAAGTACTTTGTCTACATTTATGTCGACCTCACGTGTAGCTAAACAGTGTGATGTTTTCAATCCACCGCTTACAGTATGAAAAAGCCTACAGCACCAGAGACCGCCGAAAGTAGCAAAATGGCGGACATAGCAGATGTGCTAACGGAGCTAAAGTCACTCCGTACGGAGTTTGGACTGAAGCTAGATGGCATCAACAACAGCCTCGGAGAACTTACTAACGCTATATCGGCCCTGGAAGGGGAAGCGGCTGAGGTGAGGCGAGATGTTTCAGCGAACACTGAAGGCGTGAAAGAATCAGAAGAGCGAGGAGCGGCGGAGGAGGAACTCGAAACGGTGCCAACCGAAAGGTTGGCGGGATTACCTCGATGAAATCTACTCAGGCGGAAGACGGGCGACCTGGAGAACCGCAGGAGGAGGCAGAATCTACGTTTGTTTGGTCTCAAAGAAGGTGCCGAAGGGACGCGGCAGCTCACAGAGTTCATCCGGGAAATGCTGCTGAAGTGGCTGGGTCTCGGTCCGGACGGAGCGCCGGTTCTGGAGAGGGCACACCGCAATGGCGGCGGCTGGATCGAACAGACACAGAGCCGTCCTGATCCGGTTCGGGAAGTTTCAGGGAGATGGTCTACTGTGTGTCATCACAAAAAAGATCCAGCACGATGGAGCCAACCTCGTCTCTGTGCAGGATTTCTCCACGCAGGGAGTTCAACACGGCCAGGAAGCGTTTCTCCGAGATGGGAATATTCCGTGGATTTCATGTAAACCCCTGCAGGCTGAGAGTGCTCCATAACGGGAACATCCAGCTCTTTTCTTCTCCGCGGGAAGCCGAAGAGTTTCACCGAGACCTCCAGCGAAAGGAATAAACGGCGTTCTGTGCAGGTATTTGATGATTCATGATAAATGGGGCCAGAAATGAGTATCTAAAGGTTCAATGAAAAAATGTGCGGGAGACATAACTAAATGCAATACATAAGTGTGCACGGTTGGTGATGGTGATGGAGGGAGACTGACGTTCAGACTCGGGTGGATTAATGTAAACGTGGATCAGTGACGCTCAGGTACCCGAGGACACTCTGGACACACGGGTCAATGTTCGAGTTCAAAGCACTCCAGTTTGAGAGGAGTGGGGATGGTGGGGAGGGAGAGAGGGGTTCTATATCTGGCAATGTAAGTTTTTTATTTTATTTTATTTACTTTTTTTTTTTTAGATATTGTTACCAGTGGTGCTTCCCACATTCTATAGATCGACAGTATCCACCGTGGTTTGGAAATGTTCTTTTTCTTTATCTTATTTAAAACATTAATATTTTCAAAATAAAAATTACCAATTGGAATGTCAGGGCATTAAGAGAAACTACTAAAATAAAACAAGTTTTCAAAAGAATCAAACAATTTAAGTCACTAATAATATTCTTACAGGAGATACATTTAAGAGAAGCAGAAGTTGATAAATTAAAAAAAAAAAAAATGGCCTGGTTGTATTTTCTGTGCGCCATATACTAACTATGCCAGAGGAGTAGCTGGACTTGTCCCGGCTCACACCACTAGCGTTAAAGCTCCGGTGTGTTGCAGGAGCGATCTAGCTACAGCCGACGGCTCATATTAGCTGCTGGTCGGCTGCAGCCACAGGCTCTGCTGCCGACCTCGCAACACTCCAAACTCACACATGTTCATGCTAAACTCCCCTTTAATCGCTGCGGTTCAGCTGCGTCGTCCGTCGAAATTTGAACCAAATAAAACGGATTTGCAGCCTGACCGCAGACGCAGGACGTGAACGCCTGCAGTGGGATTTCCTCTCGCACTTTTAAAGTTATGGAAAGACTGCGGCGTTCGCATCGGAGCTTTAACGCTAGAGGTGTGAGCCTGGGGCAAGTCTAGCTACTCCTCTGGCATAGTTAGTATATGCCATACTATACATAAATTATTATGCATAAATCACTACCATTTCAAATTATGAATGTAATTAAGGATAAATATGGACAATATGTTATTGTCCAAGGTAGCATAGTGACACATAGATTATATCTAGTTAGTATCTGCGGTCCAAAAAAAGATAACCTGGGATTTTTTCTAAACTTTTTCCTTACTCTAGTTGTCTTACAAGGTACATATATTATTGGTAGCGATTTTAACTGTACATTGGAACCAGCAAAAGATCGCTCCACTAAGCTTGATCCAACCCATGGCCATACTAGGAAAATACAATTGCAAACATACAGTGACTTGGATTTGGATGAGATATGGAGAAAACATCCAAATATAATTGAATTCTCCTGTTTCTCTAGTACCCATGTTATATACTCGCATATTGACTATTTTCTTATATCTTTTGGACTTATGACGGCAACAAAGGACTCTTGGTATGATAGGATTGTCATAAGCGATCATGCAGCTATATCAATTGAACTCTATGTAGATACGTCTATTTACAACTTTAATCGGTGGAAGTTTCCTATTGAGCTGTTGCGTGACCCAAAGTTCACCCTATTTGTAGAAGAACGCATAAATATTTACTTTAAAATTAAGCGTGACAAAACAGATGCTTGTACTCGATGGGAAGCATTTAAAACATACATTCGAGGAGTAATTATAGTTGGTCCCAACTTAGAAAGAAAATAACTACCTGTAAATGAAACAAACAAAGGGGACTAAACTGAAAAGGCCCGACCAGAATCAACCATCCTGACACATTGGGGAAGCTTAAATAGACAGGGGCAAACCATAATGGATACATGAGGGAGGGGGTAAAACTAACCAAACATTCGAAGAAATTAATCTATGATTGCAAATCGGAAAAACTACAAACTAAAAACATTTGAATAATCAAAATATTCTTTAAAGAATAAACGAAACAATTTCCTGTAAAGAAGTAAAAAATCAAGTCCATTAGGACTGTTGGTAATCCAGTGTCTTGCAGTGTAATGTCTCAACTCCTCTGCTGATAATTATGGGTGTGGAACTCAGAAACTAACAGAAGCAAATTTCACTTAAAACAATTACATGTGGATGCCCATTATTCATTTATCTTAAAGACACAAAGCAATAGTGAATGTTTTCAATAAAAAGAAATAAATACTAACACTAACATGGTTCAAGGTTCAACCACCACAACAGGCTTGAACAACGTTTTGGACGCGCGGTTTGTATGCAATAAAACTCTGCTTTTTAGACCCCTCTTGGGACAACTTCAGACTATGATAGTACAGGCTAAACAGCCATTTTCTGACCGTAATTATCACAATTCTCAGAGTCAGTGAACGCACCAGGACTGAAGTTACTACCCTCATCGATTTTGATTGGTTGTTTTCTTGTTAGCCCCGCCCCAATACGCCACAACAGGGCCAAAAGTTTTGAAACTGAAATTTTCAGAATTGAAAATGGAAAAGAGAGTTGAAAGTGAAAAAAAGATTTGAAAGAGAAAAATTTAGAGTTTTAAAACCTAAAAATGTTTGAGGCCGAAAAATAATTAAGTTGAATTTAGAATAGATAAAAGTTTTGGACATTTTACTTTTTTTTTTGGCTAAACACAAATATTTCTTTCTACTGGTTTACTTGGGTTTCAAATAATTCTGGCCCCATTTTAGCTCCATACTCCAGAGTCCTTCAGTTTAGACTGACTCAGCAAAAGCAGGCAGGAAACTCGTCATGAGCGGCGGCTTGTTCGGATTGGAGAAAGTCCTGCAGAGGAAGGAGAAGTAGAAGCGAGCGTGACTCTTCCAGGAGAAGCGATTGCGCAAAGGATTCCTGCTCAAAGATTTTTCAATGCTGCAACCACATCCTGGCTCAGAAGAAAACTTTCCTGACAGTCAGAAACATGCAGATTCTCCAGAACGGGGAAAAAAAATCCTGGGTGAAGAAAGGCCCTGATGGAGCAAAATGTCTGAAAGATTTAGGGACAGACAGAAATCCAGACCACAGAGGATTCTGGTGCCCCCCCAAACCCATACCTGTCTGTGTCTGAGCAGTAGGGGGAGTGTCTCCTCAGATAAATGCTCCTCGTCCTGCTGTCAGTAAATCCACATCCAGAGGAGGCTGGTCTCCTGCATGTTCTGGATCCTGACAGCCACAGAAGACGGAGCTGCAGCCTCCACCCACCCTCAGAATCACATGCTCTGTCCCTCCCCAGCGCTCCCGTCCACTCAGCTTCACGGTGGCGACACAAGGCTCTTATTCTTCTGCTGAAGAAACGCAGACTTGTTCAGAGAGGTCCACCTGAGAGCGGACGTCGGGTCAACAAGACGCTGAAGTCAGGACCGGACTTTTTCCTGCAGAAAAGTGTTTTCTGCTGTCACAGAGGAACTTGTGTCTCAGGTTTCCCCCAGAGCAGAGTAGAAAGAGGGCTTTGACTGTGAGCGAACGTAAAGCCGGGCTTGTTCAAAGCCCCACAGCTCCAGAGGAAAGGCTCCTCACCAAAATACTGAGGGGCTCCTGATTCTCAAAGCTTTGAAGCCAAGAATCTTTTTCTCTGGTTCTCAGTGTCTCAAAGACACTTCATGAGCTCACAGTGATGCAGTCCTGTTTCTTTCACTTGAATGAACTGAGCAGCTGGACTCCTGACTGTCCAGGATGGGTACTGAGCTTGAGCATCAACATGTGCAGTGGTTGTCTTAAGGCAGGGGTGTCTGGCTCAATCACAAAAGGGACCAAAATCCAAAACACACTGACCAAGACCGAACACGATAAACTTTTATTGAGCTTTAAAACTGTATTTTTAACATAATTATGAACTAGATATATAGCATTACCTGTAATAATGCTAGTGTGAATGCTGCAAACTGAATTTGGCCACTGAAACTGACAGCTGAAAACGCTGAAGCAGATAGAAAAGTAAAATGTTCGGTTTATTATTAGGTTAGCTAAAACATATAGCATGCAGCTGAAAAAATGACTAAACTCCAAAACAGCCTAAAAAAGCCCTAAATTAGCCAAAACACCCAGGATGTAAAATTTTGCCTAACTCCAAAAGAGCCTTATAACTTTTTTTTTTTTAAAGCCTAAATTAAACAAAAAGCTAACATGTAGCTGAAATATTAGCAAAACTCCAAAATAGTCCCAGAAACAAAAAAAAAGCCTAAATTAGCTAAAACAGCTAACATGTAGCTCAAATATTAACAGAACTCCTAAATAGCCTAAATCTTAGTAAACGCCACAATAATCCAAAAATCTAGTAGAATGCAAATTTTTAAAACTTTAAAACCATAACTTTTCAGAATAAATATGAATAATAAAGATGCAGGAATATTATTCCATAATAAGTTACCCTATATCTTAAATCATTTAAAAAAATTTTATTCCCCACAAAATTATATTCTGTTTAATTTATATTAGTTAGAAATGACGGCCGGGTCGGATATAATTACCTGGAGGGCCAGATGGGCTTTGACTTTGACACGTCTTAAGGTTTAGTCACAACTGCCCTTACGGGTGGATTTGTGCTGTCTGGGGGTGAAAAATAAGCACATCTGTGCGAGCCATGCAGGTGGTCCATATGTTATTTTAAAATCGTAGAAAACCAGTGGGGAAAAAATGTTTATGCACATTGTTTTCTACAAATGTGCTGCAGGTGACTTGTGCTAAAGAGTGAGTAACGCAGAGTTCATATCGCAAACAGAAGCGCCGCAAAGCAGAGTCCCTGTGCACTTTTTTTTGTCTGTTTATACAAATGGGTCTTTAAAAATGGTCTTTAAATTTTTGTTTAATTCATTCATCATCATCCATTCATCCTCTTGTCTGCTTTGTCCCTATCGGGGTCGTGGGGTGCCAGAGCCTAACCCGGCTACTGATGGGCGGGGTTTACCCTGGATAGGTCACCAGTCTGTTGCAGTGCCTCAATCACACACACATTCACTCTCACTTTCACTCCTAGGGGCATTTTAAAGTAACCAATTAACCTAAATGCAAGTTTTCTGTCTGTTGTCTGGCCCTACGAACAAATCTGGCATTTACTGACCAGTTGAACGTTTAAGTTCTAAATTAAGAAACAGCTGAACTTTGACTAATCAGGGACTGGGATTTGTGGTTAGGTGTTCATGTGTGGCTAACAGACCGGCGACCTGTTCGAGGTGTACCCTCCCTTCACCCTCCAGTAGCCGGGTTGTACAGAAAACATGAAGTACACACCAGCTTTTTGAAATAAAATGTAACCAGAGTACATTTTAGACTTTGTTAAAGTGGCCTTGTTACTGTCACACCCTGTCTGTTCTCATTAGGGGCGCCGGGCAAGGAGATCCACTGCTGGGGCTTTTTGTGATGGTTGGAATGGGAGGTGGGTGGAGTAGCAACAGGGATTATGGTGATGCAACACAGCCTGAAAGTCTTATGTGTCGTTTTGACATCCATTTATTGAAGACAATGTAATGTCAACAACATACAGACCCACGATTGTCACATACGAGTACAAATGAGCCATAAACCTTTCTT
Organism: Oryzias javanicus; assembly: GCA_003999625.1. Classification (NCBI taxonomy): domain Eukaryota; kingdom Metazoa; phylum Chordata; class Actinopteri; order Beloniformes; family Adrianichthyidae; genus Oryzias; species Oryzias javanicus. The sequence goes on along the minus strand of CM012449.1, from coordinate 6,505,216 downwards.
TATATTTGTCCTCCATCATCAGAAAAACGCCACAAGAACTTGTTGAAAACACCACTTTCACAGGACTGGGTCTATGAAAGGATTTGAATGGGAGGATTTTGGCCGATCTTCCTGACCCATGGACTGTTTTCTGCATTCTGGATTTAAACAACATACAATGTGCCCAGACAGACTCACAAACACAGCTGGGATCCTGTAAATATATGAATGTGGTTGCAAAGAGCACTTCCTTAAAATGAAGGGTGTGTTTGTCTTTTTAAAAATAGTAAACTATATTAGATTGCTGTCTCCAAACCTTAGTGCTCTCAGGTCCTGACGTGGAAAAACTTCCCTCAGCTCTGGATGCCTGACATTCCTGCAGGGCTGGAGAGGATTTATCATAATATGTGTAAAGTACACACATCTATCAGCCTGAATCACACAGCTGGATTGCTGGATATAAACTCCAGAGCTCCACAGCGCTGTCCTCAGAGCTTTGTCCTCTCAGAGGCGTAGCTTTGGGTCCATTTGTTTGACAGCTCTGACGGTTGTTGAGCGCGCTGCTTTGTGGTCTTTGTTTGCCTTGTGCACGCTCCTCACACGGACTTTATTTTCAGGAACGTATAGGAAGCGAGTCACATGGTTCCAAAGACATGACCCGCTCTGAACCTTCAGAACCCAAATTCGTCTGCTATGCTCTGAAGATGCATTCAGAACATCGCGACATCTCTACGTTGTCCAGCTTTGTGACAAGTTTATAATTTCAGTTCCAATTTTGGGTACTTTCTTTGCTGCTCAAACAAAAACAGGAAAAATTCTAATAATAAAATTCTAATTTCTATTAATCTGATCCAGTTCACAGACTGTAAAATGTATCTGTGAAATAATGAGATTGTTAATATCATCCAGTGTTACATGGATTCTCCAAAGGAGAAGTTCTAAAATGTTCAGGTCATTAACATTGTAAACATTGTTCTGCTTCTCCTCAGTTTGGCCACTAGGTGGTGATTGCTCTATAACATTACACTTTATACCAGAAGAAAACGAAGGTATGGAAAAAAAACCCCTGATGTTTTAGTTCACAAATTGTTACTTTAAAAAATATTGAAAGTGAAATCAGTTGACAATTCGTTGACTCGTGGTGATGGAGGGTGTTCCTTTTCATTCAATGAAGTTCCAACTGTTTGAATATTGATCACGAGGGTGTAATTAGTGCTGTTTGTGCCCAGCTGCTTCAAGTCTTTAACATATTTGAATGATGCTGTGAAATAAATATTCATCAGAATCATAGAGAAATATTCACCAGATTTGCATCACTTCCACATTTCACAGCAAGCCTCTTCCACCTGTAGATGCATGAACTGGAATCAACAGCTCAGCGTGAACACCCTATGCTAAAAGCATAAACACTTTTAGTGTGTTTGTGAAGGTGTGACACGTGCCCAATGAGTACGTGACAAACAACTAGAATTTAGAGAAGCTGCCATGTCTCTGATGCCTTTAGGTGTTCCTGAGATTCAGATTGCAGGAGCTCTCTGTTAATCTGCTCCTCAGAGTTCATGTCAGCCTTCCTGTCACGCTGCGTCTGTCACAGCTGGGGGGTTGCTGCTGCTTCCCACCAGGAGCTGCAGTAGATCCATCAGGACAAACGTGTTGGAGCTGCTGCTCTGCGAGATCATCTCCTCCTTTAAGACAGAGGACTGCAGAACAGCACTGCCCTCTAGAGCCTGCCTGGAGCTTCTGCAGCCTCTTTCTGTGGTGCGCTGAGTTCATTCAGTCTGAACCAAAAGGCTCAGCCCCCACTGGATCCAGCGTTGTTGAACTGCAGGGGAATCAAATGGTCACAGGACTCAAAAGTGACAGGAGTCAGTAAAGTGAGGACCATTGACTGTACAAGGAAGAACTGGACCCTCCTTTCGTGTTCCAAATAGGAAGTACCAGTGGTTTGCAAGAAGGCCAAAGTCCCATAGACTTCCATTGAGAAACAGACGGTTATTTCTCAGTCGTTGTATATGTCAGAGTAATCATTCTTCCTCTGGTGCTTTCTGCACAACATCTTCTTACTAATACTAATTTTTATCAATTTTTTTTTTTACTTATCACAAGCTATTTGAGTTATAAATTGACTAATCAGATGCCTGAATAAACGTAAGTGGGTCTGACGTGGAACAACTGAGGCGTTTGACAGATTTTGGGTAGCCAATGGCAGCAGACTTCATCAATGTGGTCCGTGAAGACCTTTTAACATCTACTTTACAATTCAACAATGTTCCAATCATTGCTGTACTGTTGTTTTCCTCAATGGAATGTACAGCAGATGTAGAAGCAACAAGAGGCGCATGCAGGGGTGTAATGGATCACGCAAAATCTGTGTTCCGTACGTATCAGAGGCCACGGTTCGGGACACGTGTGTGCCGTGGACCACTCCAACACCCACCCCCCACACCCGCACACCTCGCGCTAGCATAATCTAAACCAATACTACGTTCACATCGAATGGAATTTTCGTCAAATTCCTGTAAATCCTCTTTGTTTAGACAAGCCCTAAAGTATCTGCTTCATGTTTATCTTAAAGTCTGTTCACCTGAAGCTGCGTGTGGGAGGAGCTTCCGTCAAAAACTTTTCTCGACTTCATAATGAAGGACGCAGATCGAAAGATATCAGGTTTATTTAATTTTAACAGCTGAATATAAGCTTCGATACACATTTCCATTACTGGGTTCAAAGAATCTCCCAGTTAAAAGCAGCAACTGTCCCGCACAGGAAAAAGCTGCTTCTCCGTTACGGACTCACCGGTGCCGTCATCGAACGATTGTATGGCAAGCCAAAGATGTCAAAAATCACCAGCAAAAGCGGGCACGGAAGTGCCATGTTTTTATAGATAATTATAATTTAAAACATTTAAATGTTCCCACTGTTAATTTCAATAAAGCAATTGATACCAAAAAATAATTGTGACAGATTTGGTATTTTCAACACTATTTTTAATCATTCTTTTCTCTCACGTTTTTGTAGATTTGGTCTAAAGACATGTAAATGTAATCAGAAACTACACGTTTTAGCATTTTATTTGTGTTCAAGTTTAAAGATGTTTTGTTTTAATAAATAGGCCTCAATGACCAAATGTTGTGATGATGCATATGTAAATATTGTGTGTGTGAAGTACCTTAAATGCTTATTAAATATATTATTTAAAGCGTTTCCGAAAAATAATTTAACTTTTATATTGTTTTTTTTTCTTATAGATTCCATGACTCAGCTACGACTCACAGCAACTCAGACCGATCGCTGTCCATGGGTTGCAGACGTTGCAATATGACGGTGGACATATCAGGAAGTGACGGTGAAGGTGGTGGCCTACTTTCGAGAGAGGAGGAGGTAATGCTTTTCCAGCGGGGGACCTCACGGCTCTAGATGTCCAGTCTTAATTATGCCACGGGGACAACATGCAACACATGTAGGAAAAGATGACTACAGAGTAGGGTTGTGCCAAAATATCGATATTGCGATATATCGCGATATTTAGTCCCACGGTTGATTCTCGATGGGTTCTCACCAAGTATCGATATTATATTTTCATTTTACGAGGCTGTTGCGTCTGAGTCGCGGACAGGAACTAATGCGCAGGCACTCGCGCTGCGTCTGACTTATTTTCCCGACGCACGGACCTCATTCAGGAAAAAAACACCGGCGAGATACTGGCTCGGTATTGCCTGTATAAATCATGTCTACCTGTTCTCAATTATCATCCAGCTGTAGAAGAGGCAGCCGGTAAGAAGTGAGTTCGTCTGAGCGCTAGAATGGCCGCAATTGGTTATTTCCTGTTTGATCGGTGCACTGTGGGAACGAGGCGCGTGCTTTGTAGTTGTTTGTGTGTACTTAAGGGACCAGTCGGAATTTTCGCTTTCATGCACTGATATTTACCCTGCTGGTGTACGTGTAACTTTGTTAAATTTATGGTGTAAGGTTTTCAAATGAACGTAATAACGTTTTTGTGGAGTCAATGTGTTGTGGAGTTAATGTGTTGTGGGGTCAATGTGTTGTGGAGTTAATGTGTGGTGGCGTCAATGTGTTGTGTTGCGAGGATAATGTGTTGTGGAGTCAATGTGTTGTGTTGTGGAGCTAATGTGTTGTGTTGAGGAATCAATGTGTTGTGTTGCGGGGTTAATGTGTTTTGGAAGCAATGTGTTGTGTTGCGAGGTTAATGTGTTGTGGAGTCAATATGTTGTGTTGCGAGGTTAATGTGTTGTGGAGTCAATATGTTGTGTTGCGAGGTTAATGTGTTGTGGAGTCAATATGTTGTGTTGCGAGGTTAATGTGTTGTGGAGTCAATGTGTTGTGTTTTGGAGTCAATGTGTTGTGTTGTGGAGTCAATGTGTTGTGTTGTGGAGTCAATGTGTTGTGTTTTGGAGTCAATGTGTTGTGTTGTGGAGCCAATGTGTTGTGTTGCGGAGTCAATGTGTTGTGTTGCGAGGTTAATGTGTTGTGGAGGCAATGTGTTGCGAGGTTAATGCGTTGTGGAGTCAATGTGTTGTGTTGTGGAGCCAATGTGTTGTGTTGCGGAGTCAATGTGTTGTGTTGCGAGGTTAATGTTTTGTGGAGGCAATGTGTTGCGAGGTTAATGCGTTGTGGAGTCCATGTGTTGTGTTGCAGGGTTAACGTGTTTTGGAGTCAATGTGTTGTGTTGCAGGGTTACTGTGTTGTGGAGTCAATGTGTTGTGTTGTGGAGCCAATGTGTTGTGTTGCGGAGTCAATGTGTTGTGTTGCGAGGTTAATGTGTTGTGGAGGCAATGTGTTGTGAGGTTAATGTGTTGTGGAGTCAATGTGTTGTGTTGCAGGGTTAATGTCTTTTGGAGTCAATGTGTTGTGTTGCAGGATTAATGTGTTTTAGAGTCAATGTGTTGTGTTGCGGGGTTAATGTGTTGCGGAGTCAATGTGTTATGGAGTCAATGGGTTGTGTTGTGGAGTCGATGTGTTGTGTTGCGAGGTTAATGTGTTGTGGAGTCAATGTGTTGTGTTGCGAGGTTAATGTGTTGTGGAGTCAGTGGATTGCGTTGTAGAGTAGATGTGTTGTGTTGCGAACCTAATGAGTTGTGGAGTCAATGTGTTGTGTTGCGGGATTAATGTGTTGTGGAGGCAATGTGTTGTGTTGCTGGGTTAATGTGTTGTGGAGTCAATGTGTTGTGTTGCGAGGTTAATGTGTTGTGGAGTCAATGTGTTGTGTTGCGGTGTTAATGTGTTGTGGAGTCAATGTGTTGTGTTGCGAGGTTAATGTGTTGTGGAGGCAATGTGTTGTGTTGCGAGGTTAATGTGTTGTGGAGGCAATGTGTTGTGTTGCGGTGTTAATGTGTTGTGGAGTCAATGTGTTGTGTTGCGAGGTTAATGTGTTGTGGAGTCAATGTGTTGTGTTGCGAGGTTAATGTGTTGTGGAGTCAATGTGTTGTGTTGCGGTGTTAATGTGTTGTGGAGTCAATGTGTTGTGTTGCGGGGTTAATGTGTTGTGGAGACAATGTGTTGTGTTGCGGGGTTAATGTGTTGTGGAGTCAATGTGTTGTGTAGTGTTGCGGGGTCAATGTGTTGTGGAGTCAATGTGTTGTGTTGTGTTGCGGGGTCAATGTGTTGTGGAGTCAATGTGTTGTGTTGTGTTGCGGGGTCAATGTGTTGTGGAGTCAATGTGTTGTGTTGCGGGGTTAATGTGTTGTGTTGCGGTGTTATGTGTTGCGGTGTTATGTGTTGTGGAGTCAATGTGTTGTGTTGCGGGGTTAATGTGTTGTGGAGTCAATGTGTTGTGTTGCGGAGTCTGTGTGTATCGGTGTTAATGTGTTGCGGAGTCAATGTGTTATGGAGTCAATGGGTTGTGTTGTGGAGTCGATGTGTTGTGTTGCGAGGTTAATGTGTTGTGGAATCAATGTATTGTGTTGCGAGGTTAATGTGTTGTGGAGTCAATGGATTGTGTTGTAGAGTAGATGTGTTGTGTTGCGAACCTAATGAGTTGTGGAGTAAATGTGTTGTGTTGCGGGGTTAATATATTGTGAAGTCAATGTGTTGTGTTGCGAGGTTAATGTGTTGTGGAGTCAGTGGATTGTGTTGTAGAGTAGATGTGTTGTGTTGCGAACCTAATGAGTTGTGGAGTCAATGTGTTGTGTTGCGGGGTTAATGTGTTGTGGAGTCAATGTGTTGTGTTGCGAGGTTAATGTGTTGTGGAGGCAATATGTTGTGTTGCTGGGTTAATGTGTTGTGGAGTCAATGTGTTGTGTTGCGGGGTTAATGTGTTGTGGGGTCAATGTGTTGTGTTGCGGGGTCAATGTGTTGTGGAGTCAATGTGTTGTGTTGTGTTGCGGGGTCAATGTGTTGTGGAGTCAATGTGTTGTGTTGCGGGGTTAATGTGTTGTGGAGTTAATGTGTTGTGTTGCGGTGTTATGTGTTGTGGAGTCAATGTGTGTTGTGTTGCGGTTAATGTGTGTTAATGTGTGCTGATGGATGATGTGTTGGATGGAGTTAATGTGGTTGGGTGGAATTGTTGTGTTGCGGGGTTAATGTGTTGTGGAGTCAATGTGTTGTGTTGCGGAGTTATGTGTTGCGGAGTCAATGTGTTATGGAGTCAATGGGTTGTGTTGTGGAGTCGATGTGTTGTGTTGCGAGGTTAATGTGTTGTGGAATCAATGTATTGTGTTGCGACGTTAATGTGTTGTGGAGTCAATGGATTGTGTTGTAGAGTAGATGTGTTGTGTTGCGAACCTAATGAGTTGTGGAGTAAATGTGTTGTGTTGCGGGGTTAATGTGTTGTGGAGTCAATGTGTTGTGTTGCGAGGTTAATTTGTTGTGGAGTCAGTGGATTGTGTTGTAGAGTAGATGTGTTGTGTTGCGAACCTAATGAGTTGTGGAGTCAATGTGTTGTGTTGCGGGTTAATGTGTTGTGGAGTCAATGTGTTGTGTTGCGAGGTTAATGTGTTGTGGAGGCAATGTGTTGTGTTGCTGGGTTAATGTGTTGTGGAGTCAATGTGTTGTGTTGCGAGGTTAATGTGTTGTGGAGTCAATGTGTTGTGTTGCGGTGTTAATGTGTTGTGGAGTCAATGTGTTGTGTTGCGAGGTTAATGTGTTGTGGAGTCAGTGGATTGTGTTGTAGAGTAGATGTGTTGTGTTGCGAACCTAATGAGTTGTGGAGTCAATGTGTTGTGTTGCGGGGTTAATGTGTTGTGGAGTCAATGTGTTGTGTTGCGAGGTTAATGTGTTGTGTTGCTGGGTTAATGTGTTGTGGAGTCAATGTGTTGTGTTGCGAGGTTAATGTGTTGTGGAGTCAATGTGTTGTGTTGCGAGGTTAATGTGTTGTGGAGGCAATGTGTTGTGTTGCTGGGTTAATGTGTTGTGGGTCAATGTGTTGTGTTGCGAGGTTAATGTGTTGTGGAGTCAATGTGTTGTGTTGCGGTGTTAATGTGTTGTGGAGTCAATGTGTTGTGTTGCGAGGTTAATGTGTTGTGGAGTCAATGTGTTGTGTTGCGAGGTTAATGTGTTGTGGAGGCAATGTGTTGTGTTGCGGTGTTAATGTGTTTTGTTGCGAGGTTAATGTGTTATGGAGGCAATGTGTTGTTTTGCGAGGTTAATGTGTTGTGGAGTCAATGTGTTGTGTTGCGAGGTTAATGTGTTGTGGAGGCAATGTGTTGTGTTGCGGTGTTAATGTGTTGTGGAGGCAATGTGTTGTGTTGCGGTGTTAATGTGTTGTGGAGTCATTGTGTTGTGTTGCGGTGTTAATGTGTTGTGGAGTCAATGTGTTGTGGTGTTAATGTGTTGTGGAGTCAATGTGTTGTGTTGCGGGGTCAATGTGTTGTGGAGTCTATGTGTTGTGTTGCGGGGTCATTGTGTTGCGGAGTCAATGTGTTGTGTTGTGTTGCGGGGTCAATGTGTTGCGGAGTCGATGTGTTGTGTTGTGGGGTCAATGTGTTGTGGAGTCGATGTGTTGTGTTGTGTTGCGGGGTCAATGTGTTGTGGAGTCGATGTGTGTTGTGTTGTGTTGCGGGGTTAATGTGTTGTGGAGTCGATGTGTTGTGTTGTGTTACGGGGTTAATGTGTTGTGGAGTCGACGTGTTGCTGGGTTAATCTGTTGCGGGGTTAATGTGTTGTGGAGTCAATGTGTTGTGTTGTGGAGTCAATGTGTTGTGTTGTGGGGTTAATGTGTTGTGGAGTCAATGTGTTGTGATGGTTGTGGGGGCGGAGCTTAGGATTTGTGACGGGGCGGAGCTTAGGATTTGTGACGGGGGCGGAGCTTAGGATTTGTGACGGGGGCGGAGCTTAGGATTTGTGACGGGGGCGGAGCTTAGGATTTGTGACGGGGGCGGAGCTTAGGATTTGTGACGGGGGCGGAGCTTAGGATTTGTGACGGGGGCGGAGCTTAGGATTTGTGACGGGGCGGAGCTTAGGATTTGTGACGGGGGCGGAGCTTAGGATTTGTGACGGGGGCGGAGCTTAGGATTTGTGACGGGGGCGGAGCTTAGGATTTGTGACGGGGGCGGAGCTTAGGATTTGTGACGGGGGCGGAGCTTAGGATTTGTGACGGGGCGGAGCTTAGGATTTGTGACGGGGGCGGAGCTTAGGATTTGTGACGGGGGCGGAGCTTAGGATTTGTGACGGGGGCGGAGCTTAGGATTTGTGACGGGGGCGGAGCTTAGGATTTGTGACGGGGGCGGAGCTTAGGATTTGTGACGGGGGCGGAGCTTAGGATTTGTGACGGGGGCGGAGCTTAGGATTTGTGACGGGGGCGGAGCTTAGGATTTGTGACGGGGGCGGAGCTTAGGATTTGTGACGGGGGCGGAGCTTAGGATTTGTGACGGGGGCGGAGCTTAGGATTTGTGACGGGGGCGGAGCTTAGGATTTGTGACGGGGGCGGAGCTTAGGATTTGTGACGGGGGCGGAGCTTAGGATTTGTGACGGGGGCGGAGCTTAGGATTTGTGACGGGGGCGGAGCTTAGGATTTGTGACGGGGGCGGAGCTTAGGATTTGTGACGGGGGCGGAGCTTAGGATTTGTGACGGGGGCGCTTTCTTCTGTTCAAGTTCAAACAACTTTATTTATCCCCGAGGGGCAATTCTATTTTCAAGCTGACACTTCCTAATTAATAAAAGCTGATGTGAGCAGGACTGACTTGATACAAATTCCCCTTTTTTTTTCTTTTTCTAAAAAAAAATAATTTTTTTTAAAAAAGCATTTTGAGAACATAAAATAAAGATTTGCATTGTTCCCATTTCACTGCACACTTTAGTACCAGTTTTCCAACAGCTGAATTTCTTTAAGTCTATGGATTTTGACTTCTTGGAGCCAGCGAGTTCTTCCTGTTTGGAATTTGTCTCTCAGTCCAGTTTTCATTTGCAGTCAATGATATGGATGGTCCTAAGTGAACCTCCATCAGTTCCACCGCCTTGCCAGTCATGTGGAAACTCCTCCAGATGTCAGTAAGAATTCTGGTGTGTAAACTACCAACCTGCAGCTTCAAAGTCGAGCTCTCATTTGCCTGAGGAAGAGGAGGCATCTCTGCCGCAGTCTGATGTAATTATCACCTCACTGTCAGCACAAACAGACCAACAGAAGGCCCAAAACTGAACTGCAGCTGCTATTGAAGAACAAGTAGTTCCTCTCAAAACCGGTGTTTAAAAAAGACATTTCTCTCCAAACAATAAAATGTGAGGTTTGATTTACAAAAAAAAAAAATTCTCTTTTTAAACAAAATTAGGATTTTCAAGAAAATATACCAATACTTTTATTGATTATTGATGATTGTTTAGTTTTATTTTATTTCTGGTTGTTTAATTTTTTTTTTTACCTTCAGGTGAAACTATTATTTTGTGTTTCTTATATTAATATGAAAGTTTTAAATAAATTATTTTTTTTTTTTCAACTTTCGACTTTTTTTTTAACATAAAATGTTATTTATGAAAGTAATATTATTGTAGCGTGGGTGACTTGTATTGAATGTCTGTGGTCGTGTGGCAGAGGGTGACAAAAAAAATCAGACATCTTTCTTCTGGAGAACATAGTTTTTTTCAGATCTGAGAGCACAAACTTTACTTTATGTTTTCAGTCTTTACAGTTCCAAAAAGATATAAAATAAATAACTGAAATAAAATTGAAAGCTGATTTTGGAATGTTCTATTTTAATGACAAAAAGTCTAGACCCAAATTTGATTCCACAAATTAAAGTCTGGAGTTTTTCATCTTTTGCAGTTATCTGTCCATCCATCCCTCCATCTATCGTTCCGTCCGTCCATCCATCCATCCATCCATCCATCCATCCATCCATCCCTCCCTCCCTCCCTCCCTCCCTCCCTCCCTCCCTCCCTCCCTCCCTCCACCCACCCACCCATCCATGTTCAGAGCTTATATTCTGGTTTTCATTCAGAGTTAGGGGAAAATCTTAACAGCTATTTAAACTTTTTTTTGAAGGTTTACATGTTTCTTCTTGACCTTTATGGGGGACGGTGAAGGTTCCCTGTTTACGGTCTTCCAATTGTCTCACAAAACCAAGTGCAGCTGAAATGGATTTTCCAGGAACCCAGATGGCAATGTTGGGAAAGCAGGCAGATAGTCCTACCTTGAATCTGACTCTTTTCATGGCTGAATCCAGGAAGAGCTGGCTGAGCTAAGATGAGACATTGGACAACCCTTTCAGCCCCACGCTGCTGGACTTTTAACCTTCTCCGGCCGTCCTGGGACTCTGAATCCAGCTCCAACATCCAGAAGCTTCAGCGGAAGCTCCAAAAGCTTCTGTTCAAACATGCTAAAGACAACAGTGCCTGAGAGCCTCAGCACGGCTCATCTGCCTGCTTGTTCACACGCAAACAGGACACGCCCTCTTCCTTTATGTCCACGGGGCTGCGTCTGACCCCCCCCAACCAACAGAGAAAGCCACATGTGCCGGCTGCCCCCTCCTCCCACCAAAGCTTGACCCATCACCAACCACCCATCTGCTGCTTCTCAATAATTTCAGTCTGGTTTTCTCCCCCTTCACAGTACAGAAACAGCCCTGGTAAAAATCACCAATGATCTCCTCGTTGCTGCTGATGCTGGTTTATTCTTCTTCTGCTTGATCTCAGTTCTGCCTTCAAAACCATCTCACACCCCGTTCTCCTGGATCGACTCGGTGCCATTGGTCTTGTCGATACACCACACGACTGGTTTAGTCCTACCTTTCTGATTGTGCTCAGTTCATTCAGTTAAAATCCTTTCATCCAACATTCCTGTTTCAACAGGTGTGCCCCAGTCCTGGGACCACTATTGTTTATTACTTATCTTCTCCCCCTAGGTTATATTTTCGCAGACGTAAAATCCACTTTCAGTGCTACGCGGATGACACAAAGCTCTACATCTCGTTCAAACCTAACTCTACGCTTCCACTTTCTTCCCTCACCAACTGCCTTCTTGAGGTCAAATCTTGGTTCTCTTCAAATTTTCTTAAGCTTAATAGCAATAAAACTGAGCTTCTTTTAATAGACACAAAATCCAACTTAGTAAAATCCATAACTTGTCCATTCCATTTGACACGGCCTCCATTTTTCCTCGCCTCAGGTTAAGAGTCTGGGTCATCCTCGACAGCTCCCTTTCTTTCACCCCCATGTCAACAACATCACCAGGTCTGCAAACTTTCATCTAGGAAACATTCGTCGTCTCCGTCCATCCCTCAGTCCTCACTCTACAGCCGTCCTAGTCCACAGCCTCGTCACCTCCCACTTAGATTATTCTAATTCTCTTCTTTTTGGTTTACCTCAAGAAAGGCTCCATAAACTACAACTGGTCCAAAACTCCGCAGCTCACCTTATTTCTCAGAATCCCTCCTCCCATCACATCTCACCTGTTCTTCAGCAGCTCCACTGGCTGCTGGTGACATCGGATCATCTACAAAATTCTCCTCCTGACCTTCAAAGCTCTTCACAACCTCGCCCCACCTTACCTTTCGGACCTCCTTCAAGTTGCCACCCCTGCCCGTTCCTTCAGATCTTCCTCCTCCCTCCACCTGGTCGTCCCTCGTGCCGCCTTGTCACCATGGGGAGCAGGGATTTTAGCCCCCCAGCTATGGAACTCTCTCCCTTCCAACTTACAGGACGTGGACTCGCTCCCCAATTATAATTGTAATCTTAAAACTCACTTATTCCAACTAGCTTATCCATCCTGATTTGCAAATCATTATTTTATGCTGTATTTTAACTGCTTTTGTTGCTCTTTTAACTGTTGTTTTTTCCATTTTTATATTACTCTTTTACTATTGCATAAATCTGTATGTTTGACCTTGAGTTCTTTGAAAGGTGCCCAACAAATAAAATGTATTATTATTATTAACTGTCCTCCACCACAACCACCTTCCTCTTAATTGAGGAACTGAAGTCCAGAAGAAAGTTCAGGGGAGGGCTCCATTTTTAGAGCCAAACAGGACAAAACTCGTCCCTCCAAGTGTTTTATTTAATTATATTTCTTTTAGTTAAATACTTTAAATATATTTTTATCTCTGCTTATTTTTGTACTATTTCTTAGCTTTAAATGCACAACACTTTGTTCAACTACGGTAAGTTAAAGCCCCATCAAAATTGTGTGACATTAAATATGTGCTACCAAAGTAAGCAACAACTGCTGATGAACAGAGCAAATAAACACAACAGTAAACGTCTGTTCAGACCCACAATCCTCTATCCTATGCACCCCTTGACTGACTTTCTTCCTTCGGTTTGGTTTGAAACAAAAAGGAAATAAAGCTAGGACATTGCACAGCATACAGCGGAAAACATAGTTATTTGCTCCGTTATAGATTTTTGTAAGTTTGCCTGACTAGAAAGAAATTAACAGTCTGTCATCTCAATTAGGCCGGACCACAAAAATGTGTGTGTGTGTGTATATATATATATATATATATATCAGTGGTGGGCCGTCAGGGCCTGCAAGGCCTTCTCTGCTGGCCTAAAAATATCTGAATCACAGACTGATATTAATCATGTTTTGTCCGTGAATATGTATTCAATAATTCCAAATTGTCTGTCCGCTTCCTTTTATTGCTAACCCCCTGGTTGCGCTGCTTCCAGACGTGCATTTTCATTTTGAAGCATTTAGCCAATCACATTTCAGCTCTATTTGTTGCTAGGGTCAAAGAAATCTGCCCGGAGGCCTTCACAATCAATTCTGCGGGCCCTGTAGCATAAAATAAATGTTGAGCAAACTGTTGCTTCAACCAATCAGAGTTGGAGTTGGCGACACCAAGGCCCTCTAGCAGGCGTACGGAAACGTCAGCATTTTCACAGGCGTTGATTGGATAGTCAGAGAGTGTACCAGCCAGAGCTAGCAAACTGGATCTGTATCGAGCTGTACAAGCAAATAGAGGATTTGATAGCTGTTCTGTCAACCCACAATGGATGAAGGAGGAGAAGAAATTGATTTGGTGGCAGACTTGCTGTCAAAACCATTTTCAAGACGGACTTTTCAAGAAAAGCTGGAAATTGTTGAACAAGGTCGGGCAACTCCGAAGCTAGCAAGCCTGTCACAACCGGGGAAAGGATTTGTCCGCCATTTTCAGTCCACTAACTACGAGCTCCGAGGAACGCTGTAAATTGTATTGCTGGGAATGCTTGTTATTTGCCACTGATCGGCATGGTGTTTGGAGCCACACTGGAGTTGTGAATTTGTCTTGCCTTACCAAGGCAGCAACGAGGCATCAGCGCACCGCCGGACACTTACAGAAACGGCGCTCTCCAAAACTTTTGGGGAACCAGAGTGGATCTACAGCTGAGCGAGCAAGTGCGCAGGGAAATGGAGCTGCACAATGAAAAGGTGAAGAAAAATAGGGACATCTTGAAATAAATGATAAGAAAGAAGCAAGAAGGAACTTTCATTTTGGGGGACATGATGAGAGCGCTGGATCCACAAACACAAACTATTGCCTTATTTCCACCGAGCGGTCCAGAGCGGACTGGATCGGACTTGAATAGTCCTGGCATTTTGAGTGAACATTTCTGAGGGTTGGACCATGAAAGCCCATACGGGGTGTAGACTGATGACGTAGTTGCGTCTCAAGAGAATCTGCAACAGCTGACTCAGAAACGCAGGGAAAATGAAAAAGATGACCGTAGGATCTGGGGCTGCTCTGCAGAACAGTCTATTGTTCTGAATTAAAAAGCGGGAAAAAATCTCTTCATGTTGATCAACACTCCAATGTTCTTCAATAAATGATTTTAAAGCAGATCATAAGTGTTTTCGATGAGTTTGGATCGATAACGGACATTCTTCAGCCGCGGGGGTCGAGGACACACAGAGACGGGAACTGGTGTGTGTGTGCGTGTGTGTGTGTGTGTGTTTGCGCGCGCACGTATCTCCGGTCCGTGTGCGCTCCGCGAATAAATGTTGGATTGATTCAGACGGAGCACTACTGAAGGCCTAGGTGTGAAATGCACGGCCCGCCACTGATAGATATATATATATGTGTATATATATATATATATATATATATATATATATATATATATATATATATATATATACATATATATATATGAAAATGAGAATATTTCTCTTTGATCTTCATAGAAATTAGTCCGTAAAAAAGTAATCCTAACAAATTTCAAAAATATAATCAACATCCTGTCCTCTCCTGTCCCTGGTTATGAAAAGTTACCTTTTTCTTTATCTAGTTTCTTCTTCTCCTGTTTTTTTAATTATCTCATTATTTTTCTAAATTTGGTACCAGATGCTTTTGACCTTTTTTGTCAATCTTTTAGGAGTTTTTTCAAACTTCCCCGCCAAAGGTGTCAATTAAACTAATTCTCACCTCAACATATTTCGTCTTCACCATTTTTATTTGGCCATTTCACACAAATATAATTTTTTTAAAAATCCATGAATTTTATATATCTGTTGTAAAATGTGTGTTACATAATGTCATGGTATGACTGACTTAAAATAATTTACATAGTAGATTCCACCTCCTCCCCAATCCGTCCACTTCATTTGGGAGAGACCCACAGTTGAAATGACCCCCCCACCGTGTGCAACCGCAGGGGGTTCTTATTTGCTGGTGTCATAAAAAGCCAACGCAGTTTATTTATTTATTTCTTTTTAATTGATTAATTAAAGGATTTCTGGAGTTTAGATAGGGAGAAAGGAGGATAAAAACCATGTTCTATGTGGGTCTTAATCTGTCTGGCCAGATGGAAAAAAATCATGCCTTTCTGATGTTATTCAGCGGGCCGGACTAAACGTGGTCCTTAGGTAAGCCAAAACAGCTATCATGTAGCTGAAAAAAATAGCCTTAAAAACAGAAAAAAAGCCTAAATTAGCCAAAAACAGCTATCATGTAGCTGAAATATTATCTAAACTCCAAAACAGCCTAAAAACATCTTAGTAAATGCCAGAGTAGTCCAAAAAGGTAGCAGAATACCAATTTTTTAAACTTTGTAAAAATAATTATGAATAATAATAATAATAATAATAATAATAATAATAGAATTAACTAACTCAATCTTTAAATAACTTTCAATATTTTACTCTCCATAAAAATATTTTGTCAAAATTATACAGGTTAGAAATGAGCGCAAGATAACATCGGTCCATTAATAACAATAAAATAAAATTATCATATAATTTCAAACCGGAATCTTTCCTGATAGAATGAAAATTGCTAAGGTAATTCCATTCCACAAAGTGGAAACAAACCCATTTTTAACAACTACAGACCAATATCTTTAATTTCTCAGTTCTCAAAAATCCTTGAAAAATTATTTGTTACCAGACTGGATGAATTCCTTGAGAAAGAAAACTCACTGGACAATAGCCAATATGGTTTTAGAACCAAGAAATCAACAACTACGGCGTTAATGCAACTAATAGAAGAAATAGCCACTGCAATTGAAAACAAATCCAATTTAGTTGCCGTCTTCATTAATCTTAAAAAAAAACCTTTGACACGATTGACCATACAATTATTTTAAGGAAACTTAGTTCATATGGGTGTCAGGGTCGGGATGAGGACACAGGCGCAGAAGCAGGATGTTCAAACGAGAAAGTCTTTTTATTTTCTTTTTCTTTAGCCCGAAAGGCTGGAAAGCTTGTAGAACTCAGGAAGCATACAAAACCATCTGGCAACGAGTAGGGGAAGACAGGCAACTTGTAACAGAAACAAAACAATCAAACACAGGTGCGTCCAATAAGATGGCAGAAAGACCAGGTGGAAAGAGAAAGGAAATCAACCTGTAAGACAGGGGGGTGAAAGCAAACAAGTGAACAGAAAACCACATACAGCCCCAAACCCCACAGTGGGATCAGAGGATTGGCTCTTCGATGGGTTTATAGTTACCTAGATAAGAGGCAACATGTACAAATAAATGACTCAAAATCTAGTTTATGCAATATAAAGTGTGGGGTACCTCAAGGTTCAGTCTTGGGTCCAAAATTATTTATCATTTACATAAATGACATTTTCAGCACATCCAAATTATTAAAATGTATATTATTTTCGGATGACACAACTTTTTTTTATGAGGGAACAAGTTTAGTTGACGTTATTAAGGTGATACGAGTAGAATTAGAAAGGATAAAAGTATGGTTTGATGTTATGTGAAAAATCATATTTTATGTTATTGAGTAATATAAAAAAAAATTATGATTCTGCAAACATAGGTGGTACCAGCGTAAAAAGGGTAAATGAAATTAGGTTTTTGGGTGTAATAATCGATGACACTTATCATAGGAGCCACATATTGGTAGTGTAAAAACAAAAATAGCCAAAGGAATAGCAATGTTACATAAGCTGAAATGGTCCCTAAACCAGAATGCAT
The DNA here is from genome assembly GCA_003999625.1 of Oryzias javanicus. Classification (NCBI taxonomy): domain Eukaryota; kingdom Metazoa; phylum Chordata; class Actinopteri; order Beloniformes; family Adrianichthyidae; genus Oryzias; species Oryzias javanicus. The sequence continues at coordinate 6,488,442 of CM012449.1, read as the reverse complement.
TACATTTGCTTATAACTCTCTGATCGCTCCACACCTTCAGTACTGTGTGGAAATTTGGGGCACTACGTTTAAAACTTATTTAACTTCAATCATAACATTACAAAACAAAGCAATAAGAATTGTTACGGGAAGCTAATACCGAGATCCGTCAGGACCACCACTCAGTTACTTGAAAGTTTAGTAACAAAGTCGGTTATAATATACTCAGACTTATGTACAAGACACACAGGTCATTGTTACCCCTTAATTTACAGGTTAGATTCAATAAAAGACAAATATCAACCCTTCTGCTCTCTTTGGAGTCCAGATGACTCCAACCACATATTTTGTATGCGATTTCTTCCATGACAAATGTGGACAAAGGTGGACAGAATTTTATGTCTGCCATGGACATTAGTGAAACTCAAAAATCAGTGGAAAAAAAAAGTTCAGCGCACTGTCCAGATGACCCCACTCTTAATGTAAACAAGCTAAGGAGAGCAGAAGGGTTACAAGGACATGCAGTATTTACAAAACCAAAATTTGTGAGCAATCAGGAGATGTCCTGTCAAGGCCCTACTCACCAATTTTAACCGCACCTTGTAGTACACACACCTCTAACACCTCAAAATATACACTCTAACAAACAAACACGCATGCATCACACAAGGAAGGTGGGACTTTCGACCCTCTGTCCCCTACCCCATCCCTGGCGAGGGGGGATGGAAACCCTCGGCCTAGTGGGTCTTGTCTCTTGGGTGCCGGTCTCCTGGGCTCTGTGACCTCCTCGCCACGCTGGGAGAGGGATCCCCAAGATCTAACGGGGGATCAAACTACATCGGAGCCATGGGGTGTCCAGGTCTCGGTGGTTCGGGTTCCGGTCCCGGCCCTCGAGAAATGGGCCTCTCCGGGATTCCATCAGTGGGTGTGCCTGGTCGGGCCTTGTTAACATCATTCCTCTGGGACCCTCGTTCCTCTTGGGTGTCTCTCTGCTTGGCGGGGGTGGGCGGCCCCTTCCCGGCTTGCCCCTGGACCTCCCGCGGCGGGCGCGGGTGGACGTCTGGAGCATAGAAGCGGGTCATCCTGGGGAGCTCTGGCTCGTGCCTGGGGTGGGGCGGGGGATGCTCGGCGCCTCTCTGGGGTGTGGGGCCTTGTGTGTGGGCCCTCTGGGGCGTGGTGGGGGATTGCTGCTCTGGCTGGGCGGGGGTCCGCGCTCTCTGTGCTCCCGTGCCTTCCGGCTCTCGGGCGTGGGGGCCTCTGCGGTGGTCCCGCGTGCCCTGGTCTGGGTGTCTGGCGGGATTCTGCGGCTGACTGGTTCTCTCCATGGCTCCATGATGGGTGTTGGAGGGCCCGTGCTGCTGCTGCCGCCCCGGTGGGGGGCCTTGGCGTGGGGATGGTCGGGCTCTCTCTCCTTCTATACATTCCATCAACATTCACATCAGCAAAACACTCACTCACCTGAGCACAGGTGTCAGCTCACCTCGCACTAACAGAATGTGTGATGGAATGAAAGACTTTATTTGTGTCAGCTTCTATGATTGTGTGTGAGCTGCAGTAGTATTGTGTACATTTTTGACAACTTTAAAGGTAAAGATTATTTTAGCCAAAAGGTATGTGTGTAACTGAGTGTGTGTGTAGACAGGCCCCGCCCATTCCAGATTGTTATTTAGACCTGGTTGTTATAGGATGTTACTACTCTGTGTTACTTTCTTTGTTCTCTTAACCCCACTCTTTTACACCCCCCCCCCCCCTTTGTTTCCGTCCAGTCCAACGAAAAAAAAAGAAAAAGATACAACATAATTAAAATAAAGTTTAGCATGAAATACAACAGGGGTTTATTAAGTATAAACCCCTGTTGGGACAATAAAATCTGTCCAACGCAAGAGGCTCTCAGCCCGTATCTGCTTGCTCAGCTGTTGGACAGGACAAGTAAGAGAAAAAAAAAAAATACAAAACCAAAATTTCGAACTAGTTTTGTAGAGATCTGTCTCAGTGTACGGTCCCAACATATGGAATCCACTGGATAAGGAAATTAAAGATATAACAACAATTGCTGCTTTTAACAGAGTTATCAAGGAGATGTTCAGCAAATATTAGAGATAAGTTGTAGAAAAAAAAATTCATAAATCTTGTAGAGTTAATGCCACTGGACATAGTGTAGATAAATAGAATTAGATGAGGGTTTGTTTAGATAACTGTTTATGTAAATGTGTATATATTTTTGTTTATACATACCTATTTTATACCTAGCTGGATTTTTATGTTAATTTCTTTTTGTTTGATACATTCTGATTGAATTTGGTTAATTAAGAAATTGGGAGGCAGATAATATAAGTTTTCTTCTTTCTGCTCCTTTTCATTTATTAACTGTTTAACTGTTTTTTTTTTTTTTTTAATTTTTAATTTTCCTTGAAAAAGTGACATTTAACACATAGAATCCCATAGGTGCACTCTTGCATTTTCAATTGATTTGAAACAAACAAAAAAAAAAAAAAAAAAAAAAGAACAAAAGAAAAAACAACCAAAACAAGCAAACAAAAACAAGATCAACAGTTACCAGAAAGAAAAATAAATGGAAGAAAATAAATGGAATAAAAATTGAGGGGGGGCAACCACATCAAATTCCATAGAAACTGTCAATGAGGGAAAAGAAAGAAGAGAAAGGAAAACTCCTAGGAATAAGTCAATTCGTGTCTGGATAGGATGATCTTGTATAGCTTATCCATTTTGCCCATTGTGCGTTAAAAATATCTGCCTGTACTTGAATTGAGGCAGAGAGCCTCTCCATTGTGTAGATTGTGGTGTAATGGCGATCCAATCTTCTGTTGTTGGTGGTTCCTTGGAGAGCCATTTTTTGGTGATTGCCTTTTTGCACGTTGCCATCAGGATGCATAATAATTTCTTATCGGTCTTAGTAAATTCGTCACATGAACAATAACAAAAATACATAATTTCAAACAAACATGGAAAGTCAATCCTGAAAATACTCTTCAGATGAGTGTGGACCCCTGACCAATAGCCCTGAATGGCTGAACAGCTCCAAAATATGTGGAAGTGGTTGGCCTTCTCGCTACCACATCTCCAACATTCATCATTGGTTTTGTAATGCCTTTGTTGAGCAGGTGTAATAAAGAATCTCATAAGGTTCTTCCAACAAAATTCGCGCCACAAGTTCGACCTGGTTATTGTCCACTGAACCTGACAAATCTTTTCCCAGCTTTCTTTGGAAATAGTTATGCCGCCTTCCTTTTCCCATTTTTTTTTCACATATAACGTGTTCTGACCACTACTGTCCATCATACTCGAGTATAGTTTAGAGATAATTTTACTCGGTGGCTTGGATTTTATTAATGATATAAATATTTGCATAAACTTGTGTTCATCGGTGGGTATTTTGATGTTTTGGTTAAAATAATGTCTCACCTGCAAATATCTAAAAAAGTCTTTTGAACCTAGATTATGTTTTTTTGTAAGACTATCAAATGATTGAAATGCCCCCTTGTGAGTAAATGAAGAATAATCTGTCAGCCCTTTGTTGATCCATATCTTAAATACATTGTCTAGTTTGTTTGGTGTAAATTCAGTATCAAAAGCACACCATCTTAAAATCTTAGAGTATTCCTCCAGATGACACATTTTTACAGTTTTATTCCAGGTGGAAAGTAAAGTAACTAAACTTTCATTTGTTGTGTCTATATTATCTTGCAATTTAATGTCAGACATAAGTGCTGATAATGGTACGTCGTTTTGATGTTTTTCCTCAAGTTCTTTCCATCCCGCTGTGTAATTTGGAGAACACAAACAAACGAGTGGTCTTAACTGCGCCGCAAGGTAATATTTTTTAAAGCACGGGAGACTCAATCCACCTTTATCCTTATTTAATTGTAAAGTTTCATATTTAATCCTTGGTTTTTTCCCTTTCCATATATAACTTTAAATTAGTCTATCAAGCTCTGCAAATTGTTTTTGGGGTATAGCACATATCAAGGATTGAAATAAATAAAGAAACTTCGGGAGGATACTCATTTTGATTGATTCTATTCTTGAGTATAGATCTAGGAAGGGTATCAGTTTCCATCGCTGAATGTCAGATTTTATTTTTGTGTAGAGGGGTCCGTAATTAACTTCGAACATCTTATTAGAATCTCGATGTATTGTAATACCGAGATATTTAATGCTGACTGCGTCCCATTTCCATTTATATTTATCTTTTAATGTATTTGGCGGGTCATAGGTCTGTTTAACTGTTTTATGTGTATATAGTATATATGTTGTTATAAATAAAATGTTGTTATGAAATAAATAGTAAGAAAAAAAAATGATCTGGAGGGCCGGATAGAATTACTTGGAGGGCCGGATCCGGCCATGTAATTTAAAAAGTGAATTCTAATGCAAATTAACAAATAATCCTTTCGATCAGGGGTGGGCAAACTTTTTGATTTGTGGGCCAGAAAGGGTTCTAAAATTTGGCATAAGGGCCGGACAAGGAGCAGATGGAAAGAGTGATTTGGTAATGAAACTCATAAACTAAAAAGATAAATATGAAATCTAGAGAAAACATGCTTAATTTGGGTTAAAATTCACATATATTCATTTAAAAACAGAAAATTTGGGAATTTTAATTTCTAAATTTTGATTTTTGTTCTCTTTTTGGTGATCCAATGGGTTGATGTTCTTCAGAGGAAAATGTGAACTCAAAGAAATCTGAAAAATCACCTTCTGACTCAGAAGTCACACACAAATGCCAGAGAAACAACACCATTCATGAGCAGGAAACAGAAATTCAATGAAAATAAAACAATTATTAGGATTTTTGATTCAATGTATTTTAATTTGGAGGGCCAGATTAAGTATCTTAGGGGGCCGCATGTGGCCCCCGGGCCGTAGTTTGCCCACCCCTGCTCTAGATAATTTCTATTGATATATTTGCATTGCATTGAGGAAAACAAATATTAAATCCCTATAGTAACCAGTAATAGTTCTGGTTCACACAGCTTAGACCCTTCTAATCAACCTGTCACCAGAATTGAATTGAATTGAAATGAATTGACTGAATGAACTAATCCCCTGTGGAAAAGACTCCTCTCTACAGAATCAGTTCATCATCAAGCCACCTGGAGGACCCGGGCTCCAAAGACTTCACCTGGTGGGGTTTCCATGATCATAAGAACAGCGAGAAATCCTCCTCAAACTATACAGGAGGAGTTAGTTGATGATCTCAAAGCAGCAGGAATCACAGTCACCATGAAAACCACGGATAAGACTTTACACCACAATGGTTGAACATGATGCAGGGCTAACAAAGAATCCTTAGTTAAGTTACATGTGCAGGTTCACCTGAAGTTTGCCAACAAACACCTTCATTATCTCCAAGTGGGTGGATTACTTTTGAAAAACCTGAAGAGGTTGCTGGAGTCACTGTGATGTTCCACGTCTTCCACAGGAGAAAAATAATCACCAGTGAAATCAGACAGGATTTCAGGAGACAAGCTTTGGTGAGAATAACGCCGGGGTCACACTGGAGTCCGCGCCGCTTCCGCTCCGCTCTGTAGTTCACACCAGACGTGCATTTTTCCGCGGCGGTCCACAGGCGCTTCTGCTAGAGCTTTTTTTGTTTTTGCCATCATGGTTGATAATTTCATAGCCTAAAGACATTAACCCATGTTCCTGCTAAGAAAAACTGCTCTCTCAAAACCCCGCCCACCCGCTCTGTCGGCACACTGTACTGATCTGTGTGCGCGCGCGTGTGCATCTCTGTTTTGTGTGTGTCTGTGCGCACGCGCTCGCAGGTGTGTGCGTGTGTGGGTAAATTAAAAAACTACAATTATTAACCCATATTTCTGCTAAGAGGAGCAGCTCACTGCATCTCTTTTTTCTCTCCCAAAATCCCGCAGCCCTGCCCACCCGCTCCGGAGTCAGCTCACTGCGTTGATCTGTGCGCGCTCGTGTCTGTCTGTGTTGTGTGTATTTTATAAATATTACCCCCTGTTTTTGCTAAGATGAGCTGCTCTCTGCCTCTCTGTTGTCGTTTTATTAACTCCCGAAACTTCTCACCCCGCACCGGAGTTTATCCACGTTGATCTGCGTGTGTACGTGTCTGTGAAAAAAGAAAAAAAAAAAGTGTGCGTGTCTGTCTGTTTTGTGTGTCTCTGTGCTCTCGCGCGCACGTTTGTGATGTGATTGTATGTTTAAATCGGTGTCTACCATCTATTTAGATACAAAAACATGATCACATTTGTCAATCGCGGCATTTTATTGTGAAAAACTGGTTATATTTTGAAAAGAAACCGGATTTTCTCATGTATCTTGAAGCAACTTCCGGCCAGAATTGACGCGGAACGCTCGCGGCTCGCGCACAAAATAGAGCAGACGCCGAAACTATCCGCTGCACCGAGCGGGGCTCCTCCGCGCCGCTCCGCTCCGCTCCGCGCCTTGTGTGAACGACGCCATAAGTGAGATAACAAGGGCGCCGAATGGAAGCGGACTCCGTTCCGCGCCGCTTCGCGGCGCTTTCGCGTCCAGTGTGAATGGGGCGTTAGATGGAAAGGTAACATCAATGTTCAGGGGTTTACAAGCACAACAAGAAGAAACAACATCATAAAACAATCACAGCATTTAACTTTGGTTTATGAGTTGTAAAACAATGTAGGAAGGTTTATTACTCCATTACTTTTCATTATTACATTTATAAAATACAGTTTTTATAAATGTCATATGAATTAATCTTGTTGTGTTTATCCTCCACGTCTTAAAGTCCACTCTATGAAAACCCTGTATGTAAGTGCAGGTTAAAATTATATATTTTTTATTGTTTTCATGGGTTTTTTGAAATATGTAAAACTTGTAATTTGATTTTATTTTTTATTTTTTTTGAACTGTACCGTGAATTTTGGTTTAAGTATTCTCAGAGCGATATGATTATTCTCGCGAGAATTTGAGCCTTTGATGTTGGCCGCAGTTTTTGCCCAAAAGCAGAAGTTCATGTTGGAAGAAAGAGCTACAGGCACGATGCTTTGGACTCTAAGAGACTCTTTTTTGACAAGCGGAAACGAGGTATTTTTGTGCTTTTTGTTTTGTATGACTTTGTATTGTTTTCAAGTTTATTTCTTTAAATGTTGTAATGCTTATTCATATTTTCATAGTTTTTACGGCGTAAAGAAAGTGAAGGCACGAAGTTGGACGTGCAGAAGAGAAATAAACGCCCGTTGCAAAAACCGACCTGTGTTGTCATGAGAAGAGTCACTATAGTCGCGTTTCCATTAACTCTGAAATTTCGAAAAACGGAATTTCGATATTAAATTCTCCTAATGGAAACACCACAATTTCGAAAAAACTCGCCTTTTTCGAAATAAAGTTTTTGCGCTTAGAGGAGGTGTATTTTGGGCCGTATCGAAACAGTAGTTTTTCGAAAAACTGTAATGGAAACACTTTTTTCGAAACAAACGAGTCACGTGACCATTAACCGGATATGACGTTTCGGACAGGAAGCAGGAAAAGCTGGTCAAAGAGATGGCGCGCTATGTTTGGACTTACGAGGAGACGAGCTATTTTTTGAATTTAATTCGTGACAAAGAAATAACGTTCATACTCGATTCAAAGCAGCACCGAAATGCAACAATCTATAAAGACCTAGAAGCGGCAATGAAGGAAGCGGGTTTCCACAAGCCCTGGGAAATTTTACGGTCAAAATGGAAAACACTAAAGCAAAAATACATGGCGGAGAAAAGGAAGCTGGGACAAAGTGGCGCCGGGGGAAAGGCCAGATCACCTTCAAGTACTTCTTCCAAATGGAGGAAATACTTGGACAAAGACCGATGGTGACATCTATGGCATCCGTCATCAACAGCATGGGTAAGCAATTTAATAAACTTACTATAATAGCGCTAAGTTCCTAAAAACATATAGGTGGCGCTAATGCTAGCGCCACCTGTAGCCCCATGAATTTGCCATTCTTAACAGAAGTCATGAACTGTCTGGGATATTTTTGGTCCGTTTTCTCGTGATATCAAAACAGGGCTACATTTAAGCTATACAGGCAACTAGAACTTCTGTTACTTCCGTGTTCAAATCCATCTAGATCATGATCTCATAATAATTTAAATAATTAATTTTAGTTCCTCCTGGTAATCGTATAGTAACTTGTTAAAACTGTGGAAATAACTGTAACAGTCATAATTAATCATAAAAACCATATTAGTTTAAAAAAAATCTGTGATAACATCAGCGTTTTTTATCAAGAAATAATGAATTAAATCAAAATAGTTTGCTTGATTGTTTACAGTTTACACAAAACATATTTTTGTATATGTGTGTATTGTGGCTTGTGAACAGGCAAGTAATACATCTTATATTTAACACTAGGTGATGATGACAACGGTCCAGATACTCCAGGCACTAGAGAGGCATCTAATGATTCAGCACGTAAGTATTTTTATTTTCAAACAATTAATTTTTTTATAACTTTAAAATGTATATTTTATTATTTTTTTATGGCTGTTGCATAATGTATCTATGGATTACTCTCAGATCTTCAAACGAGCCATGATTTTAATAATTATCCACTATTTTAAATTCTAATAACATTTTCTTTCTCTTTATTTGACTATAGCATCGCTGGATGATGAGTCAACTACAGATGCAGAGATGCTGGTCCTTCTAATACTCTGGAGGAAGAAGAGAGGGAGCCACAAAACCCCCAGAGCCAACAAAGGTGGAGAAACGCAAAAAGCAGAAGATCAACTCTTCAGAGCTTCCTGAGAGAACAGGGAAGACAGGATAATGCCGTCTTGACCACAATCAGCGAGGTCTTAAGTCGTGCTGTCCAATGTTTTGAGAGGGCAACCGAAGCAGCTGAGCGCCACGCTAATGCTCTTGAGACTTTAGCTGGAATTCAGCAACCCATTGTTTCAGACACACGTCAACAACCTCCTTATTTCCTGCAACATCCAGTCAGACACCAAACACACAGCAACCTGGACTCTACATACATTCAACCACAACATCGGTTCACTCAACCTCCATACCGTACACAACAAGTGGAGAATGAGTCTGAACCTCACTCAGCTTTGTCATTCCAAAGCACTTCAACCACATACCATATTTTGTAAGTTCCAATTTAAGGTTTTTAGTTACTGTTGTGTTATTTTAAATTAAAGACTGGTGTGTTCAGTTAAACGCCATGTTTTGACAGCAGATGAAAAATGTTAAGGCACTTTAAGTTATGTTTGTTTTATTAGAAATGGAACACAAACAGGAACACAAAACAGCCAGTGTTATTCTGTTCAGTGAGAGAATTGGCTGACATTAAGTTTAACTTTCTTGTTGTAACATCTTTCTGATAAAGAACTTTCAATAAAAGTATTGAAAACAAATCTCTTGATTATTTAGAACATAAAGTGTAACCGTAGAACCTAATGAGGCCTGGACAGATTTTCACCAGCGCCTGTCGGATTTCAACAGCCATTGCATCAGCTTCATCCGGGTGGCGCTCCTGAGGCTGAATGAGAGGATGCCCTTTTGTGTGTGGTGTGCTGGCGGCAGCTGCTGTCTTTTCTCCTCACACATGTTATGGAGAATACAACATGTGGCCACAATTTTTGGCATGAAATCATGGTGAATGTCGGATGTTTTGGCTAAAACACGCCAACGAGCTTTTAGATGTCCAAACGTGTGTTCCACCTTCACACGGATGGCACTGAGTGCTCGTTGAACATTGCTTGTGGTTCTGTTAGATTAGGACCGGCGTATCCCTTCATAATCCATGGCAGGAGAGGGTATGCAGGATCACCAGCTAGGAGCAAAGGTACTTGGACTCCCTCAATGTCCATGCTGGCTTTTGGATGCTTTTCAGGGTGTCTGAAAAATGTGCAAACAAAGTATATAAATAGCTCAAACCATTCACAACAAGAACTACATCAGAGAGTAATAATTTTCCAAGTAATATTTCTTTTACCAAAATTATTCTGAATCCATCCTGACACAGGATTAAACTATGAGTAAGTGGGACAAAGCAGGAGTGAAACATAACCACACTTTGACCAAAGCAGGGCAAACAAGAAAAAAATGATAAGCTAAAAAAAAGTGTGTTTTTACTTCATAATAAAACAGGAAATTATCATTAATTGCTCATTAATACCTGAACAGAGAGGATGTTGCCAGCACTGCAGCATCATGTGCGCTTCCAGGTGAGCCAACACTTATGTCCCTTATCATCAACTTGTCGTCCACCACAGCCTGCAGAACTACTGATGCCCAGCCTTTTCTGTTCACGTAATCTCTATATCCATCCCTGGGGGCACGAATAGGAATATGAGATCCGTCGATAGCGCCGTATATTTGGGGAAGCCCGTGCGATTCATAATTGCGTTGCGCAATCTGCTGTGCCTCCTCCTCCTTGGGCAAAGTGATGAACTTTTTCATCAGTTTGTGGCAAATAGCCTCACACACCCCATACACACACCTGTGTACGGTCGTTTTACTGACTCCAAATGTCTCTGCCACTACTCTGTACTCGGCACATGTTGCTAGTTTGTAGATGGCGATGGCGATGCGCTTTTTCACAGCAACTGGCTGCCTTGGGCACCGCACAGCGGGCGCCACGAGAGGTCCCACAGCGTCGCACAGCTCATCAAAAGTTGAGCGTGTCATGCGAAAATGCTGAATCCACAGCTCCTCGGTGAAATCTTCAACTACGATTTCCCAAAAATGTTTCACTCTAACTCGCTCCCACGTATAAGGAGCCTGCCGCTCCAAGGCTCGGATCAGACGTAGACGTCTTCTCTGAATGGCAAGGATGAGAGCTAGCGCCGTGGCAGAAATGTGAATAAATCTACTGCACATCAAAATAGTGTTTACATCCGTCGCCATTTTTTTTTAATGACTTATCGCGGGAATTACTTCGGGTTTTTCGCATAATCATGGTTTAATGGAAACGCTGTTTTTTCGAAACAGTGTTTTATCGAAATTCTTGAAATTTCGATAAAGTTTTGCGCAAAAGTGTAATGGAAACGCAGCTAGTGAAAACTCGTCTGCTCCACACGGGGAGAAGAAAGGAGACTGCTGCTGCTGCTGTTGAAGCCCGCTGAGCAGAGCACCACCTCGCATCGCATCGCATCGGGAAGGCGACGCCCATTTTCTTCACCGCGTGCAGACAAGCATGTAAGACTGTAAGAAGCGCAGCTCCACCAAAGAATCCCAGAAAGTTATTTTCCACAAACAAAGTTAAGAAATAGTGGTGTGAAAAGTGGGTTTTATTGGTTGCAGCTTAAGAAAAAAGTGATAAATTTTTTGCTTTATGGTGATTTGTATTTGGAATTTTGTATCTACTCTCTAGTTAAATCTTTAGTTAATGTATGGTTACATGTTTAAAGAATCATATTTTTCTTAAGTGAAAAAGAAAGAAAAAAAAAAGGGTTCATTTTTATGAAACTTGATTTGTTCATTTAAAGGGTATAAATCGTTAAAGGTTAAGTTAATAATACAGTTCATCAGTATTATAGTTATTCTAAGTGATTTTTCCATTGCAATTTATGCTGAAAGTTTCATTTATTTTATTTAGTGACAAATAATTTGTTTCTTATTCTTAGATAAAGTAATTGTGTTTGTAATTTCAACAAATCCAGACACATTGTTTAAAATATAGATTCTTGCACCATTGATCAGACAAGATGTCACATACACAAGCAAGCAATTTAGAGGAGCAAGCTGAGCCATCATTCCAAGTTGAAACTGCTCACCTGCTTCCTGAAGAAGAAGCAAAAACACTTAGAAGAAGTGAAAGAGTTCGAATTCTGACTGAAAAAGGAAAAGAATTCCAAAAGGAAAAACTGAAAGCAATGGAACGCAAGTACAAAATGGCATATGAAAAGTGGAGATGCCATGCAAGAGTTAGTAAAGAAATATTATCAGATGCACTTTCCAAGGATGAGTTAAATGAGCTAATCATGGACATTCAAGCTACCTCTTCTGCTGTAAAGGGAATGTATGATGAGTTGTGGCAAGTACATGCACCTGAGTCAGACGTACGGCGCAAGGTTGATACCTGCATGTCACTGTCAGGATTCATTATCCGAAAGGCTAAAAGACAGCTTCAAGAGCAACCAGCAGATGAAGAGGAAGAAGCTTGGCCAGATGTCGGATCAATCCTAAATTCAACAGCCCCACCATCTCAGTCAATGTCTGATCGGTCAAAAGGTGACTCTTTCCACTCAAGTGTCCAATCAGCTAAAAGAAGGGAAGCTGCTGCAGAAGCCGCTGCATCTCAAGAGGTTTTAGCAGTTTTAGAAGAACAAGAAAAGGAAGCTGTTGAACTTCAAAGACTGGAGGCTGAAGATAAAGAGCGTCTTGTTCAGTTTGAGTCAGAGAAGCAAGCTAGACTTCAAGCTATACAAGACAAACGTAGAAAACTTGAATGGCTTGAAGAAGTAAAAAAGTTAAATGCTGCTAAAGCTAAAGTAAAAGTCTACGACCAAGTAGAAGAAGTATCATTTAAACAAGATAACACCGAAAGAGGGAGAATTCAAAATTCCCCTTTGACAAATCCACCATCTATGCTTCAAGCATCAAGTCCTCCAGTGATTCCTAAGTCTGTTCCAGCTCCTGTCCAAACACTTGCTGCCTCAAGTCCTCCATTTGTTCCACAAGCTATCACATACCAAATGACGACACCTCCAACAACAATGGCTCAAATGCAGGACAGTGCAAACTTTGTTAGTATTCTAGCCGAAGCCATGAGTGCTAATCGTCTTCCAACACCCGAGCCCACAATTTTTACTGGAAATCCTTTAAAATTCAAAGACTGGGAAGTGTCATTCCAGACACTAATCGACAAAAAAAATATTCCAAAGAATGAAAAGCTATTCTACCTTCAAAAATATTTAGGTGGTACAGCAAGAAGGGCTGTTGAAGGGTTCTTCATGCTAGGAACAGAAGCTGCATACGACTCAGCATGGCAGATTTTGGAGAAACGCTTTGGTGATCCATTCATAATTGGGAAGTCCTTCAGGGACAAACTCTACAGTTGGCCAAGAATAAGTTCAAAGGATGCACATGAACTTAGAGAATTTGCAGACTTCCTCCAGAGCTGTGAAAAGGCTATGTCACATGTAAAAACCTTGGAAGTCCTCAATGATTGCAATGAGTGCCAAAAGATCTTGCTCAAACTTCCAGATTGGTTAGTTTCCAGTTGGAACCGCAAAGTTATGGAAACTAGAGAAACCTTTGACATGTATCCTAAGTTTAAGGAACTGGTGGACTTCCTCTCAAGAGAAGCAGATATTGCTTGTGATCCTGTGTTTTCAGTACAAGCAATAAAAAGTGTGGAAGGAGAAAAACCCAAACAACCAAGAAATCAAACAGTTCAAGCTAAGACTCTGTTTACAAACACAACAGAAAGAAGTCACCCAACGTGTGCATTTTGTAAACAGCCTGGACATTTCATCGCAGAATGTAAAAAGTTCTGTGAAAGAATGTTGCAAGATCGTGTTGAATTTGTGCAAGCAGAAAAACTTTGCTTTGGCTGTTTGAAGTTTGGCCATCAGTCAAAAAGGTGCAACAAAAGAAGTACATGTGGAAAGTGTCAAAAGAAGCACCCCACTTGTTTGCACAGTGATGACTTTAAAGAGCGACAAAGGTCAACACTTCAAAATCCAAGTGATAAAACAACAGAAAATGAAAATACAAAGAAACCCATTGAAGCAGCAACATCAAACAGAGTGACACGAGAAAGTCAAATTTCACAAACCTCCTCCATTGTACCAGTTTGGGTATCATCCTTAAAGCAACCAGATAAAGAGATTCTTGTTTACGCATTGTTGGACACCCAAAGTGACACTACTTTCATTTTAGATAAAGTAGCGGAAGATCTCAACACGCACAAGGAAAATGTAAGCCTGCGTTTGTCCACAATGTCATCCAAGTTAACAAGTATTTCATGTCAAATGCTAACAAATCTTCAAGTTAGAGGATACAACTTGGAGAGAAAGATTTCACTGCCACCAGTCTTCACACGAGAATATATTCCAGCAAATAGATCACACATCCCAACATCAGCTACCGCTCTAAAGTGGACTCATCTGGAAAAGTTGGCTGACAAGATCCCATCTTTGCTGCCTTGTGAAGTTGGTCTTCTTATTGGGTACAACTGTCACCAAGCCCTTCTGCCAAAGGAGATCCTGCCTGGAAAAGAAGCCCAGCCATATGGTCAACGAACCGATCTAGGCTGGAGCATTGTTGGCTGCTCGCAATCCTCAAGTGATTGTGCTGACTCTATAGGAGTCAGCCACAGAATCATAGTCTGTCAAATAACACCGTCAGCACAGCCATCAGTTGAACTCAAGAGGGAAGTAAGCTTCGCATGCCAAACTCAAGTAAAAGAAATCACTTCAACAGAAATAATCAGGGCATTGGAGTCAGATTTCTCAGACCAAGCATCAGATGTCAATCAAGTCTCCCAAGATGACCTTCTCTTGGCCCCTACCAAGCAGATGACCATACCAAGACTCGAGCTGTCAGCTGCAGTTACCTCAGTTCGAAACAGTGATGCTGTCAAAAAGGAACTAGAGATTGACAATTTGCGTGAGTACTTCTGGACAGACTCAAAGGTAGTTCTTGCATATGTGAACAATGATGCAAAGAGGTTTCATGCCTTTGTGGCCAACCGGATTCAGCGCATAAGGACCAGCTCAGAACCAAACCAATGGCATTATGTCAGTTCAGAAAACAATCCAGCTGACCATGCCTCAAGGGGGTTAAATACATCTCAGTTAAGAGAATCTAACTGGCTAACAGGTCCAGATTACCTCTGGCAACAGACACTTCAAATGCAAGTTTGTGAAGAGGACATGGTGGGAGTTTTGGAAATTTCTCACCCAGAGCTTCGCAAGTCATGTGTTAATGCTGTCAAGACAGAAATGGATTCAGTTGTGAATCGCTTCACGAAGTTTTCCGAGTGGTCCAGAGTTGTGAGAGCTGTTGCCAGGCTTAAAAGATTTGTCAGAGAACTTAAAGGGGTACAACCAAGAACAAATGAGACAAGCAGTCTTGAAGAAAGGCAAGAAGCTGAACAGCTTATAATTAAGTTGGAACAAAGGGAAGCCTTCTCAGAAGACATAAAGAAATTAAAGCAAGGAAAAACCAACTCTCTTGGCAAACGCAGTCAGCTGCACAGTTTAAATGCTTTTCTTGATGACAACGAAGTCCTCAGAGTTGGAGGGAGACTTTGCCGATCAACCCTGGACTATAGTGTTAAACATCCAGCTATACTTCCCAGGAGGTCTCATGTCTCATTGTTGCTTGTGAAGCACTATCATGAGCGTGTTTGTCACCAGGGCAGAGGAATGACCATGAATGAGCTACGTTCAAATGGGATATGGATAATTGGATGTGGAAACATGGTCTCCTCACACATTTACAAATGTGTGAAATGTAGGAGATACAGGAGAAATACAGAAGTTCAAAAAATGGCTGACCTGCCAAGAGAGAGGACAGAAACAAGTCCTCCATTTACATACTGTGGCCTTGACTGTTTTGGTCCCTTTACAGTAAAGGATGGAAGAAAAGAATTAAAAAGATATGGCCTCTTGTTTACTTGCTTATGCTCAAGAGCTGTCCATATTGAGACACTGGATGATATGACAGCAGATGCTTTCATAAATGCATTTCGGACCTTTGTGGCAATCAGAGGACCAGTTCGGCAACTAAGGTGTGATCAAGGCACCAATTTCATGGGAGCCAGAAAAGAGTTTACTGAGTTGCTCAAGAAGATGGACCCAGAACGTCAAAAAGATCTTGGTTGTGAGTTTGTACCAAACTTCCCATCCTCAAGTCACATGGGGGGAGTTTGGGAGCGCCAAATAAGAACAATCCGAAGCATTCTCACAGTCATGCTTGATAAGACAGGAAACAGACTTGACACTACATCTCTGAGAACTTTTCTGTATGAAACAATGGCTATAATCAACTGCAGACCATTAACTGTGGAACACTTGAATGATCCCACCGGACCAGAGCCACTTACACCAAACCATATACTGACAATGAAATCTTCTGTCATACTGCCACCTCCTGGACAATTTTGCAGAGAGGATTTATATCTGCACAAAAGATGGAGAAGAGTGCAGTTTCTAGCCAATGAATTTTGGCAGAGATGGAAGAGAGAGTACTTGCTAAACCTTCAGCAACGTCAGAAATGGCAAAATCCATCACGAAATTTGAAGGTGAATGATATCGTGATTCTACAAGATGAAAACACACCAAGAAATGAGTGGAAGCTTGCTAGAGTCTTGAAGACCTTTCCTAGTAAAGATGGCATAGTAAGAAAGTTAACTCTACTAGTCAGTGAGACTACACAGAACAAAGGAAAATCTCACACTAGATTACTACACTTAGATAGACCAGTACATAAAGTTGTCACACTTGTAGAAGCAGAGTGAAAAACTGAAGGCAGTACATTCACATAAGTGGTTTGACATGAAAATCTCATTTTATCTTTATAAGAGTGATTTTGGTGGGAGTGTAAGTGCAGGTTAAAATTATATATTTTTTATTGTTTTCATGGGTTTTTTGAAATATGTAAAACTTGTAATTTGATTTATTTTTTATTTTTTTTGGAACTGTACCGTGAATTTTGGTTTAAGTATTCTCAGAGCGATATGATTATTCTCGCGAGAATTTGAGCCTTTGATGTTGGCCGCAGTTTTTGCCCAAAAGCAGAAGTTCATGTTGGAAGAAAGAGCTACAGGCACGATGCTTTGGACTCTAAGAGACTCTTTTATTGACAAGCGGAAACGAGGTATTTTTGTGCTTTTTGTTTGTATGACTTTGTATTGTTTTATCAAGTTTATTTCTTTAAATGTTGTAATGCTTTATTCATAGTTTTCACGGCGTAAAGAAAGTGAAGGCACGAAGTTGGACGTGCAGAAGAGAAATAAACGCCCGTTGCAAAAACCGACCTGTGTTGTCATGAGAAGAGTCACACTGTATGACTTTCAACCAATCACGTTTACGTTTAAAGACAACACATGGGACAGCTCGTTAGGATTAGCTGCTAGTATCGTAGCATGCTAGCGTCAGTGTATAACAACAGCGCTGTCTTCTAATCAACACTTTTATTAAACATTCTGTTTCTGCTGTAGACAGCAGCTTTATCCTCCTGATCTGTCTGGATCATGTAAAAAAAATACAGCATGTCCTGCCGCTGCATCAGCCAAAGCTAACCGCTACACAAACAGAGACCATTAGCAGAATGGGTTGGTGGCTGGGACGGGGGCTTCTTCTGGCACATGGGTTTCTGTTTTGTTTTTCTGGAACAAGCTTTTCGCTCTGCCTCACTGAAGAATCTTAATGAGCTGACTTAACACCGAACTACAGAATCTTAAGAAGGCAGAGTGTGGGGAAAATAAAACCTTGATTTAAAAAAAATAATCATCTAAAACATAAAATTTGAATTAATTGACAATATTGCCCATCCCTATTTTGTTTTATATTATATATATATATAATATATATATATATATATATATATATATATATTGTAAATGGCCTACGGGGACTGCTGTCCATTTGACTTTTTCCCTGAAGTTATTTTTTTTTCTATTTTCCTTTTTTTTATTTTAGCATTTCCTTGTTTTTCATAAATTGTTTTTTTTCTCTCTCTCTCTTGTGAAGAATAAAAGATTTTGGAGAAGTTTGATCCAGCTGGATTTGAGGTAGACTTGGATGGAATCTGCTAACAGGTTGAGGTGCGTCTGTCCCATCTGAACAGCGGGTAGGACTTTCACAGTGAACCACCGAGTTTCCGCAATTTTTAGACAATGTCGGTCCTTGTTATCGTAGAAAAATTATTGTCTGTCCCCATGCCAAAATAAGGTAGTGATCTGTGATCCTCGTTGTTGGATTTCTAATAGAGGAAAGCTCAGTTTAATTACAGATAATTTTTTTTCTCATTTTCTTCACTCAAATTTTCACATTTTCATACAAAGATAGCATAAGTAAAATTTAAAACAAAAAAAACAAACCAAAACCCCCCCCACAATATTATGATAAACATTAAACGGAGGACATCACATTTTAGTTGGTATGAAGCTGAGTTGTTATTCTTTCAAAAACTCAAAAAGTTTATCAGGTTCTATAAAACTCTTTTTGTTTTTCTTTAAGTGTGAATATGATTTTTTTTTTTTTTTTTTTTTTTTTGCTGTAGATGTTTCATAATGTCTCGCATTAGTACTGAAAGGGTGGGGGCCTTTTTTGTTTACAGTTTAACGAAATTAATCGTCTTGCCGAAAGTGTTACAAACAGTATAACTGTGTAGTTCTCTATCATTTGGTGCTATTCCAAACAAAGTAGTGAGTGGATCTGCTTTAAGTGTTTTTTAAAAAAATACTTCATAAAATTTGCAAAAGATCTTTCCAATATTTCCCAATACAAGGACATTTCCAAAAATATGTGCTAATGAAGTCGGTTTTTGTTTACACCTATCACGGGAAGAAGAACATTCGTGCAGTTTCAACTTTTTTTTTTTTTTTTTAATTAAAACCTTAAACTGTAAGAGTCCATATCAAATACACACAGATGAGGAGTGTATTTTTTCTTGTGCTTTTGTCCATTGATTATGTTCGATTCTCACTTCCAAGTCCTTCTACCTTAGGCTTGCCTAAAATGTTCTAATGTAGTGTTACAGTCCAGCTGTGACAGCATGATGTGGATTTTTGTAATCAGGTCTTTTTTTTTAATGGATCAAACAGGAATAGTTTATCCAAGGCAGAGTACAAATGGGTCCAGATTTTAACTGAGTGAGAGACAACAGGGTTCTTGAAATTACATCTAAGAATAGGAAAAGCATAGTAAACAAAGGCCCTTATGAAGAAGGGTTGCAACTTTCACTTTCCATCCCCGTCCAGTCAGTCCCCCAGATCCACAACCAAAGTGACGTGGAGCGGATGTTACAAGACCAGTAATACAGATGAAAACATGGCAACCTCATTCCTCCTTGACTCGTCGGCCTTTGAAAAAAAAGCTTTCTTGATATTTTGAGTTATCTTGTTCCATATGAAATAGGATATTAAAGAATCTAATTTATCAAAAACGATTTAGTGATTAAAATAGGAATGCACTGGAAAAGAAACAGGAACTTGGGGAAAATATTCATTCTAACAGTGTTTATTCGTCCTGCCAATGAAATCGGTAGGCTAATCCACCTGTCTATATTCCTTTTCTGAGTTTGGAATAGTTGTGTTTAAATAGACCACAGTATTCCTGGGTAATATTTTTTCCAAAATATTTAAATTGAGTTGAGATTGCAAATGCAAAGTTGTTAAAACTACCAAGATGTTCTATGGCTTTAGAATTAATTGGGAATAAAATACTTTTAAATGCATTTATTTTATAACATTGTATTTCTCTCAAATTTCCCAGAATTTTCCTAATAATGGGGATTGATTTTACAGGGCCAGAGACACTAAAAGATCATCCGCATATAGGGATACTTTGTGTTCTGTGTTTCTTCAACTGATCCCAACATATTCTTCTGGTGAGCGTAGTGAAATGGCTAAAAGCTCGATAGCCAGCGCAAAGAGCAGAGGTGAGAGAGGGGACCCTTATCTTGTCGAGTGGTTCAAGGTAAAGTATTCCAAGTGAGTATTGTCTGTTTGTACTGAAGCTGTAGGTTGGGCATATAGAAGTTTAACCAGAGAAATAAATTTAGGATCAAATCCAAACTTTGACAGGGTCATAAAAAGGTAATCCCACTTGACCCTGTCAAATGCCCTATCTGCATCTAAAGATAGTAGGATTTCTGAATTTAAATTGCAGTTATCTTGCGTATGGATGATATTTAAAATTTGTTTACATTTTCCGGTTCCGGGTCAACTCTTCGGCTTTTTAAGTCTTTTAAAGTTTCCCTCAAGCGACTTTAATCATGAGCTGCTGCAGCTACTGCAATGAGGAGAGTTGAACATGGCACCAAAGAAAAGTTTTGAAGCCGATTTGACAGAGCTCAAAACCATGCTCGCCAACATACAGACAAGGCTAGGCAGTTCAGTTCTCTCTGAAGCTAAACTATCAGCTCCTCTGGAGCTGGAGGCTAAGCTATCAATGCTGCTACAACTCATGGAAGATTTCCGGCAAGAAAAGGCATGTAAAGAGCAACGAGATTATCACCAAGATCTCATGGAGAGAAGGACGCATGACATGGATCGGCAGGCATGGATGAATAATGTGGTTCTCATGGGAGTGTGGCCTGGTGCTACCAGCGCTAGTGTTAGGTTTATACACCAAACATTTATAAGAAATCAACCTGCACACAAAGAAGACACAGAGAATTATTTAAAGTTAAAACTTGCAAGGAGAGTGGGCCAGAGGCTGCTTCAGTTACAATCCTCCAAACTCACTCTGAAGCAGACTCTGCTCCCCATGCTTTTATTAGATAAGGAACTGCCCTAGCTACACAAGGTCTCATCTGCTGAGGGGAGGGGCTGAGTATACTTTTCAGATGAGACCACTCATTTTTGTACAACAACATCAGAAACAGCTTAGACAAAATAGGCCTTGCACGTTCTTTTCTCGGTGCAGCCACAGGCCTGTGGCTGCATCTGTCTCCTGAAGCCTCTGAATCTTGGGTGCAGTGGAAACTGTCAGCACGCAGTTTCTGCACTCCCTGTGAAACAACTTGTTATTCATATAGCTAAGCATTTAATAATGAGTCAAGCTTTTATTAAAACGCAATTAAAACACAATTAAAGTAGAATAACTTATATACAACTCCATCAGCTAGCATGGATGCTAACGGAGCTGTGATGTATGCAAATCCGACCATAGAGAATCAAGTTGGAGTATTTCTTGAGTCTAAAGGGATTTACTTGGACCTAAATACTGTTGAGGTCTGTCATCCGCTTCCTCTGAGAAAAAGCACGGATAAACCAGCGATCCTGATCAGTTTTGTGACTCGAAAGCACAAGATAGCTCTGATGAAACAACACAAACACCTGAAAGGTACACCTGCCCTTCTTAATGATCATCTCTCAAAATATCATGCTGATCTGGCGAAGCACGCAAGAATTCTACACAGAAGGAAACAGATCCACAGCACGTGGATTCTGAACTCCAGAATCTTTGTAAAACCACTCGGTCCACCGGACCTGACAAAGCCTCTGGAAATAAAATCCTTAAAAGACTTTGAGAACTGTGGGATTACATATGTTTGAACCTTTAATTCAAGCAAAATGTGAAATGTGAAAAAAAAAAAAAAAAAAAAAAAAAACGATGGATGTGAACTCTGACCCAATTCTGTGCTGAAGAACTCCAGCACAATTCTCTTGAAATGTGACCGTCACAGTCTCTCAGTCATAACAACAAAGATCGTTTACGTGGTCTTGAACTTGTTCCTAAACTGTCATGTAGCACTGATTCTGCTCAAATTCCTCATCTTTTTCTTTTTGTGTTATTATGATCATTCTTTGATTAACACAATCTGCACAAATTGTATTTTTTAATGAGAATATTTTGATTTTTTTCTCTCCATTAACTAATGAAAATGATTTTTACTTATTACCTTTTGTATTTTTATAATTTTTCTTTCATAAATACATTCTGCACTAATTATCTTTTTTAAATGAGAATATTTTGATTTTTTTTCTGCATTAGCAAATGAAGATGATTAACTTATTACTCTTTGTATTATCATAATTCTATGAATACATTCATTCATTCAAAAGCCTTCTTATGTTGATAACAGTTGTCTATATTTGATGAACTCTGTTTGGTCCTGGATATTTTGTTGGTACTCTTTCTCTTCTGACCTTGTGGCTAAACTTTTACTTAGCTTGGTATATCCTATATGATGCTAGGTTCAACAGGTCTTTTTCAGTTTCATAGATTAGAGAGATGCTTGCTTGATAAAAAGTCGGTGTAATATTTATTTCTCTAATGCTTCGTTATACAGAAGTATTGGTGAGATTGGGTCTTTAAAGATGTCAGGAAAATTCACCTCGACACCAGAGAGTGAAAACTTAGGAAATGACCAAACCAACAAGCAGAGTTACTTATGCATAAGGCAGAAACAAGTGTGATGGGAAGATTCCCATCATCCTTTTCCTCCAAAGACTGATACTTTCCGTGCTTCTTTTATTTGAAAACACAAGTAGGAGGTTACAACATTCAAACCAAGAAAGAAGTTGAATAGTTCATTGGAGGTGTCATGTAAGGAACCATTTGGGGACATTTACAGTTCAAACAGCATCCTCCCCTCCTGCTGAGGACAGTGTATCGTAAACCCCCCCTCATCCTAGCTTGGGAAAGGGTATAGGTAATCAGACACTGAACAACTGTTTCTAAAAGGTGGAGAAGGTTATCTGTAAGCTGCAGCTTGGGTTAACATGATGAAGCACATTGAAACAATGATATAAGAATAACGACAGACTGGCGAACTGTCCAGGGTAAACCCTGCCTTAGCCCATCAGCAGCCAGGTTAGGCTCCAGCATCCCCTTGACCCCAAAAGGGACAAAGCGACTAAGGAAAATGAATAAATAAGAATAAAACAATTTATTTCACAAAAGGCTTTGTAGGAGTTGGAGTCGTTGCCATCTTGGGTGGGAGCTTTAGAGCTTTGCATGTTATTTGTTTTTTGTTCTATTTCTTGTTTAGTTATAAGCTTTTCAAGTTGTTCTATATATTCTAATTTAATTGTGGGTGTCATAATTTTTTTTGAAATTTCCTCAATTAGGGTAGAATCAATTTGAGATTTTGAGGTATACAATTTTGTATAAAATTCTTTGAATGTATTGTTTATCTCTTTTAGATCTTTTTGTAACTTTTTGTTACAAAATGTATTTCGGTGACTAATCCCAGCCAGCAAGGCCAAGTGGGCCCCATATGGCTTAAAAGTGCACAAGTAGGCCAAGTAGGCCCAATTGGTTTGTCCGCAGTTTCCATGTTGGCCCCAGCTGTGTTTGCCCACATTGACTTAGGTAGCTACGCTAGCCAGTTGCCCGGTGGACAACATAGCGAGCTCCGATGCCCAGGGTCCAGCAAAGCAAGCAAGTTCTGCTCCCCAGGAGTCAGCAGAGCTAGCAGGGGCGCTGTCCAGGCTTCCAGTCCCTGGGTAGTGGAGCCAATGTGGGCAAACACACCTGGGGCCACCATGGAAACTGCGGACAAACCCAATTGGGGCCTACATCAGGGGTCTCAAACTCGCGGCCCGCGGGCAATCTGCGGCCCGCGGGATGATAATTTGCGGCCCCCGTCTTCATATGAAAGATTACTGTTAGTGCGGCCCGCAAGGCTGATATGAATGACAGTTGTTGTGTGCTGAGCTGAACGAACCAATCACGGTAAGGTATATGGCTCTGGAGGGCGGGACATCAGCGGGCTGTCCGAGCCTCCTCACTCTTTAATTCATTCCTCCAATCAGCTGGGTGGAGGAGGAGCCATGAAGCTGCTGGAAGTGCTTTCTCACTGAACGTGATTCTCGTGCCCCGCTCCTCTTTCGTCACGTGATACACAGCCTGCCGCTTGTCAAAAAGCGTGTTCCTGACGCCGCGCGACAATCCGCGCACGCATAAAATATTCCGCGCGGACAAATCAGACCCTCGCGGGCGCTTTTTCCTCCTCCACGAAAAGAAAAAGTCCTCGCAAGAGAGAATGACTACTTCCGCGTGCGTGAGTGATGCCCGCGAGCGAGTAGAATCACCGGAGCAGTGCGGTCACGCACGCAGCAGTAGAGAGGAGATTCTTCTTCTGTGGTGTTTTTACCGTTCATTAGCGCTGCTGCGACTGTGCGTGAAATATTGAACCGGGTTGAAGACTCCGTGCGTGCCCGATTTGTGCGCAGAGCTTGAGACCAGATTTAAAAACTTGCGTAGCAACGCGCGCTCCCGACGCGGAGGCCAGGAATTCTGGTGTGCGGCGTTTGCATTGAGCTTTCAGTGAGCACGCTGCTCTCAGCTCAGAGATGAAGGAGGTTCTGTAAATACAGACATTTGAAACTGAATAAAAAGTTTTCTCATGTCCAGTGTTTCTCAGGTATTTTCTCTGAGACCCCCCCCCCCTTCAGCTGCAAACATTAGCATCAGTTAATTTCCTCAAGTTAAACATATATCTCCTCAAAATATCATACTTTTATTATCATTAAATAATAATAATAATAAAAACTTCTAAATAATCAGTTTTATTCATTTTTCTCTTTCTTTTTTTAGAATACTTCCAAAACTTCCAGAAAAAGTAAAAACAATCTTTCCTTGTTTCCCTCCACAGTAGTGATGGAATTCTGTCTTTTCTCAGAGATTCAGTTCTTTTGCATTGGTTCTCTGTAAATTGATTTTTAGGTTGTTTTTGCTGTATTTAATTTACTATGTAGGATCATGCACAATATTCATCACTAATGTAAACATGTTTTTATTTGCATTCCCTCCAGGGGGCGCGCCCCACCATTTGAGAAACACTGCTATAGTCAGTCAGTCAATATGTGATTTCTACAGTCGTCTGTGTCTGCTGTATGGTCATTGTTTTTTTTTAATTATTAATGATTGATTTTCTAATTCATTTTTTAAAATTGATTAATTTAATTCATTCACTATTTTGTGTTAAAAATAAAGATATTTGAGAACATTGGAATGTTTTATCAGCGATTTTCTTGTGGAAATCCTGATGCGGCCCGGCCTCACCAAGATTCTGCCTCCAGCGGCCCCCGGCTGAATTGAGTTTGAGACCCCTGGCCTACATTGTCCGCCCACTTTTAAGCCATATGGGGCCCACTTGGTCTTGCTGGCTGGGATCTTGATGCAGCTTGTTTCTTTATTTGCTGTGCTAAAACTCTACTTATTCTGTCTCCCTGTTCGTAAAATTTATGTCACGTTTTAGTGTGGAGTTTAACTGTTTTCCGTGGTGTAACCTCAGTTCTAGTTCTGTCTGTGAAGAAAGTTTCTTCCTATGCAAGGCTGCAGGTGGCATGGATGAGTGTTGTCTATCTATTTCTTGTAGTTCAGATTTTAAATAATTTTCTCTTTCTTTATGCTGTTCATTTATCAGACTTTCAATGCTTCCCACAGAAGGGATCTTTTTGTGTCTGGGGTGTTTTTAAAGGACAAATTCGATTTTATTTGGTTTCTAGTTTCTTCTAATCCTTGTTTTTTTTAATAATAAGCTGTTGTCAAATCTCCATATCTTTGTTTATGTGTTCGTATCCAAGTGTTAATTGTAAATGTACAGGGCTACGATTAGAGAGCATTATGGTTTCATAATCACAAATTTTTTATTAATTGTAGTAGATTGCAGTCTATTCAAAAGATGTCTATTCTGGTGTATGTTTGGTGAACTGGGGAGTAAAAAGATTATTGTCACTTGTTAGGATTCTCCATGGTTCAACTACTTTATACCTTTTCAAACATTTCTGAATATTCTTTGCTAATTCTGATAAATTTGCTTGTTTATGTGATGATCTGTCCAGGTCTGTATTGAAAACAGAGTTAAAATCTCTCCCAATAATTAACTGGCGTGTGTCCATGTCTGGTAATTTTATAATTAAAGATACTATAAATTGTTCATCATCAAGATTGGGAGCATAAATGTTTATTAATGTTAAGTGGACGTAAAGCTTGCCTTTTACAATGATGAATCTGCCTTGTGGATCTTGTGTGTGCAGGTATCATGCAGGGCCATCTTTTTCTGCAAGAGTTTTTTACGAAGCGTATTGTCTTCTTTAGCTTCTTTTCGCATTGATGAAATGTCTCTGCGTATTTTCTCGTGCATATTTTCTATCTATGTTTTTATGTCGTACATCATACCTTCCTAGTATGCTTGTAGTTTGTTCCGGAGCATCCGCACAGAGAGCTGCGAATCTTCCCCCGCCATACTGCTTTTTTTTCTTCGGTGCTTGGCGAGACTGAGGTAGTCGGCAAAGTTTTCTATTTCTATTTTTGACTGTTTTTCAACCCAGTTTTTTCTTCGAGAAGTTTGGATAGCTATTTAAACCTCAATATTAATGTGAATTTGACCCAGAAGGTTTTTTAACTTGAAAATTCTGCGGAGCAGCCTTTTGTCGTTGTTCACTCCATTTGGCTGGAAGCGGAAGTCCCCAAATTACAAATGATTTAATCAAATCTCAATTACAGTAAATAAAAAAGCTTAAGTTTATTTTAGACTGAGTTTTATTACACTCATCTCACTGCTGCACAGCAGGACGCCTGAGGCCATTAATACATATTAACGACTTAATTCTGTTTTGATCAATCGTGTGTTAACAGTGTTTGAAGTTGTTGTAAATTTAAATAATTTTAAGAGACGTACATTTGACGAGTTGTGTCATAAGGGGCACCAGCATACTTTGTCCTTAACAGAGCAAAAACAAATTGTGGATTTATCAATGTTACCTTAAAATTGGTTAAAAGTGTTGTTTTCATGATCCTTCTCAATGCTTCAGGTGGTAAATACTCTTCTGAAATCACAAATAAAGACCAGATTGACAATGTCTGCCTTTTGGTTATTTATTATGACTGACTTGAAAATATGAACAATGATAGTTGGATACAATTCAACAGAATGTGTAAGAAAACAGTTACATTCAACTGTTTAAGATACTAGTTTGTATTTATAAAATAATTAGGCTACAAGAACACATCTAACTGCAATGAATTAAGAAAAAAATTCAACATGTTTTTTCTCTTTAATGTTTAAAGCATTCAGGGATGTGATTGTAGAAAGTAGAACTCTTAGTCCTCTTTCTGAGTGGGTCAGGAGCCAGGAACGCTCTTCAGATGGGGTGGTAAATTCAGTCAAACCGGTACCTTAGCTTACGCCTTTGCAAAGGGAGGACATCAGAGCCAGACAAGTTTGTCCACAGAATTCCTGTTCTTCCGGGAGCAACAGGCTAGTTTTATTTGACAGATGACATAAGCATTACAGACATTTGCATATCCAATAATGTTTCAGACGGAAGTTCCTGTGTCTTTATAAGGTGTAATAAGGCGGGTTCACAGTCATTTGCATAGCCAATTACAGTTCACGGTTCAGGCGGAAGTTCCGGTATCCTTATAAGGTGTAATAAGGTGACTTCACTTGTTTTGGAGCTGGACAGCTCCCACATCCTTTCTTCCTGCCTTCAGCAGGCTAGTAACCTTGGGTCTCATGGGAAAGTGAGCCAGCTTTGAATCTCAGTTGATAAAGTATGAACATCAGGAGAATGCACAATAATTTCTACATAATAAGAGAATTAGGAGAATGCACAATATTTTCTTCATGATCTTATACACAATATATTTCATTGTGAGTTTAGAAGTGATGTGAAAATACAGCCATGAAAAACTTCAGAGATTAATTTTTACAAAGTTTGAATGAAAGTGAGTTAAACAATGACAAAGTAAACTCTTTAACTCCAGAGCTTTAGCTAAGTTGTTGATATTCTTTTGACGACAGCAACTGTTCAAAAGTTTTTAAAAGTGATGTAAATCCAGCAGATTCTAAAACATAAAAAGCTGCGTTATACTGACATGTAACACTTTACTTGCACTGTTGTTGCATATTGGTTCACAGCCACTTTTGTCACAGTCAGAATGAGCTGATTCTGGTTAATCGCGTAAATAGTCAATGAGTTGCAGTAGGTCATAGAGCATGTGTTATTTAGGTGACATTGGCGACACCTCCGGGTATTAAAGGGTTAAACATCAACATTTGAATATTTAAGTTTGAAACAATTATTCTGAAGTTATAACTCATAATAAAAAATGTCAAATACATGCAGTTTATTAATACCTGTTTAAATTATGTCTAAACTTATTCAAATCTGCCACTAAAATATTTATGAAATGGTGATAATAGAATCTTACATAACTAACTTTGAATTGTGAATAAAGTCGTCGTTTTCATGTCAGTTTTAATCACTGTCAGTCACAGGAAAACATTCACGGCAAGAATAAATAAAATATAACCGATTTAAAACGTATTAATGGAGGAAGATAATTAGAGATAAAATGTTCATCTCAGCTCATCTTGAATGAAGCCTCCTGTGTTCTACCATACATTTAGATTGTGGAGTCCTAAAAAGTACATTCCAAAAACACCTTTAGTGAGTCATGGAGGGGATAATGTGAAGTTTCCTTTGTAAATGGAATTTCAACTAAGGAAATGTGAAGATTAACAGTTTAGCTCGCTTATTGATTTTACTAGTTAAATATAATGGGATTAATTGACCTATTGTGTTAACTACAGAAAATATGCTTGCTACATAATGTTACAATGACTCCTGACTGTTACAGGAGACATATGACAACCAACCGATCAGTTAGTTGTTTCAGTAGTAATTTTCTTCTTCCTCTCCAAACCCAGTTTGAACTATTTCTTTGATTCTTTGGGCCTCCAATGGTGGAGCAGAAGGTAGGATGGCTTTGAGCTCTCCTTCAATTTGAGCCATCCTTGCATCCGTCTTCCTTTCAAATTCTTTCTTGTTCCTCAGAACCAACTGCATGATGCCGTCTTGAGCTTCTTGGCAGGACTCCTGCAGCTTCAATCGCTCTTGCATGAACTCTGGATTCTCCTTGTCCATGGCCATAAGCTTACCCAAGCTGCTCACTCTGTCCATCAGGTACATGTTGGACACTTCACAGTAGGTCCCTGAGATCATGTGGACCAGACTGGCGATGTTGGAGGCTTCAAAGGCCTGGTTGTACAGCATGTCTTTAGCAAAGAGCTTTGAGTTGTAGGACAGTTTCTTTGTGTCTTCAGATGTCTTCACAAAATTGTTCAGCGTGGGTCCAAGGCTGGTTTTCACAATGTTGGCCACCATCTGGAAGAAGCGTACCATCTTCTCCCACTGCTCCTTCACTCTACCCATGGCATCCATACCTTTGATCAGCATTTTGATGGTGGTCTCAAAGTCAATCTCTTTGATGTTGCAGTTCTGCATCTCAATCAGGATCTCAGTCAGTTCTCTTTGGTTCTGCTCCATGTTCTGTACAGACTTCTCATATGATTCTCGTGTTTGCTTGAGTTGTTCTCGGCTCTGCTCGATGCTGAAATAAGCGTTCTCTGTTGCTCTCTGGCTGGCAGACTGACTTCCAGAGTTCTCCTGTGTTTTGTACATCATTGGAGGTTTGGGGTTCAAAGCTGGAGAACCACTTTTTTTTTTTCTTTTACAGTCAAACTTACGAGCATCTTCATGCAGCTTCTTTGTTTCCTTAATCAGCTTTTTTGTTGTTTTCCCATCACATTTCTGACCAGGTGCATATTGCTCCAACTGTTCACAGATGTGGATACCTCTCTGGCAGAGGTACAGAGCAGTTTCTTTTAGTTGACTTGTTGGAAGATCCTCCAACTCCTGATGAATTCTTTCAAATTGATCTCTGGTCCATGTAGTTTTTGTACACTTGTTTTTCTGATCATAGATGTCTTTCCAATCGATCCCATTTTTAGTGATGAACTGATTGAATGATGATGCAACGCTAAGGATTTGTCGTGACCTGCTGCAAATTTTCATTTCTGAAATCATGTCAACATCATCACCTTTGTCTAAAAGATTTATCTCAAAGCCAAAAGGACTTTTTTTGATGAGATCCTTACAAAAAGCTGCTCCTGAACTGAATGCTTTTGGAATAGATGCCAGTCCTTCAACAAAATCCATGCCAATCATCTCCCATCCTGATGGTATGGAATCCATGGACTTTTTGTACTGTTCTTGTGCTTGTTCCAGTTCCTTTGACATGGCCTCCATTGCTTTCTTGGATCGTTCATTTAGCTCCTTTGCAGTCTGTTCCTTCAATTTATTCTCCTCGAGTTTCATCCTGACGTTCTTCAGCTCTTCTCCATAAACGTGTTCAGCATTGATACATGCTTCCAGCAGCTCCTGGATTATATTGATAACATCTTCATACTTCTTTTCAACACTCTCTGCTAGCACCACACATTCGTCTGCAATGGTGCGGATGTTTTCCAGCTGGTTTGGGGGAGGCAGTTTCAAGATTTCATATTTCATTTTCTTGAAACAGAATCTTGACTACTGTTTTTCATATAATTTGGAACAGTGAAGGTATGAATGCGGATTTGATCCATGTTCTTGTGGGCTAAGTTGAAAGCATGCCAGCCTGAGTTACAGATTTGCATGAGACTAGCCCTAAAGGAGTCTGGGTACTTTATGTACTTGAATCCATCTTTTGGGGGATTCTTGTTGATGGAGAAATCAGTGGTTGATGAGATGAAGACCAGCTCCCCCATGATGGCGATGGAGAGAGGAGCAGGAGTCAGGTACCCCTCCCAGTTTGCATTGGGCTGCATCAACATCTGAGTGGTGTTCCTCATCTCTGCTGCGGTGGTCAAATTCTGGGTGGTTTTTGCAATTTGGGCGTCCATGTTCTCTGAACAAATAAGAAAAAGAGACAGATTACAAAATTGTTTTAACTTTGTTTAGCTCTCATGACAATGGACATGTTTTGATGTATAGTGTCTTGTAGCTAACGCTTGTTCATCTGTTTAAACATCTGATCGAGATTTAGATCCCTTCGTTACAACAGATCAGTACATGTCACTGCAAATGCTACACCAGGTGGCCCAACTAATTTGGCGAGAGGTCCAGTACCTCTGTCCACTTGGTAGACTGGGGTCCAAATATGTGGACAATATTTGACTTTTCTGTTCTTTTACTTAATCAGAAACAAACTTGCTTCCTTGTTGTGCAATGTGAGCTCTTTCACAAACTAACATTATCCTGGATTTCACTTAAAGTGCAACAGTTAACATGAAAGCATTCATAATTAATCTCTTTTCTTGTGCAAATGTTAACGTTCTGTTTTACAACACTTGAAAGTAGATTGCAAATAATGCCACATATTGAACATTAAAGTAATACGTTTTATAAGTGCAAAAAACATTATAAACATAAAGGAACAGTACAAAACAGATTTAAAGAGACGCAGATGGCACTTTGAATGGTTGTGCCCAGCTGGAACTGTCATGAATCAGTCTGTTTCCCCCTCAGACCACCAGAGGGAGCCATCACCTGAGTTCTGTATCTCTCCTGAGCCTCTTCGTCACTACAGTTCCCATAAGCCTTTGCCTGCTGTTCCCAGACTTCACCAGCTGTCCCTCGTTCAAGCAATCACCACAAACGTTGATAAAGAGGCTTCAGACTGTGCCCAGGTGTGAAGTCTTGTTCTCCCTGCAGTTTTATATATATATAATTATATATATATATATATATATATTATATATATATATATATATATATATATATATATATATATATATATATATATATTATATATATATATATATATATATATATATATATATATATATATATATATAGTCCTGTCCAGCAGCTGAGCAAGCAGATATGGGCTGAGAGCCTCTTGCGTTGGACAGATTTTATTGTCCCAACAGGGGTTTATTACGTATAAACCCCTGTTGTATTTCGTGCTAAACATTATTTATTTTAATTTTGTTGTATCTTTTTCTTTTTTTGTTGGACCGGACGGAAACAAAAGGGAGGGGGGGAGGGTAGAAGAGTGGGGTTAAGAGAACAAAGAAGTTAACAGAGTAGTAACATCCTATAACAACCAGGTCTAAATAACAATCTGGAATGGGCGGGGCCTGTCTACACACACACTCAGTTACACACATACCTTTTGGCTAGAGTAATCTTTACCTTTAAAGTTGTCAAAAATGTACACAATACCACTGCAGCTCACACACAATCATAGAAGCTGACACAAATAAAGCCTTTCATTCCATCACACATTCTGTTAGTGCGAGGTGAGCTGACACCTGTGCTCAGGTGAGTGTTTATGTTTTGCTGATGTGAATGTTGATGGAATGTATAGAGGGAGAGAGAGCCCGGCCATCCCCACGCCAAGGCCCCCCACCCGAACGGCAGCAGCAGTACGGGCCCCCCCAACACCCGCCAAGGAGCCATGGAGAGAATCCGTCCGCCGAGCAATCCTGCCAGACACCCAGACCAGGGCACGCGGGTCCGCCGCAGAGGCCCCCATGCCCGAGAGCCGGAAGGCACGGGAGCACAGAGAGCGCGGACCCCCGCCCAGCCAGAGCAGCAATCCCCCCACCACACCCGGAGGGCCAACACAAGGCCCCACACCCAGAGAGCCCCCCAACCCCAGAGGAGCAGCACACCACCACCCAGAAGCGCCGAGCATCCCCGCCCCACCCCAGGCACGAGCCAAAGCTCCCCCAGGATGACCCGCTTCTATGCTCCAGACGTCCGCCCGCGCCCGTCGCAGGAGGTCCAGTGGTGAGTCAGGAAGAGGCCGCCCACCCCCGCCCAGCAGAGAGACATCCAAGAGGAACGAGGGTCCCAGAGGAATGATGTTAACAAGGCCTGGCCAGGCACACCCACTGATGGAGTCCCGGAGAGGCCCATTTCTGGGAGCCGGGACCGGAGCCCGAACCACCGAGACCTGGACACCCCATGGCTCCGATGTAGTTTGATCCCCTGTTAGATCTTGGGGATCCCTCTCCCAGCGTGGTGAGGAGGCCGCCGAGCCCAGGAGACCGGCACCCAGGAGACAAGACCACCAGGCCGAGGGTTTCCATCCCCCCTCGCCAGGGATGGGGTAGGGGACAGAGGGTCGAAAGTCCCACCTTCCTTGTGTGATGCATGCGTGTTTGTTTGTTAGAGTGTATATTTTGAGGTGTTAGAGGTGTGTGTACTACAAGGTGCGGTTAAAATTGTTGAGTAGGGCCTTGACAGGACATCTCCTGATCACTCACAGCGATGCCCCGTCACCCTCTCACCAACGGCCCTACATGTCTATGGTGCTGTTAAAATTGGCGGAAAGGGCACTTAGAGGACATCTACTGCTTGCTGGCAGTGATGTCCAAGCATCCCCCCCACCAAGGTCCTACATGTCTAATGTGCAAATAAAACTAAGGGGAGGGGCAAACTCATTCAGCAGCTACTGGAGGGAGGGCCACTTGCAGGTAGTCCACCCCCAGCAGCACGCAGCAATACAACCACCCTCGCCTTCACCCTAATACATGTTTGTATGAGGAAGAGGGAAGTTGGGGGCAGTTGGCTGACCGACCTCCGATGGTGGCCGCTGTCCCCCCGTCCCCCCCAGCGTTGGGACCAAGTTCACCCCAGCCCATGGGCCCCACCCCTGAAAGCCAACCCCGCCCTCAAGCACTTCTCCCATGGGTGCACTGGGCAGGCACTAAACAGGACAGAGGCGGCCAGACCAGCCGCGGCCCCCACCGAATTTTCAGTGGAGACAACAACACGCCAGACCGCCCAGGCCCCGTACCAAATGGGACCCCCTGCTCCCCATGGAAAGCCCCCCCACCAGACGGGAGCCGCCTGCAGTTCTGAGTGTTACCTCAGTCAGGCCTGTTCCTGATCCTGTTTAAAGCCTGCCTCGACCCCAACCTGTCTTCGACCACCAATCTGCCTCCGCCTGTGACATACTCCTTGCCGTACCCAAGCCACTTAAATAAAGACTGCTAATGGATCCATCTCACTCTGACTCCTTGTTACAGGAACTGTATGGAGCTACATTGGGACCAATATTATTTGAAATGCAAATAAAATTTGGCCATAAGAATTTAAAATATCCAAAACTTTTAACTACTCTAAAGTGAGCTTAATTATTTTCAAATTGTCTCTTTTTCTATGTTTCAAACTCAAAATTTCAACTCTCAAATTTAATCAGTTTCAATTTTTTTTCCAATTTCAACTTTTCTTTTTTTTTTTTACGAATATAAAAATGTTAGTTTTGAAACTTTTTGCCCTGTTGTGGTGCGTTGGGGCGGGACTAACACAATGGACCAATCAAAATCAATGAGAGTGGTAACTTCAGTCCCAGTGTCTTCACTGACTCCTAGAGCTGAGATAGTTATGGTCAGAACATGGCTGTATTCTCTGTACTATCATAGTCTAAAGTTGTTCCAAGACAGATGTAAAGAGCAGAGTTTTATCCCGTACAAACCGTGTGTCCAACACACCGTTCTAGCAGAGTCACTGAATGCACCAGGACTGAAGTTACCACCCTCATCCATTTTGATTGGTCCTTCATGTTAGCCCCGTCACAACAAGGCCAAAAGTTTTTAAACTGAAATTTTCATATTTCAAAACAAACACCCCCCCCCCCCCCAAAAAAAAAATTAAATTTATTTTAAAACCTTATAAAATGTACTATTTGAAGCTGAAGTTAGATTAGCTTTTAAATAGAAAACATTTTCTGACATTTAAATTTTTTGTCCAAACACAAATATCTTTTTAATTTGGGTTTCAAATAATTTTGGCACCAATGTAGCTCCACACATCTCCATATCTCTGAAAAGCAGCTCAGCTCTTGTTGACTACAAGGGAATCTGTTGGACCTTTTCCTGAAGCCGTTGTCCTTATCGTTGCAATAATGTTTCTGTCATCACCTCCATACACTCTTTAATCATTTAATCAGTCAGTTTTTTGTGTTTACCCAAAATCCACTCGTAGTGGGCTCTCGTAAGCCCGTTGTTGTGCTGTTACCGTCTGTGTGTTGTCTGCTCGAACTGTACTTTCAGTTTGTATTTTTTCCGTAACGACGTCTCTCATTCTTGCGGGTAATTCAAGTCGGAAATTTAATTTTTTGTCTCATAGTTCCGCTTGATATCGGCGCTAACAAAAGCAACAGACTCCATCATCTAGAAAGATATGATTTTCAGTCCGCTTTTCTAATTGTAGATAGAGCCATCGTTCACGCATCTTCTAGATCAGAGGTTCTTAACCTTTTTGACACTGGGGCCCAATTTTCCTGGTACAAAGTGATTCGAGGCCCATTCATAAACATGTTAATGTGAATTGATCCACATCTTGTTTGATTTGTATTTGATAATTAAATCGAGTCATTTTATGGTTTATCAAAGTAAAATCTTGTGAGGAAAAATGATACGATAAAACGTGATCACCTCAGACATTTATTTTCATACTGATTGATTGATTGATTGATACTTTATTAATCCCAACCAAGGGAAATTCCCTTGCCTGGTAGCCCCATAAAACAACAATCATGCACACAATGACAAGAGATAATACCAATAGAGTAATAAAAAAATAAAGTAATAAAAAGCCAGGGTAGTACATACATAAATAAATAAAGAGCGCCATAAGAACAATAAGAACCAAATTAAAAACACATCAGCATAGCCTGTTACAAAGCCTCAGAGCAGTCGGGATAAAAGACCTCTTGAACCTCTCAGTCCGGCAGCGCAGCGAGATGAACCTCTCGCTGCGGCTGCTTTTCTGAGAGGCCAGGGTTGTGTGGAGTGGGTGAAAGCTGTTCTTTAAAATGGCCTCCAACATCCTCCCGGTTCTGTCCTCCACCACAGGTAACAGGTAAACCACAGTTGTCCACCTCAACATAAATTAGAATTCCAAAAATATTTATAAGGAATTCTGATAAATAAAATTGTGTTGTAATAAAACAAGAACACTTCAAATAAGTTTCAAATGAAACAAACTGTAAATGAGATTGAAATAAAATACTAATTAAAAGATTACCTTATAACCTGCTGATGAACTTGACAAATTAGAAGTTTTAATTTTGTTCTAGATATTTCTCTCCAAATCTGTGACAAATTAACAACAACAGTCTGTTTAAAAAAAACTAAACATGAACTGAGGCAAAGAGCCCCGTATAAAGAAAATATGATGTGGGGCCGATAGCTGCATACTATTGAGTCATGCCACAACACGTTACTGATGCCGGGTTCACACTGGATGCAGAACGGAGGCCGCCTCTATTCGGCGCCCATAATCTATGGCGGCGTTCACACCAGGCGCGGAGCGGTGCGGTCCTCCGCAGAGGGCTCGCACCGTGCAAGCGGATCATTTCAGCTTCTGCTCTATTTTGAGTGCGAGCCGCGAGCGTTCCGGATCAATTCTGGCTGGAAGTTAAATAAAGATACAAGAGAAAATACCGTTTATTTTTAAAAGAAAGAGTGTTTTCGCCGGTAACTTTTGGAAAATCATGCGTCCAGCGGTAAACTTTGTTCCTAGTCGCTTCCAGAAGGGAAAAGAGGTTAAGGTTAGGATTATGGTTAAAGTTCCTAAGTCAGCTGTCTCTGCAGCTCACGGCTTCACCAGGGGAGGGGTCACATGTGGAGAACACATTTACACATTTAGGAGCAGGACAGTTAATGGTACTTTAACTTTAAGTTGAATTTTAAATACGTGCGTCCAACAAAAACATCCAGCCTTAGACACACTTAGAATGAGTGCAGGCAATGCAGCAATTAGATCTTGACTGCATGTTTTACTGTGTTCAATACGAATTTCTATAATTTTCTAGGCTGCTCGCATGTAAATACATGGAACAACAACAGTGTTTTAAAATATAACCATTTTTTACAATAAAACGAAGTGATTGACAAATGTGATCATGTTTTTGTATCTGAACAGACTGTAGACAGGTACATAAACACATCCATAACACACACGTGTATGCGCCAGCACACACTCACACATCAACATAGTGGGCAGAATAGTTTTAGTTTTTATGAATTTAGTCACGCACACACATGCGAGCGAGCGCGTGCGCACAGACACAGACGCGCACACAGATCAATGTAGTGAGCCGGCTCCGGAGCGGGTGGGCGGGGCTTGATTTTGGGTGTAAAGAGTAGCAGAGAGGAGTTCCTCTTAGCAGAAACACGCGGTAATATTTTTAGGTTATTAACTTATCACGTATGATGGCTAAAACAACAAAAGCTCCAGCTGGAGCGCTCTGTAAACCACAGAGCTGGGGGAAGCCGCGCGCTCTCGACTTCGCGGTGCTTCCCGGTCCAGTATGAACCTGGCGTGACGCTTACTGCCACCAAGTGGTAGGAGCTGCATTCAGGTCCCGCGGCCCTCGCGCCCTCAGGTTCAGAACTGATTTTTATTTCGCGGCCCACTAGAGGGCGCTCGCGGACCGAGATTGGGCCGCGGCCCTATGGTTAAGAAACACTGTTCTAGATAACTTTACGTCCAAACTGTGTAAACATTAGAACACCACTTAGAGCTTTTGCTGGTTGAAGGACCCCGGTCTAAACGTAGCTGTCCTCGCGCGTGCCTGTTCAAATTTCGTACTTTTTATTAAAAATGCTTGGCGGTCTGGATAAAAGGTTTTTGGGTTTGATCTGGACCGCGGTCCACCAGTTAGAAAACCCTGTTCTACACCAATGCAGCAGTCACTTTCATGCTTCACTCTTTTTTTACATAGTTGTGAACTGAATGCCTGGATATTTGGAATCCTCCACTTTGAAGAGTGTCTCATTACTGACCTAGAGGGATGGGTTGTTTGATAGTCTGTGAATTACTTGCTCTAAGTCCACAAAACAAAAAGAATATTTCTGAACATAAAACATGTCCAACATTGAGGCAGATGAGCCACAGCCGCAGAAGACCACACCGCGTGTGACTCCTGTCAGCTAAAAACAGGAAACTGCTACTAAAATTTACCCAATTTCACCAAAGTAAGAAGATGGAAAAACGTTGTCTGGTCAGATGAGTCTCAATTTCTGCTGCAACATTCAGAGGGTATAGAGTCAGATGCAGGTGTGCAGACAAAAAAGGAAAAACACTAATCAGATATCTCAAATCACCGGGACACGGGCCAGTCCGTGGCCCAAAGACAGGGAACAAATCCTTTGATTCTTTCCCTATTTTTGTTTTTAGATTTTGAAGAAAGTTTTGTTTTGGAAAACTACCAGATTCTGTTCACCAAATCCGCCTATCATAACTCTTGTGCTACCCTTGTCATGTTGACACTAAAAGTGGGGTCCTCTGGACCCCACAAGACAACACACTCAACTTTTCTGGTGTCTGTGGGAGACGTACAATCCTGTCCACCTTTGTCATGGGAGGGATCACGCATCCATGTGGGGTCATCTGGACCCCATGAGAGAGCACGAGGGATAGGTTGAAGATCGGACCGCTAGCTATGCTAAAAGCTAGGTTCTAGGAGGGAGTGTAGAGCATCAAGCCTTTTCCATCTGTGCATTAAAGCTCTGAAACACTTGGCCTCTTGAACACTTGCGATGTGTTATCTCTGTCCATTTTTAAAACTAAGCTTGAAACCCATTTTTACTGCCAGGCTTTTAACGTTTCATGCGACTCTGCTCTGTTTTTACTGTTTTAGTTGTTTTATGCTTGCAATAAAGAGTGAATGTGCAGGTGTGACTGAGTAAGTGCACCTGCTGAGCTTTGACCTATTTAATGTCCCAACAGGGACATTAAAATCTGTCCAACGCAAGAGGCTCTCAGCCCATATCTGCTTGCTCAGCTGCTGGACAGGACAAGTTATTTATTATAAAAAAAAACAAAAAAAAAAAAAAAAAAAAAAAACTGCAGGGAAAACCAGAACAAGACTTCACACCTGGGCACAGTCTGAAGCCTCTTTATCAACGTTTGTGGTGATTGCTTGAATGAGGAACAGCTGGTGAAGTCTGGGAACAGCAGGCAAAGGCTTATGGGAACTGTAGTGACGAAGAGGCTCAGGAGAGATACAGAACTCAGGTTATGGCTCCCTCTGGTGGTCTGAAGGGGAAACAGACTGATTCATGACAGTTCCAGCTGGGCACAACCATTCAAAGTGCCATCTGCGTCTCTTTAAATCTGTTTTGTAACTGTTCCTTTATGTTATAATGTTTTTGCACTTATAAACGTATTACTTTAATGTTCAATATGTGGCATTATTTGCAATCTACTTTCAAGTGTTGTAAAACAGAAC
Source organism: Oryzias javanicus (assembly GCA_003999625.1). NCBI lineage: Eukaryota > Metazoa > Chordata > Actinopteri > Beloniformes > Adrianichthyidae > Oryzias > Oryzias javanicus. The sequence continues at coordinate 6,449,787 of CM012449.1, read as the reverse complement.
GTTAACATTTGCACAAGAAAAGAGATTAATTATGAATGCTTTCATGTTAACTGTTGCACTTTAAGTGAAATCCAGGATAATGTTAGTTTGTGAAAGAGCTCACATTGCACAACAAGGAAGCAAGTTTGTTTCTGATTAAGTAAAAGAACAGAAAAGTCAAATATTGTCCACATATTTGGACCCCAGTCTACCAAGTGGACAGAGGTACTGGACCTCTCGCCAAATTAGTTGGGACCCCTGCCCTAAAATGTCTCCCTCTGATGAAAATCCTGTTTTTTAGAGTTTTTATCATGTCTGTGTGTCATTTTTCCTCAAAAAGAGAACAAATGTAATAAGAAGTCATTTCCTTTTTATTTCTCCTTTTAAATCTCTGTCAACCAAACAGTCTTGGACACACTCTGTTTTTCATCAATCATCTTCTTTCTGCTGCACATGCACTAAACCCTCATCTGGTCCGGCTAGCGTGTCTAGTTCAGCTTCTGGAGAATAGAAGATGGTATCTTCACATTGACTGCAGTCAAATCAGCCGCCGTTCACATTTCTGTGTTCTGCTTATCTTTTTTAGATATCTTTTTTATTTATTCATATCTAACTTACTTTGATATATTTTTATTTATTTGCTTTAAAGTTTATATTTTGTTTAGTTTTAGTTTTTATTTAATTATTTTAATTTTCTGTTTAGATATTTATTCTGTTGAGTTTTTTGTCTTTTAATTATTTATTATGTGTATCTTTTGAAACTTTTATGTACTTAGTTATTTATTTCAGTTTATAAATTCCAAACTATTTAAAATATTAAAACAACCAACACGCTTTTTTGTAGCAGACAATTAAAATAATCTTTTTGTAGTCTTCAATGTACTAAACTAGCATGCTGTTGTGCTCAAACTCTTGATTCCTGTTTAAAAATTGTGAAACATCCATAGATGAAGAAATCTTTAGTGATAAAATAATTTATTTTAATAAAAAAGAAATTGGTTCAAATCCAGCATCTGTGATCTTCTTGTGTAGTTTTGGTATTTTTTTTCTTTTCTTTTTTGTTTTTGCTAAATACACAATAAATAAGAATAAAAAAACATCAGGATAATTATTTAAACATCATTATAATGTATTTTCTTCACAGACATGAGTTTATTTTTTAGTAATACGTAGTAGTAAGTCACTGATGTCAAAATGAACAAGATTTTAAATCATCTGTTATAAGCGTAATTGTTGCCTTTCAAAGTAAACTTTCATTTCAATTTTATTTATTTCTCCGGGACAGTCATTAATTTAAACCAGCGGCTAGTTTTTTATCTGTTGTCCACAGACAGTTGCTAAAAAATTAAAATGAAAAATAGTAAAGTTAATACCAAGAAGGAGGAGAATCTTAAAATTCAACGGAATGTTGAGGAGAACTCCAACTTCCTGTTCTCACTCAGTCGCCCTGTCCGCCGTCATCCATGGACCGTTTAACAAGAATTATTCATTTGTGATATTCATGTCGATGTAGATATCTCAGGCGCCTTTCCCCGACCCCGCCTGCAGCCGCCTGGCCTCGCCAGCGATGCAGGCTCAAACACAGCTAATGCTCGGTCCTGTTAGCTTCGTTGCTACTAACAACATTAGCTTTAGCAAAGCTGCACATTGTAAAGTCGTTTCTGGCTTTTCCTCCAAACTAGAACAAAGAGAGCAATAGATGGAGGACAAGAAGGAGCTTAAATAAAGAGTCATCGAGTCATTTCTGCGACAGACAGCAGAGGAAAACTTCTAACAGCTCTACTCTGCTGCTGAGAAGCGTCTGTGCTCTTCTCCGCTGCAGAGTCCGTGAGCGCGCCCCGTGAATCAGGAGGCCACGCTCTCCAGTGCATCTACCAATCAGCACTAGCAGCTATTTTGAATGGGAGCTAGAGAGAGCCGAGAGAACTCTGTTTACTTGTTTACATAGGGTAACGTCCATTTAGTTGAGACATGTAAAACAACACACCTGAGAGATTGTAACATGTTAAAGTAAGGGATCACTTTAAATTAACTGTTGCAAGCAATCTAGTATTTATTAAACCATGAAAGTTATTTGCACAAAAAAAAACTACTATCTACTGCTCTACAGTGCCTGCAAATAAAACAAGTTTTCAACATAAAAAAATAGCTTAAATAATATATTTACTTTTGGTTGACATTTGTCTTTTTTTTTTGCCAATGCACTGTCATGTCTTTTTTAGTAGAAAATTAATTACACTTTTTAAACTAAAATGCTGATCTGCAAACACAGAATCATCATTTTAGAAAGACGAGGACAGTCCTGCTCTGGTGCAAGAACCTTCTTTCACTTGTGTGATATTTAACTGAATTTTGACGCCATCACTTGTCTCGTCTTCCTCTCATTGCTGCTCCCTCCCACTTTTAGATCCTTATCTTCCTTCACCTGCCTCAGCACCACCAGGAGCAGGACTTTCAGCTGCTCTGGAATGCACATCAGGAATGCTATCTCACTTTCTATTTCCCCATCAAAGTTTTTAAATAACTTACATGAACATAAACCGAGTCTTAAAGTTCCCCTTTGACATCAAAAAGGAATAAAAGATGTTTGATCCACAGAGAAATCCATCTTACCTCGAAACAGTTCAGAGCTCAGCGATCCTGACGTTCCTCGATCTGCTCTGCTCTCTCTGCTCCTGCAGCCAGTATTTATGCTCAACCAGAGCTCTGCAGAAGTCAGCTGATTTACAGGAAATGAGAGGGGGGGGGGCTGGCGCAGGCTAAATTTTTTTGTCTAAGTCACAGGACTCCCAATACTCATGGCAGAGACTCTAGGATTTAAGAATCAAAAGCAGTGAAACTGAAAGGAGAGTTCCTTTTCAATAACTCCAGAGCCTGCCTCCCCCACCCGGACCCATTTCTCATAAAGCAGCTGACCTCTTCAATAGAATGGCAGAGGGAGTATCAGACACAAAACTACAAACACTGGAAAGGATGTTCAGACATCCAAACACTAAAGGCAGTAAGGCACGTCTGTGATTGTGGCTTTAGAATGAGCCCCCAGCTTCTTGACAGAGAGATCGGGAGAAATCAAAGATTTAATGAGAAACCACCTACTTTTATTGTTGCATTTGACTGGTCAGTTTATAACTTAAATAACTTGCAAAAAAGAAACATTATCAAGAAAAAAAAGAAAATTATCAAGAAAAAAAAGAAAATTATCAAGAACATTTTAAAAATGTATTTGAGCAAAATTGGTTAATCTGACAAATAGAATGACTGAATGAGTAAAAGCTGTTTATTTATCTATAGAAGTCTATGGGATTTTGGTTTCTGGGATCAAGCAGGTACTTCCTGTTTGGAATACTAGGGGGGAGACGTCACTCTGTCCAGTTCTCTTACACAGTCAACAGTCATTCAGTTTAGTGTTAACAAAGACAAAAGTGTCTCAGTTTTGAGGATGTAATCTGGTTCCTTAATGATCTGTTCTGTTTTAGAGAAGAGATGCACAGGTTGGTTGTGGAGCCATAAATATATAGAATATATCAACAAATATAGAATTATTTTGTTCAGAAATCATTTCCGCTTTCATGTGACTTTTTCTTTACTCTTTTAAAAAAATGTTTGTACTGTTTTTTAAGGTATTAAAACAGTCAGAGCTCATAAGGAAGTAGATAGTTCATGAAATGGTCACAATTAGCTAGATCTTTCTGAATGGTGTGGTATTCAATAGTATTAAGTTTTGTGCAGAATGGCAAATATAGCAGGTGATAGTAATAGCAAATAATAGAGAATCTACATATTTTTAATATATTAAAGATAAAATTGATAAAAAAAGGATATAATGGAGAAATATGTAAATTATAATTATTACCTTGAACTTCATTACAGTTGGGGAGCAGTATGTTAAATATTCTCTGATTACTAGCTAACCTGGCAGAACGCTAACCTGTCCAAAGAGGAATGTTTTCAGCCTAACTTTGAAGGTAAAAACTGTGTTGGGTCTCTGACATGAGCTGGGAACTTATTCTAGAGAACAGGGGCTTGATGGATGAAGGTTCTACCTCCCACTGTACTTTTAGAATTTCTAGGAACTACAAGCAGTCCTGCATTTTGTGAGCGAAGTGTTTTGTTTTTGTTTGGTTTACATTGCTTAGAACAGCTATAACAAATTAAAGTCATGGGACAGTTGTAACATTCTGCACTGCACTTAGAATGAGGCTTCGTGTGAGAACAGCAAATAAACAGATTATTTTTTTTCTTATATGTTTAGAGGTCATGCAGTTTAAGATGGACAGCTTTATCTGACAAAAAGAAAGTATAAAAGCCCAGACCCCTTTCACCCCACCCGGACACTTTTCCCTGAAAGCAGCTGGCATTCTTCAGCTAACTGGCAGAGGAAAGCAGGTTCAAAGTTGAGAGCCCTCCTACCCCTCCCACACCCACTTTCTCTAAATCAGCTGATTGCTTCAGTAATCTGTCTGAGGAACAGCAACAGCAGACCCCATCCAGACCCAAACTCCAGGGCAACTTACTGCCTCAGTGTATCACAAAGGCAGAGAGAACAGGGTAACAACACATCTAAGGTGGCTGAGAATCTTACTAAAACAATGGGTCGTGTTGCAGAGTGGTTGGAACAGTCAAGTTTGAGTCTGAATGTGAACAAAACTGTGGCAATGTTCTTTTCTAAAACAAACCGTAAACATGTTCTGGCTGATGTTTTTGTGGCAGGAAAGAAAATTGAAGTTGTTGAAACATTTCAATATCTTGATATTTTAATTGATACAACATTCAGTTTTATGTCCCTAATTCAAAAAGTTTGTAACCGTGTTAAGTTTAACTTGTCCAATTTTAGATATATTAGGGAAAATATGTCACTGCAAGCTGCTACAATGTTTATGAATGCAATGATTTTATCACACATGACATACTCTCACTACATGGTCGCAGGCAAACAAGTCCGCATTAAAACCTCGAGTCACTTTACAAACAAACAATTAAAACACTGGATAAAAAACCATTAAGATATCATCATTGTGATATTTTACAAAAACATAAACTGTTAAGTTGGGAGAACGTCATCAAATATACAAATCTATGTTTTTTTTATAAAATCATTAATGGTATGTCGTCCCCTCCACTCAATCAGTCTGTTAAAATAAGATCTATCTCCCAAAGAGTGACACGAGGGTCGGTTCGACAGGACTGTATAGTTCCTTTATGGAGAAGTGCCTTTAGTCAGAGCGCCTTCTCTGTAACAGCAGCACAAGAGTGGAACTCTGTCCCTCATGTTATCAGAGAACTCACCACATACACTCTGTTTAAAACACTTAAAAAATTGGTTTATATCGCAACAAATATGTCTACATTGAACTGTTTAATTGCCTGCCACTCCCTGTCCATTCTATGCCACCTTTGTGACTTTTAGTTTTATTGTTTCTTACTGTGTGCATTTTAGTATTGTTATATGTATTTTATATGTATTATAACTGATTTTCTAAGCTGTATTTTTATTGTTATTATTTTATTGTCTGATTGCTGAAAGCAATCAGAGTATGTTGTTGTACTACTTTATTATAGTTTATTATTGTCTGATTGCTGAAAGCAATCAGAGTATGTTGTTGTACAAATTTATTATAGTTTATTATTATTCCGCCGCATTTTTGACGCGCTTCTCCTCGTAGTCAAAAGCAGCTATAAAGATGGAATCAAAAGTACTTTGTAAAGCTCTATTGTGAGAAGTGTGCTTGTATTTTTGGTATGTTTTAGAATTATGAATGATTTTATATGAATATTTTTATGAATTATTTTTCCCATTGACTTAACATTGTGAGCACTTTAAAATGCTTATATCTTCGAAAATACTAAAGATAATTTCATGAAACTTTCCAATATCATAGGGTATAGTAAACTACACGTTCTATTAAAATTGCAGCTCAATGCTACTCTATAGCGCCACCGGGTGATCGTTTTAGTAAGCAGTTTGTTTTTGGCCTCTATCTCGAATACCGTAAGTCAGAAATTTGTGCTTTCTTTTTCTGTGTGTTCCTTGGATGCTAATGAACGTTTTTCAAAATGGGACCATGGAATTCTGCCGGTCTAGATTTTTCGCTATTTGCGATTTTTCGTAAAACACGTTTTTGGCTCCCTAATCAACATAGTTTGACCAAACTTGACAAGATATCTCACATACCCTATTTAGACTACCCCGAATCCAATGGTACCACTCAATTGGCGATATTCCTTACCGTTTTTGAAAAAACGTAATGCTAATGAGGTGGGTGTGGTCACTGATTTTTTAACATGCTCTAAATCCTACAAAGATTGTCAAAACTTCACAAATTTTGAAACATAACTTCATCCTACAGTGATGAAGAAGTATGAAAAGTTTTTTGAAAATATTCCTATAGGTGGTGCTATAATTTAGGAAATTGTGTTTAAGCCTCTATCTCAAAAACTGCTCAACCTAGCTGCATACAATTCAACGCATAGGTAGCAGGAGGGGACTCGTATAACATACTAGAAAAAGGACTGTGCTGCGCCACCTAGTGGTGACTTAAGAAGGATAAGCTAACTTTGGATGGTTTCCTATATCTTTAAAATAATTACAGAGATAAACATGCAACCACTTGTAGTTTGTTAAGCTGTCCATAGAGATGTTTGGTCGAAAATTTCGTACCATTTGAAGTGACGGTTAATTTTATATGAATTTTTTAAATATATTTGCTTCTCCTATCTAAGTACATGAGACGAATTTAAAATCCCTATTATCTTGAAAAATAGTTGATCAACTGGTATGAAACTTTGTATGTAGATACTTCACACCAATCTTTAAATTCTCTATCAATGTTGACTCTATTGCGCCACCAGGTGGTCAGTTGGATTACTAAAGTGTAAAGGCCTTATTCTCCAAGTGCATTTGTCTTAAGCACTACTTTTCACTCCTTTGGATTCATTGAATACGAAAATACTATTTTATATTAATTTGCGATCTCTATTGTTTAAAGGCTTTTTCGCAATTTACGATTTTTCGCAAAACACTATTTTGACTCCCTTTGTCACGTACTTTGACGAATCTTTGCAGAAGCTTGGTCTCTGATGAATAAACAATTTTTTTTCAAAGTTTAAGAATTTGCTTTAGGTTTCTGTGAACAGTGTTAATGCAGCAAAGCTAAGTTGTCTGAAACTACAGGAGATAAAAGAAAAAAACACTTTAATAACTTGGTCACTGATTTTGTTTTTAAATCTTTGGCGTCATCTAGTGGTGGTCTGATGAAAGTTTGAAAGGCAATTTCTCTAGATCTGGGGAAACTGACATATGCGTACATCTATAAAGTGGGTATTTTTGGCTTTTGATAGTAACAGCTTTAAAATTGCTTTAATACGGTATTGCTTTCAGCAATCAGACGCAATTTCTTTATAGGAATTGCAAATCTAGTTATTGTCTGATTGCTGAAAGCAATCAGAGTATGTTGTTGTACAAATTTATTATAGTTTATTATTATTCCGCCGCATTTTTGACGCGCTTCTCCTCGTAGTCAAAAGAAGCTATAAAGATGCAATCAAAAGTACTTTGTAAAGCTCTATTGTGAGAAGTGTGCTATTACTTTTGGTATGTGTCAGAATTATGAATGATTTTATATGAATTTTTTTATGAATTATTTTTCCTATTGACTTAACATTGTGAGCACTTTTAAATGCTTATATCTTCAAAAATACTAAAGATAATTTCATGAAACTTTCCAATATCATAGGGTATAGTAAACTACACGTTCTATTAAAATTGCAGCCCAATGCTGCTCTATAGCGCCACCAGGTGATCGTTTTAGTAAGCAGTTTGTTTTTGGCCTCTATCTCGAATACCGTAAGTCAGAAATTTGTGCTTTCTTTTTCTGTGTGTTCCTTGGATGCTAATGAACGTTTTTCAAATGGGACCATGGAATTCTGCCGGTCTAGATTTTTCGCTATTTGCGATTTTTCGTAAAACACGTTTTTGGCTCCCTATTCAACATAGTTTGCCCAAACTTGACAAGATATCTCACATACCCTATTTAGACTACCCCGAATCCAATGGTACCACTCAATCGGCGATATTCCTTACCGTTTTCGAAAAAACGTAATGCTAATGAGGTGGGTGTGGTCACTGATTTTTTAACATGCTCTAAATCCTACAAAGATTGTCAAAACTTCACAAATTTTGAAATATAACTTCATCCTACAGTGATAAAGAAGTACGAAAAGTTTTATGAAGATATTCCTATAGGTGGCGCTATAATTTAGGAAATTGTGTTTAAGCCTCTATCTCAAAAACTGCTCAACCTAGCTAAATACAATTTAAGGTATATGTTGAAGGAGGGGATTTCTATAAAATACTAGAAAAATGGCTCTGCTGCGCCACCTGGTGGTGACTTAAGAAGGATAAGCTAACTTTGGATGGTTCCTCTCATCTTCCAAATATTTGCAGATATGAACATGCAACCACTTGTAGCTTGTTAAGCTGTCCATAGAGATGTTTGATCAAAGGTTTCGTACCATTTGGAGTGACGGTTGATTTTTTATGAATTTTTAAATATATTTGCTTCTCCTAAGTACATGAGACGAATTTAAAAACCCTATTATCTTGAAAAGTAATTGATCAACTGGTATGAAACTTCGTATGTAGATACTTCAGACCAATCTTTAAATGCTCAATCAATTTTGACTCTATTGCGCCACCAGGTGGTCAGTTGGATTACTAAAGTGTAAAGGCCTTATTCCAAGTGCATTTGTCTTAAGCACTACTTTTCACTCCTTTTGGGATTCATTGAATACGAAAATACTAGTTTATATTAATTTGCGATCTCTATTGTTTAAGGCTTTTTCGCAATTTACGATTTTTCACAAAACACTTTTTTGACTCCTTTGTCAGTACTATTGACGATCTTTGCAGATTCTTTCAGAAGCTTGGTCTCTGCTGATAAACAATTTATTCTCAAAGTTAAGAATTTGCAATAAAGACTTTAGGTTTCTGTGAAAAGTGTTAATGCAGCAAAAAGCTAAGTTGTCTGAAACTACAGGAGATAAAGAAAAAAACACTTTAATAACTTGGTCACTGTTTTTGTTTTTTCTATAAAATGTAATTTTAAAGCTTTGGCGTCATCTAGTGGTGGTCTGATGAAAGTTTGAAAGGCGATTTCTCTAGAGCTGGGGAAACTGACAAATGCGTACATCTATAAAGTGGGTATTTTTGGCTTTTGATGTAACAGCTTTAAATTGCTTTAATACGGTATTGCTTTCAGCAATCAGACGCAATTTTTTTAGGAATTGCAAATCTAGTTATTATTATTATTCCGCCGGATTTTCGGCGCGCTTCTCCTCGTATGTCAAAGCAGCTATAAAGTTGGAATCAAAGTACTTCGTAAGCTCTATTGTGAGAAGTGTGCTTGTATTTATGGTAAAAAGCTTCAATGGGTGATTTATGATTAATATTTTTCTGACTAAAATTTCCCATTGAAAATGCATTGACCAAGAAATTTCCAGCATGCTTTAAAGCTTCTCCAAACCTTGAGTGAGATGGGTGTCTGTACTTATGGTACTTCTCAATGGTCATAAAAGTACAGTAGTATTTTGAAGTTAATGTAAAGACTTCTAAAGTCTACTAAACTTTCAATAAATTTATGAGAATTTAAAGTTTTTTGAAACTTTAAAAATAGTTTAAAGGTGGTTAGAAACAAAACTTTAAACTCTGCTCAAAAGAAATGTGTCAAAATCTTTCATTAAGATTAAGATACGTCTTAAGAGTTCCAAGATCTGTTTCCAACTTCCTCAAAGTGAATTGAATAAGATTTAAGCTTAGAAAAGGTATTTGAAGTCAAGAGTCAGACTTCCTGATTGCTCACAAGTTCCAGCTGTTGTACATGACAACAAAGAAGCTTGGTCTCTGCAGATGAAACAATTTCATTCTCAACCTTTAAGAATTTGCAGTTAAAGGCTTTAGGTTTCTGTGAACAGTGTTAATGCAGCAAAGCTAAGTTCTCTGAAACTACAGGAGATTAACGAAAAAAAAAAACACTCTAATGTCTTGAAAACTGATTTTTTTTTTTATAAAATGTAAAGTTTAAAATCTTTGGCGTCATCTTGTGGTGGTCTGATGAAAGTTTGAGAGACAATTTCTCTAGATCTGTGGAAACTGACATGTGCTTTACATCTTTAAAGTAGGTATTTTTGGCTTTTTGATAGCAACAGCTTTAAAATGTTTCACTAGATGTTTGTTTGTAAATGAACATCCTGAAATGAACATTACAGCTAATAAAAGCTATTTAAAAGTCCTAATTAAAGAGACCAAGAAATTTCCCAGCATGCCTCAATAATTGGCCTCTCACAACCTTAAGTGTGGTGTCTGTTTGTACTGATGGGGTTTCTCCCATGAGGCTGTTCTTGATACGGACACATGTTCAAGCATGTGATGCAGGTGAGACTCCCTACAGGTGAAACTTGCTTGCTACATGTAAGAGTCCCTGTAGGTGAGACTCGCTTACTGCATGTAAGAGTCCCTTCAGGTGAGACTCGCTTACTGCATGTAAGAGTCCCTGCAGGTGAGACTCGCTTACTACAAGTAAGAGTCCCTGCAGGTGAGACTCGCTTAGTGCATGTAGCAGTCCCTGCAGGTGAGACTCGCTTAGTGCGTGTAGCAGTCCCTGCAGGTGAGACTCGCTTAGTGCGTGTAGCAGTCCCTGCAGGTGAGACTCGCTTAGTGCGTGTAGCAGTCCCTGCAGGTGAGACTGGCTTACTGCATGTAAGAATCCCTACTGGTGAGACTGACTTAATGCATGTGCAATTTCCATGTTGGAAAGAACTAAATAGGGAATTGTGTAAGAAAAACTAATGACAGTTTGTAAATGTGAAAGAGTTTAAAACACAGAAAATGAAAAACTCTAAGTGAAGAGTCAAACCTGCTGTTCAGTGACAACAAAGAAGCTTGGTCTCTGCTGAATAAACTTTAGTTTTCTGTGAACAGTGTTAATACAGCAAAGCAAAGTTCTCTGAAACTACAGGAGATAAAACAAAAAATAAAAATAAAAAACACTTTAATAACTTGGTCACTGATTTTGTTTTTTTTTTTTATAAAATGTAAGTTTAAAATCTTTGGCGTCATCTAGTGGTGGTCTGATGAAAGTTTGAAAGGCAATTTCTCTAGAGCTGGGGAAACTGACATATGCGTACATATATAAAGTAGGTATTTTTGGCTTTTGATAGTAACAGCTTTAAAATTGCTTTAATACGGTATTGCTTTCAGCAATCAGACGCAATTTCTTTATAGGAATTGCAAATCTAGTTATTATTATTTTCGCCGGATTTTCGGCGCGCTTCTCCTCGTAGTCAAAAGCAGCTATAAAGTTGGAATCAAAAGTACTTCGTAAAGCTCTATTGTGAGAAGTGTGCTTGTATTTATGGTACAAAAGCTTCAATGGGTGATTTATGATTAATATTTTTCTGACTAAATTTCCCATTGAAAATGCATTGACCAAGAAATTTCCCAGCATGCTTTAAAAAGCTTCTCCAAACCTTGAGTGAGATGGGTGTCTGTACTTATGGTACTTCTCAAATGGTCATAAAAGTACAGTAGTATTTTGAAGTTAATGTAAAGACTTTCTAAAAGTCTACTAAACTTTCAATAAATTTATGAGAATTTAAAGTTTTTTGAAACTTTAAAATAAAAGTTTAAAGGTGGTTAGAAACAAAACTCTTAAACTCTGCTCAAAAGAAATGTGTCAAAATCTTTCATTAAGATTAAGATACGTCTTAAGAGTTCCAAGATCTGTTTCCAACTTCCTCAAAGTGAATTGAATAAGATTTAAGCTTAGAAAAGGTATTTGAAGTCAAGAGTCAGACTTCCTGATTGCTCACAAGTTCCAGCTGTTGTACATGACAACAAAGAAGCTTGGTCTCTGCAGATGAAACAATTTCATTCTCAACCTTTAAGAATTTGCAGTTAAAGGCTTTAGGTTTCTGTGAACAGTGTTAATGCAGCAAAGCTAAGTTCTCTGAAACTACAGGAGATTAACGAAAAAAAAAACACTCTAATGTCTTGAAAACTGATTTTTTTTTTTATAAAATGTAAAGTTTAAAATCTTTGGCGTCATCTTGTGGTGGTCTGATGAAAGTTTGAGAGACAATTTCTCTAGATCTGTGGAAACTGACATGTGCTTACATCTTTAAAGTAGGTATTTTTGGCTTTTGATAGCAACAGCTTTAAAAATGTTTCACTAGATGTTTGTTTGTAAATGAAACATCCTGAAAGTGAACAATTACAGCTAATAAAAGCTATTTAAAAGTCCTAATTAAAGAGACCAAGAAATTTCCCAGCATGCCTCAATAATTGGCCTCTCACAACCTTAAGTGTGGTGTCTGTTTGTACTGATGGGGTTTCTCCCATGAGGCTGTTCTTGATATGGACACATGTTCAAGCATGTGATGCAGGTGAGACTCCCTACAGGTGAAACTTGCTTGCTACATGTAAGAGTCCCTGTAGGTGAGACTCGCTTACTGCATGTAAGAGTCCCTTCAGGTGAGACTCGCTTACTGCATGTAAGAGTCCCTTCAGGTGAGACTCGCTTACTGCATGTAAGAGTCCCTGCAGGTGAGACTCGCTTACTGCATGTAAGAGTCCCTGCAGGTGAGACTCGCTTACTACAAGTAAGAGTCCCTGCAGGTGAGACTCGCTTACTGCATGTAAGAGTCCCTGCAGGTGAGACTCGCTTACTGCATGTAAGAGTCCCTATTGGTGAAACTTACTTGCTGCATGTACAATTTCCATATTATAAAGAATAACAAATGGAAGGTATAAGAAAAACTAATGACAGCTTGTAAATGTGAAAGAGTTAAAACACAGAAATTGAAAAACTCTAAGTTAAGAGTCAAACCTGCTGTTCAGTGACAACAAAGGAGCTTGGTCTCTGCTGAATAAATAATTTCATTCTCAACTTTTAAGAATTTGCACATAAGACTTTAGGTTTCTGTGAACAGTGTTAATGCAGCAAAGCGAAGTTCTCTGAAACTACAGGAGATAAAACAAAAATAAACACCATAATGTCTTGAACACTGAATTTGTTTTTTTTTTTTTATAAAATGTAAAGTTTAAAATCTTTGGCGTCATCTAGTGGTGGTCTGATGAAAGTTTGAAAGGCAATTTCTCTAGAGCTGGGGAAACTGACATATGCGTACATATATAAAGTGGATATTTTTGGCTTTTAATAGTAACAGCTTTAAAATTGCTTTAATACGGTATTGCTTTCAGCAATCAGACGCAATTTCTTTATAGGAATTGCAAATCTAGTTTTTAATGCATTTCTAAATATTTTACTTGTGTATTTAACTGATGTTTTGAGATTTTTAGGTTGACAATTTTTTAACACCTGTCCAGGGACTACAGATGAAAAATAGCTTTTAGCTAATTCTGGCACATTGCAGAGATGCTATTGATGTGCCCTGTCCCTGTGAAATAAATAAATAAATAAATAAATCTTGGGGACTTCTTCAGGTAAGAAAGATCTCTTTATGGATCAAACTCACATTTCTTCATGTCCAACATGACTTTCAGACTCATTGTGTCAGGAACTGATGGTGAAGGACCCAACATAGAAGACTTCAGCCAGAAACTTGCCTGTAACATGCTTTTCTTAAGCTTTTTAGAGTCAACTATATTATATAGTGCCTGTTGGCACTCCCAGAAGTAAACTATACAGAGAAATAAGTATCACCCTGGTTTATGTGTGCATAATTTCTGGTTTGTGCATTACTTTTGATTTGTGCGTGCGTATTATTGATTTGTAACTCATAAAATACATTCTGTGTACAAGTACAAAAATGACAAAATAAAAAAAAAATACATAATAGAAATTACACAAGAACAAATTAAAATTTACATTAACAGCTTGAAACTAATTCAGACACGCAAATCCCCAATAGTTAACATAAAAAGGTCTGAACGCGTTATTAAAACACATACCTCTTTAAAAATACAAAGATTTCCCAGAACTGATTGCTTCCTTTCTGCACCCCTGCCCCTGACAGCTCCTTCAACGTGGCGCTCTGTCCCAAGCGCTCGTCACAGTCCCTGGGATAGCAGGTTGTGCCGGACCCTTCTAAATACCTGCGGGCCGGCAGGCTGATCAAGCCTCTCTGCCCTGTGGGTGTTTAGAAGGACCTTGTGTCGAGAAGCTCCACGGGGAGCCCAAACCAGACCCCCCCCACCACCTTCCTGCAATGCCGCTGTTGCTTTTTATGCAGTCATTGCCCTGAGTTAGCAAATGTGGTGATCGCAGGCAGCACCAGCCCGCTTCGATCTGAGGCGGTTTAGAAGGGTCCAGCATTGCCTGCTATCACCGTGACTGGTGACCAGCACTGGGACTGATCCCCGTGTGGGGGGCGCTGTCATGGGGGGTACTGCAGAGAAAAAGAAATCGGGTCTGGAAAATATTGTGGCAGATCAAGTTGAACCGGGTGGCTGTTTGGGTGAGTTCTAGAGTTCAGCGAACGCACCAGGCGGAGATGCTGGTTGGCCCTCGTTCTGTCACTCGGACTGGTTGGGTGCAGCTATTGGCTGGATAGGGACAATGTGGAGGGCTGTGCAGGAGCGCAGAAAACGTTTTTGGGAAGCGCTTATTTTTACCATATCTGATGGCAGCTGCTGCAAAGCTGTATAGTGTTTGTTACAGCCGACAGTAACCAAAACAAAAACATTCAAAAGCTATGAGTTTGATGCATCAGTGTTTGAAGGGACACTACAATATTTTTATTTTTAAAGAGACAAGTGTTTTAATATGATTGTTTAGACTTTTTTATATTAACTATTGGGGATTTGTGTGTCTGTGCATTTATGTGCATATACATTTAAGAAGGTGGCAAAATGTCAAATTTCACCAGTGTATCAATATTCACAAGTTCAAAATGGTTGATAAGAAAACTGATGACCCAGAATTCTGGTAGTATTTAAACGCATCATTTATGGATAAATCTTTTCTTCCATGGAGACGTGAAAACAGTCTCACCCCGGATTCATGTGTTTTGTGTGCGTAACAAACAATTCATGCATAATTCTTAAAGATTTTTGTTTTTAATCAGTTTCAAGCTGTTGTAATTTTAATTCGGGCATGTGTCATTTTTTTTTTTTTTCATTTTGTAATATTTTGACTAGTGCACGAAATGTATTATATCAAGAATTACGTACACACAAATCGGAGTGAGACTATTTTCTCTCCATATTAAGATGCCTCGATCTCTGAGGCTCCGCCTTCAACTCCTTGGGGGTGCGGCCCATTTCATGACGTTAACCTAGAGCAGGCCTCGGCAGCATGTCTGCGTTTCACCCACAAACATCCAAACATTTGTAAAGATGGATGTGAATATTGTGTATCTGCTTGTGGTAGCCGCAGCATTTATTCCAAAAATGTATTTGGCGGTTATTAGAGACTGGTGTTTCTTCCATCACATACAGAATGGCAATGGTTAATGGGCTCATTTTACGGGGAAATTTGGTCACAAAATGCTGACAACACCAGATAATGGTTTCGGGATTTCTAAAAATGATGAGAACATCGTATTATTTTCAGGGCCTGGAATTTATTTAAAAAAATACAAAGTTGATTGCAAACCTGGAAAAAAGTTAATTGTGATTACATTTTTTGTTACAGTAGTTGCCAACATTTTATAAACTGCAAATAATCAAAATTTTTAATTTTGCTGTGGAAACCCCACGGATGTTGAACAAATTGTTTTTACAACATCGATTTGTTTTAGGCAGGATTTTATAAAAATAAGAATAACATTTTTCAACAAGCTAATCAACATGATTTTGAATTAAAATACATAAATCCAGGGAAAGTACTAGATTTATTTCAGTCACATATATTTCTGTAGATAGAGGGACGTCAAAGACCTCCCAAAAAATAAGTGTCTCCCCTAAATTCCTGCAATTCTGTTTTTTGTTTTTTGCAATTTTTTCCTTTTTCTAATAAATTTTCCTTGTGTTTGTGAAAAAATAATAGGAGTTTGGGAGAAGTTCGATCCAGCTGGATTTCAGGTGTTTTGCTCAGCTGGAATCTGCTCACAGGTGGAGGCGTGTCTGTCCATTTTGAACTGCTCACCTCTCACAACAGCGGTGGGCTGTTCAACAGCTGTCAGGTCAACGTTCATCTACTGCCTTATTTGTTAAAATAAAAGATCGCTTTTGTCCAAAAACTACAATAAGAAGGCCCTATTATCTCTTTAATTTAATAAAATTTTAATTATAGAATATAAAGAAAAGTGTATGTATTTATTGCGCAGATCTCACAGTTGCACGTCAAGGGGCCTGAGGTTGTTAATAAATATTAATGAATTAATTCCTTTTGATTAGATGCGTGTATTAACGCTTTGACTTTCATAGCTCTACTTATAAATTGGTGGGCATTGGCTGTAAACATTTCAGTTCTCTTTGAAGCATCATCAATGTCCGTATCAAAAATCCTCTTCGCTTTTATGTGAATTATTTCTCTGGAGAAACTCGCACCGTTTTGTCTTAGCTTGACAATCCATGTTCAAACCAATGTCTGAAATAGTGTTATATCTACTTTCAATGCCGTGTGTTTTATTGTTATTTGAGGATTCCAAACTAAATAACCGTAACCTTTCTGCTATCGTAGACATGTTTACATTAAAAGTGTGGTCATCTGGACCCCACAAGACAGCGCGCTGGACTGTTTTTTTTTTTAAAAGATTGTTTTTAATATATTCACTGTTATTGATGGCAGACATGAAATCCTGTGCAAATTGTATGATGGGATTTTATAAATTCACTTCCTCCCACTCCCTTTCAGGCAAACTAGCTATTGTCTGGTTATCCTGTATTTGACATGTTTTTATGGATGTAAACTTCTGTTGATTGATTGTATTGTATAAGGTTTTTTTTTTTTCTCTTATGATTACTGCAGCTCTCCAGAGTCTCAAAACGCCTGTGGTGGGAAAGGACAGTTGATTTATGGATTGTTATTCATGACCTGCATGGGCACATTAGGCAAAAATTGATTATCAGAACTTAAAACTCTAAAAAGGCTGCAGACAGTTAAAAGCTCTGTTAAGTCAACTGGGGCAAGACCATGAAGTGATTTAGAAACAAAAATCAACAGGAAGCCAGTGAAGTGTTTTTTTTCCTGAATTATTTTTCTGAAATCCCAGAAAGGGTTGTTAATACCTGGGTATGTGTAGCTTTCTGGAAAACCATAAATGTTTAAGTTTAGACACACATGATTGTTGCACTGTTTCTGTCAGCCTATAAATTGCCCCGCATCAGAGAAGAAAACAGTTATGGGCCCTAACAAAAAAAATTTTGGGAACCCCTGATCTATAAGATAAGACTTTCTTCAGCAAAGACTGTCAGAGGCTCTTTCTCACTGATTAGACTAATTTAGAGACCAGTTTGAAGCAGAGACAGAAACAGAACTCCTCTGGAGCTAAATAAGGACTGACCAACTCATGAGGCTCATGAAAGAGTTCTATTTTTATTTCTGTGCTTATATTACTACATTTGTCTTAAACTTGCAGCTTAGAGTTGAAAACTCAAGACAGAAGGATGCAGCGTCCCTCTTCACAATCTGCTTTGACAAGCAGGACATTTCCATGCCATAAGAAATTCAGGTAAATATGCCTCCAAAATATTAGCCTCATGTGGATTAGAGCGTCACACTTTTAAGGAGACTTCTTGAGAGAGGAACAAAGGTTCATTTGGACCTAGAAGTTATAAAAGTTTACACTGTTCTTAAGCTAAAATACTTATTTTGCATTTAACTGCTTAGTGTGTATTGTTCTTTACAAAAACTTTATTTGAAAGTTTCAATTTTTTAAGTTCGAATGTTTTTAATCTTTAAAACATTTTTTAAGAAAAAAAACAAGCTTTTTTTTTATTTACTGCTGTTTTGATGTGTTTACTGGACCTCCTGTTCTGTTGGTTTGAATCCTCTCTGCACTCTCAGATCTGTGGGGACGCAGTTCCCCGAGCTCCCAACGACCACAATGGCTTTGAGGGAGACCGGACCTCTGATGAAAGGACTCCGTTCCCTCAACAGTCTGTCAGAGATGCTCCTCATTACAAATGCTGACATCATTCTTCCTGGATGTCAGACGTTTGATGACATCAGACAAGAGATTGAGGAAATGAAGCAGCACCTGGAAGAGTCAGAGCAGATAGCAGTTAGAGAGCTGCAGCACCTCGATGAGGAGACTGAGAGTCTGACTGCAGAGCAAAGTCATTTAGAGAATCAGAAAAAGAGGAGAGAAGGTGAACTAGAAAACTTGAAACTCCCAAAGCTGGACTCTTACCAGGTCTTCTTTGAAGACTTACAATGAAGCTCTGAGAGACTGAGAAACACAACCTGCAGTCAGCAGAAAGAACTCTACGACATGAGACGGAAAAGAGATGAATGAGCAGAGAAAATGAGAAACGTTGGAATTGGCTTGATGTTCATTCCAATTATAGGATTGATTCCTGGTAAGTAAATACAGTAGTGGTAATAATCAACTGCTGAACAACATTCTGTAAAAGAAAGTTTAATATTCAGCTTTACAGTTTGATTGTCTGTTTTTCAGGGGCTGTCCTGACAGCTGTTGGTCATATTGACCTGGACTCCGCCTCTGAGCAGGTAGACAGAGCTCGCAGTGAGATACAGAGATGTGAATCTCAGATAACATCCTACTCTAATCAAGTCTCCCGCTATGAGGGATCCGTCTCTCAAGCTCAAATGATATTCAAGAGAAAAGAACAGGGAAGATTTATGAAACATGGCTCAAACTGCAGACCTTGTCTGTGACGAGAACAACTGTTGCAGACTTTCAGAGTAAAACTAGAAGAGCTGTCCATCAACTGGGGCTGCTGTGTGGAGTGGGGAGTGTGGCAGAGCTGCAGACCCGCCGTCTGATTCTGCTGAAGCCTGTGATGAATGTGATGGAGGAAATGATGGAAGCTCTGGGGCTTATAAACAAAAATGACCTGCTCTATTCTGAAAACATGCAAAGCATAATGTGGGACGTGAGAAACAACCAAAGCATGCTCAAGAATAAACTAGCTTTGTGCATAGCCAATTCAGATGACGATTATTACTGAAATACCCAGATGAGATATTTTTGGAACACATTGTGCTGATTTGATGGATGATGTTGTGGTCAACACAAGGCAATACAGAGGATGCTGAACTGCATGGAAGAATGAGTTAAAATAACTACAGTGTGTGTGAAAATCTGCTGAAAGCCTACAGGAAACCATTGACCTGTGTCAGAACCAACCCGGTTTCATTAATGAAGTATTAAGAGGCCTTTAAAACCTTTGAGAGTAGGACACTCCTGAGAAGAAAGTAACCGGGGCTGGTTATCTGGGGGTCCTCTTCCAGAAATTTTGAAAATGCCTTTAATGGTGTAGTCTTTTGTGTGCAAGCCACGAGCGATACGCATCAATACTTGCAGGAAGTTACGCCTAGACACACCAAAATTAAAGCCCTTTAATTGGGCTGGTCGATATGGCAAAATAATTAAAAAAATCTCAGATTTTGTCATTCCTAATTTAATTTTCGATTGTATCTATTTTATCTCCCTTCTTTAACTTACTTTATCTTTCTGTACAATCATTCTTTGTTATCCGCTTTTAGCGTTTTCACTGTCAATAAAGTGTTTTTTTTTTGTCTATGGCAAATGAGTTGTTTCTGTTTTCTTACTGAAAACAGACCGATATCCAAGTGGCCAACAGGAGGATTTATGAAACGTGGTTCAAACTGCAAACCTAGTCTGTCATGAGAACTGTTGCAGACTTTCAGAGTGAGAAGAGGGGTTTCAGTCAGTCACTGTAGGACACGTGCAAAAAAGATGCAGCACTCTCATGAGGATGGACTTTTTTGCTTGAACCCAGCTCTCTAATGTTAATAAAGTATCATACAAACCCAGATTCATGCTTGTTGTTATATGTAAAAAGTACAGTTTTTATGAATGTGATATTAATTAATTTTGTTGTACTGATTCAGAGCGTCTTGAATCCAGCTTCATTAAAATATCGTCTGACTTTAAAATTTTGTGTTGAATACAAAAATTAGAGAACTTGTAAATAGCCAATTCCTTTATGTCATTTAGTGGGGTAAAAGACACCTTAAATATGGCAGAGAAGGGGGACTTTTAGAAATATTTGTAACTGAGGAGTAGTATGAAATCAGCTTCTGGTTTAAAGTGTGTACAGGAAAAAAATATAATTCAAGACTGGTTGACTCAACTAGTACATTACATGCTGAATCTGTGTTATAAAAAAAAAAAAAAAAACTTCTAACTACCAGAGAAAGAATATGTGACAGCCTGAGACTGGTCTGGCAAAGGAACCTAAAACTTGTAATTTCTGAAGAGGTATGGCATAACATATACTGCTCACAAAAATTAAAGAAGCACTTTAAAGAAACACATTAGATCCATCAGATCTCAATATGAAGTTGGATATCTCTACAAATAACAACAGGGCAGTGTCTTAGGAACAAAATGATGTTTAATGGAAATGAAAAGACGGAAATAAGGAAATAAGAAGGCTCAATTGTGCAGACACCATCAAATCAGAGTGAAATGAAGATGTGGCAGGCTAGTCCATTTTTTCCAAAACTTAATTTCTGCAACTCAAAATGTTTTCCAGTATCTTGTGTGCCCCCCACGAGCTTGTATGCATGCTTGACAACGTGGCGGCATGCTCCTAATGGTGTCTTGTGGCATTTCCTCCCAGATCTGTGTGAGGGCATCCCTGAGCTGTTGTACAGCCTGAGGAGCAACCTGGCGGCGCCTAATGGACCCAAACATAATGTCCCAGAGATGTTCTATTGGGTTTAACCCTTCCGCTCTCCTTAGCTTGTTTACATTAAAAGTGGGGTCATCTGGACCCCACAAGACAGTGCGCTGAACTTTTTTTTTTTCACTGATTTTTGAGTTTCACAAATTTTCATGGCAGGCATAAAATCCTGTCTTCCTTTGTCCACATTTGTCATGAAAGGAATCACAAATCAATATGTGGTTGGAGTCATCTGGACCCCAAAGAGAGCAGAAGGTTTAAGTCAGGGGATGGTGAAGGCCATTCAATTGTTTCAATTCCTTCATCCTCCAGGTACTGCCTGCAGACTCTTGCCATGTGAGGCCGGGCATTGTGGTGCATTAAGAGGAAACCAGGACCTCCTGCACCAGCGTAGGGTCTGACAATGGGTTCAAGGATCTCATCTGGATACCTTGTGGCAGTCAGAGCACCATTTCCTAGGCAGTAGAGGTCTGTGCGTCCCTCCATGGATATGCCTCCCCAGACCCTCACTGACCCACCACCAAACCTGTCATGTTGAACCAAGTTGCAGCAGCAGAACGTTCTCCTTGTCTTTTCCAGACTCTTTCACGTCTATCACAGGTGCTCAGGGTGAACCTGCTCTGGTCTGTGAAAAGTACAGGGTACCAGTGGAGGACTTGCCAATTCTGGTGTTCTTGAGCAAATGCCAGTGTAACTTTGGTGTAACTTTTTCTTACAAGTGTTCAAGGGTTAAGGGGCCTATACAAAATTAAATTATAAGAATAAATATAAAATTCCCTTTTTCATCTTTTAAGTGTTTGTTAATGTTTAAATCTCACTATAAATAACCCCAAAGTGGAATTTTGATCTGTTCATAAATTTCTAAGTAATCCTCTAAAAACCTGCGCTCTCAACATCAGCCCCTCCCATATTTACAAAAACAAATGGGTTTTCACTGTGGGACATAGACCAATGAGAACAACCCTCTGCAAGGAAGAGTCTGCGGACTCTGCTGAGCTTGGTTCTAGGCTGATGTCATAAAATGAGTGGCACCCACAGAGAAAGGCGGTGCCTCAGACATTCAGTCGTTTTATGGCAGGGTAGAAAAAGAGTTCACAAAAATACCTCATTTATCAAGTAATTCATTCTTTTGTGTGCCAACAGTAATATATGATCATATAAATGGAGTTTACTCTGAAAGGCTTAAGAAAATCATGGCATAAGCCCTTTAATGAAAATCTGTTTACATTGTGGTTAACATTGTGTAGGACAGCTGCAATGATTGAAGTCATGGAACCGCTGTAACATTATGGGCTAAAGGGGGCGCTCCACTTCATACACAGACTTCGCACACAGACTGACCTTCTCATCATTTGAATTTTTAGAAGTCAGTTTAGTTTAGTGGAGGGCAAGTTTGTCTTAAAGTGGAAGAATTAAAAAACTGTTCAGAGCCCTCACACCCCTCCCGGACCCATTTCCCTTAAAGCAGCTGACTTCTCTGGTGAGCTAGCTGAGGAAAAGCATCTCTAGAAAACAGACCCCTCATACCCCTCCCAGACTCACTTCCCCTATATCAGCTGCCTGCCTCAGAGATCTGGTTCTGCATCTGGCAGAAGCAAACAGAGCAGAGCAGCTGCAGGACGTTTTCTGGTGAGACTGCTCTCTTTCTGAATCAGACATCAGCCTTTGACTTTGCTTTGTGTCAGACTAAACTTTCAGACTCACTTATTGATTTTTAGATTTGGCTTCATGTAGTTAGAATATCTCTCAGGATATGTTGACAGAACTTTTTCTTTGCTTCTTTCTCATCTTTTACTCAAGCTTGCATTAAAAATATTAATATTACAAATATTCTAATGAAAAGAAGAAAATATGACAGCAAACACTAAACTGTAACAACAGGAGAAAACTTAATGACATTCAAAGATTAAATAAAAGACGTCTGTTGTAGCTTTATAAAAAAAAGTCTGTGGCTTGATAACTTGCGACTGGTTTTAGTGTAGAACCAGTTGGGATTCCTTCAGCACAGACTGTCAGAGGTTTTTCCTCTCAGATCTAATATTAGACTAGAAAACTGGTAGAAGCAGAGACACATCTGGCTTCTTCAGAAACAGAAAAACTGAGTGGATCATGAAGTCAGATGTAAGCATGGTGATTTTTTTTCAGTCAAACTTTTATTTCTGTGCTTTAATTGTGACTTTGTCTTAAACTTTCAGTTGGAGTTGAAGACATCTTACACGAAGATGGCGGATTTCAATGTCAGGTAATAAAGCTATTGACCTCAGGGACACTAGAGTTTCACAAACTTTGAGAGACTTCTTTAAAAAGAACCATATTATGTAAGATACCTGTCAAAAAGAAATGTAAGCAGGTAGATAAAATTGTGCACAAATCAAGATGATTATATATCAATACATTTGATTTTACATTTGACATGTATGTTTTAAATACAACTTTGCTTTGCTTAGAATATAACTTTTACTTTTTTTACACAAATCTCTCCAGTTAGATTGCTGTTATGGGATCACAGGGATTTATATAGCATCACAAAACACCAATTCTGTTTTTATCTTTTAGGATGACTTTATTAATGTTATATAAATGTAGATCATTGATAAATAGACATTATATCGATACCAACCTTCTTGTCGCAGCAGTGACGTCATAACCAAGAAACAGTGTAGGATATTAACAATAAAACAGTAGAGTATAACAATTCCACCAAATTTAGATGTAATTGTTTTGATAAAGCTAGAATGGAACAATCCTAACATGTGCCAACAGCAAAAAAAATCTGAAAAAACAATTGCCCATTATGATCCTCTTGAGGTTTGTTTTCTCTTCTTTTCTTTTTTTTATCTGCCACAGCGATTAAGTGTTAGCCTTCTTGAGCTCTAATGGTGTACGGATCACGGATAATCCATAGTCCGTACAGATCACTAGCCACGGTTTGGCCGACACGTGTACTTCAGATCACCCCCCTCCTCCTCCCCCACTTCTGCTATGTACCTTGTAGACACATTCGGCACACATTATTAAAATCAATTGTCTGTTGACATGAATGCAGTTGCTGTCAAATGCTTGTACTGTACATGTCTTTGCTTTAACAAGCGTCAAAGTTGCTTCTTGACGACTATCCAAAAGTCTGTTGGCCCGAAGCTCCCGCCATGTGTGGGAGGAATACGTGAACGAGATACTTAAAAAACTTTTCTCGAATTTGTCATGGAAAATGTAGATACTGTTAAATAAAGTTTATTTATTTTAAAGTGCTGAGAGAAAGCATCCATACGAATCTCCGTTTCAGGGTTCAGATCTCACAATGAGGAGCAGCAGCTTTCCTGCAGCTGTTGCTCCTGCGACAAGAGCGTGCGGTCAGGGGAAAGCTGTATGGCAAGCCAAAAGGGTAAAAAATCACCAGGAAAAGCAGGCATGAGAGTGCCTTATCTACAGGACTCTAGAGTGCAACCAATTCGGTCGCAAATGCAACTGGAATTTTCAATGGTGCGCCTAAAAAAACTTTGTCGCACTGGTACACCCAGCCGTCCTGTGAGTAGAAAAAAACATAATATCAGCGACCCCGATAGTCTCATTCCTGCATGTGTATGCAGGTGTAACAGTCTAAAATAAAAATGATTATTTTTTAAATATTTTATTGAAAGTAAATCTAAGATGTGCATGCAAGTCCGATGCTGGCAACAGGTGGAGTGAATAAACAAAAGTATTTTAATATCCTTTAACACAGACCTTTAGCTCCAGTTTAGTCCAGCCGTGGAGAAAAGCAGCTTCGTGCTGCGGCATTCTCATTGACTGTACATATAAACATTTATATATTATAATATATATATATATTATAGTTATTATAAACATTTTACGATAGTAATGTTTTGTATATTGGAGCAAAGCAAGAAAAAAAAACAGCTGATTCACGGGGATCGCATGACCTGTAGAAGTAGAACATCTTAGAAAAATATCAATCTGGTTTTAGAGTGAACCACAGCACAGAGACGGCTCTTTTAAAAATTGTTAATGATCTTAGAATTAATTTAGACTCCCAGAATCTTTCTGTTCTGGTGCTGCTGGATCTTAGTGCCGCTTTTGATACAGTAGATCACCAGATTTTATTAGACAGACTCAGGAGTCATGTGGGCCTTTCTGGAAATGTTCTTAAGTGGTTTTGTTCTTACCTTACAGATCGACACTTTTATGTAAGTTTGGATACATGCTCCTCAAGAATCCATGAAATAAGTTGTGGGGTTCCCCAAGGGTCAATTTTAGGTCCCATTCTTTTTAACTTGTACATGTTGCCTCTTGGGGAAGTCATCAGGAGACACGGCGTTAACTTTCACAGCTATGCTGATGATACTCAGCTTTACATTGCTGTGTCTCCTGATGACCTTGAACCTATAAACACTCTTTTAAATTGTATTTTAGACATAAAGTCATGGATGGCAGAGAACTTCTTACAGCTCAACCAGGACAAAACAGAAATTTTAATCATCGGTCCTGATGGCAAGAGAGAAAGGATTTTACCTCATCTTCAGAATTTTAACCCTTCTCACTGCGTGAGAAACCTGGGCGTTCTTTTAGACTCTGAGCTGAATTTTATCCCTCACATTAAAAATGTCATTAAGACAGGATTTTATCATCTTAAAAACATTGCCAGAGTCCGCCCATTCCTCTCTCTTGCCAGTACAGAGGTGCTGATGCATGCTTTTATTTTTAGTCGTTTAGATTATTGTAATGCCCTGCTCTCTGGTTTACCTCAAAAGTCTCTTTTAAATTTACAATTATTACAGAACTCAGCGGCACGAGTTCTGACGAGGACCAGGGGGCGGGATCATATTACACCAGTTTTAAGATCGCTGCATTGGCTTCCTGTACGTTTCAGGATTGATTTTAAAATTCTTTTAATGGTTTATAAATCTTTTTATGGTATTGGGCCTTCTTATCTCAATGATCTTCTTTTAAAGTATGAACCCTCGCGGACCCTGAGGTCTTCCGGCACCGGCCTGTTAGTTGTTCCTAAGGTGAGGACCAAAACATATGGTGAGGCCTCGTTTCATCATTACGGTCCTCGCCTGTGGAACAGCCTGCCGGAGAACCTCAGGGCCGCAGAGACCGTAGACGTTTTTAAGAAGAGGCTCAAGACCCACCTGTTTAATTCTGCTTTTAGTTAATTTTATGTCCTTATTTATTATATTAGTTTTAATATGTTATTGATTTTATGTTTTACGTATTTTACATTTTAGTATTTTACTATTATTTTTAACCCCAGTGTTTCCTGTGGGAATTTATCATATCAGGGCTTGCTGGCTTCTTGTTGCCGTGGTTCTCGCCCTTGCAGGGGCGGCTGGAGTCCTGCACTGCAGCCTCACAGCTGTGGAGTGGACTCCGTTGCTGTCCCGGTTTGGGTGGGCGCCGTGGCGATGTTCCTCTGACCGAGCTGGCTCCTGGTATGATAGAATCCCCAATACTGTTTCCTCACAGCAGAGCCAAGCCTTATGTCTGTTTTTATAATTTTCATTTATGTCATTTTTCATTGTATTCATTGTGTGTGGGATGGGTGTATTGTTGATTGTTGGCATTTTATTGGGTGGGGGGGTTGGCTTTTATTGTATATGTTTTTGTTTTTAATGTAAAGCGCTTCGAGCTGCGCAAAGCATGAGAAGCGCTTTTTTTATAAATAAAGTTTTGATTTGATTTAGAAGACTTATGGCAAGCCAAAATGCCAGTTATTCACTTTGACATTATTGGTGTTTTAGGGTCAACTATGGTCAGCTATGGTGACCCTGAATGTTAAATCATACAAACAAATCAATCAACCTCAAAAAACCTTAAAAAGATCTCCATGAAGAAAAAACCCCATCAAGTTTTAGAAATCAACATTCCAGAAACCAAAGCAATTAATACATTTTTAAATAGAAGTGTTTTATCCTATTTTGAAGTGTAACTTTCTTTTTATCTACATGCCAGCTGTTTTTGCTAACCCAAGTTTTGATTTTTTTTTTTTTTTTAAGGCTAATTTGGCATTTAGCTAATATTTTAGCTGGCTATCAACTTCAGCATTTTCAGCTATCAATTTAATCATTTTTAGTATAGCGCAGGGGCCGGCAACCTTTAACAGTGAAAGAGCCATTTGGGCTTGTTTCTAGTGATCAAAACCTAGAAAGAGTGGCATTAACTTACATTAGCCTTTAAGAAATTTGGATTTGCATTCATAACCTTCTTTATGTTTCTTTTTAATAAATATGAATAATGTCTTTTTGGCACGAACAAAACCAAATAAATATATAAAAAGAAATTGACATCTCTCAAAAAGGGATTTTTAAAAAGTTTTTACAGTTAGTAGTAAGTTTGTTCCTTAATTACTAGCTGAACTTCAGATTAGCATAACATTTCTCTGTAAATTAAATCAGCCAAAAAATTTTAGCATGTTGCTGAAATAAAAGCTAAACTCAAAATTAGCCTAAACCCGCCAGTAGATATTAAATTAGCTGAAAATGTTAGCATATTTCTAAAATATTTGCTAAACTCTAAATTAGCATAAAATTCCTCAGTAAACTAAATTAATCCAAAACGTTACCATGTTACCAAAATAAAAGCTAGAACTCTAAATTAGCCTAAAAACTCCAGTAGATAACAAATCATCCAAAAACATTAGTATATTACTAAAATAATAGCTAACCTGCAATTTAAAAAAATATATATATAGTATTTTATTTTTATTCAGCCAGAGAGCCACCATGGAGAGTTAAAAGAGCCACATGTGGCTCTGGAGTTGCAGGTTGCAGACCCCTGGTATAGCGCAATAGTATACCCGATACCAGAGGGTATCCCGATACCCTGTCAGTGACTCCTGTAAAGATAGAAAATGATCACATAGTTCAGCTAGTTCGCTCCAGCTCACAGAATTAAGAGATCCCCCAATGCAAATGCTCAACCATAGAAATAAATGTTAAATATTTTTAGTGAAAGACAAAAAGAGGGATGCTTTCAGACTAAATGAGGAAAGATATATATATATATTTTTTCTTTTTTTGTATAGGAAAAAATAATAATAATTATTAAAAATAATATTATGTCAATAATAATACTAAAAATGTGCATTTCCTGCGGAAATACATTTGATTGCAGAATTGCAGAAGATGGTTGCTTTCATTGCTTCATTGCATAACTTTTACCCGAATAAGCTGAAAAATAATAAAGGTTGAATAAGTTGCTGATGCTTATTTGCATATATTTTAAATCAATAAGTACGACCTCAGTAAATCTCAAACTAACTAAAATAGCGAGGATATTGCTAAAAAGTTTAGCTTAAGGCTAAATTAGCTTGGAAAAACCTTTGTAGCTGTGCATTTAACTAAAAACATCTAGCATAACGCTAGATAAATATTAGCTAAAAATTAGCAAAACTCCAAATTACTTTAAAAAGATCAATAAATGCAAAATTAGCCAAAACCACTAGTTTTGCAGCGGCGGTTCCTTTGCGTCAGTAAGTGATGAGGTGGGAATGAGAATGTTTTGGTCAAACACGAAACAAAGTTAATTTGTACACTAATCTGGAGGAAGGATCGATGAGGAGAGCGCACATACTAGTGCTTAGGATGGGAGGGGATTAGCAAGTTAGTTGACGTAAGTGGGATCACGTTTAGTTTCTTGTTCTTTTAAAAAAAAAAAACTTTATTTACGATTGTAAATATTTTTTTCAGGTAAAACAACTGTTGTCTATCATTTGGCTTTTTTTTTTTTATCTTTCTCCACTCTATTAACCTGTGTATTGCTCTTTTTTAAAAATGTTTTGTTTCTTCTCTGCATTCATAGGTACAGAGAGCTGAGCGTCCTGGCTGTCAGGGAGACGGGACCTCTGTTGAAGGGACTCCGTTCCTTCAACAGTCTGTCAGAGATGCTCCTCAGTACAAATGCTGACATCATTCTTCCAGGATGTCAGACGTTTGATGACATCAGAGAAGAGATCAAGGAAATGAAGCAGCACCTGGAAGAGTCAGAGCAGATAGCAGTTAGAGAGCTGCAGCACCTCGATAAGGAGACTGAGAGTCTGACTGCAGAGCAAAGTAATTTAGAGAATCAGAAAAGGAGGAGAGAAGGTGAACTAGAAGACTTGAAACTCCAGCTGGACTCTCACAGGTCTTCTTTGAAGACTTACAATGAAGCTCTGGAGACTGAGAAAAACAACCTGCAGTCAGCAGAAAGAACTCTACGTGACATGAGACGGAAAAAAGATGAAGCAGAGGAAATGAAAAACTTTGGAATTGGCTTGATGTTCATTCCATTTATAGGATTGATTCCTGGTCAGTAAATGCAGAAGTTTAATAATGAAATGACTAAACAACATTCATTAACAAAAGTTTAATATTCATCATTACAGTCTGATGTTTGTCTGTTTTTCAGGGGCTGTCCTGACAGCTGTTGGTCAAACTGACCTGGACTCCGCCTCTGAGCAGGTAGACAGAGCTCGCAGTGAGATACAGAGATGTGAATCTCAGATAACATCCTACTCTAATCTAGTCTCCCGCTATGAGGGATCCGTCTCTCAAGCTCAGAATGATATTCAAGAGGCCAACAGGAAGATTTATGAAACATGGCTCAAACTGCAGACCTTGTCTGTGACAAGAACAACTGTTGCAGACTTTCAGAGTAAAACTAGAAGAGCTGCCCATCAACTGGGGCTGCTGTGTGGAGTGGGGAGTGTGGCAGAGCTGCAGACCCGCCGTCTGATCCTGCTGGAGCCTGTAATGAATGTGATGGAGGAAATGATGGAAGCTCTGGGGCGTATAAACAAAAATGACCAGCTCTATTCTGAAAACATGCAAAGCATAATGTGGGACGTGAGAAACAACCAAAGCATGCTCAAGAATAAACTAGCTTTGTGCATAGCTAATTCAGATGAAGATTATTACTGAAATACCCAGATGAGATATTTTTGTAAACACATTGTGCTGATTTGATGGATGATGTTAGTCAACACAGCATAACAGAGATGCTGAACTGCATTGAAGAATGAGTTAAAATAACTAGTGTGTGAAGATCTGCTAAAAAAAAACCATCCAGCTCTGTCATAACCAACCAGGGTTCCATTATTGAATGTTGAAGTGAACTTTTGTTTTCCCTCCATTGCTTTATTATACAATCAACTTTTTACACAAAAATGTGCTTTCTTGAATTTTAAAGTTATATTCTGTCTCACAAATAAAGTGTATCCAAGATAATTATAACAGACTCTTGTCATGTTTCAAGTGAACAATTCTTGATTCAATTCTTATTGAAAAATTCTTAACTGACAAATTCCTTACGCCCCACTGAATCTGGCTATAAACTATACATTTTTCAAAAAAATTACTTTTTTATCATTCAGGTTGACTCAAATAATTTATCAAAATGAACAAGTTTTATTAATTAACTATTTGTGGGAGAACGGGCGCCAGAAGTGGATGAAATGCAGAAAAGACAGCCATGATAGGGTCTCGATGAAAGTCTTCTAAGGTCAAAAATAGTGGCCTAAATAAAGAAAACGTAATGTAAATTTTCGTATTCGTCACGAAAACATTTGCAGAAAAATATATGCTACTCTACTATGGATCGAGACTAGTCTGAAACTGGAACAAAATTGATGATATTTACCTTTTAAATGGGATCAAAATTATTGCTATTGGTCCGACGTAGCCTTTCTCGCTCCCAGTTCAGGCCCAGCGGGCTTGTTTCCGGCTCGCGGCGCAGGCTACCAAGTCTCCCATTGGGCAGACTCCAGGTGCAAACCTGCATCAAACCCAGCAGCAATGAGGTGGCCCGTTCGGGGGCCCCTCCGAATTATAAAACACAAGAAAGATAAAAAAGGAAAAAAATAAGGACACAGTTAAACCTGGTTGATTTATTTACCGCAAGACTCTTACACTGTTACATTTACATTTTAAACACCAACACGACTTACTGTTTAAATGTAATATTCATTCCTGAATGTTTTCCTCAAGCTCCTCACTTCCGCCCATTCAGAGCCCACCCAAACCAACCTACCCCCACCCCTATGACTCGTGCCGCTCTGCAGCTCAACCAAACCCATTTCGCTGCGGAGAGATGTACCGCTCTGCAGGGAGCCGTCCACAGTCACGCTCAGCCAAAACAGTCTGTCTGCAGAAAATTTGTTGGCTGGTTCGTGGTGCTTCTTTATGGGCGTTTCAACTTACTGCAGTGTCCAAAACAAAGTTCCAACAGAACCGCTTTGGCTCGCTCTCGATGAACGGCCTACACAAAAACTGCGCCGATGATTAGAACTATTGTTATTCGTGTCAACGGCTGGAATGGATTGCTCACTGAGACCCCGCTTTTGGAGGGAAAGGCAGAATGATTCAGCAGTTTCATGCTAGCTTCACAATGCTAAATCTGACTGACGGTTATGAAAGGCGAACTAGCAAACAAAACACTTACTATTCTACTCAACCGATGAATATTAAGCACATTTGGTAGAACAAGTCAAAAACATTAAAGGTACCTTGATGATAAAGACATTTCTTACCTTATTTAAAGTTGGACGAAGAGGATTTGAAGCAGGCGAGGAAGTAGAGTAGGCCAGAATTTGCGCTTTTGGGATCTTTGCAAATTGAACCAATACGTTTTAAACTTGTTTCAGTTAATATTGATGAATATCGTCCAACTGATTTCATTTGAAATCATGTCTGTTCAACAGGAATCTATTGTTTAACCCATTGAAACGTTGTTCATCCAAATAATTAATTTCTTATGCACTGAACAAATGCCCATGTTCACTTTTTTGAGTGACAGCCTACCAATCCAGTGGTACTGCCAAACAATGGTCCAGAAACATGTCAGCCAATAAGGTCCCACACTATGGAGAGACTTGATACACTCGGGGGAGACTTTATCCATCCATGTTGCCAGTAAGGAGCTCTTTGAATTCCTCTGTGAGTTTAGTCAGCACATTCTCATTCCAGACTCGTCACTTATCAAAGGATGGTTAAAGGACCCTCCGCGTCAGAACTTGAAGTTTTTGGTCAGAATCTGAAGAGCTGGCTGAACCAATTAGATCAAGCTAATACACATAGTCACACACACACACAGACACACTCGGCTCTGCTTCCAGGACAGCGCGGCAGTGCACCCAGTACAGTGCAAGAAACTAACAGGCATATACCGCGCTGCAAGTAATCTGTGCAGCGCTGCGTCCGTCTTGGTCATCTCCAACACGCTTACTAAATGCTTACAGAGATGGCGGTGTTACAGATCTCAGATCAGCCAGCAGAGTTGCTTTGGGCGGTTCTGGTTCTGAATTAGCTGGTAAAAATTGCCTTGAGTGGGTTGACACATATTGGGCGAGTTTGGGGTTGATTCAGTGATTTTTTTTTTGTGTGTGTTTTTTTTTGGAACATAGT
Organism: Oryzias javanicus; assembly: GCA_003999625.1. Taxonomy (NCBI): domain Eukaryota; kingdom Metazoa; phylum Chordata; class Actinopteri; order Beloniformes; family Adrianichthyidae; genus Oryzias; species Oryzias javanicus. The sequence continues at coordinate 6,417,630 of CM012449.1, read as the reverse complement.
TTATTTGATAAGAGAAATTGTGTGCTGAAAAAGGAAGAACCAAAATAAATAATAAGAGTTCTGGTCCAAACAAGAAAAAGAAAAAACAAAGGAATTGAACTTTGACCATAAATAAAATAAGTCAAGGAGAATACTGACCCCGCCATGTCGTAGTCAGCAGCTCCCTGCTAAAAGATAACCAAAACTCAAGCCCACAAATCAAAACTTCCAAGGTTCATGATTCAAACCCAAACCACTGCTGAGGCCAAGCCAGACTAGCACAACCTCCATGCTGTGGGGGACACTCACAGTAGGAAGTTCAGTTAACTAAATTCACTATTAACTTATAATGTTTATAAAAATGAAAATATTTGGAATAAGGACATTTCTTTCACTTTATTGTTTTGAAAAACAAAACAAAGGAGAAATGTTAAGGCTGAGGACCCCACCGTGGGACTAGAAAAACTGATTCACAGCCTACAAATATTTCCTTCTACTACTGCTTCATTCAATGGATGATTGTTGTGGCCGTATTTTGTTTTGTTCTCTTGGTTCTGTGTATTTTTGTCAGAGTGGGACTTCTTTGTGTTTGTTGGATCTTATGGAGACATTCTCTTTGTGTTTTTGTTACACATTTTACTTTTATTTTCCTTTATGCTATGCCCCAAACCCCTAGACTAAATGGGGTGTAACACAAATACAGCGCCACCTACTGATATTTTGTTAAACCAAGTACAAAACTGATACAAATCCCTATCATTAAAATTTTTTTTTGATGAAAAATGAAAAACTTAATATGATTTGTGAAATTCTCTCTTGACCCTACAGCTGTCAAGAATCGTTAAAACTTGAGGTCTGTCGGTCTGTGAATCAATCATTTATTTGCACTCAACAAAAATATCTCATAACTATCTAAATGTAGATAAATATAACTGTCACACATTAAGATAGACCCAACCCAGAGGCAACTCAAGAACCCATGAACTTGAAAAAAGTACATTCCGTGGTAGCCTACGTATAGTACAGGGGTCGGGAACCTTTTTGACTCAGAGAGCCATAAAAGCAAAATATTAACAAATATATTTCTGTGAGAGCCATATAATATATTTTAAGACTGAATTCAACTAAATGCGAGTATAATAAGCCTCTGACTTTCTTCAATTAAATATTACTATGACACTCACCCTTAATGCGACTTCTGGTGCTGCATGAACTTGCTGATGGCTTTGTAGTCTGGCTGGTACTTGGTGAGGTTAAGCTTCATGCAAGCGTTGAGACTTTCATCCGTTAAACGTGATCGTAGGTTGGACTTGATGTTTTTAAGATGTGAGAATGACTGCTCACATGCATATGTAGATCCAAACATGGTCAATACTGCAATACTCCCACGCTGCAGTGTGTGGTATGTGACAGGAAGCGCATTCCAGGTTTTGATAATCAGCTGGTCTTCGTGTGGAAGTTTTTTCATTTCTGTCCACATGTGTTTGCTCGCCAACTCCGCTTTCTGTCATGCAATACTTTCCGAGTCTTCATTCAGTGACTTGAACTTATTCCCTCACATGTCTGAGGCCTTCAGGTCTGCCACTTCTGCTTCAAAATCTCTGACGAAGACACCAGGAATGTAACCCAGGTCAACTACGTTCAGTGAACACTCGATTGGATGGGTGATGAACTTAAAAAGACGAGTATGCTCACAAAATTCTCCAAAGCGTGCTTTGAATGACTGTAGGAGACTGGATGGGAACCCAGCTAGCTGGTGGAGATCAAGCTTTTTAGCGGGCTCATTTGCTGTGTATGCATCTTTAAATTGTTTCAGTTTTTCAAAATGCAGTAAACGACCTGTTTTAAGATCCATGATGAAGAGCTCTAGCTTGTTTTAAAAAAGCAAACACTGCTTGTTGAAGGGATAACACTGTGTTTCCAATGCCTTGCATTTTCACGTTGAGCTGGTTCAGATGTTCAGTCATATCCACAAGATAGTAAAACTTGAGGAGCCACTCAGTTTCAGCTAGCTCAGGATGCTCGATGCCTTTCATTTCAAGGAAAGTCCGGATTTCATTCAGGCAAGCACCTTCCCTCTTGACAACCAACGCACATTGCTGTGCAAAAGCAGACCGTGATAGTTGTTTTCAACTTCATCCAGCAGTGTTTTAAACTGCCGATCATTTAAGGCCCGAGCAACAATAAAGTTGATCACACGAATGACCAGTGACATCACTTCATCACACATCTGAGCACAAAGTGCTTCCTGGTGAAGTATGCAATAGAAACTTAGGATGGGTCTTTTTTCATGTTCACGGAGAAGTGCCACAAATCCTTTGTTTTTCCCCACCATACACGGAGCACCATCAGTACACACGGAGAGAAGTTTATCCATTGGCAGTTTTTTTTCTTGAGCGAACTCCATAAAAGACTTGAATAAATCCTCACCTCTTGTGGAACCTTTTAGGCAGAACAGCAACACTTTCTTCGCGCAGTGTGTCACCAGAAGCATATCTTGCAATCACACTGAACTGCGATAAATGGCTTACATCTGTTGACTCATCCAAAGCCAGGGAAAAGAATGGCGCTGCATTTATGTCCTTCACTTGTGTTTCCTCCACTTGGTTTGCCATCATGATGGTACGATCATGAACGGTTCTTGTCGACAGAGGCATGTCTTGTATCCGTTTGATTATTTTGTCTTTGTTTGGAAGATCGTCAAAAAGTTCATTGGCTACATCCAGCATGAATGTTTTAGCATATTCGCCATCTGTGAATGGTTTTCTGTTCCTCACTATTGCTAACGATCCAGCAAAGCTAGCAGAATTAAAGTCACCTTGCTGGGTCCAAACACGGAGTTGTTGCTGGCTAGCTTGCACTCTGCTCAGTAGCTCTTGGCACGCTTTTTTTCTGCTGTCTCCCGCGGGGTATTTTGATGCAAAGGCGGCATGGCGCGTGTCAAAGTGCCGCTTTATATTTGACCGTTTCGTCGATGCTATTTTGTCATTGCAAATTAAACACACAGCAGAACCCGCTCTTTCCACAAAGGCGAATTCTTCGGTCCATTCATCCTGAAATGTACGATACTCATCGTCTTTTTTCTTTTCGCCATCCTCTTCATCGAAGGCTTAGCTTAGCATCCTCTCCATCGAAGGCTTAGCTTAGCATCCTCTTCATCAAAGGCTTAGCTTAGCATCCTCTTCATCAAAGGCTTGGCTAAAAGCGTGTTTGAGATTGCACTGCGTGTTCGGTAGTTTTTACGCTGACGTCATCTGTCAATCATCATACAAAAGTCGGGAGAAAGCTGCAGGTGTAAGGCGCTGCTTGAAACAGTGTTGCCAGATTGGGTGGTTTCCCGCCCAATTAGGCGGTTTTTGTTCTAAATTTGTAGGCAGAAATGGCTTTGGGCGGGTTTAGGGGTTCGGCGGTTTTTATTTCCCTTATCAAAAAAAAAAGTAGTGGACTAAGTTAGGCTGGGTGACAATGGGAGTACCAGTAATGTTCTATGTTCTGAGGAACGCACCAGGAGGAGACGCTTAAAGATATTTTTGCTTGTGTTTTCCAAATCAAAAACGAAAAAAAAAACTGTGATTGCAAGCTTCCTATTAAATAATCAACACCTTTGCTTTTCAGAGGTTGTCCGCTCGAAGTGTCCGCGCTCCAGCGGGGCTCCGCTGTGTGTGTGTAGCGCACACTTGACATTGCTCCCCCACCCCCGCCACAAAGGGCTGGGCGGTTTTTGCTGGGTGCGGCAGTTTGATGATATTTGGGCTGGAAAACTGTGGCACTATCTGGCAACACTGGCTGAAAATCTGGCACTGCGCTCCTCTCTATTTCAGCCACCTTTCCCCGCTCCAGAAGCCGCCTGGTCTTGCTGACACAAGCGAGGTGCAACTTATTTCTAACATCCCTTATGATTGATCTGAGAGCCAGATGTAATCATCAAAAGAGCCGCATATGGCTCGCGAGCCATAGGTTCCCGACCCCTGGTATAGTGTATGGATTCATTTCCCATTGACACAATGGCATTGGGAAACAATTCATCTCCAGGACAGAATTTTTACTTGACTAAAATGTTTGTCATTGTTTTCAACAAACTGGAAATAATTGTCTGATTGCTGAAAGCAATCAGAGTATGTTATCCACCTTCTTTATTATATTTTATTATTCTTTTTCTTATTGTCTGATTGCTGAAAGCAATCAGAGTATGTTGTTGTACAAATTTATTATAGTTTATTATTATTCCGCCGCATTTTTGACGCGCTTCTCCTCGTAGTCAAAAGCAGTTATAAAGATGCAATCAAAAGTACTTTGTAAAGCTCTAATGTGAGAAGTGTGCTATTACTTTTGGTATGTGTCAGAATTATGAATGATTTTATATGAATATTTTTATGAATTATTTTTCCCATTGACTTAACATTGTGAGCACTTTTAAATGCTTATATCTTCAAAAATACTAAAGATAATTTCATGAAACTTTCCAATATCATAGGGTATAGTAAACTACACGGTCTATTAAAATTGCAGCTCAATGCTGCTCTATAGCGCCACCAGGTGATCGTTTAAGTAAGCAGTTTGTTTTTGGCCTCTATCTCGAATACCGTAAGTCAGAAATTTGTGCTTTCTTTTTTCTGAGTGTTCCTTGGATGCTAATGAACGTTTTTTCAAAATGGGACCATGGAATTCTGCCGGTCTAGATTTTTCGCTATTTGCGATTTTTCGTAAAACACGTTTTTGGCTCCCTATTCAACATAGTTTGCCCAAACTTGACAAGATATCTCACATACCCTATTTAGACTACCCCGAATCCAATGGTACCACTCAATTGGCGATATTCCTTACCGTTTTCGAAAAAACGTAATGCTAATGAGGTGGGTGTGGTCACTGATTTTTTAACATGCTCTAAATCCTACAAAGATTGTCTAAACTCACAAATTTGAAACATGACTTCATCCTACAGTGATAAAAGTACAAAAGTTATGAAGATATTTCCTATAGGTGGCGCTATAATTTAGGAAATTGTGTTTAAGCCTCTATCTCAAAAACTGCTCAACCTAGCTAAATACAATTTAAGGTATATGTTGAAGGAGGAATTTCTATAAAATACTAGAAAAATGGCTCTGCTGCGCCACATGGTGGTGACTTAAGAATGATAAGCTAACTTTGGATGGTTCCTCTTATCTTCCAAATATTTGCAGATATGAACATGCAACCACTTGTAGTTTGTTAAGCTGTCCATAGAGATGTTTGGTCGAAAGTTTCGTACCATTTGGAGTGACGGTTGATTTTTTATGAATTTTTAAATATATTTGCTTCTCCTAAGTACATGAGACAAATTTAAAATCCCTATTATCTTGAAAAGTAATTGATCAACTGGTATGAAACTTCGTATGTAGATACTTCAGACCAATCTTTAAATGCTCAATCAATTTTGACTCTATTGCGCCACCAGGTGGTCAGTTGGATTACTAAAGTGTAAAGGCCTTATTCTCCAAGTGCATTTGTCTTAAGCACTACTTTTCACTCCTTTGGGATTCATTGAATACGAAAATACTAGTTTATATGAATTTGCGATCTCTATTGTTTAAGGCTTTTTCGCAATTTACGATTTTTCACAAAACACTTTTTGACTCCCTTTGTCACGTACTTTGACGAATCTTTGCAGATTCTTTGCAGAAGCTTGGTCTCTGCTGAATAAACAATTTATTCTCAAAGTTTAAGAATTTGCACATAAAGACTTTAGGTTTCTGTGAACAGTGTTAATGCAGCAAAGCTAAGTTTTGCTGAAAAACAGGAGATAAAAGAAAAAAAAACACTTTAATAACTTGGTCACTGCTTTTGTTTTTTTTTATAAAATGTAATTTTAAAGCTTTTGGCGTCATCTAGTGTGTCTGATGAAAGTTTGAAAGGCAATTTCTCTAGAGCTGGGGAAACTGACATATGCGTACATATATAAAGTGGATATTTTTGGCTTTTGATAGTAACAGCTTTAAAATTGCTTTAATACGGTATTGCTTTCAGCAATCAGACGCAATTTCTTTATAGGAATTGCAAATCTAGTTATTATTATATTTTATTCCGTCCCTTTTTTTGGATCGCTACTCCTCCTACAGTTTTAAAGATATCAAAATGCTTTCAAAAAGTAGTTTGTAAAGCTCAATTGGGAGAAGTGTGCTATTACTTTTGGTATGCTTCAGAATTATTAAAGACTTATATCTATCAAAATGCTTTCTAATTGCTTATAACTCAATTAAGAAAGTTACTAAAGTATTCTATTATATTCTATGATAATTTTCCTATTTAACTTTGTAATGTCTTATTGACGTAAGAAAGGCTTTCTCTATTATGCTTGCCCCTTTTGATTTCTGAGGCTTTCGTTTAATGTAAGCTATTGTTTTTGGCGCTCTATAAAATTGTGTATGGAATATCCTTGCTCACCAGTGTGAATTTTGTGCTTTCTTTTCCTGTGTCTCGATCCTTGATGTTTAATTTGGCCGCAACGTTTTATTTCAAATCTGGGACCGTAATCGGTACGAAAACTGGGGCATGTGATTCCGTCTAACTAGAATTTTTCGCCCATTTCGATTTTTCGTAAAACACGATTTTTTGCTTCCTATTCAACACAGTTTCCACTAAACTCGACAAAAATTGGTATATACCCTATTTGACTACCCCGAATTCATGGTACCGTAACACTTACAAATTGGCCAAATTTCTTATACCGTTTTTGAAATAATCGTAAAGCTAATGAGGTGGGTGTGGTCACAGATTTTTAACATCAGAAATCAAAAACGAATAGCAAAAACCACCTTGTAGTTTGTTAAAACTGACAAAGGAGATGTTAAGTCTAAAATTTCGTACCAAATTTTTTGGTCTTATCGTTGATTGTTATATGATTTTTTTTTAATCCTTAGGAATTCTGTAGAAGAGCAATGCTGACACGTTGGCCGTGGGCATCTATTGGAATTAAAAAAAACATGGCACACATCTGCAAGAGTTGAATGTGCATTGATGTTTTTGTAAATGCTGAATATCTTAAAAAACTACTAAAGATTATTTGTCATAAGAAACTTTCCAATTATCATAAGGGTACAGTAAACTACAAGATCTATTAAAATTACAGGTCAATGCTAACCTCTATAGGCAACTCTCCAGGCGGTCGTTTGAAAAACACAGTTTTTTTTGGCCTCTATCTCTAATACCCGTAAATCAGAATTTTGTGCTTTTTTTTCCTGTGTTGTTCCTTTGGATGCTAATGGACGTTTTTCAAACTGGGACTATGGACTTCTGTCTAACTAGATTTTTCGCTATTTGCATTTTTTTGGAAAACACATTTTTTGCTCCCTTTTCAACATAGTTTCTTCAAACTTGACAAAAATTGGTACATAGAATATTTGGACTACCCCGAATTCAATGGTAACCACTCAATTGGAGAAATTCCTTACCGTTTTGTCATAATCGTAATGTTAATGAGGTGGGTGTGGTCCAGATTTTAACATTGCTCTAGATCCTACAAAGATTGACAAACCTTAACAAATATTGAAATATAACTTCAATCCTACATTGATAAACACTCACAAAATATTGTAGAAAATATTCCGATAGGTGGCGCTATATTGAGGCAATTGTGTTTAAGGGCTCTATCTCAAAACTACTTAACCTAGCTAAATCAAATTTAACATATAGGTTGTAAGAGGTGTGTTGTATAACATACTAGAAATAGAGCATTGTTTCGCCACCTAGTGGTGACTTAAGAAGGATAAGCTAACTTTGGATGGGTCCTCGTATCTTGTAGATAATTGCAGATATCAAAATCCAACCACTTGTAAGTTTGTTTAGGCTGACAAGGAGATGTTTGGTTTAAAATTTCGTACCATTTGGGTTTACGGTTGATTTTATATAAATTTTTAAAAATATTTTTCCTCCTATACATGGGACAAACTTGAAATAATGCCACAGGATTCTTTGAAAGAGCAATGCTGCCATCTAGTGGAAATAAAAAACCATGGCACACAGTTGCATTGAGAGCACCTTTAAATGCTGATATCCTAAAAAATACTAAAGATAATTTCATGAAACTTTCCAATATCATAGGGTACAGTAGACTACAAGTTCTATTAAAATTACAGGTCAATGCTCCTCTATAGCGCCGCACACGGGCAGGCGGTCGTTTGAAAAACAACATTTGTTTTTATCATGGCCCTATCTCTTATACCGTAAATCAGAATTTTGTGCTTTCTTTTTCTGTGTGTTCCTTAGATGCTAATGGACGTTTTTCAAAGGGAACGATGGACTTCCGTTTTGCTAGATTTTTTCGCTATTTGCATTTTTTCTTAAAACACATTTTTTGCTCCAGTCAACATAGTTTCTTTAAACTTGACAAAAATTGGTACACAACCCTATTTAGACTACCCCAAAATTCATGGTACCACTCAATTGGCCAAAGTCCTTACTGTTTTTGAAATAATCGTAATTTTATAGAGGTGGATGTGGTCACAGATTTTTAACATGCTCTAAATCCTTTCTTTGTGAACAATGTTTTAGATCGGTGTTGCTTTCAGCAATCAGACGCAATTTCTTCAGGGAATTGCAAATCTAGTTATAATATTTCCTATTTCCAAAAGCCCTTACAAATCCATTAATTAGCTATTATTATTATTTTTTTTTAAATCAGTTTTGTTTCATTTAATCAAAAGACAATATCAGAGCCAACAGTTTACACAAGTTAATATTTTTTAGTAGTCACTTGGAGGTAGGTTAGCTGACTTTGGCTATGAATGAATTCTGAATTTTAATTTACTACATAACCGTCATTCACATACCAACCTTGTACTTCAAAGAGTACTAATTCCAAAAGTGTTTCTACTGTATGTTTTTTTAGTAATACACTCAAAAAAAAAAAAAAAAAAAAAAGTTTAACCTGCACTTCAATTAACTGATTTTGGTAGAGGCAGAGAATAAATCCTGATCTACAAGCTAGTGCATCACTTTTTCTTCACCTGCTTAGTATTGTATGTTTTTTAGAAAAATCGTCATATTTTCAGGAGCAATACTCCTATGGGAATAGCTATGTGAAAGTTGGGTATCTACTATATACCTGTCAGGACTCAGGCTGCCATGTCCCTGGGAGCCATCACCTGAGTATTGACACCCTTTGAGCCTCTTCTACTCTCAAGTTCCCATCAGCCTCTGCTCCCTCTTCCCAGGCTCTCCCAGCTGTTCCTCATCATGTCATCAGTACAAACAGTATTTAGTCAGTCACTGAGCTCTACTCAGTGTGAGATCTTGTTTGTGCATTACATTCAGTTGAAGTGTTTAGTCTATGATCTTTTCCTGTGCCCTGACTTTTGCCTGTTTTTGACCATGTCTTGCCCCTGCCTGTTTGTGTTTGCTTTTGCTTTTAAACAACCTCTGCATATGGATCCAAACGCCCCGCCTGCTCCTTACAATTCTATATTCATGTCTGCAGTTTTAAGCTCATTCTCAAACTGAAATGTATTATTTATAAATGTAAATAAGCTGTTGATTTTTAACTACATGTCTTGTGATTTTTTTTTTTTTATTTATGGTTGGAGAAATTGGAGGCTCTTCTCTGGACAATGGGCTTCCTGATGTCCAACGAGTCGTCTCTTCAATATAACCTGTTTGGACGTCATGGAAAGAACAAGTTCCGCCAGCTGCGTCTTTTTGATGTATTTTATGGTCATTATGTTTTTATTAAATGTGTTGGGGAAAAAACTATAGTTGAGGATGCAGCTGAGACTATTATTACTTATTTCTGTGTTATTCTTCAACTGTGCTGTTTTAATCACATTCCTGTTCCTGCAGTCGAAGGCGCAAACCACACGCTAGAGATCGCCAAATGGATGCCTCGTGAAGCACTGACACCCTTCGACACATCTGGGCTGAGATCGACACTCTGCTTGAATCATTTCTGTGAGAAATGGCGAAATCTGCTGGTTGTCAATATACGTCCAAGCGCACATGTTGTCAAAACTTCACGACTTTAATAAAACTTTAATGCTCAGTCAATGTTTTGTCTTTTTATGAAACGTTTGGTCAAAGTTGGATAATAGGCTTTGGTTATATAATTGGGAAGGATGATAATCCTCTCCACTGGGATGTTTCAGTCGCAAATGACACGGGGCGGGGGATATCTGCACTAAGCGCTCGGGGGGGAGGGTTAGACCCGCAGCAGCACATCAGCACATGAACCGAGGGAGAGAGAGAGCGCAATGGGGAAACAACCACAGCGGATATAATATAGCCTACACTTGCACGAATAAAAACATGTTTTACTTTATTCACTTGTTGATAATCTTATATTGTTGATGATGAATTAAATAAAGTTAAAAAAAAAAAAAAACCCACCGAGCGGTTTGGGACCCGAAAGACGCTTTTTTCTTTTTTAGTGCGTCAATCCAGAACAGCATAATCTCGCGTCTCTAAGAAGAGCCGGGATTTTTATCACTACAATAAACCAACTCTGGCAGCAACATTTCAGTCCATTATTAAGTCTTGTAAAGTGCTGCACCTGTTGTGTTTAAATTGCGCGTCAAACAGCTCAACCATTGACAGAATCTCAATGTTCTCAACAAGTGATGTGACGCAACGAGGCCTCGTTTCTATCGGTCACGTGATGTGCAGTCTGCTCGAATCGCTACTGAGCGACACTTCTGGTTAAAAGAGATCGATGCAGCGTCGAGAGGGTGTGTCGAGCTGGACATCTCTACCACATGCACCCACACACACACTTATTCACTCAGACCTTCATCTACGCACACACACAGACAGACACTGCCTTGATGTACCAAAACACAGCCATGCTTTGCCACAACACAGACACCTGCTTTGATTCTTGTCCTTTAAGAGTTTATTCAACTTTCTTCTTCCGCTCTCCCAAATATGTTCATGATGTGTGTGTAACTGTTTGAGCTTAATAAAAGCCTGAGGCACAGAGAGGGGGTCAGAGTTTGCAGACGGAGAACCTTCAGCTTGTCCCTCTGTTTTCTCTCCTTTGCAGCGAAGAATCATTAATAAACTTATGAACTGACTCTGGTTCATGTTTATTCATATTTGCCCTGGGATTTAAACCCAAAGAAATGTTAAAGATATTGAATGTAGAAAGATGCGCATAACAGATGCAAGTTTTTGTAGTTTATGCTAGTGCTGGGCAATATGGAAAAAAAAGTATATCACGATATAAAATATTTTATTTCACGATATAGAACAATAAAGTATATTTTCAGCTATTCTCTGAAAAAATGCCTGATGTTGCGGCTGCTTTGGTGAAAAGGTGAGACAAAAGTTGAGATGTTTTTAATATAATCTTGTTTTGAAAAGTGCCTAAAAATGTTAATTATGAAAAAAACTTCACACTCTCACCCAGCACTAGTTTATGCCAAGACTAATGATGCGTTCTAAGTTTTCTTATATTTGTGGAAAACCAGGTGTCATGATTCAGTGTTTAGGTTTTGTCATGGTCTGTTTTCCCTGTCAGTCTCACCACGTTCCGGTTAATCATCCACAGCTGTCTTCATTTAGTTAATCATCCTCAGTGTATTTAAGTGTCTGGTTTTTCAGTTCTCATTGTCAGGTCATCTGCTCATTTATGTTCTGTCACGGCACTGGGTTTTTTTCTCCTGGGGCCCGGTTCAAGAAGCAGGTTCAACAAATTTAGAGTTGAAACCTGAACTTCGAGTCACTGGACTCAAAATTCCCGAACTTAGAGTTTTCGGTTTCAGAACAGCTGAAAATGTTTGGTTCAATCAACTTGAAGTTGTTAGAACCAGAATCAGGTGCGAGCGTCGCGACCATTAAAAGCCCTGATCAATGGAGCAAAGACAGCACGATTCACCATGGCAACGGGAACACACTTCCGAGTTTTGTGGCCACTTCCGGCGACGGAAATTGATAAATTCCTACAAGCATATGAAACTATAAAAACATTTTCAGCAAGAAAGGAAACCCAGCTGCAGCGGTAAAACAGAGAGAAAATCTCTGCAGAGTTAATGCATACGTCTACATTTGAATCATTTCAAATAACGAATAAATAATATCAGGAAGGTTATTTTGTCACTTGTTAAGTAAGGAATGGTTATTGATCTGTTAATAATTTAACCAGTCATCTCCGTATCGCATGAATGACCGTTTTTCCTTACCCCCCCCCCACACACGCACCACATGCACACACGGATATCACTGCACGCTAAAATGAAACACTGTAGCTGCCTGAGATATATTAAAAATAAGCATTTATTTAAATGTAATTCTCAAGACTTAAAAAATTTTAGCTGATAAGTGGTTTTTTATTACATAAAATCGATGTGCCAGGTTGGGATTTGAACTTGGGACGCCAGAATCGAAGGCAGCGTCGCTGACAATCGAGCTAATACTTGTCATGTGAGATGTGTTGTATACGAGTTCAAAGCCCCTACCGGTTTTTGAGATTTAATCATTTCGATTTTTAAGAGTTTCAAATGATGAAAATAAAAATCACTATTAATAGCAAATCCCTGGAATAACTCACTATTTATAATGTCGCTCAAATAAAACTGAATCGTAGAAACTGCATCAATCGACTCGTGTCCTCAAATCCTCTTCCGACATAAATAACATTTCCTCTGGATTAATCCAGCCTCCTCTCTACATGATCCTCTATGAATGGACATGTCATTTTGGTTTCTGTGTGGTGGAAACGTGACGTCTCTAATGTGAATGTTCTCTAGATATTAATGAAGAACTCAGATTTGAACATCTTTCACTTTAAAAAGGGGCGGAGACCGCAGAGAACTCTAAGTTTCCTGAAGAAAACCTGCTCCAGACCAGGTTTCGTTCACAGACTCAGTTGCCACAGTGATTGATTCTGAGTTCAGCTTAACCCGCTTCTTGAAACGGGCTTGGTTTCACCCACTTTCACGGGTTTGAGTTATCTCTCTTTCTGAAACCGAAAACTCTGAGTTCTGCTGAATTTGGAGTTCGCGAACTCAGAGTTCCAACAAAACCTGCTTCTTGAAACGGGCCCCTGGTTTTGTCCTGTTTAAGTTGTTTTAGTAAATGTTTGTTTTTTGCCACTAAGTCTGGTCTCCTGCATTTGGGTCATCCACCACAATTCCTGACAGTAGAGATGGCGAAACCAAAGCTTTCTGAACCACTGAACTAGAGATGGAGAAACCAAAGCTTTCTGAACCGAAATGAACCAAATTGTATTGAAATGGTTTGGGGTTGTGAAGCAAATGACACACTTAAAACTAGTGACATCTGTTGACCAGATAACAAAACTGCACCACCATGGAAGAAAAAAAAAAAGACCAATGTGTCATGAAAGTGTGTGTTAATTCATATGTAGCACTAACAGTTTTTTGATTTCCAAAATCTGTTTATTTCATAAATAATCAATGAACTGCTAATATGTAGGCCCGTCTGTGCTGAATGTGTGCATACATTTATTAATATGAAAAAATGTTAGGTGTGAAAATCAATCTCTGATTGAAAATTCCAGCAAATACAATTTTTCAGCTTTCAAAATGAGAGCGGCCAAGTAAAAAAAATAATATCTGGGCTTAAGCATTTCATAACAATATGCACAAATAGTCACGTTCATATTTTTGGTAACAGTTTCCAATTAATTTAATCCTTTTTTACCTTAGTTTTCACCGGAGATCAGACACAGTGATATGTGCAAAAAGAAAGGTTAGACCAGGGGTCGGCAACCTACGGCTCTGGAGCCGCATGCGGCTCTTTAAGCGCTATCTCCTGGCTCTCTGGCGCTTTTCCAGATTTGCTTAAAGGGTTAAAATGCAGAAGAGACATATAAAATGCGGCTCTCTTTTTCTCACTGCACTTTTATTTCCCGGTGAGAGAGAGAGCGGAGGAGAGATGAAGAGAGCAGAGCGGCTAAAAAGAGTTTTTATAACGGGGAAGAAAACAAGGAAAAGGTCTGAAGACAACCATCGTGGGAAATAAAGCCTTCATGAAGGTTCTGAGATTTTGAGACCAAAGGAGCAACAGAAGGAGTCATTTTTGGGGAGAAAAGATAACGTTTGTGGTGCATTCCCGGATTATTTTCTGAAGGAATCAAACACTTACTAACTAGATTTTACTCTGAAACACAAACTGTTTGAGAGGAATGTCATTCAAATGTGAGTTAGCTTATTTTTACTCATAATATAAGTAATCTTATGAAATAGGCATACATTTATGTGTTTTCAGGAAATAAATACCCCAATGATAAAATGATATCAGAAATTTTATTTCTTTATTGCATTTCTTTAATTTCATCAAAGTAATGAAACAAACTGTAATTCACTAATATTGTAATGAAGTTAAACTTCATCCGACAACAGAGTAGTCACGTGGTGCATCATTCTCCACAGGATTAAAAAACCATTCGCGCACCCAAATAAATACTGCAGCTTTTTTCCTTTTTCTCTGTTTATAGTTTCACACAACGCGCTTTACTTTCTGCATCAGCCTTCATGACAGGATGGTTTAAATTAATGTGCACCGTATGGAAAAAAAAATGTTGCTGCAGTTAAATTAAAAAGCTGGAATAATTATTGTGTTTTGAAACTGTCGCCGGTGAGATGACAAGTGTGGTGATTTTAGCGTGTTTGTGGATGGAACATGAGCGCACACGTGAATGGGAAGAACATGAAGCAAAATTTAATCACTGTACAGAATTTTTTAAAGGACTGGTCATGGGCTGGGACAAAGCTAAAATGCATATCCAGATATATTCCATATGTTCTAATGTATCAAAAATAACAAAAAATTACCGTTGACAAACACAGGTTTTTGTAAAATTTGGCAAAATCAACGACAAATTTCACCCTGCATCAGAAACGGCTCGATTCAGGTCACGTGACGCGTTGACGTCATATGGGTAAGACAGTGCCAGCGGCAGAATGCAGGCGGACCCAGGGTGTCTGTAGATACATGTATGTGTGTTGAATTCTATAAACATCGGTGTTATGGTACGACGGAGTATTAGGGCCAAAAAAAAAAAAAAAAAAATTAAAATTATGATTTTTAAAGTCGTAAATTTACGAGATTTACAATCGAAATTAGCCTATTGCAATGAACACTGTGAGCAGAACCAGACCGACTAAACTGTGAAAAGCTTCTGATTTCAACAGGTAAACTGAATGTTTAAAACATTGCACATGTTTGGAAGTTTCTTTGTTTGATTTGCAGTTTATTAATCATTGATGGTGGCTTGCAGGATTTCTGCAGCTCCGTTGATGAAACCATCGACACTCGCAGCTGTCCACTTCCAGTCATTTCTTCCTCCGTGAAAGATCAGATCTCATTCATTTCTGTGTGATGCTTTCATCTGAAGAGGAATCGTTTTTGGAATTTTCAGTGTACTTAGCTAACGTGACAGACTGTTGTCATCCCCTGTTGTTGTTGTGTGTTGAAACGGGACGATTCATGTGGAGAAGGGGGCCTACGGAGCACTGTTTACATTCTCCTTTGGTTTCTGTGCATGTCAGAGACATGCAGTAAGGTGGTGAAAGAGCTTCCGGGTATGTGAATAAATAAATAATAAAGTGGCGGACGGTCCTGCAAACATGTCTCTAAGCTCTTTATTTTGCATATGAAACTCTACATTACCGACACGGACAGTCAGCTTCATTGATGATGATTTGATTTCGAGTCGCCAAAAGGTTCCGAATTTCTTTGTTTTTAAAACCGATCTGTAAATAAAGCTTCACGAGATGCTCCACGTTTTCTAGCTTCGAGCATGGCTCTGATAAACTGACAGACAAACAAATGTTTCCACAATCTGAGTCTGAAGACAGAATTGGCGACCTTGAAATATCGCCGCTATCGCTGACATCACTCTAGCTCCGACACGCAAAGGAGAAGCCATCTTGCTATGTTGACCCTGGTGACGTCACATGCACGACGTGACCAAAACGGAGCTTTTTCCCGGAAGAGGAAATTTACATATGGATTGGCCAACAAAAATGCTGTTTTATTTCAATATTTCTTGCTCAAAACACGCCAAAACATTTGGAAATTGTAAATATAAAGCGAAATACAGTTAACACTGAAAATGACCCACAACCCCATTACTAGTACTTGAAGTTCATGTTTTTAGGGTTTCTGACATTTATGAAGTCATGTTTCCAAATGGGGATCTTTTGTTCCGGCATTTGCTGGTTTGAGCCAAGCCTCACGCTGGGTTCATACTGGACGCGGAAGCGGCGCAGAGCGGAGTACACGCGGCTTCCGCTCCACTCACACCAGACGCGCATTTTTTCATGACGGTCAACAGGCGCTTCTGCTAGACCTTTTTTTTTTAAGTTTTTGCCATCATAGGTGATAAGTTAATAACTTAAGGATATTACCCCATCTTTTCTGCTAAGAGGAACTGCTCTGTGCTGTTGTTTTACATCAAAACCCAGCCCCCGCCCAACCGCTCTGGAGTCTTCCCACTCCACTGATCTGTGAGAGTGTTTGTCTTTGTCTGCTTTGTGAGTGTGTGCGTGGGTAAATTAATAAACATACCTTACTAACTTACTTATTAACCCATATTTCTGCTAAGACAAACTGCTCTCTGCCTCTCTCTTTTTTTTTTTCACACCCAGCAACCCCGCGCCCCGCTCCGGAGTTGGCTCACTACGTTGATCTGTGTGCGCTCTTGTCTGTCTGTGTTGTGTGTGTCTGTGCGCACGTGTATGTGTGTGTGCATAGGTAAGTTAATGAAACTAAAAATATTACCCCATGTTTCTGCTAAGAGGAGCTACCTCTCTGTTGTTTTTTTTTTTTCCTCCTGAAACCCAGCCCTACGCCCCGCACCGGCGGAGTCTGCCCACTACGTGTGCGTGTCTGTCTGTTTAGTGTGTGTCTGTGCTTGCTCGCATGTGTATGCGTGCGTGTTGTGATTGCATGTTTATTTCCATGTTTAGATACAAAAACACGATCACAATTGTCAATCCCGGCGTGTTTTTGTGAAAATTGGTTATATTTTGAAAATAAACTAGATTTTCTCATGTATCTTTATGTAACTTCCTGCCAGAATTGAATCAGAATGCTCGTGGCTCACGCTCAAAATAGAGCAGATGTCAAAATGATCTGCTGCATGGCGCGGGCCCTCCGCGGAGAACCGCGCCGCTCCGTGCCTGGTGTGAACAACACCATAGGTTAGTATGGGCGCGGCATAGAGACGGACTCTATTCTGTGCTGCTTCGTGGCACTTCCACGTCCAGTGTGAACCCGTTATCACGTGTCTTTCAAAATAATTATATATATATATATATATTTTTTTTTTTTTTTTTCAATTAAAGTTGACATTACAGTTAGGGGTGGCTGGATATCTCAGTCGGCTGATGTAGGACCTGGGCTCAGTTCCCAGGGCAGGCAAACAGCCAAAATCCAGTGATGGTCCTTAGACAAGACCCTTCATTCTGCTGCATAACTTTATCTCTCTGTGTCTTAAAAATACAGGATTGTGTCAGGAAGAGCATCAAGTGTAAAACATGGACTGTGATGATCCCTGACAGGACTAGTCAAAAAGTGAACAACAACAGAGTTCACATTATAGTTGTTGATGGCACAGTTGTTAAGGAGATTACCTAATTTCCCAGCCTGGGATGAATAAAGCATTTCTACTCTATTGTATTCTATTTTAAATTGGTACTTCATTTTATAAACGTTGCTGACCTCTGCTCTAGATCCAGAACATTCTGTCCGTTAAATAACAGTGAAAAATGTCCTAAAAATTTGCATGAAACGTAAACCCAAACAACCACAAGATATTTTAAAAAGTTGGAATTGCTCAATCATTGTAAGGCAATTTAAAGTTTTAATTGTGTCTCTAGCTGAAAGTTTGCAGAAGTTCATAGGTTTCAAAGTGCAGATTTTTTTGAAGGGTTTGAGCAATTTCTCATCCATTTCCTATGGGCCATATTTTGCTTAGTATTTCAAAAACTATACAGTTTATGAATACCAAAAGTACAGGCAGTAATGTGTTGAATGAGCTGAACATGAGTTTTTACATGCTGAAAAACATGTGAAAAGGAGAAGGAGAATCACTAATGTGTGAATCACATTTACTTTGTAAGCATTCACACAATGAACTTTATACTATGGTAGAATCATTTCGAAATTAATTTTTTCTACTAGGTGTCTTCTTGTTACAGTCTTGTTGGCGGCAGACCAAAGGGAGAACTCTTGAGTTTTGTTGAACTTGCTGTTTTAGAGAGCTTTTAATTTAATCTTTGAGGAAACACTAACAAGAAAATATACATAAACATTTGAATATATACAGAATTCTAATTTATTCCTCAGATCAGAAAATTTTTAACATTTATTTTACTCATTATAACATAATAAGCAACAAATTCTTGCCACACATTTAAGTAAACACACAAACAGGAAGACATGGCGTCTGATCTCTGATTACATGTCTGGAGTTACAGGAGAACCCATCAGCCGTAGCATAAAAGAAAAGAAAATACACATTAAAAACGTATAATGGTAAAAAACTAAAACACAGAATGGAAAAAAGAGATTAACACAAAATAAGAACCCTGCCTCCCCTGTTCCTCCCTTAACCCACCCAGTTACCCCAATATAACCCTTGACAACAAACCTGAAGAAAAAGGAATTAGGCAACCTTAGATACAAAGAAACTTGTACCTAAGGTTCACCCAATAAGGTGAGACACACGGTGAATAACAGGTGAAACACTTATAGAGCCACGAAAGTAATTGGTTTAAACTTTAAATGGATTGTCAACTGAAGAATATAACCCTCACTTGTTGCTTTTGCTGATTCCACTCAAACCATTACTAAATTGGTTTAAAACGCACTTAGAAATGAGGAAATATTTTGTGTCAATTGTAACTTCACATCTGAGCCAACAGAAATTACATGTGGAGTGCCCCAAGGTGCCAACCAAGGGCCACTCCTATTTAACATCTACAGTCATGGCCAAAAGTTTTGAGAATTACACAAATATTACATTTCCACAAGGTCTGTTTCTTTCAGGAATTTTATGTGTTTGCCAGATGTTTCTATATATTGACATACAATTAGAAGTATTTCACAAGTTTCAAAAGCTTTTATTAAGAATTATGTTAGCCTGTCCTTTGTGGCAGGGCTGAAATGCAGTGGAAATGTGGTTTCAGTAATAAAGTTCTTTTTCAAGGCAAATAGGGACTATGCAAATAATTGCAGTTGAGTGGATCACTCCTCATAACATTCTGGAGTATATATACATTTCCATGAAACTACAGACTTTGGGAAAATTGATAGTTGTGTCATTCTCAAAACTTCTGGCCATACTGTACATGCTCCCACTGTTCCAGGTTATAAAGAATATCAGTTACCATAGCTATGCAGATGACACAAAGATATATATTACACTGACACCAGGAGACCGAAGCCCTGTACAAGCTCTTGGTAAATGCATTGAGGACATTAATGACTTGTGTGTCATAACTTACTTCAGTTAAACAAAAACAAAACTGAGGTTATTGTCTTTGGAGCTAAAGAAAAAAGGTTGGACGTCACTACAGAGCTTCAATCTACCCATCTAAAAACTACCAACCAGACCAGAAACTTGGGTATATAGACATAGACCTAAATTTTGATAAACACACTAAGGCAGTCACAAAATCAGCCTACTATCATCTAGAAAATATCTCAATGATTAAAGATCTGATGTTTAAGCAGGATCTGGAAAAACTAGTGCATACTTTGATCTTTAGTTGAATTTATTACTGTAACAGTATTTTTACAGGAAACTGCAGCTGATCCAGAACTCTGCTGCTCGGGTTCTCACAAGGACCAAGAAAGTAGATCACATCAGTCCAGTTCTGAGGTCTTTCCACTGGTTACCTGTCTGCCAGAGGATAGACTTTAATGTTCTGTTACTGGTTTATAAAGCTTTGAATGGTTTAGCACCAAAATACATGACTGACCTCTTGACCCAGTATGTATGAGCTAGACCTCCCCGGTCATCTGGATCGGGTCTTTTATCCAATCCTAGAGTCAGAACTAAATATGGAGAATCTGCATTCAGCTTCTATGTTGCACAGATCTGGAACAGACTTCCAAAAAACCTTAGATCAGCTGAAAGACTCACCTGTTCTCAGCTGCATTTGATTAATACAGATTCAAAAGTTTATATCTGCACTTTTTATCTATGCTTGTTTTTACATTAAAACCTTTTTACTTTCTTTTAATTTTATTTTAATGATCACACTTTTTCTATTTTTTTATTGTTTCTTATAATGTTTTATGTAAACCACTTTGAATTATCTCTGTACATGAAATGTGCTATACAAATAAACTTGCCTTGCCTTTTCTCAAATGGTGAAATTAAATTATTAAAAGGTTAACAACAGAAAATATGTTGGTTGTAAACTAAAACATTAACTTCCTCAGGCTGCAACTCTTTGAGAAATTAAATTCTTTCAGTAATATTTCTCTTCACTTTCACCAAATTCTTCCTCTCCAAACCCAGTTTGAACTATTTCTTTGATTCTTTGGGCCTCCAATGGTGGAGCAGAAGGTAGGATGGCTTTGAGCTCTCCTTCAATTTGAGCCATCCTTGCATCCGTCTTCCTTTCAAATTCTTTCTTGTTCCTCAGAACCAACTGCATGATGCCGTCTTGAGCTTCTTGGCAGGACTCCTGCAGCTTCAATCGCTCTTGCATGAACTCTGGATTCTCCTTGTCCATGGCCATAAGCTTACCCAAGCTGCTCACTCTGTCCATCAGGTACTTGTTGGACACCTCACAGTAGGTCCCTGAGATCATGTGGACCAGACTGGCGATGTTGGAGGCTTCAAAGGCCTGGTTGTACAGCATGTCTTTAGCAAAGAGCTTTGAGTTGTAGGACAGTTTCTTTGTGTCTTCAGATGTCTTCACAAAATTGTTCAGCGTGGGTCCAAGGCTGGTTTTCACAATGTTGGCCACCATCTGGAAGAAGCGTACCATCTTCTCCCACTGCTCCTTCACTCTACCCATGGCATCCATACCTTTGATCAGCATTTTGATGGTGGTCTCAAAGTCAATCTCTTTGATGTTGCAGTTCTGCATCTCAATCAGGATCTCAGTCAGTTCTCTTTGGTTCTGCTCCATGTTCTGTACAGACTTCTCATATGATTCTCGTGTTTGCTTGAGTTGTTCTCGGCTCTGCTCGATGCGAAAACGAGCGTTCTCTGTTGCTCTCTGGCTGGCAGACTGACTTCCAGAGTTCTCCTGTGTTTTGTACATCATTGGAGGTTTGGGGTTCAAAGCTGGAGAACCACTTTTTTTTTTGCTTTTACTGTCAAACTTGAGGGCATCTTCATACAGCTTCTTTGTTTCCCTAATCAGCTTTTTTGTTGTCTTCTCATCACATTCCTGATCAGGTGCATAGATTGCCAACTGTTCACAGATATCAATACCTCTCTGGCAGAGACACAGAACAGTTTCTTTTAGTTGACTCGTTGGAAGATCCTCCAACTCTTGATAAAGTCTTTTGAATTGATCTCTGGTCCATGTAGTTTTAGTATTCTTGCTCTTCTGATCATAGATCTCTTTCCAGTTTATCCCCTCTTCACTAATGAACTGATTGAATGATGACACAAGTTGAAGGATTGGTCCTGATTTGCTGCAAATTTTCATTTCTGAAATCATGTCAGCATTGTCACCTTTATTTATAGTGTTTGTTTCTGAACCCATATTATTTTTGTTATTATTATTATTAAATAAACCTTGACCAAAACTGAACATTTTTGGAATGGATGCCAGTCCTTCAACAAAATCCATGCCAATCATCTCCCATCCTGATGGTATGGAATCCATGGACTTTTGGTACTGTTCTTGTGCTTGTTCCAGTTCCTTTGACATGGCCTCCATTGCTTTCTTGGATCGTTCATTTAGCTCCTTTGCAGTCTGTTCCTTCAATTTATTCTCCTCGAGTTTCATCCTGATGTTCTTCAGCTCCTCTTCATAAACGTGTTCAGCATTGATACAGGCTTCCAGCAGCTCCTGGATTATATTGATAACATCTTCATACTTCTTTTCAACACTCTCTGCTAGCACCACACATTCGTCTGCAATGGTGCGGATGTTTTCCAGCTGGCTTGGGAGGAGAGTTTCAACGATTTCATCATTTCCTCTAAACAGAATCTTGACTACTGTTTTCATATAATTTGGAACAGTGGAGGTATGAATGCGGATTTGATCCATGTTCTTGTGGGCTAAGTTGAAAGCGTGCCAGCCTGAGTTACTGATTTGCATGAGACTAGCCCTAAAGGAGTCTGGGTACTTTATGTACTTGAATCCATCTTTTGGGGGATTCTTGTTGATGGAGAAATCAATGATTGATGAGATGAAGACCAGCTCCCCCATGATGGCAATGGAGAGAGGAGCAGGAGCCAGGTACCCCTCCCAGTTTGCATTGGGCTGCATCAACATCTGGGTGGTGATCCGCATCTCTGCTGCGGTGGTCAGACTCTGAGTGGTATTTGCAATTAAGGCGTCCATTTCCTTTAAAAAAAATAAAGAAAGGGGATTTTTATATTACAAAGAATTCAAAACTATCTGTATGTGTTATGACCATGGGCATGCACTTACAAGATTTCTGACTGCTATTCATTTTCACTTAGTAAAAAAATCACATCTTAAAAAAGAAATCAAGAATCAAATAAATATTAAAAAAACACTATTTTAATTTCATTGTGTTATGTCCTCCATCATAAGAGAATGACAGAACATGTTAAAAAAAACACCAAAAATGCCATAACCATTAAAGTGGGTCTTTAAATATCTCAATACTGATTTTTCCTAACATGTTCTAATGATCAGGAGCGAAGTAAAGCAAAATCAATGTATTAAACACACATTGTGTAACTAAACAGAAAAAGTATTTCAAAGTATTTTGATGTGCCACTCAGTTTATGTTTAGTAATTCATATTTTGCAACAGATTTCCAGCCTATTTTGTAAATGCTAAGGCAGAGACACGATGTTGAGGTTCCAAACATCTTGAGCCCAATCATTTAAACATGAGATAAACCAATTTGAAATGACATTGATTTAGAAATATATTTTGAAGGCAAAAACACAAGTGTTTTTTTCATAGCTGAAAATAAATTCTAACATTCTATTAAATAAAGAATCAGTACAAACAAATTATGTGATTTTGCTATTTCTTTTTTAAAAAATTCTACATACTATATTACACAGTACACAGTTGTGCCTGTGAAATAAAGATGTGTCTAATAAAAGACATACATACTTTTTATATTTCTGTTTATGTTATGTATTTAGTGTATATTGATATGTCATTCATTAGGAATCATCATTAATTAAAATTATTACCTTTTTGTCAGAAGCCAAAAAGTTTTTGAATTCTGTATTTTACAGTTTTGGTAATACTCCATGTGAGGTGCTGCAAAACACGCAGTAGAATTTTGACACAGATCTTTAATGCATTTGTTAAGCTTCTAAACAGTAATATGGCCTTATTAAACAATGGCCTATCTTTAGATGTTAAGGAATCCAACTACTATGTAAACCTTATTTGGCTTATTTTACTAATAAATGTCTTAGTAACACCATATAAACACGTTACTACAAATCCAGAGGAGTTACCACAAGAGGAGCTGCTAATGGTGACTGCAGACCGGCCAAATGTAGGACAACATTTGGTCAAAGCTCCTTCAGAGTAAAAGGTCCACAGATCTGGAACACCATACCTGCCAAATTAAAAGCTCTCCCAGATCTAAAACAATTTACTTGTAAAGTAAAACAATGGTTCAAATCAAATCAAGCCTGTGTACATTAGATCCATTGTTTTTGCTAGTGTTTTCTTGTGACTGTTCTGGATTGTATGTATTTTGTATAGATGATGTTTGTGTCTTTGTTGTTTGCTGTTTTTTGTTTATTCTCAGGGACCTGGTCTGCAAATTAGTTGTCAGCTAGATCAGTGGTCCCCAACCTTTTTGTCGCTGCGGACAGGTCAACCCACGAAGATTTTACCATGGCCCGGGGGGGGTGTTTGCAATCGTGTGTGCGTGTGTTTTTGTTCATATAAAGTCTATATTACATTTATGCTGTTATTTATTCCTTCCAGATAAAATATACAAAATAAATGAAAAGGGAATAGTAATTAATTATTCAGTTTTTAAGTCTTTATATTTTAAGCTTTTTTTCTTCCTTTTAAACATATTTGAAGTGAAAAACACTAAACTCTGCAACCCAAAATACAAAAGTGTGCAAAACCAACAAATAAAGACTTTTACTCACAATAACGTTAAGAAAGACAAGAGTCTCAGTTTTGAGGATGTAATCTGGTTTCTTAATGATCTGTTCTGTTTGATTCTGCACAGGTTGGTTGTGGAGCCATAAATATATAGAATACATAGAATTTATCTTCAAATATAGAATTATTTCCTGCAGATTCTCTTCCTTCATTCTATCAAAAGTCAAACGCTTCCAGTTTTTTTCCTTCTTTTCTAATGATCTCATTTTCTTCACCTTTTGTGTTTATGTTGTTTCTCTCTCTTCCTCCTGCGCTTCTGCACGCGCAAGTCCCCCCCCCCCCAAACTATGGCAAGCGAATGGGGTCAATAATCACCTGGAAAACGGCCGTAAAAACCGGCGTTTTTGCCACCTAAAACGCCGGTTTTAACGCGCGTTTTAAAAGTAGCACGTAAAAAGCGGCGTTTTATTGTGTGAAAACTGCGCGTCGAAACCGGCGTTTTATTGTGTGCAAACCGCGCGTTCAAAGCGGCGTTCTAGTGCAGTCAGAACCGCGCGTCGAAACCGGCGTTCTAGTGCGGTCAAAACCGCGCGTCGAAACGCGCGTTTCAAATTGCCATGCTACAAATATCAAAACAATATGCTGTTACAACCTAAACACTTCATTTGTCCTTGAACAACATTTTTACGATGAATGATTTTTCTTCTTATTTTTCTTCAACATTATTGTTGTTCAAGGACAAATGAAGTGTTTAGGTTGTAACAGCATATTGTTTTGATATTTGTAGCATGGTCTTGTGTATTTCACAGTTTATCGGTCAAAAAATATATCTGTAAAAAAAAAAAAAGGTGAAAAAAGAAGCAATGTCTTCAAGCAAAGTCATTCTGTTGCTGTGGTTCAGCAATGGAGAAAAACACATATTAAGTGTTTTGCCGGGGCCGGAGTCGAACTCGCGGCGCCGGGGTGACAGACCAGCGGTGATCCCATTAAGCCACAGGTCAGTTAGAAGATTCCCAGCCAACGGCCGACTCCATCACCGCAAAACGCCGCTTTGGACGGGCAATTTGAAACGCGCGTTTCGACGCGCGGTTTTGACCGCACTAGAACGCCGGTTTCGACGCGCGGTTTTGACTGCACTAGAACGCCGCTTTGAACGCGCGGTTTGCACACAATAAAACGCCGGTTTCGACGCGCAGTTTTCACACAATAAAACGCCGCTTTTTACGTGCTACTTTTAAAACGCGCGTTAAAACCGGCGTTTTAGGTGGCAAAAACGCCGGTTTTTACGGCCGTTTTCCAGGTGATTATTGACCCCATTCGCTTGCCATACCAAACACACACGCGCAGTGCCCATGCGCGCGCTCAAATTCCGTCTCTCTCTTTCTCTCCGTTTCTTTTAATCTCTGTTTAACGTTTTTCCATTGCAATTCTTTAGGTTTAATTAAATATTTCTCCTTTCTGTGTGGATATCACATCTGACGCTCAAGCTAATCGAGAGAATCCGGTCGATTTTCAAAATAAAATATTTCCGTCTCATTTAAAAAATAAAAAAAAATCTCCCGCGACCGGTGGCAATGAGTCCACGGACTGGTGCCGGTTAAAATGTGCGACCGCCCCCCCATGTGCAATTTATGTCCATTTTTTTTTTTTTTAGTATTTTTATTAATTTTTACACGAGTAAAAATATCTTTAATATATTTACACGAGTGGTGTGTTAAACTGTTGGAAAAAATATTTTATTGCAATTTGGTGTCCTCTCCAGCAGATGGCACCTTAGGCAGCCGCCTAAGTCACATTTGCTCAGGGCCTGGGCGTGACTTTTTGCCATGAAACGTGGAGTTTCTGCAAATCATGTTCGTCACTATTCCAAAATAAAATAAAGACCGGTTCGGTTTCCTATTTGGATTTTAATAGCAGACAGCTCCGACCCCCCGACCCCCAAAGCAGGTGCGCTGTTGCTTCTGTACATTGCAGCTGTCAGATTGACTTTTGTCTTCCGGCTTCATTATTTAAATAGATCACTTTTGTCCAAAAACTACAAACAAATGCCAGATTATCCCTTTCATTTAATAAAATCTCAATCACAGAATATAAAAAATGTTTACATTTATTTCAGTTTTATGGCGCTGATCTCACAGCTGCACTTTAGTTAACAAATATTAATGCGTGAACTATGATTCCTATTAATCATGTGTGTTAATGCGTCAATCTTCACAGCCCTAACTTCAATATAAAATATTGTAAAGCTGAATGATCCAGAATTCAAAGAGGGAAATTTTATTCAGAAAATATTACATCAAAAAGACAACTTTAGTTTCATAGCTGTAGTAAGGAAGTTAAGAATGTAAGAATTTTTTTTTTTTTTTTTTGAGAATTACCCCGGTGTTTTATTTTGTACGAAGTACTTTGTTTCCTGTCCCCGCACAACCCGCTGTTCTGTGTTAAATCGATGCACCGCTCAATTATCTGGCTAAAAACTGAACTCCTTGACTAAAATATAGAGTTTTTTTCTGAAATAATAACCATGTTTTAGCTCCTGAATCAGACTATGACTAGCTAGACCATAACTCACAGGTTTAAAATTGCTTCGTCTCATGTCTTCAGTTTCTCAGAGAAGATTTTTTTTTCTTTTGTTGTCCCTCACTGTGTCAGAGTCTTAGTGGAGATGTGAAGACAGAAACAGCAGCTCAGAATCCCCGGAAGAAAGTTAGTACAATAGAAACTTTTGTTTTTTCTTGAATCAATAGCAGGAGTTAATTCATATTATTACAAAACAGAAGGTACGAGGGAACTGTTCAATACAAGGCAAAAAGGGCAGGTGCTCAAGCCCACCCAATAGGACCCCATGTGTGCACATGCCTGCTCATTCTCTATTTTCAAATCTAAACACTAAATTGTGTATGTTTGAACTGATCTACTCAACTTTGGAACACTAGAATCTCAATAAAATGAAGTCTAGTCTGTCATTAAACAGGAAAGAAATAGGCTGCAGTTTGATCCACAGAGATCCGTCTTACCTAAAAACAGTCCAGAGCTCAGTGATCCTGTTGCTGTTTGAGCTGCTCTGCTCTTTCTGCTCCTGCAGCGAGGATTTTTATGCTCAACCAAAGCATAAGTCAGCTGATTTACGGGAAATGGGTGCACAGGGAGGTGGGGGTAAACGGCAACTGAGACATCTGGAGGCGGAACAAATCTTTTAACTTGTGTTTCTGCTGCTGCCGAGTCTGTGTATCTCATTCTAGTAGATTTAAACATCAAAAAGTAGAAATAAAAATACATTTTTACTTCAACTAAACATTAAAAATAAATGAAATTGGGGAAGATTTGGGGAGTTCCGCGGGAGAGTTAGGTTTCTATTGGTGATAAAGACAGCAGCCCCTCACCCTCAACTTCCTCTTTTTCTTTTCAAAGCCTTATATGGAAGAATCATAAATCTATGATGTTAACCTGCAAGTTTTCTGCAAACCACTCAGTCTGTATTTCTCCTCCACTTTCTGCTCAGATATGTATGTCGTTGTGTTTGAGACTGTACATTCTTGCAGGACATGCAGACAGAAAAAACCTAATGATGGCAAATTGATATTTTTTTAAACAAATGGGAAAAAAATAAATAAATCTTTGACCTCAAACACTACATGGTTGCAGCCTGAACAAAAGAACCAAAAATTCTAGTGATAGTTTTCTTTCATGCTAGTCATAATTGTCGTCATTATTATTTACTTTAATGCTCAATGAGTCATTTGATCCAGTTTCTTTCTGACCAAAGAGGTACAAAGTTTAATTTATTTCTTTATCCCATTTATATTTGTCTAAAAGTATTTTACTTTGTTCAGCAACAATAAAAATAAAATTCCTCGTGTCAAATGAGATCCTGCTGCTGCAGCAGATTGCCATGACTGAAATATGTAAGAAAGCCAAGTCGAACATGACGTTTTCTAACAATGGACGGGTGGACAGTGGATCCAACCATTTAGCATTCTGTTGCTCAGTTATCTGTTTAAAAATATCAAAGCATAATTAACTGAAAGAAATGAACCAAAACTAAGATTAACTTCAACCTTTTATTTATTCAAATTTTATGCATGTTTTTTATAGTCGACGCCAAAGGGGCACATTGGAGAAAAAAAAAAAAAATAATCTCAGAATCTCAGTTTACAGATCCCTGGCTTACAAATTGAGACATTATTAGAGTGTGATGTCTGTCAGCATAGATGATCTTGGCTCGTATGGAAGTTGCTGCCGCGTTGAGTGAGAGCGCGCGTGTTAAATTCATTGTTGTGGGCAGCATGTCTTCAAACAAACACTCGTGACCTCTGCCTTAACTGTTACTGAGGTCCTTACAGGAGGGGGCTTTCCTGATGTCGAGAATAAAGAGTGGTTAAAAACACAATCCACTTCCCCTAAATCAGCTGACTGGCTCGGTGATCTGGCTGAGGAAGGATGTGCTCTTAAGCACGTCTCCTTCTGCACGCAGACAGAGCAGAGCAGCTCCGGGACGTGTTCAGGTAAGACTGCTCTCTCTCTGAATCAATCATCAGCCTTTCACTTTGCTTCATGTCAGACTGAACTTTCACACTCACACTCTGCGTAGAACCATTTAACATTTTGCATATGGTGCTTTTCCGGCCCGGTACTGGGACTCACTGATCACTCCTGACTGCAGTGTGTGTTTTAGGAGGACTGGGCAGAGGAGGACTCCACAGAATCTATCAGTCCCGTGCACGTCTCCCTTCTCCTGGATGCAGAGCTCTGCGGGAGCTGTGCCCCGTGGTCCAGCGGAGCTCCGCATCCAGGAGAAGGGAGCTGATGGTTGTTCCTATTAGATCAGAACGCCCTAACGTCAAAGCCAAACACCGGCACCTCCCTGCTGACCGGCACCGCCCACCACTTTCACCGCACACCAGCAGCCAGCCCCTTTTTCGCCGCAAACCAGCGACGCACGGTGAATTTGCTGCTTGCTGCCTGTCAAACATGTAACTGCTCTGATCCTGAACTGTGATCTTTTTCTTATTTTCGTCAAGACAATCATTTAAAAAGGTCCTCAACCCCCCCTCTCAGGTTACTGCGGGACAACCTTCAAACTCGTTTTCAAACTGAAGCAGCTGTCATCCAGACACCCCCCGAGTAAAATAGAAACAAAATCTCTAAAGGATTTCATTTTTTGTGGAACTCTTCACAATAAATAAACCGGCATAATCAGTGCAGGATTACAAGTTTGACAGGCAGCCAGCAGCAAATTCACCGTACGGGGCCGGTGTGCTGCTCCGTCTGGGAACAACCATCAGCTCCGCGGGAGCTGCAGCACGAGGTCCCGCGGGGCTCCGTATCCAGGAGAAGTTCGACCCACCACGGAGAGATTTTATTCCAGCAAAAGAACATTGTCTTTGCCTGTATTTATCTCAATAGAATGGCGCTTTGAACGTGCTAGAATGGTGTTTTGGTCATGCGGTTTATACGCGATAAAACTCTGCTTTTAACACCCGTCTTGAGACAACTTCAGACTATGAGAATACAGAATAAACAGCCATTTTCTGATTGTAATTATTACAGTTCTCAGAGACAGTGAAGGCGTCGTAACTGAGGATACCACCCTCATCGATTTTGATTGGTCCTCGTGTTAGCCCTGCCCCAACGCGCCACAAAGGGGCCAAAAGTTTTGAAACTGAAACTTGGAGGTTCGTAAACAAAAAAAAAGGTTTGAAACTGGAAAAAAGATTTGAAATTTTGAGTTTTGGAACCTATTTTTTCGGCCAACATTAATATTTTTTTACAAAATATTTTATTTCGGTTTTAATTAATATTGGCCCCAATTTAGCTCCATAGAAGGGCGCTGAGAGGACATCTACTGCTTGCTGGCAGTGATGTCTAAGCACCCCCCCACCAAGGGTCCTACATGTCTAAGGTGCAAATAAAACCAAGAGGAGGGCAAATCCATGCAGCGGCCACAGGAGGGGGGGCACTTAGTTGTGTTTCTTTATTAACGGTTTCATGTATTCTTAGATGTTTTACAGTCACATGACTCCTCCAGTTTGTCACAAAACTCTGAAAACGTAAGATGCTTGTATGAAACTTTTGCTTCTGAAGGGTCTGCGGGGAATTTCCCTGGAGGGGAGCGCAGTTGAAGATTACATCAGCCTGTCCACTACATGCGCACACACACCAAGCAAGCCTGCTTGGAGAAATGTCATCACCTGACTCAGAAGTGGTTCAAAAATATCCTTATAACCGCGGAGGATAGCTATCATCCAGAGCAGATGTTTGTTATGGATTAAACCGGCAAATTTTGGATAGAAATGTTATCTCACATCTAACTGATAAAGTAAGAAGCGCACACTTTTTAAAGGCACATTGATAGAGTGACAGTCCTCATGACAAGTATGGATTCTATTGTTCTGGATAAAAAAAAGGAAAGAAAAACTATTTATGTTGAGAAATATCCTACTCCGATGTTATTTATTATATATCAAGTTATTACTGCCCCACATGAAGGGGGAAAGCATCCATGGATTACTCCAAGCAGGATTTCGAACACCATCCAGAAAATTTGTCGTTTTTCCTTGTTTTGTTTTCCAACTTTAAAGGCTTGGACAGGATGGAGAGAGGCTTTAGATGTCTGGCATTCATGTATTGCTATTGTATGTATTAAACAAAAACAAAAAAAGGTTTAAGAAAAAGTTGCCAACTTAGAACAATATTTAACATTAACTTACCCCAATTTAAATTCATGACTAAGTGCTTAATTCCATTATTTCATATCATCATTATTTTACATTATTTATCAAAAGTTAACTTCTCAGAATAAACTTTTTCAATACAGCAATAAATACATTTTTTTTTATAAACGGCAGTGTTCTTATAAATAATATTCAATGAGTAAATAAATTACTTTCTTATAAATAACAATGTTCCTATAAACAACAGCATTCAATTATTGCAATATATGGACTAAACAAATTAAAGTTTATGCTGATGTGGCAGCCGACACAGAAGTGGGCATTTCTTCAACAAATTCTTGCTTTACATTTTTAATTCATTTTTCTTTTTGTGCTGTTTTTTTTACACTTTCATCTACTTTAACTGAAATCTACTGAAACCTAGTTTTCACTCAGTTTGACCTTACAACAAATGTTTTACAAAGCACGATCAGAAGTGTTCTCATTCTTAAGCTGCAGGGGAAGGGGGTTCGATGGGGGTTTCTGTATTCTGAGGTCTCCTGTCCCTAACCCCCCGCAAATAAGGGTGGAATACTTGTTCATGACGGTATTGAAAATGATACCATGTCTATTTTTTAGACACACAGTGTATGATATTACCTGCACAAGCTTAATATGCATGACCTTTTCACCAGTACAGTGTTTCCTCATTTTTTGCAGGCATTACGCTCCAAAAATAACTCATCATAGTGAAATCTTTGAAGTAAAATTATAATTATTTTGAAATATATATTCTAAAACTCCTAACTACACAATTCATCCACTTTTCTAAGACAGACAGACAGAAACTTTTTATACCTTTCTCTCTTGTTTAAACTCTCGAAGTTCAAACCTTTAATAAAAAATAGGACTCAAAATATAGAATATATACAACTATCTGATCTCCATCAAATATTTATCTTGGGTGCCTCACATGTCTGGAGACACAGCATGGAGGAGATTGGTTAACAAGGTCTGCAGTTGGATACAGAACAGGGTGCACTGTTCTATGAAAAAGCAACAGCAAAAGGGGGAACTGTGATTTAAAAAAATAAATAAATAAATAAAAAAACACTGTTCTGTTCTATCAGAATCCAGAGAAGGATCTGCTGATCTGCTCATAAGGCTCGTGTAAGATTTCTCTGAGGAGATTTTTCTCACTTTATATTTACTTTTGTGTCTGAATTGTTAGGTTTGTCTGAAGCTTTCATCTGGCAGTTGAAGATAACTGAAGACGAGGAGGATGCAGCTTTCCTTTTGGTGGTTTCCTTTGACATGCAGCCTGTGTCTGTGCTGTATGATTATCAGGTAATAAAGCCTCAGAGATGTCGACCTGAAGTAGATTAGAACTTGAGACACTTAGTGAGAATCTTTGAGAAAAACAACACAGATTTCATTTAAACGGAAAGCTGTTAATCCTGGTTTTTAGTTAATAATCTTAGCAGATTTTACATTTAGGTTCTCCCTATTTAGTGTGTCTGTGTTTTGGTCTCCCTGTTCTCTTTATTAACTTTGATGGTTTGTTCTCTGCATTCATAGGTCAGTGGAGACACAGCACAGAGAGCTGAGCGCCCTGGCTTTCAGGGAGACGGGACCTCTGTTGAAGGGACTCCGTTCCCTCAACAGTCTGTCAGAGATGCTCCTCAGTACAAACACTGACATCATTCTTCCAGGATGTCAGACGTTTGATGACATCAGACAAGAGATTGAGGAAATGAAGCAGCACCTGGAAGAGTCAGAGCAGATAGCAGTTAGAGAGCTGCAGCACCTAGATGAGGAGACTGAGAGTCTGACTGCAGAGCAAAGTCATTTAGAGAATCAGAAAAGGAGGAGAGAAGGTGAACTAGAAAACTTGAAACTCCAGCTGGACTCTCACAGGTCTTCTTTGAAGACTTACAAAGATGCTCTGGAGACTGAGAAAAACAACCTGCAGTCAGCAGAAAGAACTCTACGTGACATGAGACGGAAAAGAGATGAAGCAGAGAAAATGAGAAACGTTGGAATTGGCTTGATGTTCATTCCATTTATAGGATTGATTCCTGGTCAGTAAATGCAGAAGTTTAATAATGAAATGACTAAACAACATTCATTAACAGAAAGTTTAATATTCATCATAACAGTCTGATGTTTGTCTGTTTTTCAGGGGCTGTTCTGACAGCTGTTGGTCAAACTGACCTGAACTCCGCCTCTGACCGGGTAGACAGAGCTCGCAGTGAGATACAGAGATGTGAATCTCAGATAACATCCTACTCTAATCAAGTCTCCCGCTATGAGGGATTTGTCTCTCAAGCTCAGAATGATATTCAAGTGGCCAACTGGAAGATTCATGAAATACGGCTCAAACTGCAGACCTTGTCTGTGACGAGAACAACTGTGGCAGACTTTCAGAGTAAAACTAGAAGAGCTGTCCATCAACTGGGGCTGCTGTGTGGAGTGGGGAGTGTGGCAGAGCTGCAGACCCGCCGTCTGATCCTGCTGGAGCCTGTGATGAACATGATGGAGGAAATGATGGAAGCTCTGGGGCGTATAACTGGGGACGACTTGCTTTATTCTGAAGGGATAAAAGGTGTAATGTGGGGGATGAAAAAAAATCAAAGGATGTTGAGCGATAGAATCACTCAATGCACAGATAATAAAGATTATTGCTGAAAAAAAACGAAAAGCAAATGAGAAACTAGAAAAGTTGCATTACGTGCGATAATAGTGTGAATGCCGTTTGCTGAAGAAATGTACTGTAATTGCTGAAGACATTTGCTCAAAATTCTACAGCTAGCAAAGAATTAGAAGGATTGCTTAAAAAACTGCAAAAATTCAATAAACTTTTAAAAAGTGTAAAAGGTATGAATACCAAAAGTAGCAGGAATGTCCAGAACCTGCTAAACGTTTTGATGCCAAACTTGCAGAAATTGCAGAGTGCACAAAGAAAGTGAAGAATTTCTTGAAAAATTGCAAAACTTGCTTAAAATTCTAAAGATGAGATAGAGGTATGCCAAAAGTACCAAGCGTGAATGTACTGAATGTGCTCAACGTTTTGATAACAATACTACTTTTTAAAAGTGCAAAAAGAATTTGAAGAATTTCTTTAAAAAATATGAATTAAAGTCAAAAGAATTTAAAATAACATAATAAAAGGGTAATGGAAAATTAAAACAGTGGAACGAGTTAGACTCAGGCCTGTTCAGAGGGATGGTGTGTGTGTGTGTGTGTGGGGGGGGGGGGGGGGGGGGGGGCAGCAGCAGGGGTTGGTTCAACTGCTGTTGAAGTGGAGGCCACTGCACCCCCTCCTCTCCTTGATCCTTAATGTGTTCAAATTTAGATAGTCAGAACTGCTCTCAATATGGGGATGCTACCACTCTACAAGGAGAATCTATTAAAACTCATGGCCAAGAGCGTTGTGGAGCAGCTACCAGCAGTCAGACTGAATGTCTCCGTAAGAAATGGTCAGCAGGCCTGGATGGCTCCAATGGGGCAACATGTTTGGGGAAATTGGAATCCCATGGCTGATAACCAACACATGAGGTCAATTAACTAACTTACTTGTTTGTTGATGAATGAGTGGTACAGGGAAGACAGAATTACAGTAAAATTAATCGATCAAAGCAGCAAGATATCAAACCATTTGTGGATTATTCAGATCCTCCAGGATTTTGCTATGTTGTGATCGCAACTATTAACGCAAATTCAAGCAAACCCCGTGATTTGTTGCACATCTTGCAACTTTTTTAGTTTCACTGCAACTTTAACCAATCTACTGTGACAACAGTCACGGATGACGACGTGACTTTTTCCCCTCTGACTTCCTCCTGGGTGCTGAGTAATTATTTTATCATCTTTCTTTAGTCTTCTCTGACTTTTTTCTCTTCAAGACGCATGTGACCGGTCACCACGCCGCGGGTGCACACGTGGCGGGGTGGGGGTGCACTGAGCTCGAGCGGGGTACACTGATTGTGCGCGGGTGAGGACCGGACCGGATATGACAGAAAGAAAGAGTCTCTGGAAATTGATAATACAAAGGAAGAATTTAGAGTCTGCAAGAAAATAATTCCATATAGAACCTCATCCACAACAAACCTGTACAGACACCTAAACCTTCTCCATAACAGAGCAGATTATTGGTGATCCGCTCTTCAAATTCTTAGTCTTCCTCTACCATAACCAGTGACTCACACCATACTTTTGAAATAAAGAGAGATTCTGTGGGGATCATGGAAATCTAAGGATTAATCTGCTCATGCTGTTGTTTTTTAAGTTTATATTTTTTCCCTGGAAAATGTCATTTTATTCTTAAGTAATTTTAGATCAATCTACTAATACTTGGATTATTTTAAGCAGGGAGGTTAAATAATTCATTTTGGGTTTCATGGTTCTTCTAGTCAAGTTAAATGACAGCACAACAGCAACATCCTAATCATCCCTATATACAAGGTGAGGATTAGGTGTTTTCCTAGTGGATGTGTCACAATGAAAAAAAGAGTTGGAATATGAGAATGTGATATTTCTTTTCTCATTAACATTTTTAGGAACTTATATATATATACAGCTTTCACAAAAGCTGCTGCAACATTAGGTATTTCAGGTCACAACTATCATAAAAATCTGCTGCAAAATCCTGGAGGGTCTAGTTATTAGTTATATGAGAAGAATGGAGGGTTTCAAGCTCATAGTAATTTGGCTGAACACCAGGAGCAGAATATGGCCCACAAAAAGTTAAAGAATTCAGTGCATCACAACCCTAGAACATCCATCAGACAATAGATGGAGAAACATATGACCAGTTTCCTACATCAGGGTTACAGGAGTATGTGAATTTTGCTAGACATGCAGAAATGGTTTGCTGTCAGAAGAAAAAGGAAGAGAGAGTAAAAGTCATGATGGTAAGCAGAAATGAAGTGAAGTTTCAAGGTGGGAGAGGTCAGAAACCACCATGACCTGAGAGGGAAAGGTCATGGTGGTTTCAGAAAGCAGAGGGCATGGGTTTCGTGGTTACACGAGTGGTAAAAGAAGATGGAACAGAAGTGATGACTCATGTTGGAAATGTGGTAAATGGAGGCATTTAGCTTGAGACTGCCAGCGTGACTAAAACGAAAGTTGAATAGAAAGTTGAAGAAAAACCATGAGTTTGATTCTGATCAAATGGATTTGAACCTACAGGAAACATTTGCTAAACAATCAGACAAGCCAAAAATAACTAACAGTACATTGTCAAATTTTTGCTTGACTCTAGAGGTTGAAAAACAGTGGTACATCACCTTCAAATGTGCTGCAAACTCTCAGACTTGTTCGTGTACTAGATTGTTATTCTCTGCTGAGTATCAAGCAAACATGTTGAGCAGAGAATCTATGGTAGCTTTAGTAATAGGCCTAATTCCAGACCAACATGGTCAAATGGTAGTCAGAAGGAAAAAGGATTTTGAGGATTTGATGGTGTATCACTGCTATGAAGAAGCACAGTATTTTTGGTCTGAAGACATTCCAAAAAGACACCGGGTCCAGATTTAGAATGTACCAACAAATCAGACAAATTGACAGCAACAAAGATTGCCATAAATCCTTTTTATCATGACAAAAAAAATCAACTCCAGTTGCTGATGTATCAATCTAAAATCCTGAAGTCTCTAAACGGCACGGAATGACTATACTGCCACATATTTCTGTGCCCCTATAAGTCTGAATGGAAAGAATTAGGCTATGTCTGATTTTTAGACCCAATTTCCATCAATCTCTGTTAAAACCAGAAATAAAAGAGGATATTAAACCAGTTGATCTCAGATTTACTCAAAGCAGGAGTGATTGTTGAATGTGCTTCCTTCACTAGGGAACGCCCCGAATCAAATGAAAAGAAAGGAAGGGCTCAGACAGAGAGGACTTCAGAGCGGACACGAGAAGGCCTGAACTCTCAATTTTTTTAAATAATCCCTCTCTAATCGCAGAGAAACGTTTAAGGTTGTTTAAATCTAACATGGACACAAGGTCAGCAAAAACAATCTACAATCGTGACAAACAAATGTAAAATATTTGGGACCTAATTTATCTGCAAAAAAGAGACGCTATTCTGGATGAAAGAAAGCAATCCTGACGGCACCAAAACCAAACAAAAACAAAGAAACAAATTGTGCCATGTTTGGGACTTATTACTGCAGAGCATGGATGCCTATGCTGAATTATCAGTCTCATTAATGACCTTAATGCATGATAAATATATCTCAGTTTCAACTGAGTTAGAATGGACTCCAGATGTAGATTTTTTTTAAAATAATTTTGTCATCAACAAGCTTTTGTAAATGCAATCCCCTCTGGATTACTCCAAACCTTTCATCCAGATGGTTGATTGGAAAAACAACAATGACCTCATTATTAGAACCAGAATATTGGGATAAATTAAGACCTGTGGCTGATTTTTCATCAAAGTTAGATCCAGTTGTAAAATCTCTGCTCACTTCCTTTAAAGCTGTAGTAGCAGCGTCAATGCCTATTAAAGCATTCGCTACTATTTTTCTCTTTTTCCCTGTAAAGAGGTGGAGCAACTTTGCGTCTGGTGTGGTGACAACAACCTGGTTTTAAACACCAACAAGATCAAGGAAGTGGTGGTGGATTACAGGAGAAAGAAAACAGCTTTCCTGTCTGCTGCTGGAAAGCACTCCAAAGGGTCCAGAAGATCATTGGTCGCCCCCTCCCATCTCTGGAAGAACTGTACAGTTCTCTGTGCCTCAGAAAAGTGACATGTGACACTTAAAAGATGCACAAACTTAAATCTTCCCACATTGATACTCCTTCCTGGAGACAGTGAAAAAAAATGTCTGTGCAGATTACAGCAGTACCGTTAGCACAGAATGTTGCCCAGATTTGCAAGACACATCCACACCAGGAAGAGGGGTTCTTCTGGTTGATGGTTCATCCATAAAGAATCCTGATGGGACAAACTCCATAGGTTATTCTGTGGTGACTCAAAAAGAGTTACTGAAAGCACTATTCTGATCAAGCAGTAGAGCTGGTGGCTCTGACAGAAGCGTGCAAACCATTTAAAGGAAAAGCTGTCACAATCTACAAAAAAAGCCAGTGTGCCTTCTCCACCACTCGTGTGTTTGATGCCTGGTGGAGAAAAAGAGGAATGGTAACAGAAAAAGAACTGTTATGCTGCAAATGCGGCCGATTCGTGGAGCTCGCCCCTCTTTCACAAGACATTTATTTAGATTTCATGATACATCAATTTATAATAAGGGATTGCCTTAAACAGTTTTTTTTAAATAAGTGTCTGATCTGCCTTTCATGGCCAGATGGGAAAATGTATTCCAAATTTTGCATCCTCTAAATTGCAAACTAAATTGTGACCTTGATGTGACACATTTAGGAACATGAAAATGACCATTTTGACAGGTGTTATATTGATGGATGTCTGCATTAGTGCTGTAGTAACATATCAGATATCATTTCTATTTAACACAATCTTATACATAAAAATACAAATCTGATAAATATTAATGGTATAAATATGAAGAATATTAAGCTTTAGAAATAAATGATCAGAGGGAGTCAGTGGCTTTAAATGAGTTGCAAAAGAACAAAACGTTTTTGCCCAATCTGTATTTTTGCTTAAAGAGGCCCTTCCATGATTTTATTCAGCTTTTAGAGTAAACTATATCCATATATATGACCATATATTACCTTTGGAACACCAAAAAAACAAATTGTTTAAGAAATATGAGTCATTTTTTATGGCCCGTGTTAATACCCGGAAGTAGAATGACTCGATGCCTTTCGCACCTTGTTGGTCCCGCCCATTTCACAACGTCAACCTTGAATCCGCCTCCCCAGCGTGAACAAAATTTGTAAACAAAACTATAAGAAAGACGGATCTGTTGCGGTCTGCAAAATCTTGTCTGGATTTTTCCCTTTTTCAACCTTTTTATTTTGCCGATGCATTCTGAGTGTCTGTATGAAGACCAGATTCAACACGGTTTGGGACCGCGGAGGAATCCTGATTGATGGTTACTGGAGATATAGGAACACACGCTAAAAGACAGGTCGGTAGAATCAATGTGGATCATGTTAAAAGTTGTTTAATTGAGCATGAATTCATCCGACCACATTTAATGAGTTTCCGTGTCTCATCGTTGTGGTTTTATGGTTTCTTTTTATTCTGTTGAAACTACAATAGAGCTTTAATGGCAGCAGCTGCCGCGCGCCGCGTAGGAGACGCAGAAAGAAGAGTTATACGTTTTTCAGTGGTGTTAAAATAAACGTTCTAACAAGTAAATGGTTGGAACAATTATTTCTTTTTGGATAACATGACAATCAATGCTCTACATTTGTCCGCGGCTCACCGATCACCTCATTTTTACCGTGTTTATGTCATAGAACGCGGATGTAGGAGGTAATTGAGAACACCTGTGTGGAGGTGTGGCTACAGCCTGGGGAGGGTTTTTAATTTGTTTTCATAGGCCTTCAGAGAGAGACGGACGGGGAGAGTGAGCTGACACGTTCGGACGGCCCCAGGCGAGGAAAATTGAGGCAAGGGCAGGGGAGACACGGCCGCCGCCACTGAACATACAGAGCGATCACCTGTCGACGCCCCGCTCAGAAGGACCCACCTGCCAACACTGAACCCACGGAGAAGGATCGCCTGCCGACGCTACACGCATGGAGGATGGTCACCTGCTGCAGTTCTCCAAGAAGCCCCCATTCGTACCGCTCCCCCCGTTTACTTTCATTGGCGAAACAGTGGGACTTTGGCGTCACCGCTCAAAGCTAAGTTGACTCCACCAGCAGTATCATTTTATTTTAGGACTATCATCTTCTTTTAAGTGTTTTGTGTGATTTGTTTTTCTTTTGGAGCTTGATACGTGTAGTTTTGCATGCTTTAGTTGTCTGGACATCTCTATTGCTGGAGGGGGAGGAGGTGAAAAGAGTGAGACTAAGGACCAGGAAGAGTGGGGTGAACGCTGTGATTTCTTTTTTAAAGAAGTCTTTTCTTTTATAATTTTTTATTTTGGCCTTGAAGATTTTATGAACGTTTTATGGGGCAAAGACTAATTTTATCTCTATAGCGTTTTTTTTTTTTTTACATCTTTTAGATTTTAATGGACATTACATGTTTTAGTAAACTCAGTGTTAAAATGTTTTTGAGTTGCTGCATTGTTGAGTCCACAGTCGGATCCCCAAAGTTGGCCCCTCCCTTACCCCTCCTGACATTTACATTACGTGACTGTCAGGTACGGTGGCCGTTTTGGGTTAGTTGTTCCGCTCTCGGTTCGTTTCATATTTAGACTGAGGAATCTCAGTGTGAACCAAAGTTCAGTCATTTAAAAAATTGGTCTGAGAGCAGTTCCTGGTATAGGAAGGTAGTTATCTCCTTCAGGCTGCAGGGGAGAAGGTGGGTGTATTTTTGTTGTAAACTGGGGCCGGAGCTTAGAGCACTGACTCTTCCTGGAGGGAGCTGTTGACAACAATTTAAGGCCAGCATGTTTCCAACCGCTCGTGTTCGTGGGTATGGGAGGGGCTGCTGCAGACTGTGCAGGTTTTCAGAGGATTACTCTTAAATGCATGAAGGGATCAAAATACCGTTTGGGTTCTTTGTAGTGAGGAATGAACAGGAAAATGTATTTAAAGCCTCAAAAAGTAGAATTTTCATGGTAGGGCCCCTTTAAAGTAGATGGGAAGGTGCTCGCACAATAATACAATATGACAGATCAGAGTTGATTGAACTTTAATATAAAGTGAGAATATAGTTTGAATTCAATAGTTGACTTTTCTTATAATACCAAGAGATTTACTCATTTTGTTGGTCACCCAGTGTTCTTTACAAGTTGGCTCAAGGATGGTGATAAAACCATGTGTTTTGATATCCTGTGCCTGAAAAAGTGCACATAAATATATGTTGACTAAAGATGAATTTAATACTGGTGCAAAATTTCTCAATGTAAAATATATACCCCATAATTTATGCAGGCCTTTTTTGGACCCCAGTGGATTACCAATCTTTAATTAATCTTAATATAATTTAAGGAGAAGGGCGAAGTCTTTATTTGAAAAAAGCAAATGGCTCTTCACACGTAATCCATCCTGTACATCAACATATACCTCATCCTTGGAAAGGTGGATAGAGGTTAACATATCTGGAAGATTTGGATTTCTGAGAATACACTGCAGTGTCTCTAGAATTGGAACATATCCAAACTTATCAGTTACAACAATCTGTTTGCAAATTCCACTAGATCTGTGTCTTTGGTTCTCCAATCTGACACAAAGCCACAAAGCACTTTTTCTACCTGTTCAACAATTTTCCATTTTTGTTGAAAATACTTTATTTGTTTTGCTTTTGAATTGTATGGAGTAAGTGTTAAGTTTTCAAAACTTTTTCAATTTTCATTTTCATACTTGTGTCTTGGAAAACAGCACATTTTAAAGCTGTGGCTTTTGTTTGACTCTGCATCTCCTTAACAACTTCTTCCATGGATGGCACAAAGCCATTTAAAGTCCTAAAAATTGAAAAGTAGAAAGAAAGAGTGAGACCAATGCCAAAAGAACACAAAGAAGGGTCTTGCCCCTGCAACAGACCGGTCGTCAATTTGGGCGGACAGTCAAAATTTCCCTCCTGCTGCCGTAGGCTGGAAAACACCCTGGCAGGGTCACCAGACTCACTTCCACTACATTGCAGCCACCTAGTTTCTTGGGAAAACACCTCAGTAGCCTCCTTTCTTGTGAATGAAGTCAAAAATGAGAGGGCCATTTCCATCGGTCATACTTTGCCATCTGAAAAAGCAGCTGTCCGTCACACAGGTGTTTTATTGGGTTGCAGTATCTGGACGACACCGCAGTAGTTGTCAGGATGGCCGAGCGGTCCAAGGCGCTGCGTTCAGGTCGCAGTCTCGTAATGAGGCGTGGGTTCAAATCCCACTTCTGACAGTCAATCGTTTGCACTATTTGCTTTTAATTTTCCAAGGGGCTACCCTCAACTTTGAATTTTGCTCGTCTTTAAGTACCCACTAACATCACCTTCAAACTGAACTTATCGCATTTCTTTCAGACTAAACTCTCCACTTTTAGATTCCTTTTGCTGAAGAGACTATCGTCAGATGTGCTGGCATGTAGGATAAAACTCATCGGCACTTTTTGATTCTCTGAAAGAAAAAAAAAAATCGTAATGTTTTTTTTTTTTAGATTTGAAGTCTTTTTTCTTGCGGATATCTTTTATACAGAGGTTGCCGCTTTACATAAGTAAGGGTAAGAAGGGATGCTATGCCATTGAGAATTTCTCTCAATAACAAAGAAGGTCCTTTGGAGGCAAGTAACGACTTGTCTTTGTCCTAAACTGTGGCAGAAAGGATTAAGGGCTGCCTGGTTGATATTGGATGCTAACGCGGGAGATGTCAAGTCGTTGCATTTGAACAAATGCGTCTGATGACTTGGCCATGATGCGCACGTGGCAACTTGTTCCACTTACCAGATCTTTGCTGAAAGTTCATCAAAACTGCAGTGTGTCATGCCTCTCTTTGTAAGCTGAACCCAAACAGAAACACAAAGGTGGGTGGGGCCTTTTAATAAAAAAGCGCTGGTGCTTTCAAATGTGCACACGTGTTGGAAAACAGACAGTACTTTTGGAACCAAGAAAGACATTGTTATTCACTCTCAGCATTTAACACGTTTAGGTGATTGGCGGCATTTGGCAGATTTCTTCATAGAGACAGTGAGAGTGGAGGCATGCAAATTTGTCAGAAAGCAGTGCAGGACTTTGTATTTTCCTTGAAAGCAGTGACCAAAAGGATGTTTGCTTCTCGGTGTTGCTCAGCCAGTAGGTCTTTACTCCCCGTCGGGAATCGAACCCCGGTCTTCGCGTGACAGGCGGAGATACTGTCCACTATACTAACGAGGAACTGTCAACAGTTGTCAAACACGTGGCGTTTGGATGTCAAATGTGGAAAGCTGTAGACTTTGTTTAATCCCACAGATAAAGGCTGCAGAACAACTCGTTTAAATGCAGTCTCTCACAATGACAGTTTTTTATTCAAGTACGGATATAAATGATGTCAGTTGCAAACAGGCGTCATTTTTTTTTTTTTTAAATCAGAAAGGCCACTTTAGCACACATCGCTCTCTGTTGGGCGCAATTGGCTAGCGCGTTCGGCTGTTAACTGAAAGGTTGGTGGTTCGAGCCCCACCCAGAGGCGTTGCCTGCCCACGCAGGGTAATTTGCCCAAAAGAACTTGCTTTCCTCCTGCCTACCCAGGATGCTTTATGGTGTGCCACACTACTTGATTCCTCTGTGTCCTTGTTGTTGTTGATCATTTCACACTGCAATCAAAATCTTTTGCAAGTCCTAAAAATTGAAAAGTACAAGAGTGAGACCAATGCCAAAAGAACACAAAGAAGGGCCTTGCCCCTGCAACAGACAGGTCGTTAATTTGGACGGGCAGTCAAAGTTTCCCTCCTGCTCCCGTAGGCTGGAAAACACCCTGCCAGGGTCACCAGACTCACTTCCACTACATTGCAGCCACCTAGTTTCTTGGGAAACACCTCAGTAGCCTCCTTTCTTGTGAATGAAGTCAAAAATGAGAGGGCCATTTCCATCGGTCATACTTTGCCATCTGAAAAAGCAGCTGTCCGTCACACAGGTGTTTTATTGGGTTGCAGTATCTGGACGACACCGCAGTAGTTGTCAGGATGGCCGAGCGGTCCAAGGCGCTGCGTTCAGGTCGCAGTCTCGTAATGAGGCGTGGGTTCAAATCCCACTTCTGACAGTCAATCGTTTGCACTATTTGCTTTTAATTTTCCAAGGGGCTACCCTCAACTTTGAAATTTGCTCGTCTTTAAGTAACCACATAATTCAACCTTCATCCTTTATTATCCGACTATACTTCTCTCGACTCTTCATTAGAATTCCTTTTGCTGAAGAGACTATCGTCAGATGTGCTGGCATGTAGCAGATAAAACTCATCAGCACTTTTTGATTCTCTGAAAGAAAAAAAAAAAAATCGTAATGTTTTTTTTTTTTAGATTTGAAGTCTTTCTCTCTTGCGGAATCTTTTATACAGAGGTTGCCGCTTTACATAAGTAAGGGTAGAAGGGATGCTATGCCATTGAGAATTTCTCTCAATAACAAATCAGAAGGTCCTTTGGAGGCAAGTAACGACTTGTCTTTGTCCTAAACTGTGGCAGAAAGGATTAAGGGCTGCCTGTTGATGTATTGGATGCTAACGCGGAGATGTCAAGTCGTTGCATTTGAACAAATGCGTCTGATGACTTGGCCATGATGCGCACAGTGGCAACTTGTTCCACTTACCAGATCTTTGCTGAAAAGTTCATCAAAAACTGCAGATGTGTCATGCCTCTCTTTGTAAGCTGAACCAACAGAAACACAAAGGTGGGTGGGCCTTTTAATAAAAAATGCGCTGGTGCTTTCAAATGTGCACACGTTTTGGAAAACAGACAGACTTTTGGAAGCAAGAAAAGAATTGTTATTCACAATCTCAGCATTTAACGACGTAGGTGATTGGCGGCATTTGGCAGATTTCTTCATAG
Organism: Oryzias javanicus; assembly: GCA_003999625.1. Classification (NCBI taxonomy): domain Eukaryota; kingdom Metazoa; phylum Chordata; class Actinopteri; order Beloniformes; family Adrianichthyidae; genus Oryzias; species Oryzias javanicus. The sequence continues at coordinate 6,373,253 of CM012449.1, read as the reverse complement.
AGACAGTGAGAGTGGAGGCATGCAAATTTGTCAGAAAGCAGTTTGCAGGAACTTTGTATTTATCTTGAAAGAAGTGACCAAAAAGATGATGTTGCTTCTCGGTGTTGCTCACCAGTGGCAGTAGTTTTACTCCCCGTCGGGGAAATCGAACCCGGTCTTTCCGCGGAGACAGGCGGAGATACTGTCCACTATACTAACGAGGAAATCTGTCAACAGTTGTCAAACACGTGGCGTTTGGATTCAAAGTGTGGAAAGCTGTAGACTTTGTTTAATCACCACAGATAAAGGCTGCAGAACAACTCGTTTAAATGCAGTCTCTCACAATGACAGTTTTTTATTCAAGTACGGATATAAAATGATGTCAGTTTTGCCACAGGCGTCTTTTTTTTTTTTTTTTTAAATCAGAAAGGCACTTTTAGCACATCGTCTCTGTGCGCAATTGGCTAGCGCGTTCGGCTGTTAACTGAAAGGTTGGTGGTTCGAGCCCACCCAGAGGCGTTGCCTGCCCACGCAGGGTAATTTGCCCAAAAGAACTTGCTTTCCTCCTGCCTACCCAGGATGCTTTATGTGTGCCACACTACTTGATTCCTCTGGTCCTTGTTGTTTGATCATTTCACACTGCAATCAAAATCTTTTGCAAGTCCTAAAAATTGAAAAGTACAAAGAGTGAGACCAATGCCAAAAGAACACAAAGAAGGGCCTTGCCCCTGCAACAGACAGGTCGTTAATTTGGACGGGCAGTCAAAGTTTCCCTCCTGCTCCCGTAGGCTGGAAAAACACCCTGGCAGGGTCACCAGACTCACTTCCACTACATTGCAGCCACCTAGTTTCTTGGGAAAACACCTCAGTAGCCTCCTTTCTTGTGAATGAAGTCAAAAATGAGAGGGCCATTTCCATCGGTCATACTTTGCCATCTGAAAAAGCAGCTGTCCGTCACACAGTGTTTTATTGGTTGCAGTATCTGGACGACACCGCAGTAGTTGTCAGGATGGCCGAGCGGTCCAAGGCGCTGCGTTCAGGTCGCAGTCTCGTAATGAGGCGTGGGTTCAAATCCCACTTCTGACAGTCAATCGTTTGCACTATTTGCTTTTAATTTTCCAAGGGGCTACTCAACTTTTGAATTTTGCTCGTCTTTAAGTACCCACTAACACTCACCTTCAAACTGAACTTATCGCATTTCTTTCAGACTAAACTCTCCACTTTTAGATTCCTTTTGCTGAAGAGACTATCGTCAGATGTGCTGGCATGTAGGATAAAACTCATCGGCACTTTTTGATTCTCTGAAAGAAAAAAAAAAATCGTAATGTTTTTTTTTTTTAGATTTGAAGTCTTTTTTCTTGCGATTATCTTTTATACAGAGGTTTCCGCTTTCATAAGTAAGGTAAGAAGGGATGCTATGCCATTGAGAATTTCTCTCAATAACAAATCAGAAGGTCCTTTGGAGGCAAGTAACACTTGTCTTTGTCCTAAACTGTGGCAGAAAGGATTAAGGGCTGCCTGTTGATATTGGATGCTAACGCGGGAGATGTCAAGTCGTTGCATTTGAACAAATGCGTCTGATGACTTGGCCATGATGCACACGTGGCAACTTTTTCCACTTACCAGATCTTTGCTGGAAAGTTCATCAAAACTGCAGTGTGTCATGCCTCTCTTTGTAAGCTGAACCCAAACAGAAAACACAAAGGTGGGTGGGCCTTTTAATAAAAAAGCGCTGGTGCTTTCAAATGTGCACACGTGTTGGAAAACAGACAGTACTTTTGGAAGCAAGAAAGACATTGTTATTCACTCTCAGCATTTAACACGTTTAGGTGATGGCGGCATTTGGCAGATTTCTTCATAGAGACAGTGAGAGTGGAGGCATGCAAATTTGTCAGAAAGCAGTGCAGGACTTTGTATTTTCCTTGAAAGCAGTGACCAAAAGGATGTTTGCTTCTCGGTGTTGCTCAGCCAGTAGGTCTTTACTCCCCGTCGGGGAATCGAACCCCGGTCTTCCGCGTGACAGGCGGAGATACTGTCCACTATACTAACGAGGAACTGTCAACAGTTGTCAAACACGTGGCGTTGGATGTCAAATGTGGAAAGCTGTAGACTTTGTTTAATCCCACAGATAAAGGCTGCAGAACAACTCGTTTAAATGCAGTCTCTCACAATGACAGTTTTTTATTCAAGTACGGATATAAAATGATGTCAGTTTGCCAACAGGCGTCTTTTTTTTTTTTTTTAAATCAGAAAGGCACTTTTAGCACATCGTCTCTGTGGCGCAATTGGCTAGCGCGTTCGGCTGTTAACTGAAAGGTTGGTGGTCGAGCCCACCCAGAGGCGTTGCCTGCCCACGCAGGGTAATTTGCCCAAAAGAACTTGCTTTCCTCCTGCCTACCCAGGATGCTTTATGTGTGCCACACTACTTGATTCCTCTGGTCCTTGTTGTTTGATCATTTCACACTGCAATCAAAATCTTTTGCAAGTCCTAAAAATTGAAAAGTACAAAGAGTGAGACCAATGCCAAAAGAACACAAAGAAGGGCCTTGCCCCTGCAACAGACAGGTCGTTAATTTGGACGGGCAGTCAAAGTTTCCCTCCTGCTCCCGTAGGCTGGAAAACACCCTGGCAGGGTCACCAGACTCACTTCCACTACATTGCAGCCACCTAGTTTCTTTGGAAAACACCTCAGTAGCCTCCTTTCTTGTGAATGAAGTCAAAAATGAAAGGGCCATTTCCATCGGTCATACTTTGCCATCTGAAAAAGCAGCTGTCCGTCACACAGGTGTTTTATTGGGTTGCAGTATCTGGACGACACCGCAGTAGTTGTCAGGATGGCCGAGCGGTCCAAGGCGCTGCGTTCAGGTCGCAGTCTCGTAATGAGGCGTGGGTTCAAATCCCACTTCTGACAGTCAATCGGTTGCACTATTTGCTTTTAATTTTCCAAGGGGCTACCCTCAACTTTGAATTTTGCTCGTCTTTAAGTACCCACTAACATCACCTTCAAACTGAACTTATCGCATTTCTTTCAGACTAAACTCTCCACTTTTAGATTCCTTTTGCTGAAGAGACTATCGTCAGATGTGCTGGCATGTAGGATAAAACTCATCAGCACTTTTTGATTCTCTGAAAGAAAAAAAAAATCGTAATGTTTTTTTTTTTTAGATTTGAAGTCTTTTCTCTTGCGGATATCTTTTATACAGAGGTTGCCGCTTTACATAAGTAAGGGTAAGAAGGGATGCTATGCCATTGAGAATTTCTCTCAATAACAAATCAGAAGGTCCTTTGGAGGCAAGTAACGACTTGTCTTTGTCCTAAACTGTGGCAGAAAGGATTAAGGGCTGCCTGGTTGATATTGGATGCTAACGCGGGAGATGTCAAGTCGTTGCATTTGAACAAATGCGTCTGATGACTTGGCCATGATGCGCACGTGGCAACTTGTTCCACTTACCAGATCTTTGCTGAAAGTTCATCAAAACTGCAGTGTGTCATGCCTCTCTTTGTAAGCTGAACCCAAACAGAAACACAAAGGTGGGTGGGGCCTTTTAATAAAAAAGCGCTGGTGCTTTCAAATGTGCACACGTGTTGGAAAACAGACAGTACTTTTGGAACCAAGAAAGACATTGTTATTCACTCTCAGCATTTAACACGTTTAGGTGATTGGCGGCATTTGGCAGATTTCTTCATAGAGACAGTGAGAGTGGAGGCATGCAAATTTGTCAGAAAGCAGTGCAGGACTTTGTATTTTCCTTGAAAGCAGTGACCAAAAGGATGTTTGCTTCTCGGTGTTGCTCAGCCAGTAGGTCTTTACTCCCCGTCGGGGAATCGAACCCCGGTCTTCCGCGTGACAGGCGGAGATACTGTCCACTATACTAACGAGGAACTGTCAACAGTTGTCAAACACGTGGCGTTTGGATGTCAAATGTGGAAAGCTGTAGACTTTGTTTAATCCCACAGATAAAGGCTGCAGAACAACTCGTTTAAATGCAGTCTCTCACAATGACAGTTTTTTATTCAAGTACGGATATAAAATGATGTCAGTTTTGCCAACAGGCGTCTTTTTTTTTTTTTTTAAATCAGAAAGGCACTTTTAGCACATCGTCTCTGTGGCGCAATTGGCTAGCGCGTTCGGCTGTTAACTGAAAGGTTGTGTTTCGAGCCCACCCAGAGGCGTTGCCTGCCCACGCAGGGTAATTTGCCCAAAAGAACTTGCTTTCCTCCTGCCTACCCAGGATGCTTTATGTGTGCCACACTACTTGATTCCTCTGGTCCTTGTTGTTTGATCATTTCACACTGCAATCAAAATCTTTTGCAAGTCCTAAAAATTGAAAAGTACAAAGAGTGAGACCAATGCCAAAAGAACACAAAGAAGGGCCTTGCCCTGCAACAGACAGGTCGTTAATTTGGACGGGCAGTCAAAGTTTCCCTCCTGCTCCCGTAGGCTGGAAAACACCCTGGCAGGGTCACCAGACTCACTTCCACTACATTGCAGCCACCTAGTTTCTTGGGAAAACACCTCAGTAGCCTCCTTTCTTGTGAATGAAGTCAAAAATGAGAGGGCCATTTCCATCGGTCATACTTTGCCATCTGAAAAAGCAGCTGTCCGTCACACAGGTGTTTTATTGGGTTGCAGTATCTGGACGACACCGCAGTAGTTGTCAGGATGGCCGAGCGGTCCAAGGCGCTGCGTTCAGGTCGCAGTCTCGTAATGAGGCGTGGGTTCAAATCCCACTTCTGACAGTCAATCGTTTGCACTATTTGCTTTTAATTTTCCAAGGGGCTACCCTCAACTTTGAATTTTGCTCGTCTTTAAGTACCCACTAACATCACCTTCAAACTGAACTTATCGCATTTCTTTCAGACTAAACTCTCCACTTTTAGATTCCTTTTGCTGAAGAGACTATCGTCAGATGTGCTGGCATGTAGGATAAAACTCATCGGCACTTTTTGATTCTCTGAAAGAAAAAAAAAAATCGTAATGTTTTTTTTTTTTAGATTTGAAGTCTTTTTTCTTGCGGATATCTTTTATACAGAGGTTGCCGCTTTACATAAGTAAGGGTAAGAAGGGATGCTATGCCATTGAGAATTTCTCTCAATAACAAATCAGAAGGTCCTTTGGAGGCAAGTAACGACTTGTCTTTGTCCTAAACTGTGGCAGAAAGGATTAAGGGCTGCCTGGTTGATATTGGATGCTAACGCGGGAGATGTCAAGTCGTTGCATTTGAACAAATGCGTCTGATGACTTGGCCATGATGCACACGTGGCAACTTGTTCCACTTACCAGATCTTTGCTGAAAGTTCATCAAAACTGCAGTGTGTCATGCCTCTCTTTGTAAGCTGAACCCAAACAGAAACACAAAGGTGGGGGGGCCTTTTAATAAAAAAGCGCTGGTGCTTTCAAATGTGCACACGTGTTGGAAAACAGACAGTACTTTTGGAAGCAAGAAAGACATTGTTATTCACTCTCAGCATTTAACACGTTTAGGTGATTGGCGGCATTTGGCAGATTTCTTCATAGAGACAGTGAGAGTGGAGGCATGCAAATTTGTCAGAAAGCAGTGCAGGACTTTGTATTTTCCTTGAAAGCAGTGACCAAAAGGATGTTTGCTTCTCGGTGTTGCTCAGCCAGTAGGTCTTTACTCCCCGTCGGGGAATCGAACCCCGGTCTTCCGCGTGACAGGCGGAGATACTGTCCACTATACTAACGAGGAACTGTCAACAGTTGTCAAACACGTGGCGTTTGGATGTCAAATGTGGAAAGCTGTAGACTTTGTTTAATCCCACAGATAAAGGCTGCAGAACAACTCGTTTAAATGCAGTCTCTCACAATGACAGTTTTTTATTCAAGTACGGATATAAAATGATGTCAGTTTTGCCAACAGGCGTCTTTTTTTTTTTTTTAAATCAGAAAGGCACTTTTAGCACATCGTCTCTGTGGCGCAATTGGCTAGCGCGTTCGGCTGTTAACTGAAAGGTTGGTGGTTCGAGCCCACCCAGAGGCGTTGCCTGCCCACGCAGGGTAATTTGCCCAAAAGAACTTGCTTTCCTCCTGCCTACCCAGGATGCTTTATGTGTGCCACACTACTTGATTCCTCTGGTCCTTGTTGTTTGATCATTTCACACTGCAATCAAAATCTTTTGCAAGTCCTAAAAATTGAAAAGTACAAAGAGTGAGACCAATGCCAAAAGAACACAAAGAAGGGCCTTGCCCCTGCAACAGACAGGTCGTTAATTTGGACGGGCAGTCAAAGTTTCCCTCCTGCTCCCGTAGGCTGGAAAACACCCTGGCAGGGTCACCAGACTCACTTCCACTACATTGCAGCCACCTAGTTTCTTGGGAAAACACCTCAGTAGCCTCCTTTCTTGTGAATGAAGTCAAAAATGAAAGGGCCATTTCCATCGGTCATACTTTGCCATCTGAAAAAGCAGCTGTCCGTCACACAGGTGTTTTATTGGGTTGCAGTATCTGGACGACACCGCAGTAGTTGTCAGGATGGCCGAGCGGTCCAAGGCGCTGCGTTCAGGTCGCAGTCTCGTAATGAGGCGTGGGTTCAAATCCCACTTCTGACAGTCAATCGGTTGCACTATTTGCTTTTAATTTTCCAAGGGGCTACCCTCAACTTTGAATTTTGCTCGTCTTTAAGTACCCACTAACATCACCTTCAAACTGAACTTATCGCATTTCTTTCAGACTAAACTCTCCACTTTTAGATTCCTTTTGCTGAAGAGACTATCGTCAGATGTGCTGGCATGTAGGATAAAACTCATCAGCACTTTTTGATTCTCTGAAAGAAAAAAAAAAATCGTAATGTTTTTTTTTTTTAGATTTGAAGTCTTTTCTCTTGCGGATATCTTTTATACAGAGGTTGCCGCTTTACATAAGTAAGGGTAAGAAGGGATGCTATGCCATTGAGAATTTCTCTCAATAACAAATCAGAAGGTCCTTTGGAGGCAAGTAACGACTTGTCTTTGTCCTAAACTGTGGCAGAAAGGATTAAGGGCTGCCTGGTTGATATTGGATGCTAACGCGGGAGATGTCAAGTCGTTGCATTTGAACAAATGCGTCTGATGACTTGGCCATGATGCGCACGTGGCAACTTGTTCCACTTACCAGATCTTTGCTGAAAGTTCATCAAAACTGCAGTGTGTCATGCCTCTCTTTGTAAGCTGAACCCAAACAGAAACACAAAGGTGGGTGGGGCCTTTTAATAAAAAAGCGCTGGTGCTTTCAAATGTGCACACGTGTTGGAAAACAGACAGTACTTTTGGAACCAAGAAAGACATTGTTATTCACTCTCAGCATTTAACACGTTTAGGTGATTGGCGGCATTTGGCAGATTTCTTCATAGAGACAGTGAGAGTGGAGGCATGCAAATTTGTCAGAAAGCAGTGCAGGACTTTGTATTTTCCTTGAAAGCAGTGACCAAAAGGATGTTTGCTCTCTCGGTGTTGCTCAGCCAGTAGGTCTTTACTCCCCGTCGGGGAATCGAACCCCGGTCTTCCGCGTGACAGGCGGAGATACTGTCCACTATACTAACGAGGAACTGTCAACAGTTGTCAAACACGTGGCGTTTGGATGTCAAATGTGGAAAGCTGTAGACTTTGTTTAATCCCACAGATAAAGGCTGCAGAACAACTCGTTTAAATGCAGTCTCTCACAATGACAGTTTTTTATTCAAGTACGGATATAAAATGATGTCAGTTTTGCCAACAGGCGTCTTTTTTTTTTTTTTAAATCAGAAAGGCACTTTTAGCACATCGTCTCTGTGGCGCAATTGGCTAGCGCGTTCGGCTGTTAACTGAAAGGTTGGTGGTTCGAGCCCACCCAGAGGCGTTGCCTGCCCACGCAGGGTAATTTGCCCAAAAGAACTTGCTTTCCTCCTGCCTACCCAGGATGCTTTATGTGTGCCACACTACTTGATTCCTCTGGTCCTTGTTGTTTGATCATTTCACACTGCAATCAAAATCTTTTGCAAGTCCTAAAAATTGAAAAGTACAAAGAGTGAGACCAATGCCAAAAGAACACAAAGAAGGGCCTTGCCCCTGCAACAGACAGGTCGTTAATTTGGACGGGCAGTCAAAGTTTCCCTCCTGCTCCCGTAGGCTGGAAAACACCCTGGCAGGGTCACCAGACTCACTTCCACTACATTGCAGCCACCTAGTTTCTTGGGAAAACACCTCAGTAGCCTCCTTTCTTGTGAATGAAGTCAAAAATGAGAGGGCCATTTCCATCGGTCATACTTTGCCATCTGAAAAAGCAGCTGTCCGTCACACAGGTGTTTTATTGGGTTGCAGTATCTGGACGACACCGCAGTAGTTGTCAGGATGGCCGAGCGGTCCAAGGCGCTGCGTTCAGGTCGCAGTCTCGTAATGAGGCGTGGGTTCAAATCCCACTTCTGACAGTCAATCGGTTGCACTATTTGCTTTTAATTTTCCAAGGGCTACCCTCAACTTTGAATTTTGCTCGTCTTTAAGTACCCACTAACATCACCTTCAAACTGAACTTATCGCATTTCTTTCAGACTAAACTCTCCACTTTTAGATTCCTTTTGCTGAAGAGACTATCGTCAGATGTGCTGGCATGTAGGATAAAACTCATCGGCACTTTTGATTCTCTGAAAGAAAAAAAAAAATCGTAATGTTTTTTTTTTTTAGATTTGAAGTCTTTTCTCTTGCGGATATCTTTTATACAGAGGTTGCCGCTTTACATAAGTAAGGGTAAGAAGGGATGCTATGCCATTGAGAATTTCTCTCAATAACAAATCAGAAGGTCCTTTGGAGGCAAGTAACGACTTGTCTTTGTCCTAAACTGTGGCAGAAAGGATTAAGGGCTGCCTGGTTGATATTGGATGCTAACGCGGGAGATGTCAAGTCGTTGCATTTGAACAAATGCGTCTGATGACTTGGCCATGATGCGCACGTGGCAACTTGTTCCACTTACCAGATCTTTGCTGAAAGTTCATCAAAACTGCAGTGTGTCATGCCTCTCTTTGTAAGCTGAACCCAAACAGAAACACAAAGGTGGGTGGGGCCTTTTAATAAAAAAGCGCTGGTGCTTTCAAATGTGCACACGTGTTGGAAAACAGACAGTACTTTTGGAACCAAGAAAGACATTGTTATTCACTCTCAGCATTTAACACGTTTAGGTGATTGGCGGCATTTGGCAGATTTCTTCATAGAGACAGTGAGAGTGGAGGCATGCAAATTTGTCAGAAAGCAGTGCAGGACTTTGTATTTTCCTTGAAAGCAGTGACCAAAAGGATGTTTGCTTCTCGGTGTTGCTCAGCCAGTAGGTCTTTACTCCCCGTCGGGGAATCGAACCCCGGTCTTCCGCGTGACAGGCGGAGATACTGTCCACTATACTAACGAGGAACTGTCAACAGTTGTCAAACACGTGGCGTTTGGATGTCAAATGTGGAAAGCTGTAGACTTTGTTTAATCCCACAGATAAAGGCTGCAGAACAACTCGTTTAAATGCAGTCTCTCACAATGACAGTTTTTTATTCAAGTACGGATATAAAATGATGTCAGTTTTGCCAACAGGCGTCTTTTTTTTTTTTTTTAAATCAGAAAGGCACTTTTAGCACATCGTCTCTGTGGCGCAATTGGCTAGGCGCGCGTTCGGCTGTTAACTGAAAGGTTGGTGGTTCGAGCCCACCCAGAGGCGTTGCCTGCCCACGCAGGGTAATTTGCCCAAAAGAACTTGCTTTCCTCCTGCCTACCCAGGATGCTTTATGTGTGCCACACTACTTGATTCCTCTGGTCCTTGTTGTTTGATCATTTCACACTGCAATCAAAATCTTTTGCAAGTCCTAAAAATTGAAAAGTACAAAGAGTGAGACCAATGCCAAAAGAACACAAAGAAGGGCCTTGCCCCTGCAACAGACAGGTCGTTAATTTGGACGGGCAGTCAAAGTTTCCCTCCTGCTCCCGTAGGCTGGAAAACACCCTGGCAGGGTCACCAGACTCACTTCCACTACATTGCAGCCACCTAGTTTCTTGGGAAAACACCTCAGTAGCCTCCTTTCTTGTGAATGAAGTCAAAAATGAAAGGGCCATTTCCATCGGTCATACTTTGCCATCTGAAAAAGCAGCTGTCCGTCACACAGGTGTTTTATTGGGTTGCAGTATCTGGACGACACCGCAGTAGTTGTCAGGATGGCCGAGCGGTCCAAGGCGCTGCGTTCAGGTCGCAGTCTCGTAATGAGGCGTGGGTTCAAATCCCACTTCTGACAGTCAATCGGTTGCACTATTTGCTTTTAATTTTCCAAGGGGCTACCCTCAACTTTGAATTTTGCTCGTCTTTAAGTACCCACTAACATCACCTTCAAACTGAACTTATCGCATTTCTTTCAGACTAAACTCTCCACTTTTAGATTCCTTTTGCTGAAGAGACTATCGTCAGATGTGCTGGCATGTAGGATAAAACTCATCAGCACTTTTTGATTCTCTGAAAGAAAAAAAAAAATCGTAATGTTTTTTTTTTTTTAGATTTGAAGTCTTTTTCTTGCGGATATCTTTTATACAGAGGTTGCCGCTTTACATAAGTAAGGGTAAGAAGGGATGCTATGCCATTGAGAATTTCTCTCAATAACAAATCAGAAGGTCCTTTGGAGGCAAGTAACGACTTGTCTTTGTCCTAAACTGTGGCAGAAAGGATTAAGGGCTGCCTGGTTGATATTGGATGCTAACGCGGGAGATGTCAAGTCGTTGCATTTGAACAAATGCGTCTGATGACTTGGCCATGATGCCGCACGTGGCAACTTGTTCCACTTACCAGATCTTTGCTGAAAGTTCATCAAAACTGCAGTGTGTCATGCCTCTCTTTGTAAGCTGAACCCAAACAGAAACACAAAGGTGGGTGGGGCCTTTTAATAAAAAAGCGCTGGTGCTTTCAAATGTGCACACGTGTTGGAAAACAGACAGTACTTTTGGAACCAAGAAAGACATTGTTATTCACTCTCAGCATTTAACACGTTTAGGTGATTGGCGGCATTTGGCAGATTTCTTCATAGAGACAGTGAGAGTGGAGGCATGCAAATTTGTCAGAAAGCAGTGCAGGACTTTGTATTTTCCTTGAAAGCAGTGACCAAAAGGATGTTTGCTTCTCGGTGTTGCTCAGCCAGTAGGTCTTTACTCCCCGTCGGGGAATCGAACCCCGGTCTTCCGCGTGACAGGCGGAGATACTGTCCACTATACTAACGAGGAACTGTCAACAGTTGTCAAACACGTGGCGTTTGGATGTCAAATGTGGAAAGCTGTAGACTTTGTTTAATCCCACAGATAAAGGCTGCAGAACAACTCGTTTAAATGCAGTCTCTCACAATGACAGTTTTTTATTCAAGTACGGATATAAAATGATGTCAGTTTTGCCAACAGGCGTCTTTTTTTTTTTTTTTAAATCAGAAAGGCACTTTTAGCACATCGTCTCTGTGGCGCAATTGGCTAGCGGCGGCGGCTGTTAACTGAAAGGTTGGTGGTTCGAGCCCACCCAGAGGCGTTGCCTGCCCACGCAGGGTAATTTGCCCAAAAGAACTTGCTTTCCTCCTGCCTACCCAGGATGCTTTATGTGTGCCACACTACTTGATTCCTCTGGTCCTTGTTGTTTGATCATTTCACACTGCAATCAAAATCTTTTGCAAGTCCTAAAAATTGAAAAGTACAAAGAGTGAGACCAATGCCAAAAGAACACAAAGAAGGGCCTTGCCCCTGCAACAGACAGGTCGTTAATTTGGACGGGCAGTCAAAGTTTCCCTCCTGCTCCCGTAGGCTGGAAAACACCCTGGCAGGGTCACCAGACTCACTTCCACTACATTGCAGCCACCTAGTTTCTTGGAAAACACCTCAGTAGCCTCCTTTCTTGTGAATGAAGTCAAAAATGAAAGGGCCATTTCCATCGGTCATACTTTGCCATCTGAAAAAGCAGCTGTCCGTCACACAGGTGTTTTATTGGGTTGCAGTATCTGGACGACACCGCAGTAGTTGTCAGGATGGCCGAGCGGTCCAAGGCGCTGCGTTCAGGTCGCAGTCTCGTAATGAGGCGTGGGTTCAAATCCCACTTCTGACAGTCAATCGGTTGCACTATTTGCTTTTAATTTTCCAAGGGGCTACCCTCAACTTTGAATTTTGCTCGTCTTTAAGTACCCACTAACATCACCTTCAAACTGAACTTATCGCATTTCTTTCAGACTAAACTCTCCACTTTTAGATTCCTTTTGCTGAAGAGACTATCGTCAGATGTGCTGGCATGTAGGATAAAACTCATCAGCACTTTTTGATTCTCTGAAAGAAAAAAAAAATCGTAATGTTTTTTTTTTTTTAGATTTGAAGTCTTTTCTCTTGCGGATATCTTTTATACAGAGGTTGCCGCTTTACATAAGTAAGGGTAAGAAGGGATGCTATGCCATTGAGAATTTCTCTCAATAACAAATCAGAAGGTCCTTTGGAGGCAAGTAACGACTTGTCTTTGTCCTAAACTGTGGCAGAAAGGATTAAGGGCTGCCTGGTTGATATTGGATGCTAACGCGGGAGATGTCAAGTCGTTGCATTTGAACAAATGCGTCTGATGACTTGGCCATGATGCGCACGTGGCAACTTGTTCCACTTACCAGATCTTTGCTGAAAGTTCATCAAAACTGCAGTGTGTCATGCCTCTCTTTGTAAGCTGAACCCAAACAGAAACACAAAGGTGGGTGGGGCCTTTTAATAAAAAAGCGCTGGTGCTTTCAAATGTGCACACGTGTTGGAAAACAGACAGTACTTTTGGAACCAAGAAAGACATTGTTATTCACTCTCAGCATTTAACACGTTTAGGTGATTGGCGGCATTTGGCAGATTTCTTCATAGAGACAGTGAGAGTGGAGGCATGCAAATTTGTCAGAAAGCAGTGCAGGACTTTGTATTTTCCTTGAAAGCAGTGACCAAAAGGATGTTTGCTTCTCGGTGTTGCTCAGCCAGTAGGTCTTTACTCCCCGTCGGGGAATCGAACCCCGGTCTTCCGCGTGACAGGCGGAGATACTGTCCACTATACTAACGAGGAACTGTCAACAGTTGTCAAACACGTGGCGTTTGGATGTCAAATGTGGAAAGCTGTAGACTTTGTTTAATCCCACAGATAAAGCTGCAGAACAAACTCGTTTAAATGCCAGTCTCTCACAATGACAGCTTTTTATTCAAGTACGGATATAAAATGATGTCAGTTTTGCAAAACACGTCTTTTTTTTTTTTAAATCAGAAAGCACTTTTAGCACATCGTCTCTGTGGCGCAATTGGCTAGCCGTTCGGCTGTTAACTTGAAAGTTGGTGTTCGAGCCCACCAGACGTTGCCTGCCCACGCAGGGTAATTTGCCCAAAAAGAACTTGCTTTCCTCCTGCCTACCCAGGATGCTTTATGTGCACACTACTTGATTCCTTTCCTTGTTGTTTGATCATTTCACACTGCAATCAAAAATCTTTTGCAATCCTAAAATGAAAAGTACAAAGAGTGAGACCAATGCCAAAAACACAAAGAAGGCAATTGCCCCGCCTCAACAGACAGTCGTTAATTTGGACGGGCAGTCAAAGTTTCCCTCCTGCTCCCGTAGGCTGGAAAACACCCTGCAGGTCACCAGACTCACTTCCACTACATTGCAGCCACCTAGTTTCTGGGAAAACACCTCAGTAGCCTCCTTTCTTGTGAATGAAGTCAAAAATGAGAGGCCATTTCCATCGTCATACTTTTCCATCTGAAAAAGCAGCTTCCGTCACACAGTTTTATTGGTTGCATATCTGGACGACACCGCATAGTTTCAGGATGCGAGCGGGTCCAAGGCGCTGCTTCAGGTCCAGTCTCGTAATGAGCGTGGTTCAAATCCCACTTCTGACAGTCAATCGGTTGCACTATTTGCTTTTAATTTTCCAGGGCTACCCTCAACTTTGAATTTTGCTCGTCTTTAAGTACCCACTAACATCACCTTCAAACTGAACTTATCGCATTTCTTTCAGACTAAAAACTCTCCACTTTAGATTCCTTTTGCTGAAGAGACTATCGTCAATGTGCTGGCATGTAGGATAAAACTCATCAGCACTTTTGATTCTCTGAAGAAAAAAAAAATCGTAATGTTTTTTTTTTTAGATTTGAAGTCTTTTCTCTTGCGGATATCTTTTATACAGAGTTGCCGCTTACATAAGTAAGGTAAGAAGGGATGCTATGCCATTGAGAATTTCTCTCAATAACAAATCAGAATCCCTTTGGAGGCAAGTAAACGACTTGTCTTTGTCCTAAACTGGCAGAAAGATAGGATAAAGGCTGCCTGGTTATATTGGATGCTAACGCGGGAGATGTCAAGTCGTTGCATTTGAACAAATGCGTCTGATGACTTGCCATGATGCACACGTGGCAACTTGTTCCACTTACCAGATCTTTGCTGAAAGTTCATCAAAACTGCAGTGTCATGCCTCTCTTTGTAAGCTGAACCCAACAGAAACACAAAGTGGTGGGGCCTTTTAATAAAAAGCGCTGGTGCTTTCAAATGTGCACACGTGTTGGAAACAGTCAGTACTTTTGGAACCAAGAAGACATTGTTATTCACTCTCAGCATTTTAAACACGTTTTTAGGTGATTGGCGGCATTTGGCAGATTTCTTCATAGAGACAGTGAGAGTGGAGGCATGCAAATTTGTCAGAAAGCAGTGCAGGACTTTGTATTTTCCTTGAAAGCAGTGACCAAAAGGATGTTTGCTTCTCGGTGTTGCTCAGCCAGTAGGTCTTTACTCCCCGTCGGGGAATCGAACCCCGGTCTTCCGCGTGACAGGCGGAGATACTGTCCACTATACTAACGAGGAACTGTCAACAGTTGTCAAACACGTGGCGTTTGGATGTCAAATGTGGAAAGCTGTAGACTTTGTTTAATCCCACAGATAAAGGCTGCAGAACAACTCGTTTAAATGCAGTCTCTCACAATGACAGTTTTTTATTCAAGTACGGATATAAAATGATGTCAGTTTTGCCAACAGGCGTCTTTTTTTTTTTTTTAAATCAGAAAGGCACTTTTAGCACATCGTCTCTGTGGCGCAATTGGCTAGCGCGTTCGGCTGTTAACTGAAAGGTTGGTGGTTCGAGCCCACCCAGAGGCGTTGCCTGCCCACGCAGGGTAATTTGCCCAAAAGAACTTGCTTTCCTCCTGCCTACCCAGGATGCTTTATGTGTGCCACACTACTTGATTCCTCTGGTCCTTGTTGTTTGATCATTTCACACTGCAATCAAAATCTTTTGCAAGTCCTAAAAATTGAAAAGTACAAAGAGTGAGACCAATGCCAAAAGAACACAAAGAAGGGCCTTGCCCCTGCAACAGACAGGTCGTTAATTTGGACGGGCAGTCAAAGTTTCCCTCCTGCTCCCGTAGGCTGGAAAACACCCTGGCAGGGTCACCAGACTCACTTCCACTACATTGCAGCCACCTAGTTTCTTGGGAAAACACCTCAGTAGCCTCCTTTCTTGTGAATGAAGTCAAAAATGAAAGGGCCATTTCCATCGGTCATACTTTGCCATCTGAAAAAGCAGCTGTCCGTCACACAGGTGTTTTATTGGGTTGCAGTATCTGGACGACACCGCAGTAGTTGTCAGGATGGCCGAGCGGTCCAAGGCGCTGCGTTCAGGTCGCAGTCTCGTAATGAGGCGTGGGTTCAAATCCCACTTCTGACAGTCAATCGGTTGCACTATTTGCTTTTAATTTTCCAAGGGGCTACCCTCAACTTTGAATTTTGCTCGTCTTTAAGTACCCACTAACATCACCTTCAAACTGAACTTATCGCATTTCTTTCAGACTAAACTCTCCACTTTTAGATTCCTTTTGCTGAAGAGACTATCGTCAGATGTGCTGGCATGTAGGATAAAACTCATCGCACTTTTTGATTCTCTGAAAGAAAAAAAAAAATCGTAATGTTTTTTTTTTTTTAGATTTGAAGTCTTTTTCTTGCGGATATCTTTTATACAGAGGTTGCCGCTTTACATAAGTAAGGGTAAGAAGGGATGCTATGCCATTGAGAATTTCTCTCAATAACAAATCAGAAGGTCCTTTGGAGGCAAGTAACGACTTGTCTTTGTCCTAAACTGTGGCAGAAAGGATTAAGGGCTGCCTGGTTGATATTGGATGCTAACGCGGGAGATGTCAAGTCGTTGCATTTGAACAAATGCGTCTGATGACTTGGCCATGATGCGCACGTGGCAACTTGTTCCACTTACCAGATCTTTGCTGAAAGTTCATCAAAACTGCAGTGTGTCATGCCTCTCTTTGTAAGCTGAACCCAAACAGAAACACAAAGGTGGGTGGGGCCTTTTAATAAAAAAGCGCTGGTGCTTTCAAATGTGCACACGTGTTGGAAAACAGACAGTACTTTTGGAACCAAGAAAGACATTGTTATTCACTCTCAGCATTTAACACGTTTAGGTGATTGGCGGCATTTGGCAGATTTCTTCATAGAGACAGTGAGAGTGGAGGCATGCAAATTTGTCAGAAAGCAGTGCAGGACTTTGTATTTTCCTTGAAAGCAGTGACCAAAAGGATGTTTGCTTCTCGGTGTTGCTCAGCCAGTAGGTCTTTACTCCCCGTCGGGGAATCGAACCCCGGTCTTCCGCGTGACAGGCGGAGATACTGTCCACTATACTAACGAGGAACTGTCAACAGTTGTCAAACACGTGGCGTTTGGATGTCAAATGTGGAAAGCTGTAGACTTTGTTTAATCCCACAGATAAAGGCTGCAGAACAACTCGTTTAAATGCAGTCTCTCACAATGACAGTTTTTTATTCAAGTACGGATATAAAATGATGTCAGTTTTGCCAACAGGCGTCTTTTTTTTTTTTTTAAAATCAGAAAGGCACTTTTAGCACATCGTCTCTGTGGCGCAATTGGCTAGCGCGTTCGGCTGTTAACTGAAAGGTTGGTGGTTCGAGCCCACCCAGAGGCGTTGCCTGCCCACGCAGGGTAATTTGCCCAAAAGAACTTGCTTTCCTCCTGCCTACCCAGGATGCTTTATGTGTGCCACACTACTTGATTCCTCTGGTCCTTGTTGTTTGATCATTTCACACTGCAATCAAAATCTTTTGCAAGTCCTAAAAATTGAAAAGTACAAAGAGTGAGACCAATGCCAAAACACAAAGAAGGGCCTTGCCCCTGCAACAGACAGGTCGTTAATTTGGACGGGCAGTCAAAGTTTCCCTCCTGCTCCCGTAGGCTGGAAAACACCCTGGCAGGGTCACCAGACTCACTTCCACTACATTGCAGCCACCTAGTTTCTTGGGAAAACACCTCAGTAGCCTCCTTTCTTGTGAATGAAGTCAAAAATGAAAGGGCCATTTCCATCGGTCATACTTTGCCATCTGAAAAAGCAGCTGTCCGTCACACAGGTGTTTTATTGGGTTGCAGTATCTGGACGACACCGCAGTAGTTGTCAGGATGGCCGAGCGGTCCAAGGCGCTGCGTTCAGGTCGCAGTCTCGTAATGAGGCGTGGGTTCAAATCCCACTTCTGACAGTCAATCGGTTTGCACTATTTGCTTTTAATTTTCCAAGGGGCTACCCTCAACTTTGAATTTTGCTCGTCTTTAAGTACCCACTAACATCACCTTCAAACTGAACTTATCGCATTTCTTTCAGACTAAACTCTCCACTTTTAGATTCCTTTTGCTGAAGAGACTATCGTCAGATGTGCTGGCATGTAGGATAAAACTCATCGGCACTTTTTGATTCTCTGAAAGAAAAAAAAAAATCGTAATGTTTTTTTTTTTTTAGATTTGAAGTCTTTTTTCTTGCGGATATCTTTTATACAGAGGTTGCCGCTTTACATAAGTAAGGGTAAGAAGGGATGCTATGCCATTGAGAATTTCTCTCAATAACAAATCAGAAGGTCCTTTGGAGGCAAGTAACGACTTGTCTTTGTCCTAAACTGTGGCAGAAAGGATTAAGGGCTGCCTGGTTGATATTGGATGCTAACGCGGGAGATGTCAAGTCGTTGCATTTGAACAAATGCGTCTGATGACTTGGCCATGATGCACACGTGGCAACTTGTTCCACTTACCAGATCTTTGCTGAAAGTTCATCAAAACTGCAGTGTGTCATGCCTCTCTTTGTAAGCTGAACCCAAACAGAAACACAAAGGTGGGTGGGGCCTTTTAATAAAAAAGCGCTGGTGCTTTCAAATGTGCACACGTGTTGGAAAACAGACAGTACTTTTGGAACCAAGAAAGACATTGTTATTCACTCTCAGCATTTAACACGTTTAGGTGATTGGCGGCATTTGGCAGATTTCTTCATAGAGACAGTGAGAGTGGAGGCATGCAAATTTGTCAGAAAGCAGTGCAGGACTTTGTATTTTCCTTGAAAGCAGTGACCAAAAGGATGTTTGCTTCTCGGTGTTGCTCAGCCAGTAGGTCTTTACTCCCCGTCGGGGAATCGAACCCCGGTCTTCCGCGTGACAGGCGGAGATACTGTCCACTATACTAACGAGGAACTGTCAACAGTTGTCAAACACGTGGCGTTTGGATGTCAAATGTGGAAAGCTGTAGACTTTGTTTAATCCCACAGATAAAGGCTGCAGAACAACTCGTTTAAATGCAGTCTCTCACAATGACAGTTTTTTATTCAAGTACGGATATAAAATGATGTCAGTTTTGCCAACAGGCGTCTTTTTTTTTTTTTTTAAATCAGAAAGGCACTTTTAGCACATCGTCTCTGTGGCGCAATTGGCTAGCGCGTTCGGCTGTTAACTGAAAGGTTGGTGGTTCGAGCCCACCCAGAGGCGTTGCCTGCCCACGCAGGGTAATTTGCCCAAAAGAACTTGCTTTCCTCCTGCCTACCCAGGATGCTTTATGTGTGCCACACTACTTGATTCCTCTGGTCCTTGTTGTTTGATCATTTCACACTGCAATCAAAATCTTTTGCAAGTCCTAAAAATTGAAAAGTACAAAGAGTGAGACCAATGCCAAAAGAACACAAAGAAGGGCCTTGCCCCTGCAACAGACAGGTCGTTAATTTGGACGGGCAGTCAAAGTTTCCCTCCTGCTCCCGTAGGCTGGAAAACACCCTGGCAGGGTCACCAGACTCACTTCCACTACATTGCAGCCACCTAGTTTCTTGGGAAAACACCTCAGTAGCCTCCTTTCTTGTGAATGAAGTCAAAAATGAAAGGGCCATTTCCATCGGTCATACTTTGCCATCTGAAAAAGCAGCTGTCCGTCACACAGGTGTTTTATTGGGTTGCAGTATCTGGACGACACCGCAGTAGTTGTCAGGATGGCCGAGCGGTCCAAGGCGCTGCGTTCAGGTCGCAGTCTCGTAATGAGGCGTGGGTTCAAATCCCACTTCTGACAGTCAATCGGTTGCACTATTTGCTTTTAATTTTCCAAGGGGCTACCCTCAACTTTGAATTTTGCTCGTCTTTAAGTACCCACTAACATCACCTTCAAACTGAACTTATCGCATTTCTTTCAGACTAAACTCTCCACTTTTAGATTCCTTTTGCTGAAGAGACTATCGTCAGATGTGCTGGCATGTAGGATAAAACTCATCAGCACTTTTTGATTCTCTGAAAGAAAAAAAAAAATCGTAATGTTTTTTTTTTTTAGATTTGAAGTCTTTTTCTTGCGGATATCTTTTATACAGAGGTTGCCGCTTTACATAAGTAAGGGTAAGAAGGGATGCTATGCCATTGAGAATTTCTCTCAATAACAAATCAGAAGGTCCTTTGGAGGCAAGTAACGACTTGTCTTTGTCCTAAACTGTGGCAGAAAGGATTAAGGGCTGCCTGGTTGATATTGGATGCTAACGCGGGAGATGTCAAGTCGTTGCATTTGAACAAATGCGTCTGATGACTTGGCCATGATGCGCACGTGGCAACTTGTTCCACTTACCAGATCTTTGCTGAAAGTTCATCAAAACTGCAGTGTGTCATGCCTCTCTTTGTAAGCTGAACCCAAACAGAAACACAAAGGTGGGTGGGGCCTTTTAATAAAAAAGCGCTGGTGCTTTCAAATGTGCACACGTGTTGGAAAACAGACAGTACTTTTGGAAGCAAGAAAGACATTGTTATTCACTCTCAGCATTTAACACGTTTAGGTGATTGGCGGCATTTGGCAGATTTCTTCATAGAGACAGTGAGAGTGGAGGCATGCAAATTTGTCAGAAAGCAGTGCAGGACTTTGTATTTTCCTTGAAAGCAGTGACCAAAAGGATGTTTGCTTCTCGGTGTTGCTCAGCCAGTAGGTCTTTACTCCCCGTCGGGGAATCGAACCCCGGTCTTCCGCGTGACAGGCGGAGATACTGTCCACTATACTAACGAGGAACTGTCAACAGTTGTCAAACACGTGGCGTTTGGATGTCAAATGTGGAAAGCTGTAGACTTTGTTTAATCCCACAGATAAAGGCTGCAGAACAACTCGTTTAAATGCAGTCTCTCACAATGACAGTTTTTTATTCAAGTACGGATATAAAATGATGTCAGTTTTGCCAACAGGCGTCTTTTTTTTTTTTTTTTAAATCAGAAAGGCACTTTTAGCACATCGTCTCTGTGGCGCAATTGGCTAGCGCGTTCGGCTGTTAACTGAAAGGTTGGTGGTTCGAGCCCACCCAGAGGCGTTGCCTGCCCACGCAGGGTAATTTGCCCAAAAGAACTTGCTTTCCTCCTGCCTACCCAGGATGCTTTATGTGTGCCACACTACTTGATTCCTCTGGTCCTTGTTGTTTGATCATTTCACACTGCAATCAAAATCTTTTGCAAGTCCTAAAAATTGAAAAGTACAAAGAGTGAGACCAATGCCAAAAGAACACAAAGAAGGGCCTTGCCCCTGCAACAGACAGGTCGTTAATTTGGACGGGCAGTCAAAGTTTCCCTCCTGCTCCCGTAGGCTGGAAAACACCCTGGCAGGGTCACCAGACTCACTTCCACTACATTGCAGCCACCTAGTTTCTTGGGAAAACACCTCAGTAGCCTCCTTTCTTGTGAATGAAGTCAAAAATGAAAGGGCCATTTCCATCGGTCATACTTTGCCATCTGAAAAAGCAGCTGTCCGTCACACAGGTGTTTTATTGGGTTGCAGTATCTGGACGACACCGCAGTAGTTGTCAGGATGGCCGAGCGGTCCAAGGCGCTGCGTTCTAGGTCGCATCTCGTAATGAGGCGTGGGTTCAAATCCCACTTCTGACAGTCAATCGTTGCACTATTTGCTTTAATTTTCCAAGGGGCTACCCTCAACTTTGAATTTTGCTCGTCTTTAAGTACCCACTAACTCACCTTCAAACTGAACTTATCGCATTTCTTTCAGACTAAACTCTCCACTTTTAGATTCCTTTTGCTGAAGAGACTATCGTCAGATGTGCTGGCATGTAGGATAAAACTCATCAGCACTTTTTGATTCTCTGAAAGAAAAAAAAAAATCGTAATGTTTTTTTTTTTTAGATTTGAAGTCTTTTTCTCTTGCGGATATCTTTTTATACAGAGGTTGCCGCTTTACATAAGTAAGGGTAAAGAATGGGATCTATGCCATTGAGAATTTCTCTCATAACAAATCAGAAAGGTCCTTTGGAGGCAAGTAACGACTTGTCTTTGTCCTAACACTGTGGCAGAAAGGATTAAGGGCTGCCTGGTTGATATTGGATGCTAACGCGGGAGATGTCAAGTCGTTGCATTTGAACAAATGCGTCTGATGACTTGGCCATGATGCGCACGTGGGTCAACTTGTTCCACTTACCAAGATCTTTGCTGAAAAATCAAACATGCAGTGTGTCATGCTCTCTTTGTAAGCTGAACCCAAACAGAAACACAAAGGTGGGTGGGGCCTTTTAATAAAAAAGCGCTGGTGCTTTCAAATGTGCACACGTGTTTGGAAAACAGACAGTACTTTGGAAGCAAGAAAAGACATTGTTATTCACTCTCAGCATTTAACACGTTTAGGTGATTGGCGGCATTGGCAGATTTCTTCATAGAGACAGTGAGAGTGGAGGGCATGCAAATTTGTCAGAAGCAGTGCAGGACTTTGTATTTTCCCTTGAAAGCAGTGACCAAAAGGATGTTTGCTTCTCGGTGTTGCTCAGCCAGTAGGTCTTTACTCCCCGTCGGGGAATCGAACCCCGGTCTTCCGCGTGACAGGCGGAGATACTGTCCACTATACTAACGAGGAACTGTCAACAGTTGTCAAACACGTGGCGTTTTGGATGTCAAATGTGGAAAGCTGTAGACTTTGTTAATCCCACAGATAAAGGCTGCAGAACAACTCGTTTAAATGCAGTCTCTCACAATGACAGTTTTTTATTCAAGTACGGATATAAAATGATGATCAGTTTTGCCAACACAGGCGTTTTTTTTTTTTTTTTTAAATCAGAAAGGCACTTTTTAGCACATCGTCTCTGTGCGCAATTGGCTAGCGGCGTTCGGCTGTTAAACTGAAAGGTTGGTGGTTCGAGCCCACCCAGAGGCGTGCCTGCCCCGCAGGGGTAATTTGCCCAAAAGAACTTGCTTTCCTCCTGCCTCCCAGGATGCTTTATGTGTGCCACACTACTTGATTCCTCTGGTCCTTGTTGTTGATCATTTCACACTGCAATCAAAATCTTTTGCAAGTCCTAAAAATGTGAAAAGTACAAAGAGTGAGACCAATGCCAAAAGAAAACAAAGAAGGGCCTTGCCCCTGCAACAGACAGGTCGTCGTAATTTGGACGGGCAGTCAAAGTTTCCCTCCTGCTCCCGTAGGCTGGAAAACACCCTGGCAGGGTCACCAGACTCACTTCCACTACATTGCACGCCACCTAGTTTCTTGGGAAAACACCTCAGTAGCCTCCTTTCTTGTGAATGAAGTCAAAAATGAAAGGGCCATTTCCATTCGATACTTTGCCATCTGAAAAAGCAGCTGTCCGTCACACAGGTGTTTTATTGGGTTGCAGTATCTGGACGACACCGCAGTAGTAGTTGTCAGGATGGCCGAGCGGTCCAAGGCGCTGCGTTCAGGTCGCAGTCTCGTAATGAGGCGTGGGTTCAAATCCCACTTCTGACAGTCAATCGGTTCACTATTCTATTTGCTTTTAATTTTCCAAGGAGCTACCCTCAACTTTGAATTTTGCTGCTCGTACTAACACCCACTAACATCACCTTCAAACTGAACTTATCGCATTTCTTTCAGACTAAACTCTCCACTTTTAGATTCCTTTTGCTGAAGAGACTATCGTCAGATGTGCTGGCATGTAGGATAAAAACTCAATCAGCACTTTTTGATTCTCTGAAAGAAAAAAAAAAATCGTAATGTTTTTTTTTTTTAGATTTGAAGTCTTTTCTCTTGCGGATATCTTTATAAGAGGTTGCCGCTTACATAAGTAAGGGTAAGAAGGGATGCTATGCCATTGAGAATTTCTCTCAATAACAAATCAGAAGGTCCTTTGGAGGCAAGTAACGACTTGTCTTTGTCCTAAACTGTGGCAGAAAGGATTAAGGGCTGCCTGGTTGATATTGGATGCTAACGCCGGGAGATGTCAAGTCGTTGCATTTGAACAAATGCGTCTGATGACTTGGCCATGATGCGCACGTTGCCAACTTGTCACTTACCAGATCTTTTGCTGAAAGTTCATCAAAACTGCAGTGTGTCATGCCTCTCTTTGTAAGGCTGAACCCAACACAGAAACACAAAGGTGGGTGGGGCCTTTTAATAAAAAAGCGCTGGTGCTTTCAAATGTGCACACGTGTTGGAAAACAGACAGTACTTTGGAAGCAAGAAAGACATTGTTATTCACTCTCAGCATTTAACACGTTTAGGTGATTGGCGGCATTTGGCAGATTTCTTCATAGAGACAGTGAGAGTGGAGGCATGCAAATTTGTCAGAAAGCAGTGCAGGACTTTGTATTTTCTTGAAAGCAGTGACCAAAAGGATGTTTGCTTCTCGGTGTTGCTCAGCCAGTAGGTCTTTACTCCCCGTCGGGGAATCGAACCCCGTCTTCCGCGTGACAGGCGGAGATACTGTCCACTATACTAACGAGGAACTGTCAACAGTTGTCAAACACGTGGCGTTTGGATGTCAAATGTGGAAAGCTGTAGACTTTGTTTAATCCCACAGATAAAGGCTGCAGAACAACTCGTTTAAATGCAGTCTCTCACAATGACAGTTTTTTATTCAAGTACGGATATAAAATGATGTCAGTTTGCCAACAGGCGTCTTTTTTTTTTTTTTTAAATCAGAAAGGCACTTTTAGCACATCGTCTCTGTGGCGCAATTGGCTAGCGCGTTCGGCTGTTAACTGAAAGGTTGGTTGGAGCCCACCCAGAGGCGTTGCCTGCCCACGCAGGGTAATTTGCCCAAAAGAACTTGCTTTCCTCCTGCCTACCCAGGATGCTTTATGTGTGCCACACTACTTGATTCCTCTGGTCCTTGTTGTTTGATCATTTCACACTGCAATCAAAATCTTTTGCAAGTCCTAAAAATTGAAAAGTACAAAGAGTGAGACCAATGCCAAAAGAACACAAAGAAGGGCCTTGCCTGCAACAGACAGGTCGTTAATTTGGACGGGCAGTCAAAGTTTCCCTCCTGCTCCCGTAGGCTGGAAAACACCCTGGCAGGGTCACCAGACTCACTTCCACTACATTGCAGCCACCTAGTTTCTTGGGAAAACACCTCAGTAGCCTCCTTCTTGTGAATGAAGTCAAAAATGAAAGGGCCATTTCCATCGGTCATACTTTGCCATCTGAAAAAGCAGCTGTCCGTTCACACAGGTGTTTTATTGGGTTGCAGTATCTGGACGACACCGCAGTAGTTGTCAGGATGGCCGAGCGGTCCAAGGCGCTGCGTTCAGGTCGCAGTCTCGTAATGAGGCGTGGGTTCAAATCCCACTTCTGACAGTCAATCGGTTGCACTATTTGCTTTTAATTTTCCAAGGGGCTACCCTCAACTTTGAATTTTGCTCGTCTTTAAGTACCCACTAACATCACCTTCAAAACTGAACTTATCGCATTTCTTTCAGACTAAACTCTCCACTTTTAGATTCCTTTTGCTGAAGAGACTATCGTCAGATGTGCTGGCATGTAGGATAAAACTCATCAGCACTTTTTGATTCTCTGAAAGAAAAAAAAAAATCGTAATGTTTTTTTTTTTTAGATTTGAAGTCTTTTCTCTTGCGGATATTTTTATACAGAGGTTGCCGCTTTACATAAGTAAGTAAGGTAAGAAGGATGCTATCCATTGAGAATTTCTCTCAATAAACAAATCAGAAGGTCCTTTGGAGGCAAGTAACGACTTGTCTTTGTCCTAAACTGTGGCAGAAAGGATTAAGGGCTGCCTGGTTGATATTGGATGCTAACGCGGGAGATGTCAAGTCGTTGCATTTGAACAAATGCGTCTGATGACTTGGCCATGATGCGCACGTGGCAACTTGTTCCACTTACCAGATCTTTGCTGAAAGTTCATCAAAAACTGCAGTGTGTCATGCCTCTCTTTGTAAGCTGAACCCAAACAGAAACACAAAGGTGGGTGGGGCCTTTTATAAAAAGCGCTGGTGCTTTCAAATGTGCACACGTGTTGGAAAACAGACAGTACTTTTGGAACCAAGAAAGACATTGTTATTCACTCTCAGCATTTAACACGTTTAGGTGATTGGCGGCATTTGGCAGATTTCTTCATAGAGACAGTGAGAGTGGAGGCATGCAAATTTGTCAGAAAAGCAGTGCAGGACTTTGTATTTTCCTTGAAAGCAGTGACCAAAAGGATGTTTGCTTCTCGGTGTTGCTCAGCCAGTAGGTCTTTACTCTCCGTCGGGGAATCGAACCCCGGTCTTCCGCGTGACAGGCGGAGATACTGTCCACTATTCTAACGAGGAACTGTCAACAGTTGTCAAACACGTGGCATTTGCTGAACCCAAACAGAAACACAAAGGTGGGTGGAGCCTTTTAAGAAAAAAGCGCTGGTGCTTTCAAATGTGCACACGTGTTGGAAAACAGAGAGTACATTTGGAACCAAGAAAGACATTGTTATTCACTCTCAGCATTTAACACATTTAGGTGATTGGCGGCGTTTGGCAGAGACTACATTTGTTAGATTTCTTCATAGAGACAGTGAGACTCCTTTCTTGACTTTTTTTGAAATAACAGCTCACTTCCCTGAGTATCTCTATATGTGGATTCAAAAGTTTGTAAGTCTCTTTTGTGTTTGCAGGACAAAGCTCTGACTTGTACAGGAAAGCTGGTCCAGTCAACCATGTTTTTATTTGTTTGATGTGATGCTGGAACTGACCTGGATGCATGGTCCGCAGGGTTGTCTTGTGTTCAAACGTAGAAACACTTATCTGGTTTTGTAGACTGATGGATGCGCTGGACGCGATTGTGAACGTCGATATGAAAGCGTTGAGTCTGATTGTTAATATATCCAAGCACAACCCTGCTGTCACAGAAAGACTTTATTTAGTCCAATATTAGGTCCAGTTCATCTTGGATGATGTCAACAACTTCCACAGCCAGTTCTGCAGCACTAAGTTCCAGCTGGAGAATGGTGAGCTGGGAGATCGGAGCTGTAGTTTAATTTTTCCAAAAACGAAGCCTACATTTACATGTCCCTCAGCTTGAATGGTTCTGAGGTATGCTACAGCTCCGGTGGCATTGTGTTAGAATGTGATCCCAAATACCAGTTATTTCCTGCATTTATGTGTATTTTATTTTGAAATCAGTTCTTATTTCCTGTTTGTTTGTTTGGTGATGATGGTTTTGATGATGTGGGTGTGTCTTAATAAATATTGCAATCACTCTCAGCTGTGACTGTGGCTTAGAGTGGATTCAGAAAGAGAGAATTGTTTTTGATAGTGATTTCATCTGGTAAAAATGAAAACTTTATTGCGGTGCTTTTTGACACAGTAGTCCATGCCAGACTATAACTGAAGTTATATCAACAGCAATTGATGCAAAACAATTTACAATAGGAGTATTTATTGATTTAAAGAAGGCGTTTGACACTATTGATCATTCAATTTTAATTTCAAAGTTATATAATCTTGGCATAAGAGGTGTGGCCCTTAACTGGCTTACTAGTTATTTGAACAAAAGACTACAATTTGTACAGTTTGCAGGCCATACTTCAAAACGCATGAGTATTGAATATGGTGTTCCACAAGGATCAATTTTGGGCCCAATTCTTTTTATTTTATATATAAATGACATCTGTGAAGTTTCTAATGTTCTAAATCTTATATTATTTGCCGATGATACGACCCTATATTGCTCTGGAAAAGATTTAAAAAATGTAAAGGAAGAAGTTGAAAGAGAAATGATAAAATTGAAGAATTGGTTTTACAAAAATAAGTTATCTTTGAACCTGACAAAAACAAAGTTTATGGTTTTTGCGAAAAGAAAACAGAATGATGTCACTTTGTTCATCGATGGTGTAAAAATTGAAAAGGTACCTGAGTTGAGATTCCTTGGGGTAATAGTTGATGAAAATCTAACATGGAAACCTCATATATCATATGTTAAAGCTAAAATGTCAAAAACTATATTTGTTTTGAATAATGTTAAGTTTCTTTTATCTTGTAGAACACTGAGAATGTTATATTGTTCACTTATTCTGCCTTATTTAATTTATTGTGTAGAAGTATGGGGTAACACATATAAAACCAATTTAATGCCATTATGTTTAATGCAGAAAAGAATTATTAGAATAATAAACAAAGTTGGCTATAGGGAAAGCACACATATATTATTTATCAAGTCTGGTCTTTTAAAATTTGAAGACATAATAGAACAACAAATTCTGTTAGGAATGTTTAAAGTTAAAAACAGAGAATTGCCAGAGAGTTTGCTCAAGATGTTTGTTTTTAGTTGTGAAGATTTAAATCATAGAAGGAGATTTGATTTCAAGTACCCAGTGGTTCGCACCACTTTAAAACAAATGTGTTTTTCTTTTATTGGTGTTAAACTTTGGAACTTACAAAAAATTCATTTGAAAAGTTGTACAAATATTCTTCAGTTTAGAAATATGTTTAGGAGAATGAAATTGGAAAGTTATTTTAAAAGTAGTTGATTTCATCTTCTGATTTAATTTTCTTTTTGTATTATTGTATTGTTTGGCTTGTTAATGGCCAACGGTGGGGCCATCTAAAACTGTATATTTGTTTATACATATGAGTATTTATGATTTAGCAGGGGCAGACACAAAATAAGAACATTGTTCTTCCATCTGCTCCCTTTCATTCATGAAGTTTTAGGACTGTGTTGTATTTTGTATTTGATTTTGTGTTTTCTTGATGCTTCATGAAAGGAAACAAATAAAGAAAGAAAGAAAGAAAGACCGTTGTGACATTCAGAACCAGCTAACACTTTTACTGACGTGTCAGAGAACACACACAGCTCTTTATGTTCAGCTTTGGAAAGTGATATTGGAATATACGGCCTTGGAATAGGCAGCTTTTTAAGATCGTGCAAAAAGTCTCTCCATAACTCCCACTGCTTGTGCTTTTCTTCTAGAAGAGGAGCATCTCATTCAAACTTGTCAGCACAGAACTCTCTCAGTAGATGTTTACCTTCAATAGTGATGGGTGCCAGAATGCCTAGGGCATCGAAGACGCTCTTCACTGTTGAGAGAACTCCTGTGTGTAAAAAGGCTTTTTGTCTTCAGATGCTTTGAAAGTGAAGGTGTCTGTGGTAGTTACCCATAGCAGACCCAAGCTGCGCTGCACAGCTGTTGCTTCTCCGCTGAGGTCCAGATCTTTGAAGACAGCTCGATCTTCCGGTGCGAATGCTTTCAGAACACCGTCACTGTTTGAAGCAAACTTGTGCAGCCTCAAATTTGATTCGCTGAGGGAGGCTTGAGTTCTCTTGAGGAGACTGGCTTCCTTGTCTGTAGTCACACTGATGAAGCCATCATCAACATAAAAATGGCGTTCAACAAACTCAACAGTATCTTGTCTGTATTTGTGTGCACCTTCTTGGATGGCTTTCCTGAGGCCGTAGATGGCTACAGAGGGAGACGGGCTGTTCCTGAACACATGCACCTGCATTCTAGAGTCAATGATCTCTTTGGACATATCATTGTCTCTATGCCACAAAAATCTCAGGTTGTTCCGGTGATCACTGCGAACAAGGAAGCAGTGGAACATTTGCTGTATATCTGCAAGTTTAGCCTCTTGTTCTTTCCGAAAATGGATCAAGACCCCTACAACAGAGTTGTTTAGATCTGGGCCTTTTAGCAGGGCATTGTTAAGAGACGCCCCTGAATACTTTGCGCTGGAGTCAAACACCACACTGGCCTCTGTGGGTGAAAGACTCAAAAAGTTGGCAGATACCAGCATTCCTCATTTTGTCTTAGTGGTGACCTCTACGTGATTGTTCTGAAATGTTTTATCCATAAACTCAAGAAACTGATCTTTTATCTTTGGTTTTCTTTGCAAAGTTTTTTGCAATGAGTGAAGTTGAGACAGGGCATACTCATGGTTGTTAGAGAGAAGCTGGCGCTGTTATCGGAAAGGAAGGGGTGCAACCCAGTGGTTTGAGTCATCCTTGAACATCCCTACATCCATTAACGGCAGGAAGACTGTGTCTTCTATGGATGGGCCAGGTTTGTTATCCGAAGATGTTTCGTTGAAAACACTTTGTCCTACTGTCTCAACTGATGCACTGCTGAGTCTCCTCCTTTCCTCCTTACCTTGGGAGGCATTTTTTGATCAGCTTGATGAAGCTGTTGCAGGGTGTACATATTGATGGGCGTCCGTTCTCCAACACATGGGTTCTGTATGTGCTTCTGGTTGGTTTATGCTAGTTTTCCAGACAAACATCACCAATAAGGACCCATCCTAGATCCAGTCTCTCGGCGAAAAGAGCATTGTGAGCATTGTGTTCACTTGCTGGTGGACTTTGTGAACTCTCAAAATGACCCTTTCAAGTAGGATCAGGATTTCTGCTTTGGGGTCGAGTTCTTGAATGTGCTGTGATATCGTTCTCAGGTGAGGATGATAGCAGGCTGCATCTAGTGTTGGGGTTTCTGAGCGGTCAGTCAGGATCTCATTGCACTCAATGAGTGGAGGAAGTGAAAGGACTATTTTTTCATTGAAAGATTCAATCTGGAAACTTTCTACTTTGCGTCCGGAAGTTTCAAATGGCCTAGCACGTTCGCTGCCTGTACAGGAATAACTGGCTTTTTAAGTTAAAATGTTCAAAGAAGTCTGAGCGGACCAGCGAACGATTACTTTGGTCATCCAGGATTGCATACATGTTAGCTGCTTTTTCACGTTGACCTTGTTGATAAACTCGGACCAGACAGATCTTGGAGCAGGATCAACCTGTTTGCCCTGAGCCCCAAACTTGAGTGCACTGTGAACTTTAGGAAGTGTTTTCCTTTCGATTAAACTTTTAGCCCTGAAAGCTCGACATTTTCTTTGTGGAGGTGCGTTGTTGTAGATGGGACAGTTTTTCTCCAGTCGTTCGTATATTTTCACAGGCAGATTTGATGGTGGTTTTGTGCCAGCTGAAACATATGTTTTGTGAAAGGATATTCTGTTCCCAAAACTCTTGTGGGCACTTCATGCACTTTTTCGTTATAGCGTGAAAATATGAAGCTGGGGTCATTCCTTCTGCATGCTTCATTACAGATAAAGCTGGTGAAATAGTCAAATGGAAGAAACTGTCCATTGATTTCTTTCTTGAATTTAGAGCCGACTGTGAGCCATTTTTCTTGAATCCCATAGGGAAGTTTTTCTACAATGGTGCTAACGCCCCTGGGAGTGTCCAAGTATGCTAGTCCGGCTAAGTAACCCTCTTCTTTAGCACCTTGAACCTCCATCAGCAGATCCCCCAAATATTTTAACTTAAAGTTAACTGTACATCCAGATTATCTGAATTACTCAGAATTATTTAGTTTATGATGCAGGTGGTCTACTAAAAATAAGTCAAGAAAGTATCAATAGGTGTGTTTTATTCAAGCAATTTTTCTTCCCCCTTTGATAACCAAATATTGTTTGTTCTTTGATTTATTTTCAAATGCAAAGAGGCAGCAGTCGTCCAATCCCAGACAAACAAGTCTTTACCCTGCAAAGCTGCCTTGGTAACTCCAGTTGACGTGTTTCTGCAGAGCAGAGGGCCATACACACAAATCCTATTAGCAACTTTCTGCTGATTGAGGTGCAGAGTGGACGCAGCTTTCTCATTCTTCGTTTCTCGCGAGAAGCCTGCTGTTTGTTTGTATTTTTTGTTTTTTTTTTGTTTTTCTTTTAACTGCTTAAAGAAACTCACAGTAGAGCAGAGTTCTGCATATTCACCATGTCAACGGATAAGGTAGAAACTGTTTTTCTAAATTTACTTTCAACACTATGCTTGGGTTTCCATGTGAGTGCTTGCCTCAGCATGAGGTGTACGGCTATTTAGAGTTTTTGTCTAAATTTGACCAATCCTACCAGGAAGTGTTTGCTTTTCCATGATTTCATTTTTGATTCAATTATTGTTTAGACCTATTTTTTTTTTTTTTTGTCTTTGAAGTTGTATGGGTTAGCAATTCCCATGAGAAGAACAGCGTATGTGACAGCATATTCAACAACACCAAAATCTGAGCAAATTCTGAAATCCTCTTCTGTTGGCAGAAAAAAATATGATTTGTGACTGATATTTGCATTTAAACATATTATTCACAAAGTTAAAGTGCAAAAACTCTAATAGATACAGTGGATAATACTAACATTTTTTTGTTAGGAATAATCATTTTTTTCTTTTTTAATCTTTTGCCTCAATAAATAAAAACAGTAATATAATATTTAGAATAATTAGTAAAATGTGAATAGAAATGACCAACATTTTTACCTTTTTTTGTCTGGAAGAAATCTCAAGAGAAAGTCACAGCAAATCAAAGTACCTAATCTAGTTTTTATGGGCACCAATAAAGGAAAAAAAAGTGAATAAGTAATGGTTTAAATGGTAAGTCAGTGTCAATTCACGGCTAAGTAGGTCAGGTCATCATTTGTACATTCAGTTGACACATATAGCGCTTCACTTCATGGATGTAAGATCTGCATCTAAAAGGATTACATCTATTGTTTCCATTGGCTGCGAATGCACTGACTTCTTTCTCTGTGACTCTCCTGTCACTGTGTGCAACCGTTTCTTTTTTTCTTAAATATGACTCAGTTATATATATATTTTTTTATTTAATATCATTATAAAGTCATTTTTCTTGTATTAATCATAAGTATTGGTTTTAGTTTTAAACTGTTTTGGCCTGAAAAAAAAAGTGTCAGAAAAGGACTTACAGGGTCTAAGAATTTCTCCTCATTGCCACCATCTAAAAGATGTTTGCATAAAAGAATCCTAAATTGCAATTTAATACTTAATTGCAATTTTCTGAATTACTCGACACCCGCTGTGTTAACAACTAAAAGCTGAGGAAGTGCAGTTGAAAACTAAACCAAGATTCAGTATCTTGCATAACAACTGAAGTAAAAAATTAATGTGTGACTAACATTCCTTTTAATATAATGAAGCTTTTCCCATTGTACTTAGTAGCAAAATATACAATTGCTTTAAAGTATTAAGAAAACTTTTGATTGTGTATTTGTGTGTTACAATTCAATTCAATTTTATTTACATAGCCCAAAATCACAAAGAAATTTGCCTCATTGGGCTTCATGCAGGTAATTTTACAGATGCAGAAAATAGTCATGAAACATGAAAACATATCTTAAGACTAAACAGACTAAATAAACTGGTTATCCTGCTCTTAGACCAGGGGTATTCAACTCCAGGCCTCGAGGGCCACAGTGTCTGCATAATTTCCAGATATCCAAACTCTACTCATGACTGATTACCTGGTTCAGGTGTGTCCAACCAACTGGAGCATGCCAGATCCGGGTATGTTGGAAAACCTGCAGGAATGCGGCCCTTGAGGCCTGGAGTTGAATACCCCTGTCTTAGACCCTCCCTCTCGGTAAGAAAAAACTCCTAAAAAACCTGAATCAGGAAAAACGAAGAAACCTTAGAGATTCCCACATGAGGGAGAGATCCTATCCCAGGACGGACAGGAGATACCAGAACTGGCAAAGAAGAATGAGCTTCTACAACTACGTAAATAGAGTTCAGTCAGATAGAGCTGAGGGACGAGTGGTGATGAAGTCCTCAGTCAGACGAAGCAGAAGTGCAGTCCACGGCCAGGAGCAGGAGCGTGGGGGATCCACCTGAGATCTGAAATCACAAGAATAAAGAGTAGAAGAGAGGAGAAGAAAAGAGAATAGAGAACAGAACCCCAGAGCTGATGTGGAAAATAACCATGATAGAAAATCTAAAAATGACATTTAAACATTTCAGTATTAATCTAGCCTCTCAAGAGCCACAGCAGAGGGAATATTCTCTGATTACTAGCTAACCTGGCAGAACGCTAACCTGTCCAAAGAGGAATGTTTTAAGGCTAGCTTTGAAGGTAGAAACTGTGCTGGATCTCTGACATGAGCTGGGAGCTTATTCCAGAGAACAGGGGCTTGATGGCTGAAGGTTCTACCTCCAACTGTACTTTTAGAGATTCTAGGAACTACAAGCAGTCCTGCATTTAGTGAACGAAGTGTTCTGATTGGTTGGTAAGGAACTAAGAGCTCTTTAATATAGGATGGGGCCACACCATTTAGAGCCTTATAGGTTAACAGGAGGATTTAGAACTTGATCCTGGATTCAACTGGGAGCCAGTGGAGTGAAGCTAACACAGGAGTGATGTTATAACATCACAAACAACAGTGAATTCTTTATTGCAAGAAAGTAAAGATCTGTGTAATTACAACATCCATTTTGTTGCTTTTTAAATATATAAACAAGAATTTTTATTAATAATTTATAAATATTATATTATATGTGATATAATAATATTATTCAATAATAATGTGTGATTTATTCTCAAACATTATCTCTGCCTCTTTTTCAATTAAACTCTAATGGTGAGTTATCTTCACTATTTTTTTTCTCCCAATTTCTTGAGTCTAACTGTGATCTCTTTGTATTAAAAAGAAAATCCAGAAGCCAAAAAAGAAAAAAAAAGCCAATGACACAACTGAGGCCAAGTCAAACGACAGCGATGCCAAACCCAAAAATGCTAAGACAAAAAAAGAATCCGGATTTGCCTGAAGAGGACAGCTCCACCACTCAGAGTGAGTTTAAAAGTGCATGAAGTAGGTCAAGCACAGGAAGATGTCATACCTACTGAAATCAAACCAAGTGAGCCAACAGATGCAAAGCTTCAGCTGGACTCAATCTCAACAATGAATGATGCTAAAGAATGGACTAAAGAACTTAAATTTTGTTACAGTTTTTCTCCGTAGCTTTGGTGCGTTTCTCAGATCAGACTTGAAATTCTCATAACTATTAGTTCAACCTCCACAACACTTAGTCATTTGTGCACATTATAGTAGCAATTTCTCCTCTCTCTGAACAAACTGCAAATGATTTTGGACATGAATCAGTTGCTTTCATACATTCTCTGCTGTTTTTTGACATTTTCATTTGCTTTTGTCATGTCAGTCAAAATCAATTCTACTTATGGATGCTGAATAGTCTTTCTCAGTAAAACTAATAGTCTTACTTTCATTGCTTGAGTCATTGCACTCAAAATTGTTGAACTAGTTTTCAAATGTCAAATATTAGCCATCTATCAAGCAAATTCTGTACCTTTCTTTACCATTTTTTCCTGGAAATGTCTCCTACATTGAACATTTGATCTCAGGTGAATTTCAGCTGTCACTCATGAGGAGGTCTGTGCAATTTTACAGTAGTTGTAACCAACGACAAACAACTTGTTCACTGTCAATTATGGATGAATCAATTAGCAAGCATATATAAACTGCGCAGGAGCTAGTGTGTACCATTTCTACACTTCTGTGACACAAAATGGAAGGTCAGCATCATGGAAGAGGGGTGAGGATGCGGGGAGGAAGAGGAAGAGGGAGAAGAGGCAGATATAGGCGGATTCCTAATGAAATAAGGGCTACAATTGTGGACCATGTTGTCAATCACGGCCTCACCATGGAGGAGGCTGGTCGAAGGGTGCAACCCAATATTGGAAGAACTACTGTCAGTTCAATAATTCAAACATTCTGTAGGGAAAACAGGTATGCAAACAGTAATTTACTGTACTGTTACATGTGCTGTATATTGTTTACAGCTCTACCTAAAGGGTGATTTTATGTTTGACATCTACAGTGACTTCACTGCACATTTCAGATGGCTGTATAAGTAGGCCATAGTGCTGTCTTGAACATTTTCAGGTGTCACCAAATATTGTTGCAATGGAAAACACTGAAATGATAAACTGTCATAGTGAAAACATGACAAAGTCATTTGACTATTCTGTTCATAAAGATGGTGTCAAGACTTTTCATTTTGATGGCACTGACAGTTTCATTGACACGAATACTTGCTTTTGAGGAATGGATCATCAATTTTGAGCATGTGACGTGCTTTTGCAGGTTATCCACTAGGTTTTGCAGTTTGCACTATTTGTTTTGAGAAATGCACTAACTGTTGTGCAAATATTAATAGTGTTTTGAGAAACACACCAAAGCGACTGAGAAAAACTGTAATAGTGTTGACTACTATTCCAAGTACCCTGAGGTTGCTAAACTCACTAGGACCACAAGCAAACATGTAGCAACAGTCCTGAAATCAATGTTTGCAAGACATGGAATTCCTGATGAGGTTGTATCAGATAATGGTCCACAATTTGGGAGCGCAGAATTCAGGACATTTGCAGAAAAATGGGAGTTTGTACACACCACATCAAGTCCTGGATACAAAGTGAGCGAGCAATTCAGACAGTCAAGAGCTTATTGAAAAAAAGCACAAGAGCGCCAAAGTGATCCTTACATTATTTTACTGGAATACAGGAATTCACCTTTGGATGGAGTAAAAATATCCCCTGCCCAACTGCTCATGGGTAGAAGACTGAAAACCAGACTACCATCATCAACACAGCTTCTGAAGCCACAGCTGTCTGATAATGTACACCACAGTATCAAGGAGAGGCAGCTGAAACAAAAGCAGTACTTTGACCGAGGAGCTAAAAGGCTACAACTTATGATGGAGGGAGAAAAAGTGAAAGTTAAAGTCAAAGATAAATGGCAGCCAGCAGTTGTCGTGAGAGAACATGACAAACCCAGGTCGGTCATAATCCAAACAGAAGATGGAAACATCTACAGGAGAAATTGCAGACACCTACTGAAAACCAGAGAAAGGACATTTCCACAAGAGATCACTGAAGACACGCAGGATTTTGATCCTGTGACCAGTACATCTACAGAGACTGACCAGACATTTGTACCGTCAACAGTGACATTACCGATGAAGGGAATGGTGACACCGACTGTGAACCAGGAAGAAAGTTAAAAGGTCCAGGTGTGGAAGACTGATTAGACCACCAAACGTTATTTGCAGTGAAAATCAGTTATTTTATGCTTTGGAGTTAGTAGAAAATGTTCAATTGTTTAATTGCAATTTATACTTTTTCTTTGTGTAAGATAGTTTTGCAAGTGGTTGTAAAAGCTTTAAGTTTTTTTGTAATATATAAGAAGCAGCACTATTGTCAATAGCACTTGAGAATGTTGACTAGGAGACTAGAACTGAAAAGGCAGTAATTATAAAAGTTTATTTAGTTATGGAA
This sequence comes from Oryzias javanicus, assembly GCA_003999625.1. Taxonomy (NCBI): domain Eukaryota; kingdom Metazoa; phylum Chordata; class Actinopteri; order Beloniformes; family Adrianichthyidae; genus Oryzias; species Oryzias javanicus. Next base: position 6,336,674 of record CM012449.1, on the reverse strand, counting down.
ATATCTAAAAGGTAAAGATGTGATGCTTGGTGTTCCTGTCATCCGACCACTAGGGGGAGTCATTTACTCGTTATGTTTGCCTGTATGCAGAACGTCAGAGAGATGAACACGGAGTAATAATAAAGACGCAGTTCAATACAGTCTGGTCTAAAACTGTTTTATATCAGGTCCAGCATCATTACAGTAATGTGGAGGGCATTTTGTGCACTGGACTCAGTTTATAAATCAATCTCACTGATAGTGTTATTTAACCACCAACCAGCTGTGAAATGAAATAGGTGTTCAAAGAAACCCCATAGCTAGTAAAATGTCAGCACAGAAAAAGGAAACAATTAAATTTTGAACTTTAAATGTCACCAGTCCGGTTTGTCCATTCATACCTTTAGATTTGGATTTTTTTCTCTAGCAGAACTTGCAGATGGGGAGCTGTCCTTTGTAGCTTTTTTTTTTTGTTTTCTTTTTGGGGGGTGTCCTCTTCTTCATCATTGTCATGTCTGACCCTTGGAGTGTTGAGAAGCGCGCACACACAATGAAATGAACAGCATAAAAAACTCAAAGCCCTAGACAGTGTCAAATGCTCACCTTTCATCTTTTTTGAAACGCTCTTGGCTTTCTTCATTGGTTCTTTTTCAGGATCTTTCTCGTCTTTTTCGGGTTTCTTTTTCTTTACTTTTTTCCCACCAAATATTTTTAAAGACATGCGACATAGATGGTAAAATAAAAGCGTGGAGGCAAACATAACATAACACAAGTAACTGACTCCCCCTGGTGGTCAGATGACAGTAACACATTCATCACAATTACTGCCGGTAGCATTACAGTTTTTCTCCGTAGCTTTGGTGCGTTTCTCAGATCAGAATTGAAATTCTCATAACTATTAGTTCAACCTCCACAACACTTAGTCAATTGTGCACATTATAGTAGCAATTTCTCCTCTCTCTGAACAAACTGCAGATGATTTTGGACATGAATCAGTTGATTTCATACATTCTCTGCTGTTTTTTGACATTTTCATTTGCTTTTGTCATGTCAGTCAAAATTAATTCTACTTATGGATGCTGAATAGTCGTTCTCAATAAAACTAATAGTAATTATCTAACTGTCTATAATGCTTGATCATTAACCACAGATTGTTGAACTTCAATCATTTATTAGCCATCTGTCAAGCAAATTCTGTACCTGGAGGTGGAAAGTTTATGATTGGCATCCACATGAGCAAACGGCCCTGCTAGCAGCCATAGATGCAGCACGTGATGACATCACAGCAGAGTCCTGCAGAGGATGGATTCGCCACTCCAGGAGATACTTTCCTCGCTGCATTGCGAGGGATAACATCCGTTGTGATGTAGATGAAAATATGTGGACAGACAGAAACATCTGGATGTGCCCGAGTGATTTACTGTACTGTTACATGTGCTGTCTATTGTTTACAACTCTACCAAAAGGGAGATTATTGTTTGTAACATCTACAGTGACTTTACTGCACATTTCAGATGGCTGTATAAGTAGGCCATAGTGCTGTCTTGAGCATTTTCAGGTGTCACCAAATATGTTTGCAATGGAAAACACTGAAATTATAAACTGTCACAGTGAAAACATGACAAAGTCATTTGACTATCTTGTTCATAAAGATGGTGTCAAGACTTTTTATTTTGATAGCACTGACAGTTTCATTGACATGAATACTTGATTTTGAGGAATGGATCATCAGTTTTGAGCATGTGATGTGCTTTTGCAGGATATCCACTAGGTTTTGCAGTTTGCACTATTTGTTTTGAGAAATGCACTAACTGCTGTGCAAATGTTAATAGTGTTCTGAGAAACACACCAAACCGACTGAGAAAAACTGTAGATGGGTTTTATCAGGCTCATATAATGGAAAAGTCCACAGAATTGTGGTTACACCGCAGGCATTGATATTCATCAGATCAAGTTATGAGCTTGTTTTTTCCATGTCCAGTTCTTTGTTTCATTTATGGCTTGATTTATTTTTTTCATCATCACAAACCCATCACACTTTTGTTGTTCCTGTAAAGCAGAGGCTTTCAACGGTTATAATTTTGAAAGATGAAAAGAATTGTACATTCGTATCTTAACAATAAATTTCATTATAAACTGGATCTGTCTGGTGGTGTGTTTCACTGCGGTCAAGTGAGCCGCTGTTCGTTTCTCCGTTGTCAAGTCCGCCTGCATTGGATTTTTTCTGCAAGTTTCATACAAGACTTACGGTAGCATGTCCGTGCTCACCGGAAAATCATGGAGACACCTTAGAAAACATGATATTTTTACTACTCGTAGATACAATCACATTGTTTTTTATGCACATGATATTTATATAAAAAAAAACTGCACATTACTTTTTTTTTTAATCAATATCAAAATTTCTTGTATTAATCAAATAAAATTGGTAAATTTTGGCTTTGAATTAAGCATCAATGTATTACATTATAAATCTGTCACAGACCTACTTCGTCCTTAATAGACAATCTCTCCTGGAAACATAAAACTTTTTTACAGTATTATTATTATTATTATTTTTTTTTTTTTTAGAAAAGAACATCAGAAATGCATAAATGGTTCAATCTTTACATCATTGATCTGACTTTGGGTGAGACTAATTCCAGTGTTTCAATTTAATACTTCACCAGAGAAGTAACAGAGAAACGAACAGCAGCTAACATCTGCATCAAGAACCCCAGCCATAATAAAATGATTTGACTCTAAAAACAGTTTTTGCTTCTGGTGTTTAAATTCACCTAGCCTTTCATGTAATTATATTCAAAACATTCATATCATTACAATAAATGTTGATTAGATTTTTATTTTATTTTTTTTAAAAGATTTTAATTTTTTCTTATGAAATTAACTTTGCCATCAAAAAAGTGTCCAACATTCCGTGTTGAAACCGAGTTGAAACATAATTTAAATTAAAATAAATTTTGAGAGTCTGGCCAAATTTGTTTTGGGGGCAAAAATCCAGACTCCAGCTTTGCAAAACCAATACTAACTCTATATTTTCGAATGATAAGATTCACAGATATTCCCAGACATAGTCAAAATAAACAGCTAGGTGCTGGGAGAGCTCTTTTTTTTTACTTGGTTTACTCAATCTGGCAACCCAAATTGTGTCGATAATTTCCTTCCCGGGTGAAACAACGGATGATGAATGACAGGAGATCTCTTATTTGTTAAACCTGGGCGGAACCAAAGTTAGTAGAGTATGATTGTGGTATCTTTATAAAATATGTTGATGGCTAAAAGAAAAGTTCCACCAAAATGAATCGACTAAAAATACTTTACTAACAATTAAAATAGTCTCTACTTTATTGACGGCGTAACTGTTGATGTGTGACTTGTGCTGACTCACAGCTGCTGTGTTTGTACCGTTTCTATGGGCACAGGGCGGAAAATCAAGCGTTTTGTCCCTCTTTTTTTTTTTTTTTCGTGCGTTGTTACCATGGAAACAACACCCAACGACTGTTTGGTGTAATCGGAGCGTCTGCTAAATCTGTGGGTCAGACGCTTAGAGAAAGTAAATCGTACAGATTCCGTTATAGATTTGACTTTACATTTTAAACGACCGACAAAGGAATGAAGACGTGGAGCCATGTCCGTCAGCTCACGGATTTCCAAAGGCAGCCACAATGACGGAGCATCACAACGCTTCCTGACCAGCGGGACACCAGAGATGAAGGTTCGATTCCCGAACGTCCACATTAATGAATGCTTTTTATGAGAAATTCACACGCGACGCAGAGTCCTGTTGGTTTTAATTTTTCTCCTTTTTGTATTTTTTGTTCGTTTTCAATTGTAAAAAGTGTGCTGCAACACATGAAAAGTGATTTAATAAATAAAAAAAAATGATAACTTCAGTTTGTTGAATAATCAAACAAGGTCCGATTTTCTCTCTGTTCTGCTAAATGTCGATATGAAATGTGAGCAAGTTACACTTAATAATACAGCTGATCACCACTAAGCTGTTGCAGAAAATTAAAATCACTTTCAATAGCAAACTAACGAAAAAGTAAAAACATTTAGTTTTACATATATTAAAAGCATCATCACAGAATTAAGTAATGACAAGGGTCTGTCTCATAATGCAAAAAAAAAAAAAAAAAAATACACACTTGTTTATTTATTTATTGATAGTTGTGAAGTTCTTAGAAATATTGATGGTATTCTGTTCTGATGTATCCAATCATATCGCTGTTAGTATGACAAACCACAAATGCATTGCTTTTAGCTTTTAAACAAACATACTATTTCAACTAGTTTCCTTGTTGCACTGGCTGGATAGCTCAGGTGGCTGGCTGTAAGACCTGAGTTTGGTTCCCAGGGCGGGAATGAGCTCAAATATTGAGGATCCTTAGACTAGACCAGAGGTCGGCAACCTTTAAGAGTAAAAGAGCCATTAGGGCTCGTTTACTACTGATCCAAACCCAGAAGGAGCCGCATTGACATACGTTAGTCTTTAAGAAATTTGGACTTGCGTTCATAATCTTCTTTTCATAAATATGAATAATGTCTATTTTTGGCACGAACAAAAGCAAAAAATATTTATATAAAAAGAAACTAACATCTCTCAAAAATATATTTTTTTACATTTCTAACTTTAGTAGCAAAAAAGCAAGCTCGTTGCTAAATTACTAGCTGAACTTCAAATTAGTATAACATTTCTCTGTAAATTAAATCAGACAAAAATTTTAGCATGTTGCTGAAATTAAAGCTAAACTCAAAATTAGCCTAAAATCCCCAGTAGATAACAAATTTGCTAAAAATGTTAGCATATTGATAAAGTATTAGCTAAACTCCAAATTAGCATGAAAAACTAATTAGACTCCAAATGTGCAGAAAAAAGCCAGCTTGTTGCTTAATTACAAGCTGAACTTCCAAATATCCTAAAATTCCTCAGCAAACTAACTTAGTGAAAAAAGTTAGCATGTTGCTAAAATAGAAGCTAAACTCTAAATTATCACAAAAAAAATCAGTAGATGACAAATTAGCTGAAAACATTGGCATTTCACTAAAATATTAGTTAAACTCCAAATTAGCATAAAATTTCTAGCCAAAAACGTTAGCATGTTGATAAAATGGAAGCTAAAATTCTAAATTAGCCTAAAAACTCCAGTAGGTAGCACATTAGCCAAAAATGTTAGTATGTTGCTAAAATAATAGCTAATCTCCAATTTTTTTAAATGTACTCATATTTTGTTTTTCTTCAGCCAGAGAGCCACCATGGAGACATAAAAGAGCCACATGTGGCTCTGGAGCCGCAGGTTGCAGACCCCTGGACTAGATCTTTCTTCCTGCTGCATAACTTGATCTCTCTATGCCTTAAAAATCCAGGATTGTGTCAGGAAGAGCATCCAGCGTAAAACCCTCTGCATAACCACCTGTGTGAATCAGTGACAGCTGATTGCCTTTGGTGATCCCTGACGGGATAAGCCGAAAGGTGAACAACAAGAGTTCGCGTTGTATTTGGTGATGGCACAGTTGTTAAGGAGAAAATTTAGAATTGGGTTAAACATTGCTGACCTCTGGTCTAGGCAATTTAAGTGAGCATTTCAACTCAAAGTTAGACCGTCACTCTGCATGTAAGCTGAAGCTAACAATAACAATGGAGCTTATCCAGCTCATTGTTTAGCGCTTGGCTTTTGGTACTTTGTACATAAAGCATTGAATGTTGCTTGAAAGAAGATTGCAGGTTGGCGAAGAGGAATAAAGCTACTTTCTTTTTTAATATGACCTTCCGCCAGTCAAGTGGTTTCAACAGTAACCTGAAAACACGTTCCATTTCTATGGACCTACAACCAACAGGGGCCCCAAAAATAGTACAGTCCGGTCCAGCTTATGGGGTCAATTTTATATTGGAATCACTCAAAATACCTGACTGGATCAGACTGTACCACTCAGTGGAAGCAAGGCAATAGAGAGCTGGACTCCCATAGACTTCTATAGAGAAATGCACTGCTGTTACTCAGTCTTTATATCTGTCAGAATAACCATTCTTTTTCTGATACCTGTTTCTTGCTAATCACATTTTTTTTGTTAATTTCATAGTTTTTTTTTATTGCAAGTTATTCAACAGACCAATCAGATCCCTCAGTAAATGTATGTGATGCCCGCTGGCCCTGAATGTTTCAAAAGTTTTGGTGTGGACTTTGAACACGATTACTCATGATTGTAAAAAGTTATTTCATAGTAACATTTATTCAGACCAACTTGGACCAATCACTGTTCTCTGGCTTCAACATGGCGGTGCTCATAGAAAAATGGTGGCTGAATTGTCTTCATTTCGCTGGAGCCGGAGGTCTATTTTCTATGGATGGAGTCCCACACGCTCTATCCTGTTTTTTTATATACAGTCAATGGTTGGAACTAGACGTCCCCAGTAATCCGTGATTGGCCATTGTCTGTCTTAGTCTACATTTCTATGGAAACCACTCTCCAATCAGTGAGCATGTTAAAAGGCCACACCAAGTCAGGAGATCCTGTCAATCAAATGCTTCGATCGTTTGGCCCGAGGCCACCTCCTTTTATTGATGCATCTGATTGGTCAGTTTATAAGTTGAATAATTTGCGGAACAGAAAAAACATAAGGAATAAAACAAACAGGAATAGCAAGAACTTGTTAAAAAAGATGTAGAGCAAATATTGGTATTGAGAAAAATAACAATGATTAACAGTTGTTTATTTCTCGTCAAAAGGGATTTTTGAATTTATTGACCAGCGGGTACTTCCTATTTGGAACCTGAGGGGAGAGGGGGTCACTCAGTCCAGTCACAGTGATGTCAACCTATGTTTCTGTACTTTTTTGTTTTGGACCAGCACAATAGCATATGACATTAAGGAAATGTGATCGGAACTTCTTTTTTTGGTGTATATTATCCCTTTTTATCGGACCCCAGAAGCCAATTAGAAGTTTATCAGACTGAACTTTGCTTATTTAGAATGGGTCTCACATCTAACCTCAACACTTGGAAATTGATAATCTATCGGTCCATATGTTATTTTGTTAAAAACTAATTAAAAAAAAAACACTTAACAGTAAAAAAATCAGAACTAAAATGAACCTGAAAGTCAACCATTGGTTACAAGTCAAACAAAGCCAAAAACAACAATAGTTTCTTTGTGTGAGCTACGTCAGACTTCAGAAACTCTGGTGCTCACTGTTGTAGGGGTTGTGACCTCAATCCATTATACTACTTCTGAATTAAAAGACCAACAGAGACTATTGTGTTTTAAGTTGCATTGGAAAATTCACATTAATTATTTAACCGATTAGATTGTTTTAACCTACAGCCAAAAAAATCAATGGAAATGCCCTCTGCAATGCTAAAACATGGAGCAGGGAGACACATTGAACATGGGTAACAATGTACTCTGCACCAGACAGTACTTTATTCATACATTTTGTTTTGTGATGCTGTTTCGTGTTTTACTTGTAATGTGAGGCTCAGTCCACTAGATGGCAATAGTTGTTTTGAAAAACTGCCAGGAGTTCAGTTAATAAGATGAATGTTTGTTCTGAGAGTAGAAAGGTTGCTCAGCAGCCTCACCTGCCTTGACTCACAAATGAACTGAAGTGCCATCCCATTCCTAACCCATAGAGTTCAGTGTGCTGTGATGTCGGCCCACCTTTTGAAGAAATTACAGCTTCTACTCTTCTAGGAAGGCTGTCCGAAAGGTTGAGGAGTATGTTTATAGGAATTTTTGACTATTCTTCCGAAAGCGCATTGGTCAGGTCACACACTGTTGTTGGTGGAGAAGGTCTGGGTGTCAGTCTCCGCTCTAATTCACCTTAAAGGTGTTCTATGGGTTCAGGTCAGGACTCTGTGCAGGCCAGTCATCCACACCAGACTCTTTCCTGCCTGTCTTTATGGACGTTGCTTTGTGCACTGTCATGCTGTAAGAGGAAGGCCCGCTCCAAACTGTTCCCAAAAGAGCATGGAATTGTCTAAAATGTTTTGGTGTCCTTTCACTGGAACTATAAGGCAGTCAACCCCAACTCCTGAAAAAACAAGCCCACACCATCATTCCTCCTCCACCAAATTTTGCACTTGGCACAATGCAGTCCGAAATGTACTGCTCTCCTGGCAACCTCAGAACCCAGACTCGTCCATCAGATTTCCAAATGAAAAAGTTTGATTCCACAATCCAGATAAGGCGTCTCCACTGCTCTGGAGTCCAGTAGCGATACTTTAGATAATATAATGCTTTTTGACTTTATATAATATATGATTATTTTGCTGCAACTGCAAAATTTAGAACTTGCTTGTTTGCGTCAAATTTGAAACAGAAGGTGGGTGCCTACATAGAATAAGATGGGTTCAGTGCCAAATTTTGCAACATTTGGAGCAGTTAATGAAATATTTTGATTGCAAAAATTGTGATTAAAATAAACCCTTCTTCCACATCTTTAGCAGAACAGGCTAATATTTTAGTAACTGTCATGATCTAATTGTGAACATAACAATACAGCTGTGAATATTATTGGATCTTGCTTATAACAAATTAATATGCTGTTCATTTACAATAGCTTAAGTTTAGAAAATCTTTACATATTTAATGAACACCACACTGTAATATTGACCCATGTAGTGATGATGCCAAGCCTTTGTTCTTTTTCTGTATTATTAAAACTACAGAAAAAGAAAAATAAAAGCTTGTGTATTTTGGTCAAATAAAGACATAACATGTTAATTAACTGAGACATCAGATCATTTCTTTTTCATATTTGCAAAAGGCTTTGTAATTTGGCTCGGGAAGTTAAAATAAAAATTCAAAAAACACATTTAATTAAATTTTCTTTAAAAAACCAAAAGTGAATGATGAGTTACGACAAGACAGGTTTAAAACTTTTTGACCTTAACAATTTACTTTTGAAGAACAATTCAAGTTTCAAGTCTTAATCCCCACTCTATGATTCCCCAGTGTTATAAGAGAAGATGACTGGTAATGTGAGACCAGGACCTGGATAACTGGCAGCTGAACAGGTCATCCAACACCATGCTGCTCTTTTAGAAGCAGCTGTAAATTGAAGGCAGACGCCTTTCTGGTTGGACAAACAACAGAGTTCACATGCAGTGTCGCGGAGCCTCTTGTTCTGTGTCACACCTTTTTTTTGCTGAAAGGTTCATAAAAGAAAAACAAATGAGGACGGTGGAGTGAGTTATAAAGAAGTGTCATTTTAAATAGTCACCACTGACTATGCAGCATTTTAAACCAGACCACCACCGCAAGGTAAACAGTTTGTTTTATGATTTTAACTCTTCAACTTTCCTTTCTGTTTTCTTTTTTTTTCTTTTGCAAAGAAAGAAAAAAAATCTAGTGGAGACAAAAGAAGTACCTGCCTCTACAATTATGAAACGCTATATCAGTTCACATCAATTATTATGTCAAAGGTTATTCTCTTAATGCTTTGTTCACATGATGTAGGGAAAATGTTTTAAAATACAGTATATTTTACATATCTTACATATGGTGTTACTGTGGCCAAATGAGTTGATGCCTTTCTTTTTTTGTTTGTGTTTTGAATTCCAACCACTGAAGGAGGAGCGTGAGGCGAAGCGTGCTCAGCTGGATGGAAGGCACGATTACATCTTCAATATCTTGGCCCTGAGTCTGGGACTGGAGAAGGATGTTGTGGAAGATGACATCCTGGAGGGAAATCAGGTTTTTAAAATAAAAAAATATACATTTTGGGGGGAAAAAAACATTAGAAGGGAATTTTGTTTTGTTTTTTTTTGTAAAAAAAAAAAAAAAAAAAAAAAAAAAAAAAAAAAAAAAGATAAAGAGCAATTGACAACGACATTTTATGCACTCTGGCTAAGCTTCTTGTTTAAGGTCAGTTTTGCTTGATCTGTTTCATATATATATATATATTTGATTAACTTTAAACCAGTGAGTTTTTTTTCTTCCTAAACTAACATAAAGAATGTATTTATTTACTTCTGTTCAATTTTGTGAACCATACCGCTGGTTAATAAGTGGATCAATTAGCACACACCTGGTGACAAGTTTCATATCTATACTAAAATTCTTTATTAAATAATAAGATATGAAAATTATTCAAAGCAAAATAATTTAAAACTATTAAATAATTTTAACAGCAAAATGTGTTGGAAAGTCACTTTGAATTTGATTCTATTATCAAAAGAAATGCTGGAAAATCATTATTCCTTTATTATTTTTTATGTTTGCAAATGCTTCATAAAATGCTCTTATTTTTTTAAGTTCATTTTCAGATACTCAACATGATTGCTTTAAGTTATATTTTCCTTCTAAAATACAATGGAGTACTTTTTACTTTGCAGTAACTCTTTTTTTTGCGTCAGGATTGGAAAACACCACACTAATGTTTTTCTCATGGCAGATTGAACACATGGAGCAGTTCTTTGTGGCTGATGGTCTTTCAGTCATCATGTTCTACTATCAAGCTGATGGACCACCTGAAGGAGGTAATTTGAGAAATTAAGCACTTACTGTTTCAAAAATATTCAAAATGTGTTATTTTCATTTTACATTCAGCAAATCATATATGCAACTGCTGCTACATATCGAGTAGTTACAGCTCCTAAGGTGTGGTGGAAAAATAGTTGGATCCGATGGAATAAAGAAATGTTGTCAAGCGGTTTTAAGAATGTTTATTAAAACAGAGCAGAGAAAAGTACACGTCTTGCAAGCATGGAGGAGAGGTCTGCAGAACTCTGCAAATGATGAAGGACATTTGCATTTTATACAGTCATACAAACAACTTGAATCAGGACCTTCAGACACAGACATAATTAATACGGACAGGATGTTCTAATGAAGTCAAAATGTCTACACACTGTGATCAAGGCGTCCTGACAATAAGAAAATAAAGCTTGTGGCCTCACGGCTGTGCACAAAGGTTAGACACATTTAACTGTAAAGATGAAATGTATACCTAAACGTATAATTTCCATCACAAAGGACAGTTATGTGCCTTTATAAAGTTTGTAAAGGACTTTTAGGTAAATTTAAAATGTATTTTAAACATCTTTAGATTGTGACTTATCTTTTGCATTTTATTTATATTTTTGATAATTGGTTGAAGTGAATGTTTGAATCCATAGATTATATCACTTTCTTTTCTTCTTAGGGAATATAAGATAAATTGAACAAGTTAAACCATTTTATTTTTAGTATGAAAATAGTTTTGTTACTAATTCAAAGTTTATTCAATGAAAAGTCAATTCTGATTCCTGAATTCCCAGTGCTGATTGTTATCTCTGATTCTTTTACTTCAGCAGCTGAAAACTCCACGGTCGCTCATCTGGTTTCCCAGCAGCCTGGTCAACAAAACAGGAAAAGAGTGTTTCTAACGGACGGGAAGACTGTGGAATTGACTGGATTGGGTGTCTTCTTTACAAGAAGCAACAATGCAAAACCAGTGACTTCTGAGAACATACACATTGTGAGTCCCATGATGCTAGTGTATTTCTGCATTCACTATCTATCCTGTGTGCAGCAGAACACAGGATATGTTTGAATCTAGTGTGCTTTGTCATCACTCACATGTTTTGCATCATTTCTCATCTTCCATCACAAACTCTGATTAAACAAAGAGAGGAAGTTTCTATTTTTATCTCCATTTGTCCTTAATTGTTTGACTATTTCTCCTGCTCCTTTTTGTACGTCTTTCGGCACATAAAAACTCAATCACACTTTCAGCCATTTCAGCAATCTTCGTATTAAATGTTCAGCTTGGTCAGGACATTACTGCTTGGCTTTTCTTTTGGTATTCACCAACTTTATAGTTTTTGAAATATTGAGAAAAATATGCCCCATTGGAAATTAATGAGAAAGTCTTCAAATTTCAAAATTTGCAAAATTTTAAATTAGCAACTAGCCTTTAAATATATTCATAGGCTATATTTTAATCCTTTATTGTAATTAACAAACAATTTGGAGTTTAGCTAATATTTAAACAACAATATTTAAGCAAAATTGGAATGTATTTGGCATTTTTAAGCAATTTTTTAGAAATGTATGTCAACTCCAGCACTTTTTCATAGTTCTCTAACAAAATTTGTAGCCTTTTAGCAAATGTAACATTTTGCAAATAGATTTTGCATTTTCAGGAAATCCCTTCAGCAATTAAAGTAAATTACATCACCATTTTCAGCACAAAGCTTCAACATCTTCAACGACTACTCTCTGGAAAAAAACATTTACACTAGCATTATCACAGGTAATGCAAAATCTCTAGTTATAGTAATATTTAATCTTTTAATACTCTTTGGTAACTCTTTTTAGTTGGTAAAGTTTAATAGTCTTTATGCACACAAAAACTATCAACGTCTACAACAGCAATGATTAAACACAACATTAACCCCTTAAGCTTGTTGTAACCAGTTTTTGCAATAGTTAATCAGCTGATGGTGATAAAATCAAAAAGAAACTAATGAACCAGATGAATCAGTTAACAGAAAAAATAACCTTATACAGTGTGTACTATACATGAAGCAATACTTACCGTACATTGTTTGTTAAACCCACCCACATGTACAGACACACTTACACACACAACACAATGCAGACTCACCGGTATTTTTGAAGATTCTGTTTAATTTCTAAAAGTTCCCTCCATGAATTAACTGTCAAGCATGAATTGACATATACACACCTTCTCTTCACAGGATATCTGTTTCAATATGCTGGACACAACAGAAATGGGGCTGCTAAAGAGCATGGAGCAGTTGTTGTCTGGGGTCTTCATCCCTTCCCTGAAGAAGATTAACCATGGTTGGGGAGAACAAGACAGTCCTGAGGCCCAGACCGTAAAGGAGGAATATATATCTTTATTTGAAAGCTTTGCCTCTTTTCTTGCTGGAGCAGATGAGTGCATAAAAGAAAAGGTAAGAAATCGGCTGGATGAGGAAATTCTTTTTTTTTTTCCTTTTTTTTGGCAAAAAATGTTGTTTAATGCACTGTCATCATGATATGTCTCCAGGTCACTTTGGAAAAGTGCGACACGTTTGACTCGGAGGCTTTGAAAACCCCAGCAGATTACAGGGCTGCAGCCAACAACAGCACAGAGGTGAAGAAATTAGAGACCTGTATGAAAGTCTGGATCCAACAGATCGAACAGGTAAGGGTGGAGATGGGGGTGGGGGTTCAAATCCCTTTCTCTGCTGAAACTTGTTTTATCCTCAAACACATCTATGAAGTTTAAAACAGCTGGTAACAATTTGTTCCTCATTGTATTTTTTGAGGAACAAATTGAATGTTTGTTCACCTTCCGGGATATCCCGTCAAAAGTTGCCAGAGCAAATCAATCAGTTTCCTCTTTGGGATATATCTGATGCTACAGTCACAAATACAACTGCCACCTCTTTATGGAGAGGAATAAGCTGAATCTTCAAGATTTTATGCCATCATCCAATTAAAAAAAAATTCTTATGAATGTAGATGGCCGTCAGGCATTGTGGATGACGCCATTACCAAATTGGATAACTGGGTGGCCAATGGCTGGCTGTAGCTCTGATTGGACGATGTGTAAAAGTTTCTAGATTAATTCTAGACTAATTTGTTCCCGATTGATATTAGATGCAGCGTATTTATCTGACCCATGATGCAATGACTTGATACCCTCTACCTGTATGATAATGTACAATATGTGAGGATGATGATATTTTCTTTGAAATTGTTCTTACTGGGTTCTTTTGTTCACTTTCTAATGTGAAAATCTCCACACTGAGGGACAGATAAAGTGTTTTGTATCTTTTCACACACTCCTGTCCTCTAGATTCTATCTGAGAGTAACCAGCTTAGAAAGGTGACTGATGACCTCGGTCCCCGTGCTGAGCTAAACTACTGGAAGAAGCGGATGGCCCGCTTCAGCTATCTCCTGGAGCAGCTCAAAAGCCCTCATGTGAGGACTGTTCTGAGGGTGCTCAGTTTGGCCAAATCAAGGCTGATTAAGGTCAGAAATGGCTGGCACTCACCAGTGATGGCTTATCAACTTTTTTTTTTTTTTTTTTTACTATTGAAGAGTTCTCTGTTAATGTGGACGAAGTGGCAGTGTTGCTGAACATGATGTTGTGTGATGTCTTTGTCTTAGTCATGGACTGAAATAGACAGGAGGATCACAGTTGCATCAAATGAAGCCAAAGACAACGTCAAGTATGTGTACAGCCTGGAGACCTTTTATGAACCTCTCTACAAATGTGACCCTGTAAGGAGCAGCATATTCAAATTCTGCAAAAACTGCTTCATTGTTCAGAAAAAAAAAACCCAATTTGATTTTTTTCTCTCCCTCCAGGTGGCAATAGTGAAAGCAGTTCCAAGTTTGATCAATGCCATCCGAACGATTTACAATGTATCTCGCTACTACAACAACTCAGAAAAAATAACAACACTTTTTGTGCTGGTACAGTAAACCACAAGAGAACAATTGACATAACTCAGCAAAACTGTTTGTTACCTATTATAGAACTGCATTTTAGCCCACTGTCAAATTAGCAACTTTTTTGTATTAGGGAGCAGATGTACTCAAACAGATTTTCCCGTTTTTGCAACATCATTCTATATTCTTGATTGCACAATTATTCTCAAACTGTATGATTTTTATTATTATTTTTTTTTTTTTACTTTACCAATTTTCATGTTTCTTCAGGTGACAAACCAAATGATCTCCAGTTGCATGGCTTACATTACTAACAATGGTTGTGATTCAATATGGGACCAGCCTCGGCAAGAGATAATTGCAAAAATTAAGGCTGCCATTCACTTAAATCAGGTATTAAAAGCAATGTATTGATCATGTCAATGCTTTTCTATAGTTTCTATTTTGCATAGGATTTGTTATCAATAGCTGTTTCTTAACCTATAAATTCTGTATTTTCACACACAATGTGTTGCAGGGTTTTGAATAAAGTTTTGTGTTGAAAATGTTTAAGTTCTGGTAAAGATCTAGAAGGATATTATGTCACATTTGCTGAGAAAATTGATCTTTTTTTCATGCTATTCAGGAGTATAGGCGCTGTTTCCAACAAACCAAGAGGGAGTTAGAGCAATCTCCTTCAGAGAAGAATTTCGAGTTGAGCGAGGTGTACCTTTTCAGGAAGTTTGATGCCTTCCAGAGCCGGATGGAGAAGATTTTGCAGATGTTCAGCATAATTTCCACTTACTCTGTACTGCAAGACTCAAAGATTGAAGGGCTTGAAACCATTGCCACCAGATTCAAAGTAAGTGGATCTCTTGATCCTTTTAAAAGCCATTTTAAGCACATGTATTTCTACTTCAGTCCACTGTCCATTAAATATTTTACAACATAGCTATTACACTTGAAATTCCAACTGAAATGAGTAAAGTTCCTTAGAATTTACTGAAAAAAGTCTACGTAAGTTTTTTTTTTAAACATAAAAAAATTGAAAATAATATTGAAGTTGGTTTACTAATTGATAACAATCTAATACTTATATTGGATTGCTATCAATTAGTAAACCAACTACTATCTTCTCCGAAAACTGGCCTAGAATTCATAATTGTGTGAATCCTTCACAACATTCACACAATAGTGATTCTCCTGCGCCTTTCTGTAAAATGGTATCAAAACGTTTATCTCGTTCAGGACGTTACTGCTTGTACTATTGGTATTCATAAACTTGATAGTTTTGAAATATTGAGCAAATGTGCCCTATAGAAAATAAATGGGAAATTGCTCAAATCCTTCAAAAACTTTGAAACTTGTGAACTTCTGCGTACTTTCAGCCAGAGAAACCATTCAAACTTTGAAATGTTCAGGAACTACTGGGTTTTTATGGTAATTTGTGGTTTAGCTTTTACTTTAGCAAAATGCTAACTGTTTTCAAATTTATACTAAATGCTAAAATGTTAACAAAATTAGACTGTTTTCACTTTTTATGATAGTTGGGAGTTTAGCTAATATTGAAGCATCATGCTAACTGTTTAGGCTAATTTAGTTATTTTTCCATGTTTTTAGGCTAATTTGGAGTTTAGCTAATATTTGAACGATATGCTATCTTTTTTGGCAAAATTAGACATCTTCTAATTTTTTATCTTTTTTATCTTTTAACTAATATATTTAACAAGCTTCAGCGTGTTTAACTAGCTATCAGTTTCAGCATCTTCAACTTATGGCATTCACACTAGCATTATCACAGGTATGTGATAATGTGTATCTAGTTTCTTCTATGGTGTTTAAAGTTAAGAGCACAACTGTATGGTGTTCCAGATGCATCACAATAATATTTTTACAACACTGAATTTCTGTTAGTGCAGTTGTGGATTGTTGATACAACAGATCAAACTCTAGGTTCTTTTTATGCAGCCTGGGTTCTGTTGTCCTGAGTAAATGTTGATGCAAGCTGTTTTCTCTGTTTCTGCTACTTCGGATGTACAGACTGCAGAGATGCAGGAAATATGGGAGGTAATGTGGATGGACAGTATTCCACTTTTACCAACGCGTGTTCTGTTTTCTTTCTGTTGTTAGTTGCATCATGTAGCAAAAGTTCTGATCATGAACTCTATCACCATGTTTATAAATCTCATTATTAACAGCTGTGCTGACTTTCTCTATCTAACGTTCTTCAGAAAAGTCTTCTGTAATGCTCACTTTTTCCATTTGTCATGTACATTTAATCACCATCTGAAAACATATACTTCCTAACACTGAAATGCCTAATCATGTGTTGAGGATACAAAACTGCTGCCAGGGACAAAAATCTCAATTTTCAAATACCTAAAAAGATAAATGAGTGTGTTTTGTGTGGCTTCTAGCATTTTTATTTCTGCATAATTAACGTCATCAGACATTTACTAAACATCACGTGCTCACAATTTCTAAACAAACAATTCTACACTTAAACAGCAAGATTACTTCCAAAAACTGTGAAAACAAAATAGTTGAAAATAGTTCAAAATGATTATAGGTCAAGTGAGTACAGATCACTGCAACAGGGTCAAGAGTTTTTGATGCAATCCCCTTTTGTGACAAGGTAATGTAGCTGTGGAGAGGAAAACTCTTAAACATAAAAAATAGGAAACATCCAACAGAACCAGGATCATTAAGGAGGACCAATTTCTATGACCAGTAAAGCTACAGACACACCATGCGCGTGATGCGTGTTCAGGAACATGCTAAATGCATGTCCTTCAATGCAAAGTCCATGGTGTTCACCTGGACAAGCAGGGATGGGCTTTCTTTTTCTCTTTTTTTTAATGTCCATTAGCGCATGTCCACCTCCTACAGTTGAAAAAATCTTGCTGTGAAATGTCGAATTGGAGCAAATCTCGCAAGTTCCAGGTTTTTTCTTTCACTTTCACAGCTCTGTATTGATATGTATATGAAAGACTCTGGGAACAAACCGCAATCATTAATTTCTCTTTTACATGATTAATTTTCAAATGGTTGGCACTCAGTAAATTAAAGGGACTCTATCAATACGCCACGACCAAATCTAAGTGCCTGATTGGTCGAAGTTTGACCTGGTTTAACTTTCAAAGCGTGTTGTATGCATAAACTACTTGTGAACAGCAAAGTTTTAAACGTGGAAGCCCAAAATGAGCATTTAAGCGCGTTTGCATAGACTTCATTGGAGGTGACCCTTTGAACACGCCCTGTGCAAAAAAAAGATACTGAAGAAAAGGCCTTGACTTTCTGTTATAAGACTATTTCCATGAAAAACTGATCTTTATTCTTTGATTCACACTCCAGTGAGATTTATCTGTCTTTCCATAAATCTTAAAACTCTAACCCATTTCACATATAGCAGATGATTACATATTTGTGTAAAGATTAGCTTATTTTGTGGCTTTCCTAAGAACGATTGAGCTTTCTTCTTCTTTTTCTAGACGTAAAGAAGTTTTATGAAGTAACTTATAAACATTTGTTTTTTTTAACAGGCCGTTTTGATGAGCATGAATAGCAAGTCCTACAGTTTCCTTGACCACAGAGTAACTGACTTTGACACTGACTTTGAGCAATTTTGCAAAAGGACCTCTGAGCTCCATGTAAGTTACTTTTAAAATAGACATAATAACTCTCACATTTGAACATTTGATGGGTTTTACAAGGACTTGGCCAGAGGCCAGTGCCTCTTTGTAAAAGCAACACGTGTTTTCACATCCTGCAAATGAGAGAAAAATGTATTTATCACCATATTTTTATGCTCATTCCTGCTTTTGCTGCAAACTTGCAAGCATTAATTTTAAATAAATTAAACAGCAATTCATAAGCAAAACTGTGCAAAGTGTTTCTTGGGAAATTTTTACTCATATAATGGAATGCTTTCAGACGTTTATTATTTAAAGTTTCAGCATTTAAATCAGAAAAATACCAGTTTTCATGTTCTTGTACTTTTAGAGACAGCTGGAGAAATTCATGGATGCTACCATTGAAAGCATTCCAAACATTGAGAAAGCTTTGGATGTGCTGCATCAGTTTGAAAGGTAACACAGTAATGAAAAAAAGTTTATATTAATCAGAAAAGAAGGAAGTATTCTTTCATTTTATCCCATAGACTTTGTTTCTTATACTGAAAATCTACTTTTTGTATATTTTGGAATTCATTAAAAACAGACTTGGCATCCCAGATCTTCGCACTGACACTAAATATCAAGTCATCCTCCTGATGTATGGCCAGGATATTGAATGTGTCTCTGACATATTTGAAAAGGAGAAGTCCAATCCCCCCATCGCGAAGGACGGCCCTCTGATGGCAGGTCGCATCATTTGGGCTCGGAGGCTGTCCAGGCGAATCTCAGATCCCATGAATTTCTTCCAACAGGTTACCCATAGCTCCTGTCAACTAACAGTTTTACCCTCCATAATTTAACCTTTTTTTTTTATCCGCAATAACAATATTTAATACAAATAATAACAAGCTCTATTCTCCTCCTCACAGAAACCAAGTATTCTTTCCACTCAAGAAGCTAAGAAAATAATCAAGAACTTCAACAGGATGACAGAGATTCTGTTGGAGTATGAGAAGCTCCACTATCACAACTGGATGACAAAGGTAAAGAAGATGATGGATTTTGTAAGACGAATATCTCTTGTGAAACATCTTGGTTTTTTTTTTTGCCACTGTAAGCTTTGGTTCACTTGTTTTCATTTTTCTGTTTTCATTTCAATGCAATACCTAATGACACCCTCTTGTAGGTGGAGGACGCCAGACTGGGGTTGGAAGCTACTCTGTTGGTCCGGTTAGGGGAGGAAAGAGAGCTGTTTGTGAACTTTGATGAAGAGATCCTGATCCAGATAAGGGAGATAAACTGCATGGAACAGATGGAATTAAAGATCCCTCCATTTGCTGCTGTTTTACTGCAGAAAGAGTATATTCTCCTGAAGAACTACAGCCAAATGCAGGTACACGTCATACACAGTTTAAAGTGTTTTGAAGATGGAGGTCCATTTATAATAATTTAAAAACACAAAACTTTGACTTTAAAAAAATTATTTAGTTTTTATGTATTGAACACTTAGGAAACCCTGTTAAAATTTGACATCCCAGAAAAGCAAAAACGTGTGAAATACATTTAATAAAACTCCTTGGATGTTTGCATTGTGTAATTGAGATTAACATCCTAATTTAAAGATCCAATCAAAGGAAAATCAAGTTTTTAGTGTTTTTAACATGTCCTTGTATAAGAGGAGGACACATTTTTAAGATTAAAACTGCATTTCTGACTATTTATTTATTTAAATAATGTTTGATCAGGAGCAGATGAAAACCTGCAGATTGAAAAAAACTGGTTTGTAACAGAGCAACCAGTGATGCTAATGTTAGCTCGGAGTTATGAGATGCTATAAACTAGCAGGAGAGAGTGTACAAACGTTGACATAAAATGAATGGAACTTACTTTCTTGCCAACAGTTCAGCCCGCAACCCAGAGGTACATTTCTAATGAGCTCCTGCAGCTCTGAAGAAACTTTCTTTAAAAATTACACAGGATTTTTAATTTTGGCTAAAAACTGCATAATCTATCATTAAAAGACCACTGGGAATTTTTTTTACAAAAGAATAAAATGCAGTTGGAGTGGGACTCAAAAGAAATTGAAGTCCATAAACATTTGTACCAATTTAACTCAGAAGTTTTTCTTTTTCTGCACAATTTGTTTCCCAGTTTATGCTCAGGGAGAACAAAAGAGTACGAGCCAAGATTCAGCCCGTCTTCCAGCAGCTGGCCATGCCTCATGTTGCTAAGGTAAGATATGTAGTATGTTATAATATGTTGAAGTAAGTTTTAAATTTAGCAGATAATAACAAAATGTTCATTGACTTTGGGAAAAAAAAAAATTCTTTGCTTTATGGGGTTGCATATATAGTTTTTACAGATGTGCACATTTGGCTTCTTTAGGACCAAAAAATCAGAAATATAGAGCAACTAATACAACTTTAAATTGGATTTAGAAGATATTTGTGTTGCAAAGGTGTAGGATATTCCACAAATGTTAAAATTACTTAAGTCAGCCTGACAGATTGGAGCAAACTCATGAATATGAGAAAGAAAAAGATAAAAGTAACCAAACTTGTAGCTAACAATGACTACAGTGTGACTTACATTTAGACAGGTAGATATTAGCAGTTCTTAAAATTGAAAATAACTGATATTCAGGTTTACTGAGTATCTGTTATGTAAATTCTATTGTTTCATTAATAAATTAATACATTTCTGATGGTTGATAAATGGAAAAGGTAGCAGAAAATGTACAATATAAATATATTTTTATTATAAAAAAAGACACTGATGAAGGTGAAGCAATGACATTTTAAAATAGATTTTTTCTGACTGTAAAGGGGGCCGATGTTATGTTTCAAATCGGGGTTTGGGGATCCTCAAGTAAAAGTTAAACATGTTTTTTGTTTTTTTGTTTTTTTAGGAAATTTGAATATATATTAATTTGTACAATATTTTCACCTGGTGCTTAAAATATTCTCCTTAATAAGTGATTTAACTTTATTTTCTACAGGTAGATGAGGCCATTCAGCCAGGCTTGACCTTTCTTACCTGGACATCACTGAACATTGACAAGTATTTAAGGGACACTAAAAAAGCACTGGGTAGGCAAAAGAAAAATACGACAAATCAATACCTTTTATGCTGAGTTAGAAATTCCAGCATGTCAGCTTGTTGTTCAATAGAAATTAATGACAGCTTGTGGGTTGGTCCCCTGAGCTCCACCTTTTCTTGTCAGAAATATTACCTTTCTATTATTGTTTTTTTTCTTGTTTTTTTCTGTTATTTGTTTTTTGACATCCCAAGATGACCTGGAGTGGCTGATGAACAGAGTGAACGACCTGGTGGAGTATAGGATCGATGCAATCCTACAGGAGATGAGTATGTTCACACTGTGTGTTCTGCCTCAGGACAATCCAGTCACTTGTGAGGAGTTGGTTCACACCACCAGGGTAAATAAAAACTCAAAACGGATATTTTGATGGAAATATTTAATTAATTTTTTAACACGAAGATTAACATTTTTTTCTTAGTGACTTTCTCAAGGCACTGACTAAAACAATGTTTCCTAACATTCCTGAATGTACAGGAACTTTGCAAAAAGCAAGCCCAGAACCTTCAAAATAAGAGCGTGCTGATGGAGAAAGCTGCTAATGAACTGATCCACATGCTGATGGTGTTTGAGGACAGTCAGAAAGAGGAAGAGGAGAAAAATGAGGAAGAAAGCTGTTCTGACAGCAAGAACACCAACCACCAAGAGAGTGAAGGTATACTTCTGTTGTTTTTCCTTTTGGATCAGGATGAGTGGGACACTGAAATATAGGAAACTTTTAATGAACTTGTAATGGACACTTAGTGTTTAGAAATGCATACATTATGTAAAACTATATTTATGACACAGGGGTCATATTAAACCCCTCAGGAGATTGTGTATGGGTTGTGTAAGTATGTTTGCCTCTCATTTACCTACACAACTAATTTGCAATGTGGAGTTG
This sequence comes from Oryzias javanicus, assembly GCA_003999625.1. Taxonomy (NCBI): domain Eukaryota; kingdom Metazoa; phylum Chordata; class Actinopteri; order Beloniformes; family Adrianichthyidae; genus Oryzias; species Oryzias javanicus. The sequence continues at coordinate 6,314,727 of CM012449.1, read as the reverse complement.
AAATATGCAGACCACAAATATCATTTAACTACAACCACGTTTGTAGTACAAAGTTTTATTATTTCATCAAAATTACCTTTGCTATGAAGTTTTTTGTTATTTTTCTTACTACTAAGATGCTCAGTTTGATGAATGGGATTGTGAAAATGCATTAAATGATCAATGGATACCAAATAAGAGGTACCCAAACGATGTTGTAAGTAGGTAGTCTTTTGTCACGTCTACAGGAGAAGACGAGTGTCTCGGCGAGGGCCGTCTCCTCTCCAGAAACGCACTTCCCCAGTCGGGTAGCATCGGTCCCTCCTCTTCTTTGCTGAAGAAGAAAAAGAAAATGGATTTAAAAGATGTGATGGAGGAGGAGGCCCAGAAGCTGCTCTCCCACTTCAACCACCGGAACCTGGAGGCTTTGCTGAAGATGACTCGCAACACTCTGGAGATGCTACGCAAACATTTTTACACTTCTACCAATTTTTTAGGTTTGGTCATGCAGTCACAGAGTGTAAAACATGAACACCCCATCATCCTGTGATGCATGAGAGTTTTCTTTTTTTAGGTAAAAACATATCTCCTGGCGGAAACAGAAGCCGTGCTCAGAAGGCAATCTTCAGGGTGGACGTGGCCCTCTCAATACCTGACATTGTGATAAATCCACCTCTGGAGAAAGTCCAGGAGGCTTTGAACCAGGTTGTAGAGTGTGTGGTCAGTGTCAGCAAGAGAGTAAGCCAGTGGAGCAAAGAGAGGCTTTCTTTGGTGTGTCTAACTGTTGACAAGTGATCTATAATCGATAGTTTTCCTCGTGTAAAGAAAAAAAAAAGCCTCATACATCTCTTGTTTTTCTTTTTATGTGCTTCAACAGGGAAAAATGGATGAAAGGTGCATGATATCCCTAAAGCAAGACAGTTCTGAGAGTGAAGCAGAGGATGTAGCAACAACACACAGGAGTTCTGCTGGTATGAAAGGACATGGCAATTCATCTGACATTTGTTTGATATATGGTGGGATTTATGACCTGTTTAGGATGCACCCCATTGTCACTCAACAACAGCTTGGATCCGCTTTAGCAACCTTGTGACCCTGAAAGTTGGAAGTTGTCGCTTAAAAGGCCTATACCATGCTTTTCTTAAGCCTTTCAGACTAAACTATATCCATTTATATAATCATATATTACCTTCGGCACACTAAAGATTAAATTATTAATGAAATATGAATTATTTTGGAGGGTTGTTTTCTAAATCAGAAGTAAGAAGCCTCGATCTCCAAAGCTCCGCCTTTCGCACCTTGATGGTGTCGCTTATTTCATGATGTCATATCTAAAGCTGGCTTCGGCAGCGTGTCTCAATCAATACATTGCTACAGGTTCACAACACAAAATACACTTGAGGGAGGTTGGGGTGGGGTCCTACAGGAGCAAACACCTCTTAGATCCATAATTTATTGAAGACAGGACACAACTGAAATGAAAGTGTTTAGCTGAGCACCATTAGCTAGGGGAAAGTGTGTCAGTCTGGGGCCGGTGCTGGCATCGCAGACTCTTCCTGGAGGAGGCTGTTCTCAATTTGTGACATCAGCTCGTGAAAACCCAGTCGTTTTGGTGGGTATGAGAGGGGGTCCTGCTCAGAGCGCAGGTTTTAGAGGAAATGCATGAACAGTGCAAAATAGTACTTTGAGGTTTTTAATAGTGAGGAATGAACATTATAATACACTTAAAAGCTTAAAAAGTTAACTTTGCATGGTATCGGCTCTTTAAAACTTTATGAGCTTGATGTGAACGTAACATGCCTAATTTATTTCTAAGCTCAGCAGGGCACAATTATTCATGTTCATGTTCACAGTGGTGTTTTGATTGAAGTACTACAGAGTCTTCGAAAGGAACTTCGCTCCTTTAAATACATTTGAAATAAAACTGGTACACTTTGACAATCTAGAAGACATTTATTTTAGCTTAGGACCTTCTATTGTGAATGTTTTACACCAAAACCAAACAAAGTTTAGTTTATGATTACTGTGGCAGATAAATCCACACAGTGAACGGCATCTGTTCTACATTCTAACATCTGCTGGATACGCTCTCCTGAAAACCTTGTGCTTCACAGATGGCAGCATTTCCAGTGCCTCTGTCATCCAGGCTGTTCCATTCAGAAACTACTACAAAAATGTGTCGGAAAACAAGGAGGTTGTCAAGCTTGTCTCCATTCTCAACTCCTCCATCACTTCCACTAAAATGGTACGAGCCACATTATTGCGAAAGGATGTACATCATTTATGCACACTAGCAGTTGTTTGTGTGTTGCTTCAGAATATATTTCATCTGTCATAACTCCTACACAGGAAGTATTGACTGCTTTAGACCATTTTAGTCAGTACCATCATATCTGGAGAACTGACCGGGAAGACTCCTTGCAAAGGTGCGCTCATCTAAGAAATACTGCTAGTATTTCAGTCCTACTTGAAAAGATTGTAACACCTTTTTTTATATACATACATTTTCGTTATTAATGATATTATTTTTATTTTACAGGTTCATGCAGACCAATCCACTGCTATCTGAATTTGAGAGCCAGATTGTGTACTACCAGGACCTGGAGACCAAAATAAACTCTGAAGCAGACTACATAAACGTTGGAGCTTTGGCTTTATTCACAGGTCAGTCTAAGTTATAAATATTGAGATTCATTTTTTAAGTAAACCGTTTGTGAACACTTTTGTTACTTTATCATTTATTTTAAAGCATCGCTAAAGACGTCGCTGACTGTTGAAACAATGCAATGGATGAATGATTATCAAATGTGCTGTAACAAAAAATACCAACAAGAGCTGGAACAGATCTTCGCATTAATTGATGAAGCCGGAAAAAAACTCAATCGACCAATCAAAGACCTGGATGACATTCGCATTGCAATGGCTGCAGTTGACGAGATAAGAAAGGACCAGATATCAATAGAGTTACAAATTGGACCCATACAGGTAAGCCCTGGAAACAAGTGTTTTCAAACATGATCGTTTGCTGTTGCAAAATCTTTTTTATTAGGATGTAAAACAAATATCTGATACTTAAAATTTAACATTTTAAACTCCTAAATGTGTTAAAAGTTGCCAGAAAATCATTATCAGAAGTAGAAGTAGAATCATATGGTGCAGAAAAATATTGTAAAAGCTGCTACTGCTGGTCAGTTTTCAATCCCATGAGATAAATAATCCTGTTTAAGCTTTGAGTCGGGTGTAATCTTTCTGGTTTAATGTTTGGAAAGTTTTGCTTAAAATATATTTTAAAAAATATATAAAGTTTCCTTATAAAGTTTTATTTCACTTAATGGGTTCATTTAAATGTTATTTAAGAACAGTTGAAGTTTATATAAATATAAACATGTGTGACTGAAGATATTCCCTTTTTTCCCCCAACACAGGAGTCGTACGCCATTCTCAATAAGTATAAATTTCCAGTACAGAAGGAAGAAGGGGAGAGGGCGGAAACTCTTCGCTTATACTGGGATAAGCTCATATTCCGGTCTACAGAGGTTCAAAGTGAGCTGGAATCTTTGCAACCAAAATTCAAAAAGGAACTCGAGACCAACATGATGGTCTTTATGGAAGAATGTCAGAACTTTTACCAGGACTATGACAAGGTAAGAGAACACAAACAGCAATCATTATTCACATTCTGTTGTTCATGACCAGCCCTTTATCGATACCTTTGATATTAGCCTGTTTTTAACTAGTAATGCCAAAAGTACAACTAGTTAACTAGTAATGTTAAAAATGTGCACAAGCTTACTAGTGGGCTCTATTTGTACTAAATAACTCATGACAATCTAAAAAGGTCACTAGCTAACTATTTGCATGCAAATGTTCAACAGGCTCACTAGTAAGGCTTCTTTAAAGCTAACTAGAAAACTAGTGTGACCAAAGTTTCTTACTAGTTTTCTAGTGACATGAAAAATGGTAAACTAGTTAACATTTTACATGTCACTAGTAAAATATTTCAAGATATTATTCCCACTTTTTTACTTGTGAGCTTCACATAAGCCCTCCTAGTGAACTTGGTGAAAATTAGCATGCAGCTAGTTAACTAATGGCTTTTATTGGATTGTCACTAGTTAACTAATAAGCACTAATAGTGCCCACTAGTGCACATTTTTTAATATTACTAGTTTACATTTTGGCTGTCACTAGTTAACTAGTTGTAGTTCAGGCAGTACTTGTCAGGTTCAGGGCCAGGACGGCTCAGCTGGGGTTTTGACGTTTCCGGTTTTTGTTCCTCTGTTTTGTTTTATTTTGCTTCAGTGGTTTCACCTGTTGCTGATTACCGGGCTGGTATTTAACCGCACTGATTCCTGTTCCTGTTACGGGTTCGTTCTGTTGTAACTGTGTGTTCGTGTGAGCAATTAAAACACGAGTACTTACCGAGTCCTGCGTCTGCGCCTGTGTCCTCATCTGCAATTCCTGACAGTACTAGTTAGGCTTAAAACAGCCTGATGTCAAGCTTATTGATTTAATGGCAGAAAGGCTTGCCACAGTTGTTCACGTTGTAACCCTCTTTCCTCCTTCTTTTCAACAGGACGGGCCGATGAGGGTGGGGCTTGCTCCTCAAGATGTCAGTGACAGACTCATCATATTTCAGGTAAGCTGTTCCCTAAATGAAGTGAACCTAAATTTGTTTTGTCAAGAGCATCATAAAGTCCTAGTCTGTGTCGCTAAAAAAGAAACATTTTCTTTGGCTTTATTCTGGCTCTCAGAATCGATTTGATAACTTGTTCCGGAAGTACACCACATACTGTGACGGAGCAAAGCTGTTTGGAATCACTGTTACCCAGCATCCTCAGCTGATGAAGATTCGGACAGAGCTGACTCTTCTCCAAAAGTTGTATGGTCTTTTCAACAACGTCATCAAAACAGTCAATGGTTACAATGACATTCTTTGGATTAACATCAACATCGAGAAGATCAACAATGAGCTGCTGGACTTTCAGACAAGGTTGGAATTCATTCATAATTTTGTTAAACATATTGAGAAAAATAGAAACAAGAAAGGTGCAAATAAGCTATTTCCAAAAAACAAGTAAACTGTTTAGAAGGAAACTGTTTTAAAAATCAGTGGCACTGGGATGAGTATAAGTGAAAATGTGTTAAAAAATTGAAGTTGTAATCTTGGCAACTTGTGCTTTTTGACCTACAGATGCCGCAAACTGCCTCTGGCTCTGAAGGAGTGGCAGGCCTTCAAGGACCTAAAGAGAACCATTGATGAATTCAGTGAGTGCTGCCCCCTGTTGGAACTTATGACAAACAAAGCTCTGATGGCACGTCACTGGAAGAGAATTACAGAGGTCAGTAAAAACATCATCTATTGACAGCTTTAGAATCTCTTAATTAAAAGTAAAGTTTTTGCTCATTAAATGACACATTTTTTAGGAGTAGAATTAAGTTAACTCATTTTTGTGGACAGGTAACTGGAAAAAACTTGGATGTGGAAAATGAAAATTTTAAGTTGCGCAACATCATGGAGGCTGAGCCACTTAAGTATAAAGAAGAGATTGAGGTAAGCATGGACAATAAACAGAGCTGGGTATCAAGTCAGTAAGTTTCTAGAAGCTGAACAAATTGTCAGCGCCAATGAGTATCAATTTATAATTTTAATTCAAACAACAATTTGATACCCAAACATTTCACTGACAAACAAAATACGAGTGCTTTTGACTTCTAACAAACATATTTTTATCTACTTAATTTGTATTTTGCAATACGGTCATAACAACCTTCTTAATAGAAAATAAATAAATAAATAAGCATTTTGGAAATAGAAACTCGGCATGAATAATTTAAGATTCCTTTGTACAGAAAGACATTGCTCTATGTGTTTGTAGAACTGCAGTTCCATTTCAGAGTAAAGGACACAAAGAAACACCAAAGGCTGTAATTGTTCACAGACTTTGGTTGGAGTCTTGTGTGTTAGCTGTGCTGGGTAAAGTCTTACAGTGACAGGACAAAGAAGTTAACTCTCAAAGTGAATTGATAAAAGACCAAAACAAACTTGATAAATGTAACTTTTTACCAATCAAACACATTCATTCAATAACAGTAAATTTACATGCATTATATAATGTCTTTTAATGAAATGTAGTTTATTGAGGAGGTTTGCAAATTCTAAATACATCAAGTTATTTTTGTTGTCTTTTGTTTTCAATTTGGGATCTTCTTTTTTGCAGGACATCTGCATCAGTGCAGTCAAAGAGCGAGATATAGAGCAGAAGCTGAAGGAGGTGATAACTGAATGGGACAACAAGACTTTCACATTTGCCGGCTTCAAGAACCGTGGAGAGCTGCTGCTGAGAGGAGACAGCACGGCCGAGCTCATCGCCAGTCTGGAGGACAGCCTGATGGTTCTGGGGTCGCTAATGAGCAACAGGTTCTCCTGCCCGCATTGATTTCAGTTTTTACTGGTGTCGAGAACTTGCTAAGACAATGGAGTAGAAACAGAAGAAATTGGAGGGGTTGTATAAAAAGCCATGAAAACCTGAAAAGCACAGTCCTGAGTCTCATGCTGTATATCTAACATGCAACTTTAATGTCTTTTAGGTACAATGCTCCATTCAAAGCCCAAATTCAGAAGTGGGTTCAGTATCTGTCTAACACTTCTGATATCATCGAACATTGGATGAGTGTCCAGAATCTCTGGATTTATCTGGAGGCTGTTTTTGTGGGTGGAGACATTGCCAAACAGTTACCCAAGGTGAATTACTTTAAATTAGTTTCATTTCACCACTATAAACTGGTAGTTAAGACTCTCAGCTTTGTTAGTCGTATTGGAGCAAATCCTTATTAAAGTATGGAGTGCTGATATAAATATGTCATGCTTGAATGTATTTCTTGGTCATAGTACAATAATTTGTGGTTTAACTTTATTTTGAATGGATGGACGCTCGCTTTCCACCTGCTTCAGATAGCTTTCCTTGCAAAATGCTTTTTTAATCCACTTGAATTAAAATGTACAACTTCATTTTACTTTAGAATGTATGAAAAGTTGAAATTATTCTAATAGTGTTCAACTGAATATATTGAATTTTATCAGGAAGCAAAACTCTTCTCAAGCATCGATAAATCGTGGATGAAGATCATGATGAGAACTCATGAAATGCCAAATGTGGTGCAGTCCTGTGATGTGACTTTGGGACAGTTTCTTTCTCACCTGTTGGAACAGTTGGATAGCTGCCAGAAGTCTCTTACTGGGTACGCACAAGGAACTATAAATGTCATATATATATATAGAATGCTTAAAATGACCTTTTTTTTCTTTTGTTATTTTAAACAGCTATTTGGAAAAGAAGCGTCTGCTCTTTCCTCGTTTTTTCTTTGTTTCTGACCCTGCCCTGCTGGAGATCCTGGGCCAGGCCTCTGACTCCCACACGATCCAGGCCCACCTTCTCAATGTCTTTGACAACATCAAATCTGTCCAATTTCATGAAAAGGTGATTTATTTTTATTTCATCAAACTTTTTCTTGAATTTTCATTGAATTTTGTGCAACCTTTGCAGCAGAAAAAAAACTGGGAAAGAAGTTACCTATACATTCAAATTCTAAAATGTAATATGATATATCTAGGTCACTGTAGATAAATCAGACTAACAGGTATAAACATAAATGTATAGAATAGCCAAGCCATTATAACACAGATATTTCACTTGTCTTAGATATATGACCGCATTCTGGCGGTGTCATCACGGGAGAAGGAGACGATGGAGCTGGACCGTCCAGTCACAGCAGAGGGAAATGTGGAGGTGTGGCTGAATGCTCTCTTGAAGGAATCCCAGAGGTCTTTGCACCTCGTGATCCGACAGGCCGCTCTTGCCATCCAGAACGATGGTTTCGAACTTATTGACTTTCTCAACTCTTTCTCTGCTCAAGTAAGGACATTTTTCAAATGAGACCAGGCAAATTGCTACAGCAATATAAATTAAGATAATGGTTGCATTATAAAAAGCTTCAGAGAGTTTAAAATTTCTGATGAGAGTTTGAAATAAACTTGTTCCGAATCTAGGTTGGCTTGCTTGGAATCCAGATGATTTGGACAAGAGATTCTGAAGATGCTCTCACCAACGCGCCCTACGAACGCAGCATTATGTCTAAAACCAATCAGTATTTCCTGAACTTGCTCAACACGCTGATCGATATGACCACAAGAGATCTGGGGGCTGTGGAGAGGACAAAGTATGAGACCCTCATCACCATTCACGTTCACCAACGGGACATATTCGATGACCTGGTCAGTACATTAACTAATAGACGTCACACCTTGTATAAATCCTAAAAGACTCTTTCTAATCCTAATCCAAACACAGCCTCATAAATGCAACTGATGTTCAAAGTTAAAGACCCACTCTGATAAAAATCACATTTTTGGTGTTTTTGACATGTCCACTTCTCATGATGGAGGACACATATAAAAAAATTCAGCTTAAAACTGCATTTCTTCATTGAAATCACTGTAAACTAGGAGCAGACGCAAAAATGTATCTTAAAAAGCTTGTAGCAGTGATGTAGGAGCTACAATCGGTAGATCACAAGCTCCCTGCTCTGCTCCATTGTAGACAAATAGATCACGTATGTCTTTGTTTTTCTCGTCCAACTGTACGGATAGATATCTGCAATATTGCTCGCCGTTTGTGAAACACCAGTAATGTTAGATTGTGAATGGCTGTAAGGTAGCAGGAGAGAATGAAGATATACAGATGATGGGGAGTGGAGCAAGGCTTACTCCGCCCACAACTCAGAGGCTAATTTCTTTTGAACAGCTGCCGCTCTGCAGAAACTACGTCCTAGAGGAGAACACAGGTTTTTGGTTATTTGGATAAGAATGAGCTACGGTAATCATAATTAAAAGAGCACCGGGAATGTTTTTATGATAGATCAAACAATGATAGGAGTGGGACTTTAAAAAAAAAAGTTAAACTATTTTTCATTGCTCTTTTTTTACCCCTCCGAAAATTTTGTACTTTTATTTGTGCTCCATATTTCCCTTTTTTGTTTGAATCTGTTGCATTTCTTTTGTCTTGATGTTTCTCTTTTTTGTTTGGTTTTGGTACTCCTCATATTAGCCATCCTGTCTCTAGTTTCATCCATTCAGTACTCTTTCCTTTCACTTGATTGGTCATTCCTCTTTTCACTTCATTTCTTTTGTAATTTTTTACATCTCTTTAAACCCAGAACAACCCATGGTGACATCAGGGTCACAGAAAAATATCAGAAACATTTTGTGGGGTAAACTTGGTTTGTGGTATTTTCTATATGGTTTTATATTTAAGGAGAAACGTATCTGGGTCTTTATGGGTTAAAATAACATATGTGTCCTTCAATGCTTCTTCATGTGCTCTTGTCATTCTCTGAAGGCTTTTTCTCCACTTGCTATCATCTCTTTTATCTCTCCTATATGTTCTCTCTATGTCTCGATTGTCCTCCACCTTCTCACCTGCTCCACTTGTTGTTGTTTCAGTGCCGTTTGAATATTAAGAGCCCCAATGACTTTGAGTGGCTGAAGCAGTGCCGCTTCTACTTCAATGAGGACTTAGACAAGATGATCATCAACATCACAGACGTGTCCTTCGACTACCAAAACGAGTTCCTGGGATGCACCGAAAGGCTCGTCATTACACCATTGACTGACAGGTAGACGCCACCTGTGAGGTCACAGACGTTGCGTTAAGTGTTTTATGTTTCTCAGAGGAAATGTTCACAAATCAGAAAAGGAGCATTTTCTATAAACGTGACAGACTGTCGCAGTACTGATCACCACATCCACAAGAACATCAACCTGCCTCAGGAGAGTTTTAGTTTCCTTAAAGACAGACTTAGAGTTATAAATCGAGGTGATGAGAAAACATCAGGCAATGGCTTACCAGCAGATGTCTGACAGCAGCTCTGTAAACAATATTTACCTCAAACCTTTCTCCAAAAGAAACCTCCCAATCCCTTCTGTTCCCTCCCTAATTTTCTCTTGCCTTTATCTGTATCTGTTCTTTTATTACATGTCTTTCATCTTCTCTGGCATTGCCAAAATGTACACAACACAAGTAAAGAGTAATTGGATGAAAATAGGGGAAAAATTGAATTCTAACATTCTTTTATCACACTTCTTTAATTTGTTGTGTGTTTTCTAAGTTAATCAGAATGCTTGGCAAATACAGTTTAACCATTCATTTTACCAAGCATGTCATCCTATTTCCTTAAATAATGAATAACAACTTAAATTTGGGGTGTGCATATGTCAGGCCACGAGTTATATGCGGTCCATTATACTATTCAATCTGGCCTGCCAAACTGGAATAAATTGTATTGATAATCTTTAAAAATGTTGTTTTCCGTGTAATTCTGGTGTCTCCACAAAGATGGTGCACTTTAAGTACTTTGATATATTTTTCTTTTGTTTAGATCCAGAAAGTTATTCTGTGTTCATTTTCTGTTGGAAGATTTGTTGTTTTTACAACATTCATGTGTTTTTTGAGGTGGACAGTCAATTTTCCCATCACTCCAGCCCCACATGAACGCAGCATTTCTGAGTTTACGTTTTTCCCAGAAGGACATCAACCAGTCGGCGCAGTTAGCTCTAAAATGAAAACAAAAGTCTTCGTTTTAAAATAAAATGAAAAATGTTCTGTTTTAAAATAACTATATTAGTTTTCAATCAACATTAAAGCATATTTTTTTTTTCATATTCCATGTTATTTCTTTCTCTTATGAGGTGCATTACTGAAACACTCCACACATCTGCTCCTGATCTGGCCCTTCTACCAAATTTTAGAGCCTCGAGACAGAAAGTTTGCCCACCTGTGACCTAAATCATGCATTTTTTTTTTTTTTTTGTTTAAATTTTGCTGTCCACATGTTTGTGCTTTTATTTGCACAGGTGCTACATCACTTTAGCTCAGGCTCTTGGCATGTGCATGGGTGGAGCTCCTGCAGGTCCTGCAGGAACAGGTGAGGATCAGAGGGATTTATGCATTATTTTGGATTTAAAAAAAACATTTCAAAAAATATTACATTTATTAATAGAAATGTAATTTAAGGAATGTAAATTGGGGAAATTAGTTAATTATCTACACAATATAATATTAAAAATGTAATTACTTTGAACTTGAATGCAGGTTTAGAAAGAATGGCCTTTATTGCACACTGTGGAGATGTTTCTGGAAACATTAGATTATTTTGTCCAAATTGTTTTTGAAATGTAGGAAAAACTGAAACCATTAAAGACATGGGACGATGTCTGGGAAAGTATGTGGTGGTGTTTAACTGTTCTGACCAGATGGACTTCAGAGGCTTAGGAAGAATATTTAAAGGTAAAAGTTATGAAACACATTTAAAATTACAGCTGAAACCTTTTAAGAATAAAAAAATCATAGGTAGAAGTTTAACCCTGCCGTTGTGTGATTTCCAGGTCTGGCTCAGTCCGGCTCGTGGGGCTGTTTTGATGAGTTCAACCGCATCGAGCTCCCAGTTTTGTCAGTGGCAGCCCAGCAGATTGCAATAGTTCTGACCTGCAAGAAGGATCGCCACAAAACTTTTATCTTCACCGATGGAGACAGTGTGGACATGAATCCTGAGTTTGGCATTTTCCTTACCATGGTCAGTTTTTTATCTTACTGTCATGGAAAAAATAGAATTCAAAGCTAATATTAGCAGATGAGTTGAATTCCTTTTTATATTTAAATTTGCAGGATTTTTATTGCCTTTGTATCTATATTTAATACAAGCAAATGTGTTATATAAAATCAGATTATTTATTTTTTATTTATTTTATTTACACATTTAAACTAAGATAGGAGGATAAAAAACCCTAGAGATGAAACATCTCGTTTTCAAAAGATAATAACAAATGACAGAGTAGAAACCAAACAAGTTAGTGTAAACAAATATCAAAAACACATGATAATCACACACACATACACACACACAACACATAACCGGACACGCTCTCAATATCCACCCCTACCCCACATAACATTTCAGAATGTAAAAAAAACACAGTTGCAAAGGACATACCAAAAACTGAACTACTAAAAGAAAAAGTAAGTTACAGATAGTTAAAACTAAAACAAAGACAATAGGAGTTTGACAAAAAAATAATAAAATTCAGAAATTAAAAGCAAACACAAGTATGTTTGAGATGAATTAACAGAGCTTTCTTGAACGATGGCAGAAATTAAATGGATCGTAGAGATAAAGGGAGGTTGTTCCAGTCATTAGGAGCTTTTACACAAAAAGCATTTTTCCAGATTTAAATGTTTAATAGAAAAATAAGATGCAAAAGATTCATGTAAAATCAAATCAGTGCCTCTGCACTTGCAGACTGGAATGATGGTTTCTCTTTTCAAGAAAGGGGAGGAGTCAGGGAGTGTGCTCCATCTACAACGGGATCACATCATTCCAGGGTACTGGAGAGAAGGACGAAGGAGAAGTGTGGTTTTAGTCCTGATCCTAGAACATCTGATCAGCTTCATGCTGAGTGCTTGAGGGTTTATAGGAGTTGAACCATCCAATCCACATGTGCTTTGTGGATTTGGAAAAAGTGTTCAGTCTCGTTCCTTGTGGAGTTCATCTCTGCTTTTTGTGGATTATGTTCTTCTGTTAACTTTAATGTGTATTGGGGCGGTTCACAGTCAAGTGTATAGCGGTCAGAATGGAAATTAGCGGCTATAGTCCTCAACCAGAAAAAGATGGCTAGTCCTCTCTGTGCAAGTGGAGACTTCCTGTCTCAGAGAGAAGGATGGGGTTTACTGGTGGATGGGGCAGCGGGTGCAGTAATGTAATTATCTAGATATTATATTACTTATATTGGAAAGATGAGATAAGTTGCATGCTGGAGTTGAACTGAATCTAAAACATCAAATCAAATCAAATCAAACTTTATTTATAAAAAAAGCGCTTCTCATGCTTTGCGCAGCTCGAAGCACTTTACATTAAAAACAAAAACATATACAATAAAAGCCAACCCCCCCACCCAATAAAAGCCAACACTCCATCCTCTATCAACACATACAACCCATCCCACACACAATGAATACAATGAAAAATGACATAAATGAAAATTGTAAAAACAGACATAAGGCTCGGCTCTGCTGTGAGGAAACAGTATTGGGGATTCCATCATACCAGGAGCCAGCTCGGTCAAAGGAACATCGCCACAGCGCCCACCCAAACCGGGACAGCAACAGAGTCCACTCCACAGCTGTGAGGCTGCAGTGCAGGACTCCAGCCGCCCCAGCAAGGGCGAGAACCACGGCAACGACCCCAGACCAAGCCAGCAAGCCCTGATATGATAGATCCCCACAGGAAACACTGGGGTTAAAAATAATAGTAAAATACTAAAATGTAAAATACGTAAAATATAAAATCAATAACATATTAAAACTAATATAATAAATAAGGACATAAAATCAACTAAAAGCAGAATTAAAAAGGTGTGTCTTGAGCCTCTTCTTAAAAACGTCTACGGTCTCTGCGGCCCTGAGGTTCTCCGGCAGACTGTTCCAGAGGCGAGGACCGTAATGATGAAACGAAGCCTCACCATAAGTTTTGGTCCTCACCTTAGGAACAACTAACAGGCCGGTGCCGGAAGACCTCAGGGTCCGCGAGGGTTCATACTTTAAAAGAAGATCATTGAGATAAGAAGGCCCAAGACCATAAAAACATTTATAAACCATTAAAAGAATTTTAAAATCAATCCTGAAACGCACAGGGAGCCAATGCAGCGATTTTAAAACTGGTGTAATATGCTCCCGCCCCCTGGTCCTCGTCAGAACTCGTGCCGCTGAGTTCTGTAATAATTGTAAATTTAAAAGAGACTTTTGAGGTAAACCAGAGAGCAGGGCATTACAATAATCTAAACGACTAAAAATAAAAGCATCAGCACCTCTGTACTGGCAAGAGAGAGGAATGGGCGGACTCTGGCAATGTTTTTAAGATGATAAAATCCTGTTTTAATGACATTTTTAATGTCATTAAATTGAATTGAATTGAATTTTTCATTGAATTTCCATTTGCTGATGTCTCTTTCCGGTCTGTTCAGAATCCAGGTTATGCAGGTCGCCAGGAGCTTCCTGAAAACCTGAAGATCAACTTCCGCTCAGTCTCCATGATGGTTCCTGACCGGCAGATCATCATTCGAGTGAAAATGGCCAGTTGTGGGTTTATAGACAATGTCAAACTGGCTTGCAAGTTTTTTACACTTTACAAGCTGTGTGAGGAGCAACTCTCCAAACAGGTAAAGAACAGAGTCAGAGTGTGCTAACCAACAGGTGGGACAGGTGTCGTTTGTTTCTCATTTATACTTTTTCCATTAATCATAAAGTCCTAAACTTAATCTAATCAGAGATGTTTTTGTGTTTATTGAGGTTCACTATGACTTTGGCTTGCGCAACATTCTATCAGTGCTGCGAACTCTTGGAGCAGCTAAGCGGTCCAATCCCAGCGACACGGAGTCCACCATCGTCAAGAGAGTTCTGAAGGACATGAACCTTTCCAAACTGGTCAGTCTTTGACTTCTTAACTGTCTTTAACAAAACAATCATTTCAAAAATAATTTTTGGATTCATACCTTACAGTTTTATAAATAGAGATAAAGATAATTTCACAATTTAAATAATACCAGCGAATTATTTAAAGTTTAATATGGCCTCTTTTCATTTCCGTGTGTATTTTTGACATTTCTTTTTTCGTGGGTTTGTTAGATTGATGAAGATGAGGAGCTCTTCCTGAGCTTGATTGAGGACCTTTTCCCAGGCATTGAGCTCAACAAGGAGGGTTACCCTGAGCTGGAAGCTGCCATTGATAAAAAGGTAAGGAGGAGCGAGAGATGCATTGTTGACTGGTTTAGTCAGGATTCTGTGCTTAGGTTTGGTCATGTTCTTTTTTTTCCCATCAGTCTCACAATGTTCAGGTTAAATCATCCACATCTGTGTTCATTTAGTTCATCAACCTCAGTGTATTTAAGTGTCTGGTTCTCGGTTCCTCACTGTCATCTGTTCTGTTACATCACTGGTTTGGTTTTGGCATATTTTTGTTTATTTTGTGAGTGTTTTCATTTCTGCCACCAAGTCCTGTGCACGTCGGTCCTTCACCACCACTTTCTTGACAGTTTTAATATGTAAAAATCTAATAGAAAAAGAAGAAAGATAAAGGAAATTTGAATGGGAAAAGTAAAGTAGGATGAAAGAAAATCTAAGAGCACTGAGCAAAAGTCAAATGGACAGTGAGACTGCTGTATTTTTCCTATTTTTATCACATACCTAGAATTAAAGATTCCAAAGGGATTGGAACAATACAGTTTGTTTGTCAGTGATTAAACCCCAGTGGTTGCGGAAGCACTGAATAACCTAGAAAACGTTTGAAGAGTTTGGTTCTCCATGTGTGGCATTTGCAATATGATGGGATGAAAGCTTCTTTTTTTAAATTAAAATTTTTAGAACCTCATTTCACTGGTTTAGACACAACTGAAACACCTGGGGCCTATTTCAACAAGCAGGTTAAACAAATTTGGAGTCCATGGACTCAAGATTCTCTCCCTACATAAATAACTTTTCCTCCGGATTAATCCAGCCTCCTCATCTACAGCAGGGCTGCTCATTCCTTGTCCTCGAGTTCTACCACCCTGACTATTTTCCAGATCTCCAAGCCCTGCCAGCTGTTGATTAGCTCAGTCACATGTCTCCACAATCTGATTGAAAGAACACACCTGGTCCAGGTAATCAGCAGCAAGCAGTACACGGAGAGCTGGAAAACAGGCATGGTGGTAGATCTGGAGGAGCAGGAACGAGCAGCCCTGATCTACAGGATCGATGGACATGTCATTTTGGTTTCTGCGTTGTGGAAACGTGCAGTATTTTATGTGAATGTTCTTTAAATATTAATGAAGAACTCATATTTGAACATCCTTCACTTTAAAAGGGGCGGAGACCGCAGAGAACTCTAAGTTTCCTGAAGAAAACCTGCTCCAGACCAGGTTTTTTTCATAGACTTGGTTGCCATAGTGATTGATTCTGAGTTCATCTTAACCTGCTTCTTGAAACGGCTCCCTGAAGCCGAGTATGTTTGTTATTCTATTCTTCAGATCCAAGAGGCAGGTTTGATCAATCACCCTCCCTGGAAGCTTAAGCTCATCCAGATGTACGAGACTCAGAGAGTTCGGCACGGGATCATGGCCCTGGGGCCCAGTGGGTCCGGGAAGACCACCTGTATCCAGATACTGATGAAAGCTATGACAGGTGGGATGTCACACCAGCTGTAGTGAGACAACTCCTTCTTGAACATTTTGAAACACAAAATTTTCTCCTCTAAAATTCATACTGACACAAGTTAGGTTTGTTAAGGCTGGGAAAAAGATGTGCGTAGATGTCCGTAGAGGGTCTCGGCTGACATGATATCGGTTTTGATCTATTCTTTTGGTGGTTTATTCATCCTTCTGATGTGGTTTTTCTTTATCTACCTATAATCATGTAATATCAGTTTTCTTCAGCGAAATTTAAACAAAAATGTACATTTGGCCTTTAGAGCAATATAGTGCTAACATTCAAAATCTAGCTGACAAAGAACGCAACCAAATATGCAACAGTACACTATGATACAAGGATTAGAACTTCTGACTTTTTCACTGTTTGTCAATGTCTTCCAAGATTATGACTCCCAGATTGTGTCTAAAAAGAGCACTGCAACCCAGTTACCTTCAGAACTAAATCAGTTGATTTTTCTGTGGTTTGTTTCCAAACTTGCAAGTAAATTATTGTGCCGTTGATGTTTACATACTATATTTGGGATGTTTCATCGTGGCTAACAGATGTTTATTGCCGTCTCTGGCAGAGTGTGGGCAGCCCCACAGAGAGATGCGCATGAACCCCAAAGCAATCACTGCCCCCCAGATGTTTGGACGACTGGATGTGGCCACAAATGACTGGACTGACGGCATCTTCTCTACACTTTGGAGGAAAACTCTGAAAGCAAAGAAGGGTGAGAAAACATCTCACCTAATATGACTCACTGGTTGAGTCTCTTAAAGTAGAATCTGGCATGTGTTTGTAATTGTTTTACTTCAGCAGTAACATGTGTATGTCGGGGGCTAAACTGCCATTCATTCTTACTTTTATCATTTAAATGTTAAATACATTTGTTTCAGAACCTTTCAGCAAGATTGTTGTCAGCTATAAACAACTTTTTTGCGATCTAGTTTTTGCATACATTTTGTAATCTCCTGATTCACAACAATATGAAGAAATATTTAAAGCACAAGAGATGTCCTCCACAATGACAAAAATGCCAGAAAAACATGTTAAAAAAACAAGTTTTATTGAAGAGATTTTCTTGAATTTTTGAGCTTTGTAATTGTTACTCAGTCATACCAACACACAACATAAACATACAGTATAAACTAATTTATATGTTAATGTATGCCTAAATGTGACAAAATGATGATGTTCTCAGCAGATTTACCCCCATAACTCATAAGAACGCAGTCCCATTCTTCTGTGAAATGAAAGTAATGTGGTTTATATCGGACCGCAGAACTCATTTCTGATTTTTTTCTGTTACATTGTCACCAAGGGTTCTCATGGATGAAGAATGATGCATTGCATATGAGTGTAAATCACTTATGTCCAATAACAGGAAAAGTGTTTTTGGAACAGACATTCTATTTAAAATGTTTTCTGAATGTTGCGATGAGTAATTTAAACTTACTTAAATATTATCTTTGGCCTATAAAGTTCTTGGTGTAATATAGATCCATGTAAATGTTTATGTCAGATAGTTAATACTGTATTCATATACTATAAAAATACATCTTCAGGTGACATGTTTGTATTTACTTAGGAGAGCACATCTGGATAGTCTTGGATGGACCAGTAGATGCCATCTGGATTGAAAACTTGAACTCAGTTCTGGATGACAACAGAACTCTCACGCTGGCCAACGGAGACCGTATACCGATGGCTCCCAACTGTAAAGTGGTGTTTGAGCCCCACAACATTGACAACGCCTCCCCAGCCACAGTGTCTCGAAACGGCATGGTTTTCATGAGCTCCTCTGTGCTTGGTTGGAGCCCTATTCTTGAGGTGAGTGGACTTTATTAAGAAATATTGAATTTCAATAATCCTAAGATTAATAATTTAATTTAAAAATACATTCACAGTTTCTACCTGGTTTTCTGAAGACCATTCCTTGCCCATTTCATTTTAATCACTTCTATTTTACTACATTAACAAAAATAAATGTCATTCAAAATGTCAAATATTGTTTTAAAAGCAGTTCTTGTAGTTGCAAGAACTCCAGTGGTTTACTTTTCTTTTTCTTGTTAGGGTTGGCTAAAGCAGCGCTCCCCCAATGAGGCGGAGGTCCTGAGGCAGCTCTTCTCGTCCTCCTTTTCTGAACTGTATCGCTTTAGTGTGCAGTCGTTAGAGTACAAGATGGACATGCTGGAGGCCTTTGTCATCACGCAATGCATAAACATGCTGCAAGGACTCATTCCACCAAAAGTAAGGTTTCATATTTTAGTACTGCTGCTCAAAAAAAAAGAAAATGTTTTTCTAGGAGTTATCCAGAACCATCGAAATGTATTTCTTTGTATAGTGTTTTTAATTCAGGTTGAAGCACCGATCGCTTTATACACTAGCAAGTAAAATAGAAATAAAAAATGTGTAAAAAAATAGAAAACAAAGGACAATCACACAAAATTAGCACCCCTACCTCTCCAAACTCTTACCTTCACCCACCCAAGTCCCCAATATAATCCTTAAATAAAAACGGAACAAAAACTTAATGGCAATAAACTTGGCAATATTTGTAAGATGATAAAATCCTGTTTTCTCATTTTGGATGTGAGGAATAAAACTCAGCTCAGAGTCAAAATGTTTTGTCACACGTCTAAGGTTTAAGATTCCTCAGTTAGCATAAAATACTCTCTCTCTTGTCTTTAGAACCGATAATTAGAATCTCCGTTTTGTTTTGATTGAGCTGTAAGAATGTTTCTGCCATCCCTTACTTAATGTCTAAAATACAATTTTGAAGTGTTTAAAGGTTCAAGTTCATCAGGAGACACTGTGATGTAAAGATCTGTTGAAGTTAATATGGCACAAAGCATTTTAAAAAATTAACTTCTCAAAGCTTTTATCTAACATGTATCATTTGTTGCTCAGAAACATGGTCGTGACTTACCCAGAGAGCACCTGGAGCGGCTCTATATCTTTGCCCTCATGTGGAGCGCCGGTGCCTTGTTGGAGCTGGAGGACAGGAAGAAGATGGAGCTCTGGTTCAGGGGGAATGATGTCATCTGTCCCAGACTGCCAGACATCCCTCCTGGCAGGGAAGAGACCATGTTTGACTACTACGTCACGGTCGATGGTAACTGAACAATTATGAATAAAGCAGAGAAATACCCACACTTTGAGTTTAGAGAAAAATATATATATATTAAGACAGCTGGTTATTTATATTATGTATTTATATACATAAATAAAAACTTTCATTCCTCAGTGGATTTTTTTGGTATTTCCAAGATAATGAGAAAGCATTAAGTTTCTGGTCTGTCCTTGCATCTTGCTTTACTCTTTGAATGTATGAAAATGTCTGTTTGCAGGTCATTGGGTCCACTGGAGTACCAGAGTTGAAGAATACATTTACCCACCGGATGCCACCCCTAAATACAGCTCCATTTTGGTCCCCAATGTGGACAACGTTAGAACAGACTTCCTCATTGACACCATATCAAAGCAGGGAAAGGTAAAACACAGCCTTTTGGTTCATACAAATGTGTGAAAATGATATGAATGATCATATTCTATATGATTCATCAAAAAACATCTTTGTTTTTTTTACCTAATATAGGCAGAACTTTCCAATTCAAGGATTTTTAGTCTCAAATAGTTTGTTAGTTTGCATTAGTTTGCAAAGTCACTCATTTCTGAAATTATTCTGCACAGTTGCTGGGTAAGTTTACAAAAAAGTATGTTTGGGTGTGCTTAACCCTGGAACACTTTCACTATAAAAAGTTACACCATCACTTTTGCTGGGCAATTTTTACCAGTTATAAAATACACAATAAAAAGTATTTCTCATAAAAATTGATAAAGATATGAGAACACATGATAAATTTGAGTAGTTTTCTTTTATTTCAAACTATTTCAGACCCTAAGAACACGTTTGAAAACGAGAATTGGAGAAGAAAAAATTTGAGGAAAAACAATTCCTAAAAAAAATAAATATTGACACTGTACACTTGGCCTTTGGTCCACTCATCATTCCTGGGACATGTGAGACTTTACCCAGGGACCCAAGACACTCAAAAAAGTTGGATTAATTTGAAAATCAGGACAACTTGCAATTATTAGGTTAACAGTTTTTTTTTGATCGATTACTTAGTGAACGCATGTCCAAAGTCTGGCCCATGGGCCAAATACAACCTGTAGCTCACAGGCTCTTTTCATAAAATCAATAATTTACTGCTCCCTGGATTTACTACAAACGGCGTGCATTTTCTTGATTGTGTATTTGCTAAATTACAGTACATGTTACGCCGTTGTAAACCTGTGGCAACAATGTTGTGCGATCCATCTGTGACACTTTCTGGCTCATTTTTAAAATGTCAACAGTAAATAAAAACGAAAGGTGGACAGGGAGGCCCACTGCTTTCAGGACAGATAAAAAAATTGCATATTTTTCAGTGAAATGTGAAACAACAGTGTCTGCCTAAAAAGTGAAGAGATTGTGGCTGTTTTCAATGTCAAAATGTATTGTGCAAAAAATGGACAGATTGATAGTAATTTTGGTAAAAACGTAATTTGATGCATATGTTTTGCATGTGGAAAAAATCTAAAGTATGCCACTGCAAGAAAATCTTATTTAGCATGTAATGGTATTGAAACAGTTTAAAGAATCTCTGGCAAACTGGTTGGTCCTCAAACAACACCAAATTTGGCCCTCTTTGCACAAAAATTGGACCCCCCTTCTACTTTAGTTCTCTGAGTTTTTCTGTATAATTGTATGATCAATATTTACTACTCAAGGAGGCTTAACACTGGTGGGCATAAAAAAGAGATGTATTTCTTTTTAATTTTAAAGGCTGTTTTACTGATTGGAGAACAAGGGACAGCCAAGACTGTAATCATGAAAAGCCTCATGTCGAAATACGACCCTGAGATTCAACTGGGCAAGAGTTTGAACTTCTCATCTGCTACTACACCACTCATGTTCCAGGTACAGACATCTGCAAACTCATCACTGTCTCTCCCTTTGTTTAATGTTGGTGTAACAGAGTTTCAGGTTTGAAGAAACGGTTACTGACTGTGTATTGTCCATCTGCACTAATAACTGTAAATGCTTGACAATCAGAATGGATCACACCTCAGTGAAACTCCAGACTTCCATCTGTCTGTCATTTTCGTGTTTTGGATTTGACATGCCTGTTTTTTCTCTGCAAACCTTTGCGTTTAGAGGACAGTAGAAAGCTACGTGGACAAAAGGATGGGAACAATTTATGGTCCCCCTGCTGGGAAGAAAATGTCTATTTTTATAGATGACATCAACATGCCTGTGGTCAATGAGTGGGGAGACCAGGTTGGTGGTGGATCTAACATTTCCAGTAAAGACTTTTAACCTAAAATCAGCCTTTCGTTGGAGCAACAAGCTTACTTTTTCCCCCTTATCAGGTGACAAACGAGATTGTCAGACAGCTGATGGAACAGAAAGGCTTCTACAATCTGGAAAAGCCAGGAGAGTTCACCAATATAGTGGATGTTCAGTTCCTAGCAGCCATGATTCATCCAGGGGGAGGCCGCAATGACATTCCACAGAGGCTGAAAAGGCAGTTCTCCATCTTTAACTGCACACTGCCCTCCAATGCTTCCATTGATAAAATATTTGGTGGGTAAACAAGCTTGAAGAATTTGTGTATTTATGACTTAAATGCATTAAATAATTATGGAGCAAAACCTTAAGGGTTATTAACAACTAAATTATAGAAATCAAGAATTATTATTTATTGGATTTACACATATTGATCTTGCTAAGGTTGTTTCCTAGGATCTCTGTGCTTTCAGTTGAATAATAACAGACGTTATTTCTTAGGTGTGATTGGTGAGGGCCACTTCTGCGCACAGCGTGGTTTCACTGAAGAGGTTCGGGGAACCATACCGCAGCTGGTCTCACTGACCCGCCGACTCTGGCAGCTGACCAAGATCAAAATGCTTCCTACCCCTGCAAAGTTCCATTACATTTTCAACCTGAGGGATCTGTCCAGGATCTGGCAAGGGATGCTCTGCACGACTGCAGAAGTGATTAACTCTGTCCAGGTCAGAAAGTTTAGCATCTTACTTCCATGGTTTCCTGCATTTTAATCAATTGTAGTTTTTATTTATTTTATAAGTTAAATAATTTAGGAATTAGATAAAGGGAAGCAAAATGACTCAAATTGATGTTTCTTTAATCTAAAAAGTAGAAATGCCTGTCCGCAAAACTGAATCATTTTGTCTTTTAAAGTCAGACCAAATATTTTATCCATTTTAGTGCAAAAAAAGTCTTGTTAAATATTCAGACAAAATGATTATACCTTTGCTTAAATTTGATAAAGATGAATAAAATGATAAAAAGTAATTGAAGAAAATCCACTCATTCTACAAATTCTCTTTTAATCCCCTTTGACGTCTCAGTAAGTTCACCTTGTACATTGTAGGGCTACACAGAAACACAGACACAACAAAATTAGTGCAAGAAAAAAAAATCACAAAAATAAAAATAACTCTGATTGTAAGCAATAAATTCTCACTTTAAGTTCTTTAAGTTAGAAAATGAAAAGCATTTACACAGAAGTATCGTTCTCCAGGTTCTGCTGGCGCTATGGAAGCACGAGTGCAAGCGAGTGATAGCTGACAGATTCACCATGCCGGATGATGTGGACTGGTTCGACCAGACTCTTGCAAAGCTTGTGGAACAACACCTGGGGGAGGAGCATAAGAAAGTGGTGGACTGTGGTGTAGAGAGATACTTTGTTGACTTCTTAAGAGATCCACCTGAAGCTACAGGTATGAGTGCATTCTTCATTTCCACTCTTTATTGTATCTTAAAATCTCCTTTTTTTTACAGGGGAGGAGCCAGAAGACTCCGATTTTGATATGCCCAAAGTTTATGAGCCGATTGAATCCTTTGAGAGTTTGAAAGAGCGTCTGAACATGTTCTTGTTTCAATACAATGAAAGCATTAGAGGCAATGGCATGGACATGGTCTTTTTTCAAGATGCAATGATACATCTAATCAAGGTATACTGCTAAGGTTTTATGTTTCAGAGAGTAGTCATTCTAGTTTAGTGCATGAATAGTAGTCGAATTCAAATGTATGGTTACAGCTTGTTGGTATGGAGGAAGATTAAACTGACGGCTCTGAAGTTAATCAAGTCTTCATTTATCTTTCATTCCAACTTGCACTCCCAGTGATATTTCTACAGTTGCACTTTTGCTTTCCAGTGAGCATTTGGTTTTACGTTTTCAGGTGTCAAGAATAATCAGGACTCCTGGAGGTAATGCCTTACTGGTGGGTGTTGGAGGTTCTGGGAAACAAAGCCTGACCAGACTTGCCTCTTTTATTGCGGGCTACAAGATCTTCCAGATCACTCTCACACGGTAAAGCTGTCATGCAGTGTGAGAATGAACACTTTCATGTCATAGATCAGGCCTTCAGGAATGAATCACTGCCTCGCCACAGGTAGTGATTCCTTCCTGCGCAGAGATTTGTATTAGGGGTGTAAGAAAATATCGATTCAGTGAAATATCGCGATATTCTGTTTTGCGATTCTTGTATCGATAAAAAATACTGCCACAACAATATTTAGTTATGTATAAGAAAACATTTAGTTTATTGTCTCAGTTCTACCAGGAATATTTTATCATGTCTTGTAAATAATTCCAGCAGGATTAGGTCTGTACATATTCTGTGTGGCCACGCTTACATGCGTTCTTTGTCTTTGTATGTTTAAGTTTACACAGATAAACATGTCTTAAATGTCCTACCCTAATTAAGAATCTCAAAGCAAGCCTGTTTGGCTTTTTTGAACAAGACTATTCCATATTTTTGTATTGAAATGTGTCTATTATTCTCAAACATGTTTTTATGGTGTTTTTAGAGAATTTAATTTTTACTCCTAAAAAAGACGTTGAAGTAAAAAAAAATCAAAAAAATGTTATGGAGCCAAGTTTGAGTCATAAAGATTTGAAACCCAAAAAAAGCAACTTCAAAAATTCAAGCTGAAACATTCATGTTAAGCTAAAAAAAAAAAAGAAATGAAAGTGTCTTTCTGCAATTCTAACATAAATTTAATTATTTTCATCTCTCAGCTTTTAGTCTAAATGGTGGCGCAGTGGTTAGCGCACTTGCCTCACAGCAGGAAGGCCTCAGTTCAATTCAACTTTAACTTTATTTATATAGCCCAAAATCACAAAGAGAATTTGCCTCATTGAGCTTCATGCAGGTAATTTTACAGATGCAGAAAATAGTCATGAAACACAAAAAAATATCTAAGGACTAAACAGACTAAATAAACTGGATATCCTTGCTCTTAGACCCTCCCTCTCTGTAAGGAAAAACTCCTAAAAAACCTGAATCAGGAAAAACGAAAAAACCTTAGGGATTCCCACATGAGGGAGAGATCCTATCCCAGGACGGACAGGAGATACCAGAACTGGTAAAGAAGAATGAGCTTCTACAACTACGTATTTGAATAGAGTTCATTCAGATAGAGCTGCAGATAGAGCTGAGATACGAGTGGTGATGAAGTCCTCAGTCAGACGAAGCAGAAGTGCAGTCCACGGCCAGGAGCAGGAGCGTGGGGGATCCACCTGGGATCTGAAATCACTCCCGCTCCCCAGAGGGGAGAGAGAGAGAAAAACAACATGTGAATCGAACTGCACCAACAAAAGCATGGAGAACTTAATACAATGAATAATAAAGAGTAAGAGAGAGAGGAAGAAATAAGAACAGAGAACAGAACCCCAGAGCTGATGTGGAGAATAACATGATAGAAAATCTAAAAATGACATTTAAACGTTTCAGTATTAATCTAGCCTCTCAAGAGCCACAGCAGAGGGAATCTTCTCTGAGTACTAGCTAACCTGGCAGAACGCTAACCTGTCCAAAGAGGAATGTTTTAAGGCTAACTTTGAAGGTAGAAACTGTGCTGGATCTCTGACATGAGCTGGGAGCTTATTCCAGAGAACAGGGGCTTGATGGATGAAGGTTCTACCTCCAACTGGACTTTTAGAGATTCTAGGAACTACAAGCAGTCCTGCAGTTAGTGAACGAAGTGTTCTGATTGGTTGATCTTTAATATAGGATGGGGCCACACCATTCAGAGCCTTATAGGTTAACAGGAGGATTTTGAACTTGATCCTGGATTCAACTGGGAGCCAGTGGAGTGAAGCTAACACAGGAGTGATGTGTTCTCTTCTGCTAGTTCCTGCTAACAATTCAAATCCCTCCTGGGGGATCTGAAACTGAATTACCTATTCGGGACCTTTCTGTGTGGACTTCATGTTCTTTCCGTGCATGTGTGGGTTTTCTCTGGGGACTCCAGCTTTCTCCCACCATCCAGCAAGGATGCTTTATAGGTTGATTGGTTACTCTAAGTCGTCCCAAGGTGTGAATGTGAATGAATGTTTGATTTAGGCCCTGTGATAGAATGTTGGACTGCCTTCACCCATCAGTAGCCAGCTTAGGCTCTAGCCCCACCATGACCCTTAAAGGGACAACGCAGCCAAGAAGATGAATGAATGAATGTTTCAGCTTGAATTTTTCTGATGTTTCAAAACTCACGATTTCAGTTTCAAAACTTTTTTTTTTCACTTTCAGTGCTTTTTTTTCTAATCTGAAATTATCAGGTTTGAAAATGTTGCCGTCATTCAGGCACATGGGGGTTGGGCCTGACACGAAGGACCAATTAAAATCAATGAGGGTAGTCCTGGTGCATTCAATGACTCTAATTGGATAATTACTGTCAGAAAATGTCTGCACTGCGGCAGCAAGCAAAAAGGGTTATAAATCACCAGGAAAAGTGGCGTAAAGAACGGCTGCAGTCAGAGCTGAGCTTTTTTTAGAAGTCACTGCATGCTATCTGCAAACATGGTTACCTCTTCATTAAAACAACAATATAATGTCTAACAATTCTATCAGCTTTAAGACTAAAAAAATGATAACAATTCAAATAAAAGAATCAGCCTGTCTTCAAACTATAGGATTTGGTATGATAATATGATTGAAACTAAAAAACTGAAGGACTTAATATAAATATAACACGGTTGAACAAGTTTAAATGTTTAGCAGAAGTGCATTATATTTATCTCAAATGCCATGACAGGAATAACATCTTAATAAAAAAAAATCTAAGAGCGCGCATTCAACTTATTGTAAAGAGAAATAAAACAAATGCGATCACAATACCCAACAAAATCTGGATGTGACTTACACCAGTTTATAAATAAGGAAATGCCTTACTTATTGATTTTTCAAATGATGTTTATTTTTACTTCTCTTTTCCAGCTTGTATAATACAACCAACCTCATGGAAGACTTGAAAAGTCTGTACAGAATAGCTGGTCATCAAGGAAAAGGAATCAGCTTCATTTACACTGACAACGAGATTAAGGAGGAGTCTTTCTTGGAGTATATGAACAACGTTCTGTCATCTGGAGAGGTCAAACCTTTTTTTTACTTCTTAAATACTCTTTAGTAAGTTTTTTTTCTTCTTTCCCAGTTTTGTCTACTTCTTGTTCTTACTAAATTGTGTTCTTTAGCTCCATCTCTGTGTTTTTCGTGCTTTGTTTCTTCCTGCCCTTTGTCATTTCCCTTTACCTAGCTTTAGAAGCTTCTGTTGGGATTTGGTGTTAGTGTTCTGCTTTGATGCTTATTGGTTGTGTTTTTTGATTCCAAACGGAGTGGTTGGAGTAGTCTAGAATCACGGTGAGAAAAAGAAATTAAAAGAGGCGACACCGATAAGAGACAACATTTGTGGGATTTTTCTGGATTGACAAAGAAAGCGGTCATACAAATGCTGCCTGTCCTTTCTCTTAGTACACTGTGATAAAATTTGGAATAAACATTTTGAAAACGCATTTAATATGTAAAGTGATAAAACGTTGCTTCAGGCAGGATGTCCCATTAACAAATACATTTCTGTCTGCAGGTGTCCAACTTGTTTACTCGGAATGAGATGGATGAGATTCTCAGTGATCTTGTTCCTGTCATGAAACGAGAGTTTCCCAGGCGACCGCCAACCAATGAGAACCTGTACGAGTACTTCATGTCTCGAGTCAGACACAATCTCCACGTTGTCCTGTGCTTCTCCCCTGTGGGGGAAAAGTTCCGCAACCGGGCTTTGAAGTTTCCAGCTCTGATATCTGGCTGCACCATGGACTGGTTCAGTCGCTGGCCAAAGGACGCGCTCATTGAAGGTACTTTTTCTTAAATTTTGTTGGTTTTGGTCAGTGCATTTCGATTTTCACTTCTCTAGCTGCAGCTAAAATAATAGATTTTATGTTAGATCTTTAAATGTTTATTGGAAGAAACCCAATGCAGGAGGCTATGGAGCCAAATCGGGGTCATAAAGATTTGAAATCCAAATAAAAAAATAAAAAAAAAGAAACTCACGCTGAAATATTGGTGTTAAGCTAAAAGAAAAAATAAAGCGTCTGAAACTTTCTGCAGTTCTAATATAAACTTCATTATTTTCAGCTTCATATTTTCTGCTTTTAAGTTTCAAAAATCAAAATTTCTATTTCAAAACTTTCTTTATTCAGTTTTAAATCTTTTTTCACTATCAAATGTTCTTTTTTTTCGGTTTACAATCTGAAAATTTCAGGTTGTAAACTTTTGGCCCCATTTTGCCACGTGGGGGCAGGGCTAACACTAAGGACCAATCATAATAAATTAGGGTAGAAACCTCAGTCCTGGTGCATTCTTTAACTCTAGGAACTTGGATAAAAACATTCAAAAAATGTTTGCACTATGGCGGCAAGCAAAGGGGGTCATCAAGATTTCAGCTTGAATTTTTCAAGTTATGACTCCGATTCAGCTTCATAGACAACCCTTCAGAAAATGCAAAGATGGGGAAAACTAATAATGAAAGTGAGTAGATTAACATAAATCATAGTCTGTACCATTTCTGTATGTATTACTTTCATTCAGTTAATAAGGTGGTGCACATCTTGTTGCTCAAGTAGAATGAATGCTTTTAATCTGTGAGATAGTTAATACATTCTGGAATTTGTTTTCTATTTTTTTCCATTTTTAACTGATTTATGAGTTTTTTTTCTCTTTTCAGTCTCGCAGCACTTCCTCTCTGCCTTTGACATAGACTGCTCTCCGCAGGTCAAAAGTGAGGTGGTTCAGTGCATGGGCTCATTCCAGGATTGTGTTGCTGAAAAGTGTGTTGATTATTTTTTGAGGTAAGCACTTTTGAGCACTCAACTCTTTGATTTGTTGTTTGTTTTTTTTTTACTTTGCAACAATTTCTTTGTAATTAAATGAAAGGTTTCATTGCAGGACTTTCTTTTCATGTATTTTCTAACTCTCTGGTGTCATAATTTGTTTTTTTTTATTTTGCTCTTTGTGGAATGTAGATACCGGCGCTCCACACATGTCACACCCAAGTCCTACCTGTCCTTCATACAGGGCTACAAGACCATTTATGTGGAAAAGAGAGCAGCAGTGCAAACACTGGCCAACAGGTGAACTATTTGGAGGATTTCCTCTATTTTATGGACATATTCCATTCTTCTATTTAGGAAGGCCCTATTTGTTTTGTTTTGTTTTTTTCTGGGTTTTTCTTGTTTCCGTTACTAATAATCTAACTGATAATTATCAGTAATTTTTATAAAATAGGCTTTGATCAAAGTTGGTTTCGACATTTGGAAAGTTAAAATTAAAGACAGAAATATTTTACATAAATATCAAGAAGGAAAAAAAATGGCAATGAAAATCCTAAGTAATAATGTAAAATGATGTCTTTCCTTTTCTTGAAGAAATTTTTGTTCTCTGTTTTGAAATTTGTAAATATACATTTAAAAGGAAAATTTAACATTTAAACAAACTACTTAGTAAATAAATGCAGCAACAATATTTTGTGTGACTGACTGTAAGATGTTAATCTTTTCAGGATGAACACTGGACTGCAGAAGCTATTGGAGGCATCTGAGTCTGTGGCAGCTCTCAGCAAAGAGCTGGAGGTGAAAGAAAAAGACCTACAAGTTGCCAACGAGAAAGCAGATATGGTAAGTACCTTTTCTATATTAAAATATAAAATCAATAGTTACTTTAAAGCTTGGACGTGTTTGTATTTTCTAAATTTTAATATATATTTCATTTAAAATATTCTTCAATGAAAACAAGAATGCGTAGAGAATATGTGAGATGATTGGAAAAAGATGCTAACGTAAATGTTTTCCTTTTTTCTTATTATTTTCTGTGTGAAATTACAAAACTATGCAAGATGACAATGTCCTACCGCTTTAGTGAACAATGTAGATGACGTGAATTTATCATCTTTGGGAGCTAAAAACCAATGAAACTAATTTTCTTTTTTTTTCTTCCAGGTGCTCAAAGAAGTGACGGTGAAGGCCCAAGCAGCAGAGCTGGTGAAGGTGGAGGTACAGAAAGTGAAGGACAAAGCCCAGCTGATAGTTGACAGTATTACAGCCGATAAAGCCATTGCAGAGGAGAAACTTGAAGCGGCGCGGCCGGCTCTGGAAGAAGCAGAGGAGGCTCTGAAAGTATGGTGCTTCCAAACCAATACCAAAATGGGATTCCCTTGTTTATGTGGAGCTGCTTCCTTCTTGTAAACAATTTTGTAGCAAACTACTACATTGAAAATATTCTATTTTGTTCAAAAATATGTTTATATTTTCCTAATTGTACATCTATTGCGACAAATTTGTGTAATTACTATAAAATATAATAAGGACAATTTTGTTACATCTGTGTAATACAGTCTGCAATATTGTGCAATTTTGCACAAGAACTGCCTTTAAAGATAAATACAACTCAAAACAGTGTTGTTCATGTTGACAATAGTTCAACATTCTTTCTATTTTTCTTTTAACTTTGCATTTCTGCTTTTGCTGTTTTGTCGACAGACAATCAAGCCATCAGACATCGCCACAGTGCGAACACTTGGCCGCCCCCCACAACTCGTCATGCAGATCATGGACTGTGTGTTGCTGCTGTTGCGGATGCGGGTCAATCCTGTGGAGATCAATCCGGACACAAACTTCATCACGTCTTCCTGGCAGGAGTCCCTTAATCTCATGACAAGTGGAAGCTTTCTGAGTGAATTGGAGGTGCACTTTTGAACCTTTTCAGATGATTGTTTGTGTCTCTCAAACATTATTTAGACTGGCATTAGTCTTGTTCATAAACAACAATATCAGTGTTTAAACATTAGAACTAAACATGCCTTCATGTAAACCTGGACCCACCTATGTCTCTTTTCCCCTCTTCATTGTGACTCTCCAGTTAAGGAAAAAAAAAAGTAATATTTTTTTTTAAATAACTGAAAAGTAAAAAGTGAGTAAATAAAGTAAAAAAGTATGGTAAACCATCTTTGACTGTATGACTCAACTCCCTCACAAACAGGTGAAAGATAGTGATGCTCCAGACTACAGTACCCATAATTCTCTGAAAAGCCATTAAGCAGTTCAGCTTTGTAGTTTGGCAAAGTAGAACTAAAGTATTTTTACTTTTTTTTTTTATTTTGTGTACTACTGAAAATCAACGGGAGAATCAAGGCACACCAGATTAGAAACCAGATTTTCTTTTTTTTTAACAAATTCAATGATTTTCAACTCTCCTCATGGTCCAAAAAATTGTAAGGGTCACTGATTTAATTTTAGTTAGCTAGATTTACAAATTTCTGGCTGAGAAGAGAAAATAAACTGCTTTAACTGGTGATATTGCACTACTTACTACTACATTTGGTGCATTGACATGATCCAATTAGATTTTATTTATTCATTTTGAAAGGAAGTCACGTGAACCTCTTTCAGTTTATGAACTAATTCCTTTTTCTAGACAAAAATGCTATTTTCTCCTAATGTTTATGTTTTATTTATGTCAAAAACAATATTTAATTTGCATATAACTAAGAAAAACAAAAAGCAAATCAGTGCCTTATTTTTCTAAAGGGGGAAGTGAGACTTTTGTGACTCCTACTGGGATTTAGTCAGGGAGAAAACAACCTGAATGACTCTTTAAATGTTGAATTTTGCAGACCCCTGATATAGGACAAGCAAAATAAAAAAACCCCAAAAAACTGGTGCATCACCTTTCAGTTGATAGACTTTATTTCAACGCCATGTTAAAAAAGGAGTTAAGGCTTAGCAGACAACTTGTTCATTTTTCACACTGAATGTTGTTAAGTTTCCAGTTCAGCTCACTTCTCTTGTGTTTCTCTCTCTTGAAGCAATTCCCCAAAGACACCATCAACGAGGAAACGGTGGAGCTGCTGCAGCCCTATTTTAACCTGCCAGACTACAACTTAGATAGAGCCCTGTCGGTCTGTCGCAATGTGTCCGGCCTTTTGTCTTGGACCAAAGCCATGGCCTCCTTCTTCGCCATCAACAAGGAGGTGTTGCCCTTGAAGGTACACTGTCAGTGTGTGTTTGTGTTTACAAAAAAAATCTTTCAAAAAGAGGACCTGAGGTCTTTAAGCAGTCCTTTGACTTTTGGAAAATATGAAAAAAATGACTATATTTACTCTGGTGAAAAGGATTTTCACAGAGAACAAGATTTAAAAAAAACATTATAGAATAAGATGAATTAATGCATTCATGGCTCAATATTGTAAAAGCTACTATTTGAAAAAGGCTGTCTACTAGTTTACTAGTTTTTACAGTGTCAGTCTCACATAAAAAGTCTTTCCTTGTTATTCTATGCAGTTTAATTGCTCTTTCAAGTTTTAAGGAAAGCTTTTCTATGCATTGCTTATGTGGATATTATTCTGAAATGGCTGTACGCTGATAAATGCTCTGTTTTTCTCAGGCTAACCTTGCAGTGCAAGAAAACCGTTTGGCAATCGCTAACTGCGATCTGGAGAAAGCTCAGTCGGAGTTGGACGCTAAGCAGGCAGAACTAAACCTTGTACGAGCAGAGTATGAGGAGGCCATGACAGAAAAGCTGGTGAGGAACTGACCGCCCCTCCGCGTCTAACATTGATGTTTTGGGTGTCCACATCTCATTGTTTTTTGACGTGCTGGCTGTTCTGATTAAATTTGAGGTCCCTCCCGCACTGGTACCCTAACCTTAACCCAGTACCAGTTTCAGACGCGGACTGGGGTAGGGTTGGGTACCGGGTCAGGTTACCGGTACCGGCCTGCGTTCCAAGGATGGGTTCGCGTCTGGTCCCAATAAAACATCCGGACCCCTTATTTCATTGGAACAGCCAGCATGGACAAAAATGGACAGAATAAGACCCGCAAACCATTTTGCGTGTTTGCCTCTAATTAAAATCCAATGTAACCGTTATTGAAAGAAAGCACAAAAACAGCTTCATTCAATAAGAGCAACAGGATTTGCAAAATAAGGAACAGAACCATATCTGCAGTTTTGTCATTGAGCAGGTCAAAGCATATCCTGCATCCAGTGTTGCAGGAGCTTCTGGATAAGGATATGGCTGATATAGAACCAGAGATAGTAATTATAGTTTGCTTTAAGTCCTTTTTTCCTGCCAACCTCCTTTTCTATTAAGTTTTTACTTTGAATGTATATTTTGTGCTCCGTCTGCTCCTCTTCTCCATTTATTCTATGCTTAAGCTGAAGGTCAATACTAAACAATAATTGTATAAGAGCCATGAACTGTGTGTGTTGTTTGTATGTAGACCCTGCAGGAGGATGCAGAGCGCTGCAGACGGAAGATGCAGATAGCATCTAGTCTCATCAGCGGCCTGGCTGGGGAGAAGGAGAGATGGACAGAACAGAGTAAAGAGTTTGCGGCCCAAACCAAGCGCCTCGTGGGTGAGTTTCATTTAAATGTTTTACCCTCAAGTACTAAATGGTTTCATACAAATATGTGTGTCAGAAGATTCATAACCTCCTATTGTAACAGTAAAATCTGCCCAACATAAGGGACTTTCAGCTCTTATCTGTTTTCTCAGCAGCTGGACAGGACGAGTTAATGTTATGGACTCCTCCTTTTGGGATTTTTTGCTTGTTTGTATTGCGTGTCACATCTACTGGCTTACCATGTTTCTGTTTCAGGAGATGTTCTTCTGGCCACGGCCTTCCTCTCTTATTCTGGACCTTTTAATCAGGAGTTTCGTAGTCTCCTGCTGACTGAGTGGCAGAGCGAGCTGAAGCAGCGCAGCATCCCATTCGGCAACAATCTGGACATAACAGAGCTGCTCATCGACGCCTCTACTGTCAGCGAGTGGAACCTTCAAGTCAGTGCCTGGATAACGCTAACCCTGTGTTCCATAACCGAACCCTGGTCCGAAGCCTCACTGATTTGATCTCTGTCTTCAGGGACTTCCTAATGATGAGCTTTCCATTCATAATGGCATTATTGTGACCAAAGCCACCCGCTTCCCGCTTCTTATTGACCCACAAACACAAGGAAAAACGTGGATCAAGAACAAAGAGGCCAAGAACGAGCTGCAG
Organism: Oryzias javanicus; assembly: GCA_003999625.1. NCBI lineage: Eukaryota > Metazoa > Chordata > Actinopteri > Beloniformes > Adrianichthyidae > Oryzias > Oryzias javanicus. Next base: position 6,281,073 of record CM012449.1, on the reverse strand, counting down.
GTTTGTTTATTTGGATAAATTCTGTATAAAAAGGTCTATAGAAGCTATTCCACGGTTTGACTTTCCCGGTTTCAGATCACGTCACTGAATCACAAGTACTTCAGGAACCATCTTGAAGACAGTCTGTCTCTTGGTCGTCCTCTTTTGATTGAAGATGTTGGAGAGGAGTTGGACCCTGTGTTAGACAATGTCCTGGAGAAAAACTTTATTAAAACTGGATCAACATACAAGGTACAATGACAAAAATCATTTAATAAGAATTTAATTTTTGCAAGTGAACGTAGTTTGTGATGACTGTTTTTTGGTTGGATTTGGAGATAAAATCACACCCACTGCAGGACAAGATCATGGAGTGGGGTCTTAACAAAACTTATAATTTGATTAGACATGGTTGTTAGAGCAGATACCTCGGTTTTCCAAATAGCACATTTGTGATTAATTAGGTTTTTTAATCAAGTTTTTCTAAATTTGTAATTACACGATCAAGCTAAACTAAACCCATAATTTGTTAATATAATTTTTTTTTTTAATTGTTTTAAAAAGTTTTAAAATATTTTCAAATTAAAATAAAAAAGTTTAATTAAAGTAATCATTAAAAAAAAGAAATCTAAATAATTTTTAGGGTTTTTTAGATTTTTTTTTATTTTTTTCAAAAGGACAATACGTCCTTTTTTTTAGTGGGAGATATTTAACCTTTTGTTCAAGAGATTTATTCAATTTGTATTCGAACGCTATGTCAGTAAAAGAAGGACCCTTCATTTGTCAATAACTATATCCTTCCTGTTGTTACATTCACTCATACTTTAATTTTATTAAGGCAAACCTTCCTACATCTGTTGTGACTGACACTAACTCTGTGGCAAACAGAATTGACAGCCAGAAATGTCTTTTTGGTATAACTGTTCTTTAAAATATTGAATATTTATCGTAAATTAATAAGTTATTTTTTTGTCAATTATTACTGTTATGAAGTAGAAGTTTTATTTAAATGAGTTATTAAATGTTTATTGGAACATATATATTCATGGATGTGTATTAACCTGCATCTAATTGTACAAGCATTTTGGAGCATCCGTATCAATAGTTTGTTTTTTATTTTTGTAATGTTTAATTTCACAACACGCTTTTATTTAAAAGCCTTTAAGTATGACTTGTTAATAAATGGATTGATAGATGGCCTTTAAACGTGTTTTTAACTATTAATATTTTATTTATTTATTTTTTTTTTCATTTAATTTAATGTCTTCTCTCATGTGCCACCATATTCATAATAAACAAGAGTCATCCATACATAAAAAAACAAAACAGTGAAATAAATTCATGCCCCAATACAAAACACAAAATACAAAATTGGCCATTCAGATCACATGCATCTACATAATTACTTTTGTCTTTTTAACACAAATTATAATTGTCAAACACTTGTTTTTTACACAATAACAAAATTGTTTGTGAGGTTTTCATTTCAGTAGTCAAAGAATTCCATTGTCTCCTTCCTGTAAACACTAAACTTCTTGTTTTTATAAACTCAAAAAGTCGTCTTTCCTTCTATTATTGTAATTAGTAATCAATTTAAAGTTTCCACAAATATGCTTTGGAATCGATCTGTTTTTGATCTTTCACATAGTCAACACTGTATTCAGCTTCACAAAATCTGGGAATTGAAGGATGTTAGATTTGACCAAGAGATCATTGGGGTGGTCTCTTGTGTCCTGTGTGGTTTATCAGTCTCATCTCTTTTTTCTGGATTAAAGTGAATCTATTAGTATGACTTTTACAAGTATTTCCCTCGCTAAGATCTTGCTAAGGTAATCAAATGTTATTGCTTTTGATAGTTATGTTTTCTTTTTCCAGGTGAAAATTGGTGACAAAGAAGTGGATGTGATGAACGGTTTCAGGCTTTACATGACCACGAAGCTTCCCAACCCAGCTTATACCCCAGAAATCAGTGCTCGCACCTCGATTATTGACTTCACCGTCACAATAAGAGGACTTGAGGACCAGCTTCTGGGCAGAGTCATTCTCACAGAAAAACAGGTATTTTAGACACACGTCTATGTACATAAGAAATGTTGTAGCCCTATATGGGATAATGTCTTTACACACCAGTTTAGGTTTAATATACTTACTGATGGAATGACGCAGATTCCTGTATGTTTTTACTTTATCTTCATTTTGCCTCTTGACAAAAAATGTTCCGACTTCAAATTATAACCTTTTACGCTCTCTTTGGAAAATGCAATAAATGCAAAAATGTGTTTCTGATGGTTGTGTTCTAATCCTCAGGAAATGGAGAAGGAGAGGACAGACCTTTTAGAAGATGTGACGTATAACAAGAGAAAAATGAAGGAACTGGAGGACAACCTGCTGTACAGGCTGACCAGCACACAGGTAGGAAGAGGCAAACAAAGCCTGTGACAGGTCTGAACAAATTCAGAGAAAATGAAACTTCCAACATCCATGTTATTATCCATCACGCTGTTGCAGGGTTCACTTGTGGATGACGAGAGTCTCATCGTTGTGCTCGGAAACACAAAGCAGACGTCTGAGGAGGTCACTCAGAAACTGCAGATAGCAGGAGAGACTCAGATCCGGATCAGTGCTGTGAGAGAGGAGTACCGACCTGGTAGGTCATCAGAATACAAAGGAAATGGTACCTGCGTTTGTTGATTATTTGAGTTTGTTACATTTTAATGCTAAACTTCTGATTACATTTTTTAAATGGTTAAGATATTAATTTTGTAATTTGAACTATTTTTGTGAGCTAGTGTGATGTGCCATTGGATTATTTAGTCTTTTAGTGATACTACAGTTTAAAGCTATGTGACCTAATAACTACAGAAAACATGAAGTCACTTTATTTAAGCTAATAGTTGTTTGTATGTGTGTTCAGTCGCCACTAGAGGCAGCATCCTGTACTTTTTGATCACTGAGATGAGCATGGTCAATGTCATGTACCAGACCTCTCTCACACAGTTCCTTGGACTTTTTGATCTTTCTCTTGCCAGGTAAGAAAATGAATCTCCCAAAAACTAAAATATCTCTTAATCATGAAACCTAAATGCATCTATTTTTGAATGTTGGTCTCCATAAATAGATCTAATTTGGTGTTTGTTTTAAAAATAAATCTGATTTTATTTTTATTGATTATGGTTTTAAGTTAAAAAAAAAATCTTTGTGATGTTTCTGTTTGCCTTTAGCAAAAAAAAGATTAAACAAAAGAGTTTTGTTCAAAGTTTTATTAAGAGTTTTAAATCTATAACACGGCGAGTTTTCTTTATTTTAAAAACAATAAGACAGAAGTGAAATCTTTGTCTTAAAATATAGTGGGGCCAGGAATCGATTAAAAAAAATTAATTAATCACAAGCTGGGGGGAACTTAATTGCAATTAATTGCGATTATTTTTAATATCTTTTTGTTAAAGTATTTGGCAACCTATTATCTGCAAATAATCACAATATGAAATCACACACAAAACTGTACATTTAGAGCATTTATTTTTAATTAATGCTGTCAAGCGTTTTTAAAAAAAGCTGTCTAATCACACTTTTGGATTGTGATTAATTACTATTGATTGCAATGTTTTACTTGGTACATTGTAAATGACAATATGTGGCTTTTGAAGAAAAACTGTCCAGAGAGAACATTTTTCCTTCCTTTTTAACGTATGATTTTATTTTTATTTATCTAGTGTTAACCCAGTAGTGTTTGTGTGTTCAAAACACATCAACAGTAAGACTAAAGACTTTTATGTCTGCAGTATTACTCCAAGAAAACAAAGATGCTGACATAAAGCCGAAAGAAACAAACCTGCAGAAATAAAAAATAATAGTTCCCATAACACAGACCAAATGCTTTATATCCCTATGCAGGCTGCTTAAAACAAAAAAAAAAACTTTTCCTTCATCATCTGGTCAAAAACATGCACTAAGAGTGAGACTTTCTCTCTGAACAGATGCTTTATTTAACCTGTCTTGACAATCCAATTATATATTTCCTTTGCTGGTGCAGTCGAGGCTCAGTGATGCGTTGTCACGACAACATGCCGGACCATGGATCAAATAGTTTGATTTTTGTGAAAAAGTGATCTAAACTGAGAAAAATAGCAACATTTTCCAGAGACAGAATGTCTTTCACCCACAAGTTCCATGTAGAGACCAGAGAGCAAACTAACCCTCTGGTGGATGGTGGTCTCTACTGTGGACTGTGTGACTCTCTGTAGTGCATTTCTTTCTGTGGTGGAACTGCTACACGGCTCTCTTTTGCTACAGTCCATTGAGTTCAATTCAGTGGTCAGGTGACTGCAGGTAACTTCACTTGAATTCAACATGACTGATGAGCTCTGGATGACCACTGCTTGCATTTCCTGTCATAGTAAAATTAATATAATATTTCTTTGGAATATGTGTTTTTTTTTTTTTAGCTAAACACTTTTTCTTGTTCTCAGAAGGATGAACCAAAATCTTGAGCAAGGCTTTCATAATTCATGCATACGAGGTTAATAAGAAGACAAATGAGGTTTATGACCTACAGACTATTCTATTGTACATAATCAGCCTTATAAAATATTTAGGTTTTAACAATACATTTATCATGATTGTTATTTGACAGGGAAAATGTGCTATATCATGTTGATTTGCTATTGTCTTGTTTTCTTTAAACCATTCAAACTTACAGTGATTTATGAAATATTGTTTATCCTGGACAGATCTACCAAAAGCTGTGTCACCAGCGAGCGGATACAGAGCATCATAGACTACATGACGTTCAGAGTCTATTACTACGCAGCCCGCGGCCTGTACGAAGAGCACAAGTTCCTCTTCACTCTGCTCCTGACCCTAAAGATTGACATGCAGAGCAAAAACGTCACACATAAGGAGTTTCTTACACTCATCAAGGGTAAGGGACAACAACGAGAACACAAAGCTTTAATTGTAAAAATGTTTATAAAATGGGGTTGTCCAATAATTAGAACTGTGACTCACAACAAGAAGGCTCTGGTTCAAATCCTGAAGTGTGGAGTTGGCATGTTCTCCCCATGCATATGCAGGCCTTCTCCAGGCTTTTCAGCTCAAAATCTTGATGCTTCATAGGTTGCTTGTTTACTTTAAAGTGTCCCTTGGTGCGCATGTGCAAGTGTACCCCAGTTGCTGGGATAGGCTCCAGCAACCTTGTGACCCCGAAAGGGACATAGTGGAAAAGCGCATTCATAAAATATGATGCAGATGTGTTAAGTAATACAGTACATTGTTATCATGTAACCTTATCTATATTAAGTGTACACAGTTTTTCAATTCTTTTTCAGGAAATGTGGTAATCTACTGACTTTCTTCTCATGTAATGTTTAATTTGAAGTCATTTGAAGGTTCCCAGCAGTGATAAAAACAAAAGCAACAGTCAGAGCAAGTAAAGTCAGCTACAGAACATGCATGCAGCGTTGACATTCAGTTTTAATTTGCTGATCACCTTTAACATAATATATCTAAATGTCAGTATTTCTATTTATTTTTAAAAAGTGGGTTTTTTTAATTTTTTACTTTTGTTTTAAATGTGTTCCACGTGTTTTAGGACTGTTTGCATTAACGTCCTTTTGGGAAGTAACATGTTTTCTTTGTTTGAACAATCCAGGAGGTGCATCTCTGGACCTGAAGACCTGCCCTCACAAACCTGCAGAATGGATTCTGGACATGAGCTGGCTGAATCTGGTTGAGCTCAGCAAACTGTGGCAATTCTCTGATATTCTGGACCAGGTACAGCCTGCACGCAAGGCCTTCCTGAAAGCTGAGCTCTCTTCTTATATTCCAAATATAAGTCGCTGCTCTGACCTCCCTGTTTTCCAGATAAGTCATCACGAGAAACTGTGGAAGTCCTGGTTTGACAAGGAAGCCCCAGAGGAAGAAGTCCTCCCAAATTCTTACGACCAATCACTGGACTGCTTTAGACGGCTTCTCCTCATTCGCTGCTGGTGTCCTGATAGGACTATTGCACAGGTTCAGAAACAACAGTCTGGTTTTTACATCTATTTTACCATCACTGTCTTATATACTTCTGATTTCTTCAATACTTTTGTTAACCTTTTAGTGACACATTTTCTAAGACTAAATTTAAATAAAATTAAAGTCTATCATGAATTCTCTCTCTACAGTTCACCGTAGTTTCATTAAAACCATCTGTATGTTATTTTATCTGGCATGTTGTCTGAAAGTTTTCTGTTTGTGTTTTAACTTCATTAGTTCCTGTTCTTTGTGTGACAGTATTTTACAGCAACAAACCAATTTCCCTCTTAAATCTATTTCCCCTAAAGGCCCGAAAATACATCAGAGATGCAATGGGGGAGAAGTACACCGAAGGGGTGATCCTTGACTTGGAGGGGACGTGGGAGGAGTCAAACCCACGGACGCCTCTCATCTGTTTCCTGTCGATGGGCTCAGATCCAACTGACTCCATTATTGCTCTGGGAAAGAAGCTGAAGATTGAAACTCGATATGTGTCCATGGGACAAGGACAAGAGGTCCATGCTCGGAAGCTGCTGCAGCATACTATGGCTAATGTGAGTCGCTGAGCGTCTTTGAGCTCTATGAAGAACCTCAAAGATTTGTGGTGCAGTATTTAAAGATGCATTATTACCCCTGTCTCTGTTCTCAGGGGGGCTGGGCTTTGCTCCAGAACTGCCACCTGGGCCTGAATTTCATGGATGAGCTCATGGACACGGTGATAGAAACGGAAAGTGTTAATGACACCTTCCGTCTTTGGATAACCACAGAGGTCCACAAAAACTTCCCCATCACACTCCTGCAGATGTCCATCAAGTTCGCCAACGAGCCACCACAAGGCCTCAAAGCAGGCCTGAAGAGAACCTACGGAGGTGAGTCTGTTTGGTTCCTCTAACCAAAGTTTTTTTGACAGTCGCAGCAGCAAAAAAAAAAAAGAAGAAAGAAAAGCATAAGTAAGGAAAAAAAATAGACACTCTTTTGGGAGAATTGTATTTAACAAAATACGAGATCAAGAATGGACATTTCATCTTGAAAAGCAAATCATAAAGATGGAATAAATAATATTAATAGACTGGACACTTCACTACCATAACACATTGGTGCTTGTTTAGCTTTATGAAACACAGGAGAAATCTCGTATATTGGTGCAACATATGAACATTTATTCAGAAAACAAAAGCATATAAAACATGCTAATAAGTCAACCAAACTCTTTGGTCGAATCCAAATTCTTCCCTACCCCTACAGCTTCTCCCTACCCCTACCAAATAGTGCCTTCAAATTCAAATGTTACTAACCCTCCAGGATGTCATCATCAATCATCTGATGTACAGCCCCAAATCCCTTTACTTTCCTCTTAAAAAAAAAAAAAAAAAAAAAAAAAACAATTTCAGACACCCCTACCCCTGCAAATGCCCGTACAATTGAAGGAGTAGGGAGAAGCCAGAGGGGTAGAGGAAGAGATCACATTCGGCCTTTCTATCACTTTAAATCACTAAACATGTTGATTTATTCATCCTCTTTTTTGCTTTATGGCAACTCAACCAAGCTTGTTGTAAGACTGAGCGGCGCTTCGTCTTCTGTGTTCCTGTCAAAAGTAAATGCTGATACATAAACCTACAGCGCCCTCTAGCAGTTGTTACATTTTTATGTTTAAAAAAGTTGAACCTGAGTGTAAGTCACACCACCAACTACACCATTGAAAAAAGCCAAAAAAATGTGGGTAGATAATAATTGATCATCTAAAAATATGTATTGCTTTAGCATAAAAACAGCCAAGCATTAATGTGGTGAAAAGTAAAAATGTATGAATGTAAAAAAAAAGCATTATAGATTGAATAGTTGGAAAAATTGTGTCAAAATATTTGTGATGTCTGTAGCAACACACAAAGAGACACACAGACCATCACTTTTCTTATCTCTGTGAAAAAAATGAACTGATAGAGAAAAGTAAATGAAAAGAAAACACTGAATGTACAAACATCTAAAGCCAGCAGGGCTTGTAGAACTTAAAATGTCAAACATATTGTTGCAGTTTAGATTTTTTTTCTTAACCTAAAAGATATATTTTTTAAGAGGAGTCTGTTACACACATTTGACAGATCACAGGCCCACTAATATGCACAAAAAATCAAACTAATGTGTAAAAAATGTAATAAATCAACAATAATGCAAGCCTGAATCAGGCAAAGCAGAAACTCTCAATAAATTCAATTTCCAGAAGAAAAACGTATTAAAACTTTTATTATGTTGAGAATTAAGGTCTGAAAGTAAGTTTTAAAAAAAGCATCTGAAAATGAATATAATTGTTTTTATCGCCTGCAAATGATCAAAGTGTACCATGAAATTCATATATGTGAGAACATGTATGAAACCTTCATATTATGTAAACAATGAGAAGATAGCACTCGCATTACCTCAATCAGTCAGACAAAACGTAGCTTCTTTAAATTTAGTTTGTCCTTCAGCCTCTTTAAAAAACCGCTGAATATGAGGAGAAAGACACCTAAAGACAACTAAAGACACCTGTATGGAGGTATAGATAAATTCTCTTACTAAGTTCTACTACAACTAAATTCTTTTTCATAGAAAAGCAACATGCAACCTCTTTACGGGGACATATGCACAAACAAGTTTTTCCTTGTCTGAATTGATAAAGAATCATGGTTATGCTGTTTATCAGAAAATATAATAGGGTTTATCACTGTTTTCATCAATGCGATGATATTAGAGGTAACCTGTGGAAATAACACTATTTGTTCCCACAGCACTTTGCCTTTTTGCTTAACGGTTTTCATTGGAGTTGAGCTTTTGCGTTTGTGTTATTCTGTGGATCCATCTCCAGGTATCAACCAAGACCTTTTGGATGTCTGCAACACGAACCAGTGGAAGCCAATGCTGTACTGTGTAGCATTTCTGCACAGCACAGTACAAGAGCGGAGGAAGTTTGGTCCTCTAGGATGGAACATCCCCTACGAGTTCAACCAGGCCGACTTCAACGCCACCGTGCAGTTCATTCAGAACCACCTCGACGATATGGACCCCAAACAGGTGGGTTCTAGTTATAAATCTTAGTGACAAGGTGAGAAAAACCAGCTAATGTTTGATTTTAGCAAGATTTATAAGTTGTGTTATAAAGTGTGTTCTTTAAGTGAACAGCAGCTTATGGCTTTTGTCTTTTTTAAATTGGAAAGATCTGTTAAATACATTTAAAATGTATTAATCATTGAACTTTATGTGTATATTATGCACGTTGTACTCAAAGTGTTCTATTCTTTTATTTACTTGTTTATTGAATATTAATAAGTGATATTTTTGATACTGAATGTCATTATGCATATCCAGATCTTCTCAAATTAGAAATGAATTCCATCTTCAATAACAAGTATACCTGACTGCTTTGCATTTTAAAGTTTGTTACAAACAAAATCATTGATGTCATTAATCAAAGTGATGATTGACTTGCAACTCAACTCAACTTGGGCAATATTTCCTTAATACATAGTCATAGATTTTTAAAATAATCAGCTGTTGTTGTTTGTTTCAATGACAAAATAACATGTAAAAAGTCATCTTATTTATATTTATGTAAACATGAATTTAGTAGATCTCATTAGTTAAAAGTCCTTATAATTGATGTGTTTCGAATAATAATTCATGGAATTTCATATTTATTTATTTATAGTAATATTTTTTATTGAATTCATTTATTTTTTTCTCTCTTCAGCTTGTGTCATGGAAAACAGTCCAATACATGATTGGGGAGATTCAATATGGTGGCCGTGTAACTGACGACTACGACAGGCGCCTGCTGAACACCTTTGCCAAGGTGTGGTTCAACAAGAACATGTTTGAACAGAAATTCACCTTCTATAAGGGCTACAGTATCCCAAAGTGCTCCAGCGTCGACCAATACCTGGCTTACATTCAGGTAAGGCTGCTGAACACCACTGAGCATGTGCAGACAACGCCGCCACCTTCAGTCGCTCATTCTTATGCACACTTTACACAATCAACATTTAGTGGCATTTAAAGGGATAAACGAGGGTGACCCCACAACTAAAAGACTGTATTATGACCGGGCAGCTCTCCTTCATTTGGCAGGTTAAGTCTGCTCCACTGAGCTTCACGCTGCCGTCTGTCAGAGCCAAGATCTGAATCACAAACACACGCTTGATCTGGTGTCATGAAAACATCATTAATCCTGTAATTTAAAAAAAAAAATCCAACCTTCCAAGTCAAGACTGGATAAATTCTCATTTCAAATGCAACTTCTTTTCTGTTTGAACATAACAGTAAACCATCTACAAGTTGGTTTGTATAATCAGATATAAAGAGTGGATCGTCTGGTTTCTCCTATTGAAAGCTGAAAATGATTACAAAAAAAAACGAATCAAGCTGTGTGTTGTGCAGCTGAGTTCATGAAGTATAGGAAACAGGTCCCGGAATGTTTGCTTTGAAAAATATTTTATTGCATATAAAAACAATCCAATGTACAATATTCAATGTTTACATACCTTTAACTACATGTGTTCTTATAAAGCTCTTTAATCCCTAATGAGTCACTGCCTGTGTTGAGGGAGAAAATCTGTTGGTGAGCCGTGGGGTTTCTTTAAGATGCCTGGTTGATTACTAAATCAGTGAGGCCATGCCCCCACATTGTTTATCCTATGAGACAAGCTGGGACAAGCCTTGACTGCTGGAGGACTCCTGCTGGAATACACAGAGTGAATGAAGAGTCAAAGTATTGATTATTTTAATATCGAGGATGTAGCAGGACGTCTGTGTTTGGAAGTGATTCACTTGTCTTCTTCTTCTTTTTACTCACTTCTGTCTAAACGGGATCCAATGCTCTCTCCTCCACATTTACAGAGTCTTCCAGCCTACGACACTCCTGAGGTGTTCGGCCTTCACCCCAACGCAGACATAACCTTTCAGAGTAAACAGGCTAAGGATGTGCTGGACACCATCCTCAGTATTCAACCAAAGGACAGCTCATCAGGAGGGGGGGAGACCAGAGAGGCGGCAGTGTCCAGGCTGGCGGACGACATGCTGGAAAAGCTGCCCCCTGACTACGTTCCCTTTGAGGTGAGCTTTATTTGGGAAAACCCGAAAGGGATTCAGTGGGTTTAAAAGAGGGATGGATGAATGTAAAAAGAACAGAATTGTTCCTTTATTTCATTTTTCTTTCTTGCTTCCTTCTTTTTTTATTTATTTCTATTAAAAGTACACAAGGTTACCAGAAAAAAATGAATTTAAATTGTATTATCTTCATTCTTTAATGCCTAGTGGCTCTGTTTTAAATAAAATATTATCCTCCTTTATTATTTCTTTAACCCCAAATGCAGAGGTAGTTTGTGAAATTAAAACACTTGTAAGAGTAGCTGAAACAGCACTGAAGTGAAATTTAGTTCAGAGATCTTCTTTCTAAAATGGAGAACAGATCAAATATCCTGCAGCAGCAATCAGCTTTGCTGTGGAAGTTTCACAAAAACAAAACTTTTTTTTTTTATTGTAGTTGGTCCATTGATGTTAAAAGTAATCATTTAAAATCTGAAGTATTTTGGAGTCCGGTGTCTTATTCATCATTTTCTGCCTAACAATGTTATCATCCACATACCGAAGGAGTCAAGCTGAGAACGTTTACAGAGGTCTTCTAAAATGTACTTTACTTTTCTGTGTAAGAAAGGAAGATAGGATAAAAATAAAGAAAGGATTTGAGCCTTAAAAAAGGTTGCAAAATGGGTTTGAATCGTTGAGATATATTATACTACCATGATATTAGACTTTTTCATTTGAATTTACTCAGAACATGTTTTGGATGCTGCTTGTTTTTCATACATGACTTCAGGTCCGAGAGCGCCTCCAGAAGATGGGACCTTTAAAGCCCATGAACATCTTTCTGCGTCAAGAGATCGATCGGATGCAGAGGGTCATAGCGTTGGTGCGGAGCACCCTGGTGGACCTAAAGCTCGCCATAGACGGAACCATCATAATGAGCGAGAACCTGCGGGACGCCCTGGACTGCATGTATGATGCCCGCATTCCAGCTCGCTGGATGAAGGTCAGCTGAATGGAGTTTGACACTCAAATGATTTATTATGTTGAAACGGTTTTAGAAACATTTTCATTAAATGCAACATTTTAATTCAAAAGTGCAAAAAAACAAAGCACACTTGTGAGGTGGGATGGATTATCTCAGCAAAGCAGAAGTGCTCACTATCATTCATTTAGACAGATTTGTGAACAATGTTTGAGAGAAATGGTAATATAGTGTATCTGGAATGAATTGTAGATCTTTAGGTCCATCTCATGAAATATGGGAGCAAAAATAAAAGTGTTGCGTTTATATTTTTGTTGAGTGTATTTTAGGTTTGTGGTTGGTTTGTCCAGGGAAGTTTTAAACATCAAAATTGTCTTTGCCCTAATTACTAATATTTTTGTCATTCTTTTTTGGGTCATCCAGGGTAATAGACTTTGTGTTGCAGTTTACTGATGATTTTGCTTTTCGCTTTTGTTTCCTCCTCCTCAGGAGTCTTGGGCCTCCAGCACTTTGGGGTTCTGGTTCACGGAGCTCCTTGAGCGGAACCGTCAGTTTCAGACGTGGCTCTTCAAAGGCCGGCCCAGCTGCTTCTGGATGACGGGCTTTTTCAACCCGCAAGGCTTCCTGACAGCTATGAAACAGGTACACCCCTCATCCGGCTGTTACAAAACAACAGATGGATTTCCATAATTAGAGGTTTCTATGATATGTTTGTGGTGAACAAAAATGTAGAATGTAAAGCTTTGCTGTGTTTAAAAACTCAACAAATATATATATTTTTGAATTTATTTCAGTGCTACAGAAATGAAGAAATATTTAGCCCTCAAATCAGATTCCACTTACCTTCCATTTGATTTTGCTCTGCAGGAAAATCTCAGTGACAGAACACAGCTTATGGCTTCTTCTAGGAGTATCTACAGCTAAGAATCCGTTTGGTTCATCAGTTATACCTAATTTTTTGCATTTTCCTCAGTTTTTCTTTAAATGATTTCTTCCAATTGGTTTTCAGCTTTTGTCAGCTATGGTGTCAACTTAACCATGTAGTTCATTTTAAAGTATCAAATTAATTGAATTTATTGAATTTGAAATGATTCTTTTCTTTCTTTTGCAGCATTAGGCCATGCACAACACTAGTCTTTATGCAATGCATTATCAAAATAATTTTCTTCTTCTAACTGTATTACAGTTAAGGCAGAGATGCATTGTAAAGTAGTTTCTGCAGTGTTGAAAGTCTCCCTCTTGTAAGGTCAAACTGCACATTTGTTCACTCATAGGAAATAGCCCGAGCCAACAAGGGCTGGGCCCTGGACCGCATGGTGCTTTGTAACGAGGTGACCAAGCAGATGAAGGATGACATCACTCAGCCCCCTGCAAAGGGGGTGTATGTGTATGGGCTTTACCTGGAGGGGGCCAGCTGGGACCGCAACAACTGCAAGCTCATCGAATCCAAACCCAAAGTCCTCTTTGAAATGATGCCTGTGATCTGGATGTACGCAGAGAATAACGGTGAGATGTGAACTTCTTCTGTTTTAATCTGACTTGTCCTAAGAAGATCTTCATCTTCACATTCATGATTATACTGGATACATGCAATGCTTAAAATGTTAAGCAGACAAAACATGTTGGACAATCGGTTTTCTCTGGAGTAGAAAACCATGAAAGGACAGAATAGCAACTCGCTGGCAGACTGGCATTCATGTGACTTCTGTTGAGACTTGCAGACCAAGCTCTGTCTGCAGACTTTGGGAGAGGGGTTTCTGCTAAACTTGAAGAAACAGAAGACAGAATGAAAAGTGGGCAGGAATCTTTAGGCATTTTTGAGTAAAACAATTTTTTTAAAGACTGGTTTTAATCACTCACAAAGTCGTGGATGTTTTCTATGCTTTGAGAGGCTTTTGAAACTTGGTGACAGTTGCAGTTGTGCCTCCACTCTCTCCTTCCTTTATACATCCTCCATTAGCATCTTTCAGGTTCTTCACAGTTAAAATACTTCATAGCATTATAAGATGATCTTAGCTGTGTGGAAATATAAAAACCCTCCAGCATCAGTTCAGAAAGAAACATTTTTAAAGTATTCAAACAAAATTTACCCTGACATTTATTGTAAATGGAGGATTTATTTGTGTTGTCGGAACACAAAGAAAAGTTTTATTTACTTGTGAAGTTTATCTCTAATAAGTACCTAAAAGTAAACTAAAAATATACTACGTTTATTAAAAAAAAAAAATTATACTTAAGGCAAACTCTGGGTATACTTATATTTTCTAAGGGAAGGCTTTGCTAACAGGCAAACATGTAGGTAGCTCAGACATACCCATGTAGACCACAAGAATCATGCTGTCTGAAGAAATACAAGAATAAGTATTCTATTTAAGAACTCATCCCTCCATTTGTTCTTATTGAATAAAGAATACCAAAGATGGATGTTTCTGTGTTAAATTTCAGCTGTAAGGGAATCTGTTTGAAGGTAAAGACACATTGAAATGCAAATGAACAACTTCTATAATTGTCATCATTTTGAAAGCCTGGTTTCATAATCAACAGGGTGACTTAATACTAGTTGTTTTTATGTCACAAAATTCTCGTAGCTGATCATGTTACGATAGTCGTACGTAAACAGACAAAAAGAGCCAATACAAAGGGAGAGGAAGGAAACAAATTTACTCTTACCACATAAACTAATTACCAGATTTGTAACAGATTTACCCTCATGAACACAGAAGCATTGTTAGACGTGACTGAATGGCATCATACTAATATTCTTCAAGTAGTTCTACTAATAAAGATCTCTCAGTTCAATACCAGTTGCTCTGTTTTACAACACTCTATCCTACACACACCAACTCATTTGTGTCTTTTTGTGTTGCAGTGGTGAAGGATTCCCGTCTTTACTCCTGCCCCATTTACAAGAAACCAACCAGAACCGATATCAACTGCATCGCATCAGTGGGGCTGAGAACGACCCAGCCTCCAGAACACTGGGTTCTTCGGGGCGTGGCTCTTCTTTGTGATGTGAAATGATTGCTTTTTTTTGTTCTGCTACATACAGTAGGTGTTTGTTAAATATGTTCAATTCCTTTAGTTGAAGAGTTTAGAGTCAAACAAATAAACATGGAATTCTCAAAACAACAGACCGAACATCCCAGTTTTTGTGCAAGTGTCTGTTTGGTTTGTGGGGAAAATTGCATCTGTGTTTTTTGAGATAAATTGAGGTTTTTTCTTTGCCTCTACTCTAGTTTACTCTAATAAAACCTGTGTTAAATCTTTAGATTTATTTTGAATCTACACTGCTCACAAAAATTAAAGGATCACTTTAAAGAAGCACATTGGATCCATCAGATCTGAAGTTGATATCTACACAAATAACAACAGGTCAGTGTCTTAGGAACAAAAAGATGTCAAGTCTTTTAATGGAAATAAAAGTTTTCAGTCTACAGAAGCTCAATTGTGTAGTCACCATCAAATCAGAGTGAAATGAAGATGTGGCAGGATAGTCCATTTTCTCCAAAACTTCATTTCTGCAACTCTAAATGCTTTTCAGTATCTTGTGTGCCCCCCACGAGCTTGTATGCATGCTTGACAACGTGGCGGCATGCTCCTAATGAGACGACCAATGGTGTCTTGTGGCATTTCCTCCCAGATCTGTGTGAGGGCATCCCTGAGCTGTTGTACAGTCTGAGGAGCAACCTGGCGGCGCCTAATGGACCCAAACATAATGTCCCAGAGATGTTCTGTTGGGTTTAAGTCAAGTCATGAAAGTCACATCTCTCTGCAAGCAAGCTCGGTGTGCGGGAATCACCTGTTCTTGTGTCTGTTCTGTCCCTCAATTATCCGATCCATTTGCAAACAAAGCTTCCACATGCAACTTCTCTCATGTTCCACGCCGCCAGACTGCTTTTAGCGCTCAAGCTAATCGAGGGAATCCGGTTGATTTTCACAATAAAAGATTTCCGTCTTGGAGAAAAGAAAAAATTCTCCCACTGTCCGGTGTTAATGGGTCCATGCAGCCCAGTGATTGGGGACCAGTGGCCTACAAGGACTTTACTCCCCGTCTGGGAATCGAACCCCGGTCTTCCGCGTAACAGGCGGAGATACTGTCCACTATACTAACGAGGAACTGTCAACAGTTGTCAAACACGTGGCATTTGGATGTCAAATGTGGAAAGCTGTAGACTTTGTTTAATCCCACAGATAAAGGCTGCAGAACAACTCGTTTAAATGCAGTCTCTCACAATGACAGTTTTTTATTCAAGTACGGATATAAAATGATGTCAATTTTGCCAACAGGCGTCTTTTTTTTTTTTTTTTTTAAATCAGAAAGGCACTTTTAGCACATCGTCTCTGTGGCGCAATTGGCTAGCGCGTTCGGCTGTTAACTGAAAGGTTGGTGGTTCGAGCCCACCCAGAGGCGTTGCCTGCCTACGCAGGGTAATTTGCCCAAAAGAACTTGCTTTCCTCCTGGCTACCCAGGATGCTTTATGTGTGCCACGCTACTTGATTCCTCTGGTCCTTGTTGTTTGATCATTTCACACTACAAACAAAATCTTTTGCAAGTCCTAAAAATTGAAAAGTAGAAAGAAAGATTGAGACCAATGTCAAAAGAA
This sequence comes from Oryzias javanicus, assembly GCA_003999625.1. Classification (NCBI taxonomy): domain Eukaryota; kingdom Metazoa; phylum Chordata; class Actinopteri; order Beloniformes; family Adrianichthyidae; genus Oryzias; species Oryzias javanicus. Next base: position 6,264,432 of record CM012449.1, on the reverse strand, counting down.
CACAAAGAAGGGCCTTGCCCCTGCGACAGACAGGTTTTTAATATTTTTATTATTTATTTTTTTTTTTTACTGTTTTACTTTTTTTTTTTTTAACTTTTTTTTATTGTGTTAAGTGCATATTATCATGAACTTTGTCCTTCACAGAGGTTGCCGCTTTAAGCGTATATGGGTATGAGGGGGTTTTTATGATTAATACTTTCCACTTCCAACTTTTCCAACAATCTGCCTCTGCTCGTTTTTAGTGAGATCTATTATTGAAGATAGGCTTATTGGGTCATCATCTTTTTCAGCTGACTGGTTCTGTTTCATTTTCTGTTTGGTACAGAGATAAAGCCTTAATATTATGCCTGTTGAATTGTATTAAAAACCCAAATGTTCAAGCTCTCAATATAAGTGGAATAATGTAAAAGACACGTCTTTTTTAAAAGTCTCCAGGAAAGAACAGACTTTCAGCCAGTACTTTGACATCTACCACAGTTTTTTCTTTTTCAATTTACAGATGCCTTGTGCCACCACCATAAACAGACTTCACCTGTACGTATCTGTGCACTGTCACATCAAAGTCCGTCCAGATAATATTGATTTGTCTCATTTGTGGCTTGGCATTTCCATGTCCTTCAAGCTTAGAACACCGCTTTTTGACAGGCATCTCCTGGGCTCCACAGAGTCTTTGCTGCAGTCTTGAAAGGGTGGACTCCTTCCTGCACTCTCTGACGAAGCAGTTTGTCTGCAGAAGGCCACAGTGGTGACGATCTCCACCTTTGGCAATATATTTTATCATTTGGCTCTAGTAAAAATACCCAAAAGCTGTTTATTGGGTAGTTCATTCAACTTTTGCTCTGATAGGTTAAATTTTAAAATTAAATAATTGCATCAAAGTTTAGTAAAGTGTTCAGAATGTAAGTTAACTGGGAATATTTTGATAATTACAGATCAGAAGGGTTCAGACATGACTTAAAGCATTCATTGGTGTTAACCACAAGACATAAGCTTGTTTTTCATTTTTATATCTGCAGTTAAAAAATGGCATAAAAACATCTAAAGCGCAGAGTTTTTGTCACAATGTGAAAACAGGTTTCAACTTCTGTATTCACTGTCATGTTTTATTTCTTTTCTATTTCTAAACATGCATGCAAAATGGAAATGTGATAAAGGTTTTAGGTTTAGGTTTTTAGTGAGAATAGCTACATTACAACAAGTTCTACAGTTTATTACAGAAAGAGCAGTATAGACAATCCAGTCAGACTGGATAGGCAGCATTAACACCAATATCTAACAAGTAAAGTTGGATTAACAAATATTCCAAACTGCTATTATGTATTAGATGCCATATGGATTAAAACTAAAATAAAATTATATAATACTGAAAATTATTAGCTATTGATTACTTTCCGTTTATTAATGAAATGGAGCTTGTTGGTAGGGTAGCATGCTAAATAATAGAGACATTTCCTATTTAGTTTAAAAACTTTATTGTTTGACCTTGTAATCTTACAAAGCTTTAGCACAGTAAAAGAAATAAATGGAAAATGTTTGCATTTTGACATGAAATAATGCATGTAATATTTGTTCTCAAAAAATGTTCTGTTACTGCTTGCACATCAAATGTTCAAAAAAGCTGTATCGGAGAACAGATTAAAAGAGGAAATAGACTTAATCTTCGTGTGGTTTACAAATTGATTGGTTGATTACTTACTTGGTGATAACATGTGATTATTTACCCAGAGCAAAGATCAACATGAAAACTACATGAGGTTAAGACAGAATAATACTAGAAAAACCTCATTCGTTAATTGAAAGATGAACAGCTGATTTATGGTGCCGTTGGCCCATAGTAGCTTACCGAAAAAAATAAAAAAAATACAGATAAACACATATTTATATACTGTAAAGCATTATGTAGTGTACTTGTTTTATAAAGCACAGGTTGTCCAGTAGTCAATGAGACATCACATGACTGCTCCCTCCCTCCTTTTCCTCTCTTTTTTTCTTTCCTCTCTTGTGCGGGACCTTTATGACATTTGTACATTGTGTGACGCGGAAATATTTCAGTGTTGGGTCAATTAAGATGTTTTCTGATTGGCTAAGACAACGTGGCAAGTTTTTTTTTTTTTTTTTTTGCCAAACTTTAGCTGTGGGGTTATTTTTGTCATTTCTAAGAAAGTAAGGGTCAAACATTTTATCCTGTGAGGAAGTAGTGTCACGGAAACTTCAAGTAGTGAAGCTAGAAGTTGATGATGCTGCTTTAGTTTTGGTCCATTTTTATGCTAGTTATTATAAATTCCTTGGATCCCACTTGTACTGTTATGACCAAAATCAACTTATTCAGAGTGGGGACTTAAACTGCACTGCTGATTTTATGAATTACAAAATTGGAACCATACATCACCTGCAGTCCTCGGTTTCCATGAAACATCTAAATGTAGTTGATGCTTGGAGAGTTAAACATTTCGATAACAAATAGTACATTTGGGTTAGAGAGAATGATGGTGTTTTTTAAGCAGGAAGACTGGATTGTTTTTGCATTTCTGACTCCCTTAGACCTTGTTTAGTAAGGAGTTTTATGGTCCCTGCTACCTTTAGCAATCATCATCATCTCATCCATATTTGTTGTTTGGCTCTTTAATTATAACCAGCTGCAAGACAGCCTTTTTTTTAAATGAGAGCATGAACATTTTCTGGGGACTGTGATGAGGAAGGGTGATTTTGCATCTCGAGATAAGTGGTGGGAGATGGAGAAGACCCAAGGTTCAAGTTTTTTTCCAGCAGTATATTATTTTGCATTCTACAGCGAGATTTCCAACCATTGCTCTTCAACATGGTATTAAAGCCATTGAGTGATATTCGTTTGCTGGTTAGTTTGTCACAACAAAAGACTTGAAGTGTCTCATGTTATGATGGACAGTGCTCAGGGGGACTGTCTTTGGTTGTCGATACCTTAGCTTCAAGGACATGGATAAATCCATTTTGTATTTTATATTGAACAAACATCTGATGTCTTGCCTGAGGTTACCGACTAACTACTTTAACTTATTACTGATAGCTTTATATGGGGAAGTGTCCTTATTTTCTGCAGAGTGCTGGTGCCCGGTGACTACTGCTGACCTTTTGAGTGGCCTTCCTCAACTTTGTGCTGCAAAAAAAGAGATGCTGGCAGGCCTGTTGTGTTAGAGGAGTTTAACGGGGATGGCTCCGTGTTTGGGCGGCCTTTTGGGGAAATATATTTAAATTTTGAGGATTTGATTGGACCAGATCTGCACAAGGTAGTTTTGAACAGTCATTCTGTGGGCACATTGTCTGCTTCTTGTAGTTGAGTTTTCTCATCTTTTCTACTCAAGAAGAGAGATCTGGCTCTATTGCAAAACTGGAGATGTTTTTGATGGATGCACTAATGCTGATTTTCCATTTGGGGTGATTTAATTTGCTCAAAAAAAGGCTTTCACCAAAGTGAACTACACTTACTTGTCTTCTGCTTTGACCGTATCTGGTTTTGATGAGAATTTTATCTCCTTCTGTAAACTGGTGCTGAGTGTTTACTCTGAATGGTTGGTGAAGGTGTCTCTGTATGCGCGTGGTGGGGAAAGTCTAAGAAGACCTATCCCGGTGTTCCATGGTATACGGCAGCGCTGTATAACTTCACTTTTCTGTAGCAGGTTGCAGGTAAGGTTTCTTTGTCAAGGCTGGATGGTGCAGATCTTTTTTTATAAGTGCCTACACTGATGATGTCACAGTGCTTTTGTCTTGTGTCTTTGGGTTCATGCGAGGTAGGGTTATCCAGTACGGTTAGGGATTAGAGGGATAAAAAAATCTAAATTCCATGCAAATGTAGTCTGGATCAATAGAGGTCAAAATGTTCTTGGTGTTTGTTTGGGCACTAAGGATTTTCAGATGAAAAATTGGGATGGGTTGCTGAACAAGGTTGATGCTAGGTTGTGTTAATGGAAAAATGGAAATGGTAGCTGCACTGATTGTTAATAATATAGTAGTCTCAATACTTTGCAAAGGGGACGCATCGTGTCTTTACCAATTTATTTTGGATTTACTTTGTTTTTTAACCCTTGTGCTATCTTATGAAGTCCAGATGACCCAAGCCTCAAATTGACATGTTATCCATCCCATGACAAATGTGGACGACGGGTGACAGGATTTCAAGAGTCTGCCACAGACACCAGTGAAAACCAAAACTCATTAATTAATTTCTTTATTTTTTTTAAGTTGTGCAGGTGGGGTGGTGTGCAGAACAGATGACCCCACAAGACACCAGCACTTGGTTGTCTTGGATTTTATGAACTCATGATCAGTAAGATGGCTTTTAAAGATGCAGGTTGTATGAAGCTGGGTCATTTGATCTAATTCTTGGAAATTGTCAGACGTTTTTGTTTGAACTCAGGCTCTAGTCAAGAGTGGTGGAGGACGTCATGAGAACAGTTCCTGTCCCGTAGAGTCATTTTCTTTGACTCCTCAAATTGTGCTGGAATATCTTCTCACAATATTTTGCCTACCTTTTGCCTTTTGCTTGACAGAAAATGTGACGCTATGGCTAAAAAGACACTGTACACCACATGTGGGTGAAAATCAGACGTTTTCAGCAGCTGAAGGATATGAAAGCATTCAAGTGGTTTGAGGGTCGTGGCATAGACTATACTTTTGTGTTCTCTTATAGGGTCCAGATGACCCCACTTTTCATTAGACATTCCTCGGACAGCACAAGGGTTAATGAACACTAGTGGTCTCTATACAAGTTCCCCGTTAAATAACATACAGCTGATCTCCAGTGGAGAATTGTATACGTTGCTAGAGCTGTAAAAAATAAAAAAGCAGGCTTTGTTCCAACTCAAACAGAGAACTGGGATTTCTGTGGGGCATCTGAAATACTGACCGTTATTCAGCGTGATAGGCTAAGGGATTTGGTTTTTATCCTGGGAGACTGGCGGCTGGAGTTTTCTCTCCTATTTGTTTGTTTGTTTGTTTTTAGGTTTTAATATATACAGTGCAGAGAAAACATGTACAGTGCTCAGCATAATTGAGTACACCCCTCTACATTTTTCAGGAAACCTTTAGTGTCCTTTCAAAATCAACATTTTCAATGAGATACATGATACTTTCAGTTTTTGGAGTTCAACACGTTTCCAATAAAACACATCATTGTGGAAAGTTTGAAAATTGTTCTTTTGTTTTTTTTAACTACAGAATAAAGTGGTACTTTTGAAAGAGGGTGAACTCATTTATGCTGAGCATTGCACATATGATTCTAGATTTCAGTTTTTTGTAACCGATAAACTTTGTCTACAAAAAATAATCATTCATTTTTGTCCTTTTCATGTTTTTTCCCTCTTCCCAGAAGCTGTCTGCGTTTAGAGTTTACTTATTTTAAGACAATTGGTGACCTCCAAAAGTTTGACTGTGTATGGGTTCTAGAGGGAGTTTTGTGTGGTCTAGGAGATGAGCATCCTTTGAGTTTCATTTTTGATTGCCTCGTCAGTGTATACACTCCTTTGTTTAGTTGTTTGGTTTTTTTTTTTTAGTCAATTATTTTCTCACCTTTTCCTGCCTCTCTGCCATGGAGTGCAACTTATTTTTACCGTGATTGAATACCAACAGACCTGATGCGATCAAAAACAGTTCATTTTTCAACATACTTAATCAAGTGCATGGGTAAACTGTAGCAGATAGTTAAACCATTTTGTAGGTCAGGTAGTCTTGGAGTGGTGTTGGAATTGCCAAAGACTCCACTTGCTGAGTTGTCATAATCCTACGAAGAGCCATCCTACACACATGCTGCAGACTAGCAATGCTTCGGGGAGACTCCCAGAAGTGCACGCTCCCATCACGAGTCCTAAAATATTTCCACAGAGTTTATTAATTAGACAGAGACAAAAAAGCTCTTAATGTGTTTGAATTCTGTGTCTGAGTCATACCCAGCAGCAAGGACTTTTCCATCAGCTGAAAAGGAGCAGCAGAGTCCATTAGACAGAGACGCAATAGCTTGAGGTGCCTTTTCCTCAATGCTCCAAAAGCGAATCAGTCTGGAAAAAAAAAAAAACACACACATATATATATTTTACTTAGTACAAAAAGTTAAGGTTTGAAAGCCAAGTAAAAATTTACTGATACTCAATGTTTAGGAATATTATAAAAATTAACAATTTTTGTTTTGCATGTCCAAACTAGCTTTTTCAAGTCATGGCTTTGTCTCAAAAGTACAAACCCCTCTAATATGAATAATAAAGTACTTGTTATTCTCGTCACAATCAAAAGTTGAACTTTCAATTCTTTAAGTTAGTTTAACTGTGAAAAGTACATTTTAGTAACCGATTCAAGTGCTTTTTTGACTCTAAGGACAGATTCACATTTATATTATATTTAGAAATTAGACGTTTAACAGCGGCCTTGCTTTATTTTGCTTTATTTATCCACCACACCACGACAGGCGGACACAGCTGAAGCTAGCATCTGGTTGGTAGCCTCCACTTTTATACTAAAGGGAAATTTTTATCATGAAGCTCAAACCAGCCACAAATATTTTAATAAATATTCAATTAAATAAAGCTGCTGAGTTGGTAATTCTCCTACAGCAATTTTTGTCCAATTGAAACTTCATCAGATGTATAAAATAAAAAATCTACTGATAATTTTAGACCATTTAAACTTCATTACTTGTAGTAGCATTTTATTTGGAAAATAATTTTTCAGAAATTGGAAGCTTAAAAAGGCCAACTTCTGCCTCATTTGAACCAGTCTGTGAAAATATTGTCTAATTTAAACCTGAAAAAGGTTGGGGACCACTGGACTAGGTAAATACTAGATTCAGATTAGCTGCAGGTGTGGATTAGAAGTGTTACACCATTGGCTGGATTAACTCTGGATTCTGATCAGTAGCAGGGGGACCATTAAAAAGTGGTCAAATAAGTATTAGTAAAATGGGCGGAATGCTCTATATTACTCACAACAAGTTAGCGGTATTAGTATTTATATAAGTGCTTCTTGTATTTGGTCTGAATTTTAATGAAACATACACCTTTGATATTACTAATAATAAGTATAAAGGAACTTTTCAACACTAAACAATCTTTTTTAAGGGGACTCTGTCAATCAGTTTCATACCTGTCATCGGTAATGCTCGCAATGTGGCGACCATCAGAGCTGAAACTCACAGAACGAACCCAACGATCATTTGCCCCTCCAGCAAAAATGGGTGAGGGAGGAGGGAAGAGGTGGCTGGAAAGAAACGTTAAATGTTCAGAGGTAGTAGTAGTCAGAGTTCAAATCTGACAAACAAATAGTAGAATTTAGTTTTCTTTAACATGCCTTTAACTTGGAATACACACTTCACTGTGGCACGTAACAATCCTATTTTAATAAATCTTCGTGCATTCAGCAACTCTTCTCGAGAGCCTGACCTAATCAACTGCCATGTATCGCTCCAATTATTTGGTTCTTCCTCACTTGACTGCAAGCAACTACGTCAGAATGCAGTTATTGTTGGCTCATCGTCCCATTCCAGCATTACTCATGAACTTTTGGTAAAACTCACAGGGGGCCCTGCACTTCCCACTCAGCAAAGCAAGTTAGGATTCTTCTTTTTAATGCACAGCAGTCCATGCTTTTTTGCAGTCAAAAATTGAGAACAAACACACCCTCAATCGGAAAACAATCATGCTGGGTTATAATTCGGAGTTACTTTTTGGAGGGTAACTAATTTACTCCTGGGTTCTTTTTCAACTCAATTAATGCTTTATCTCTAATGAGTTCATTTTTGACCGTTTCATTGGGTTAGATATACCTACATACCTGGAGTGGACAACCCTGGTGCTCAAGAGCCTCTACCCTGCCTGTTCTCCAGTTCTCCCTGACCAGCTTGCTGTTAATTAACTGACTCAAGTGATTCCGCATCCTAAGTGCCAGAAGAAACTTGATTTAGGATGTCAGAATCAAGCAGTCCAGGAAGAGCTGGAAACCAGGCAGGGTTTAGGCTCCTGAAGACCAAGGTTGAACCGAAGCCTTCTTGCTGTGAGGCAAAAGCTTTAACCACTGTGCCACCATGCAGACCACAGTTTGATCTCGTAAAATAAATACGCTTAAATGACAGCTTGATCATTTTAGATTCTTATTTTTTTATTTTATAAAAAAAAATTATATGAAGGTTGTTACAGTTCACATAAATAAAGAACTCCCAGGTGACTTCTTAAAAGTAAAACCAAAACATCTGAAAGAAAAAACTCCTGAAACTTTAATTCAATTTTCTTTTTGATATTTGATAATGTTCAATATCAACAACTGGTCAGTGATGATGAGGAGAGTTTATTTAAAAATAATATTTTTGAAGTACCCAAAGCTTTTAAAATGGTCTCAATGTGAATACTTTCTTACCCCAATTCTAGAAGAATGGTAGCGTTGTGGTGGTCCCAAACTATGACTCTAGTGTCATAAGAGGCAGTGGCCAACAATGCACCATCTGGTGAAAACTCACAGGACACCACATCATTGTGGTGTCCCTCCAGCTTCTGAATCAAAGTGTACTTATCCATGTTCCACAGGAACACCTGCAATTGAGAAAAAAGATTGTTATAGCAGATGAAATGACTTAACAGATAATACATATCACACTGAATATTACTACTTGTGGAAAACTTAAGAGCTCAAATAGATTTAAATTGATATGCATAAGATATGCTGTGTTACAGTATGGTCATGTACATTTATATAGGGTTAGCAAAGCTGCAATCAGATCACATGGTCTTACTTTCATGACTAGAAAACAAGCTTGGTTGAACAAAGCGTAACAGCTAGTATCTCAAAATACTTTAGCAATCAGAAACATGAAACCAGTATTTGCTACACTCACAAAATCAGCTCAGTTGAAGTCTGTAAATATTAAAAAAATAAGTGTTTAAGTAATCCAACTCAATGTGAGGAAATACGTATTTGAGCCCTTTGTCTATTTTGTACGTTTGTCCAATTAAAAAGAAATAGACAGTCTGCCATCCAAGTGGTCAAAACATTTGAACAAGTGAGAGATAGAAAATCCCCCTAAAAAAGAAGAAATTTACTTTTACGTATTTATAATAATTTATTTGCAATTCATTAGGGGAAACAAGTATTTTAACTTTCTTACTGGAAAGACTAGGTAATTTGTGGCAAAACCTTAATTAGCGAAGATAGAGGTCAGACATGTCTTGTTGCTGATGAACCCCTTTCTGTACATATCAGGAGGAATTTTGCTCCACTCTTCTTTGCAAATAACTTCTAAATCAGAAGACTGGCTGGACCTTGATGTGCCTCCTCAGTTGTTTCTTGGTTGTCTTGGCTGTATGTTTTGGGTCATGATCCTGTTGACCTATCCACGACCCATTTTAAGCCTCCTAGCAGAGTGAAGGAGATTCTCACACAACATTTGACGGTACATGGTTCCATCCATTCTCCCATTCACTTGGTGAAGTAGCCCTTACACATAAACACCCAAAAGGCATATTTCTACCTGCATGTTTGACTGTGGGGGTGGTGTTTTTGGGGTCAGAGACAGAATTTCTCATCCTCTAAACAGGACGTGTTAATTGATACCAAAAAACTCAATTTTGGTGTCATCAGACCTCAGCACTTTGTCCGAATCACTCTCTAAAGAATGGAGGTGTTCATGGGCAAAAAGTTCAGGTGTGCACATGCACCTTCTTCAGCAGAGCTTCTTTTATGGGTCAAACTAGGTTAAGCTTAAAGTGAATCAAAAAAACATCATTAGTTTGGGGGGAAAAATTGACCTTTAGAAAACAGTTTTAAATTCGAAATGACATAATACATTTACAAGAATCATTGCAAATTTGAAAAAATAGTAAAATAGAAAAAACAAGCTGATTTCATCACTAGAGGGAATGTCACTCAAAGAATGTAGAGTGAAACTCACGTTATAAACAAGGGACGGCTGTATCTCATAGCCATCTTAGCCATCTCATAGACTTGGGTCGCATCTGACCCATTCTGTCCTTTTGCTCATATAGCTCACATGTACTTATTGTACTTATGTTTTTTGTCTAGGAAAGGAAGCTTTCTGGAAAACAATTAGGGTGTAAGCACTGGTGACAGAGGATCATTTAGTTTACCAATTTAAAATGTGAAGTATTTTATTATATCTTTTAAAAGCATGTAGCTTCAGATAAGACATCCAGAAATGTAACAAAACTTAACTTTTGTTTCTATCAGTTTCCTTCAACTGTCTTTGTTTGTGTCCATCCAAACCAGCCATTAACTACATGACTGTCATTTCAAATGCTTTTACTTTACAGGTCAAAAATGGAAGAGAAACAGTAGAACTGTATTGTACCAAAGTGAACATTTAACCGTTTAAACAAACTGTTCAATCATTTTCTAAAATAAGACGAAAAAGTATTAACACAAATCTGTGGTCACAAAAAAAATGCACTTTTAACTGTGATAAAACATCTCTACCAAAGTAGATGTCTAAAAAATCTAACATGAAGCCATCAAAATTACTATACCGATTCCCACTTTCACAGTTTTATTTTCTTTGCTGACATCACCAGCTGAGGTATATGAAGACACAGATACTAAAAGAAAACACCAATTTTAATGTCAAAAAGTCTTAAACATCAGCACTGCATTGCACATACATAAACATTCACACACATTCCACGCAATAGACGGAGTGCTGTTACATAACATCTCTTGACCCTTGTGCTATCCTGGGTATGTTGACATTGGGAGTGGGCTCATCTGCACCCCACAAGACAGCACACTGAACATTTTTTCCCAAGGATTTTTTTTTTTATCTTAACTGATCTCTGTGGCAGACATAAAATCCTGTCCACCTTTGTGATGGGAGGGATCACATATCAATGTAAGGGTGGGGTCATCTGGACCCCATACGATAGCACAAGGGTTAAAAATGTTGTAATTTTGAAGTCTATCAAACGTTAGAGATAGACAGTCCGACAGAAAGACTTTGGAGTAGTAATGAGCAGTAATGTTCTGGATTGTTTCTTCTTTGTACAGACTACACCTTGGGTCTTGTCTGGTGTAGATCTGAGCCTCTATTGCTCTGGTGTTCAGGGCTTGTTCCTGTGCTGCAGCATCAGAGCTTCTGTGCTGTCCTGCAGGCCAGCCCTCTCTACCATTGGTAGGACTTCAGTTATTGTCCGGTGGTACATCCCATGCAGGGGCTTGTCCTCCCATGAGGCTCTGTCCTCCAGCATCACATCTTCTGCTCTCCTTGGGCTTTTGCTTGTATCTCTTCTTATGCCAACACCTCTTCTGATAACTCATTATTCTGATTCTGATAATTCATTCTTATACATATAGCTATGGTGACATTGCAGACACATAAACCACATTCGCAAAATGATTCACTCACCTGCCCTGACATATCACATATGAACTGACGTAATGTGTTTCATCAGGGCATAGGCGACATGCCATGCGCACCATCTGCTGGAGGGGGTGCCAAATCCCAAAACTTAGGATATATAAATGTGTATTTTTATTGTTTTGACACACCACTAATTTCATTTAAAAATAAATGAAAAATGAAAAATTATAAACATCAAATAAATAATTTAAAAGTTTGACATAATCAATCATCTTGACCAGTGCAGCGCCCGTCCTTACCTGATGATCTCTAAGCTAGGGGAGGGGAGGGGAGGGGAGGGTGGGCGTTGTCACTGTTGATGCTTCTTTAAAACTTCAAGGATGAAGAAGAAGCAAAACAAGCCCTAAGGGACAGCTTTAACGTCAAAAAAGAAGGAAGAGGCCGAAGTGCTGCGTTTTAACTGCGAGGATCTGGTTTTGTCGTGAAAGAGAAGAAGGAAGATTTGGAAAAACTAGTTTAATGTAGATGTTTGGTTTGTCTGGGTTTTTTTAAATTCAATTGCTTGGTGTTTTATTTTAGAGAATTGAAGAAATGCAGCAGAGGGCCCTGAATCCCATTACTAACCCATAGAGTTCAATATGACTTGGTTCCACCTTTAGCAGCTTTCCAGCTCCACAGGTAGAGGAGTGTTTCTAGAAATTCTGGATCATTCTTCCAGAAGCTCATTGGTCAGGTCACACACTGATGATGGTGGAGAAGGTCTGGATCTCAGTCTCTGCTCTCATTCATCCCAAAGGTGTTCTATGGGTTCAGGTCAGGACTCTGTCCAGGTCAGACTCTGTCCTCCATGTCTTCATGGACCTTGCTTTGTGTTCTGGTGAACATTCATGTTGGAAGAAGAAGGACCGCTCCAAACTGTTCCTACAAGGTTGGAGCATGGAATTTTCCAGAATGTTTTGGTATCCTGAAGATTCAGAATTCCTTTCACTGGAACTAAGAGGCCTGAAGAACAAGCCCACACCATCATTCCTCCTCCACCAATGCAGTCTGAAATGTCCCGTTCTCCTGCAACCTCCTAACCCAGACTGATCCATCAGATTTCCAGATGTTAAGTGTGATTCCTCCTCCAGAGAAGACGTCTCCACGGCTCTAGAGTCCAGTGACGGCGTGCTTTACATCACTGCATCCACGCTCTGCACTTGGTGATGTGTGTCTTGATGCAGCTGCTGCCATGGAAACCCATCCATGAAGCTCTCTGTGTCCTTGAACTAATCTGAAGGTCACATGAAGGTTGGAGCTCTGTAGTGATTGACTGCAGAAAGTCTGTGACCTCTTTGACCTTCAGCATCCTCTGACCTCTCTCCATCAGTTTTCATGGTCTACTACCACTTGGTATCTGAGTTGCTGTTGTTCTCAAACTCTTCTGACAGAGCTGACAGTCGACAGTTGTGGAATATTTAAGACATTTCATGATTGGATTTATTGTCCAGATATCATTGTATGACAGTTCCACTCCGGAATTCACTGAGATCCTGAGAGTGGAACATTCTTTCACTGATGTTTCTGATCATTTTGATGAGTGATAGAATACAGTCTAAAAATATAATATAGGGTAAATAGAATAGAAAAAGATAGAGAAGGATAGAAAATGGAAAATGAAAAACAGACAAATGTCTTCTCACCTTATCTCAAAAGATAGTATATAGAAAAACTGTTTCCAAAACACATTTTACTTTTATATCGCCAAAAACATTTACACAACACAATGTTTAGGGCCAGAAAAGCTGTGTTATGGTAAAAGAAATGCTGTGATAAACAAGTGCTACATATAAATAAACTGTGAAGCATATAGATGATTGATAAATAAATTCACCAAAAGTTACCCTAATAAATATTGTAATAATTTAAAACTTACAAAATAACTAGCCCTATTGGCTATAACTGGCAGACAGGAATGGTAGCTTAGCTACAAAGTTTTCCAAAACGATTTTCCAATACATTAACAACTTAAAGGTGCATTCACACCGAATGTGAATCTCGTGGCAGAGGCGGCCAGCTCCAATATTAATCAATGATCCAGGTGCGCTCTGAGGTGAATTGAAGCCCAGCTGCTCGATTTTGAGCAGCTGGGCACGAATCGGGGGGCACGGCCAAACTGTGCGTCGCATCAGCCAATCAGGAACTCGGCTTTGTGAACATGACATTTTCAGTGACCCGATCAGCAGGTAGAATATTAATCCAGTACCAGTGTTTTGTTCTGTCACACGGCTGCAGCCGATTCCAGCAGAGCTCGCTCAATACATGGAGAGGGAGACAGCCTGATCAGCTCTCCTGAACTGTGATGTTCTACTTATTTTCCTCAAGACAATAAAAAAAGACATAGCCGGTATGTGAGGACCCTAACATTCACAGATACCCCCACACAGCGTGGTGTCTAGCTCAAGATCTCATGTTTGACAGGCAGCAAGTAACAGATTCTCCACGCAGTGAAAGAAGGGGCGGGCCACTGATTTGCGGCTCAGAGCCCTGATTTAATGGGAAATTTAAAATGTGCTGATTTGGGAAGACGTAGTTATGATTTTTTTATTACTGTAGTGCCAAAATTGGCAGCGAATGGGGTTCGGTGTAAAAGCACCTTAACAGTTTTGTTTCAGCTTTGGCAGTAACATTTCAAATGACTAACATAAAATCCCAGAACAATGGCTAACTATATGGGCAGATGATAAACGAGGCTATTTGAAAGAAAAAAGGAAATGGGGGGGTTGAAGGTGAAGTTAGGGGTTTTCAGTAAAGAAGTGAGGTGAGGGCAGAGAATGAAGAATTAAATCACCATATTAATGAAACATGTAAACTAAAATAAATAAAAGAACTGCAACAGCAGAGGTAGACAGACACAAAGCCGCACCTACGTACAGATTGACCTTGTGGGTCAGGCGCCAGGCTGTCCCTGACCACGCCTTTGGGCAATGCGTACTTTGCGTCCAAGGTTTTTACCGGCTGCTGAAAATATCAGCGCGGCGCTCCTTTCAAATTCAACCACACACTGAGCTCTGCCACCACCTGTGACAGGGAGAGCAAGAGACACAGTGTAGGGACAAAAAGATCCTAATAATACTACCACCAGTACAAAACTGTTTAAACCAAACTGGATCCAAGAAAAGCACACAAACAAACAAAAATAATTAAGACAAGTAGAATCAATGGTGGTATATCAGGCTGCCACGATTAGTCGGCTAACTGACGACTAATCGACTATTAAAAAAGTCAACGACTAATTCAATAATTGATTACTCGTTACTTTATATTAGGGGTGTAACGGATCACGGAAAATCCGTGGTCCGTACAGATCAGAGGCCACGGTTCGGGACACGTGTGTACCGCGGACCGCCCGCCCACCCTTCACACGCGCACACCTCACGCTAGCATAATTAAAACCAATTGTCTGTGATTTATTTAATTTTTAGGGATAATTTGGGTATTATCAACACTATTTTTAATCATTCTTTTCTCTCAGTTTTTGTAGATTTGGTCTCATGACGTGTAACCGTCATCAGAAACTACATGTTTTAGCATTTTGTTTGAGTTCAAAGTTTAAAGAAGTTTTGTTTTAATAAATAGGCCTCAATGACCAAATTTTTTGATGTTGCATATATAAATATTATGTGTAAGAAGTACTTTAAATGATTATTGAATGAATGATTTGAAGCATTTCCAAAAATTCCTTTAGCTATTATATTGTTGTTTTTTTGACGCTTTTTTTTCTCTTTAATTTTTACTGATCCAAAAAATGATCCGAACCGGAACCCTAAAACCGTGACATGATCCGAACCGTGAATTTTGTGACTTGTTACACCCCTACTTGATATTATATGGAGTCAGAGTGTAGAAAAGTCTAACAAAGTTGTGAGCTTTCAGCCCCCCCAAAAAATCAATTTTTTTAATCAGTCAGTGAGATCAAAACTTGATCTTTTGAGAAAATAGTTCCTTGTTTCAGAGGCCGACCTCATTCGATTTAATCTTGTTTAATACCAGAAACTAATGAAGGACAGAGGCAGCGAGATTCATTAAAAGTTTAATAAACTATGGTCTTAATTTTCTTTGTTTTTAGTTAGTTTAAAGCTAATTATGGTAAAGATATGTGATTTATATCAACTTTGTGCATGACCCGATTAGTCGACTAATCGGAGAAAATAATCAGTGATTAGTCATCTATTAAAATAATCGTTTGTGGCAGCCCTAGTGATAAGACTAATAACTGAAACCTTAAAAAACATATGTGTAACCCTTCCGCTCTCCTTAGCTTGTTTACATTAAAAGTGGGGTCATCTGGACACCACAGGACAGTGCGCTGAACTTTTTTTTTTCACTGATTTTTGAGTTTCACTAATGTCCATGACAGACGTAAAAACCTGTCCCACTTCGTCCACATTTGTCATGGAAGAAATCGCATAACAATATGTGGTTGGAGCCATCTGGACCCCAAGGAGAGCGGAAGGGTTAAAGTGCAACATAAAATAGTTGACTGACAAAATAGGTTTCCATTACATAAAAAGTCCAATATGTAAAACAAATAATTTGAATTATTTACACATAAGGTTTGCTTGAGAAATAGAAGTGAAAATCTATAGCAAGAAACTTGGAAAATATAGAGTATTACATATATCAATTGCCATATTTAAGACCAACACCAAGACGTGCAATAAAATTGTTATCCATGTCAGTATACATGTTGATATTGTGGTTATAATCTATTTACCTATTTAGGAAAGTTGTTCATATGTTTCTATAATACATTTATATTTCTAAATTCCGAGCAGAGAAAAAGTTTTGCCGTTTGTAACATCTGTACAATAATGCTATTGTTTATCTTATCTTAAACCTCAATTGTGCATGTTTTGCATGTGAAATAAACCCAATTGTATTTACTGTTTCATCTACAACAATCAAACTTTAATCAGATATTTAATAAAGATCACATAGTTAAGTTAAAAACAAACAAACTTTGCTTTAATTGTGAAAATCAAAGGGAAAGAAAGGTGTCGACTTTTGCAATAAAAAAAAAAACAAGACATAACGTTCACAAGAAATTTGATATTGGATTCCAAACAATTATCTAAACTACCGGTAATAAAACAATGAAATAGAAACAAACTTAGAAACAAATACTTACTGATTTTCCAGAACCAACGGAGCATAAGATGGATGAGTCCGGGGAGAAGGCACTGCAATATACCCAATTCTGATGGCCACGCAAAACCTTTACCATGTTGCCTAGGGAGATGAGCGACACATTAATTTAAACATGCCTGATATTAAACAATAATTAAATCAGCTGAAGATCACTGCCATTTCTGAAACTTGGTTAAATCAAGATAAAGACCGTTACCATGGATGGATACGACATGTTGTTTACACACAGAAAAAAACAAAAAAGGAAGTGCTGTTACATTGTATATTGACAACTTATCATTAGTAGTGGCTGGTATTATGGAATGTGTTACTGTAAAAACAGAAATTGAACATTTTGAAGAAATAGCGGTAAGCTGTGTGTATAGAACACCCGGGTCCTGCATTGGTACATTCAGAGATACAATAGTGGGAATGTATAACAAAATAACAGAAAAGAAAATGCTTTTCTCCTTTGTGGAGACTTTAATACTGATCTTTTAAACCCTTGAAAACTCAATACCATTGATGACTTAATTAATACAATGTATAGTTTAACTGTGCATCCAAGAATCACACAGCTAATGCGAGTAACTGCTAATGTGCTGCATTGATGATATTTTTAGAAATGTGACTGACAAGAAAAATGGTTGTAGGTCATAAATAATGATACTAGTTACAACCTTCTAGTTGCTGCAAAAAAATAAATAATAAAAAAGTGTTTCCCTTTTGACTCTTAGCTCTCTGTCTCCTTTTCTCAGCAAACTCAGGCCTGGCTTAAAATAAGGGGTGGTGGTGTCTGATTTAAATATTAGACCAAGATACTTCTGACACTTCTAATGTTAGCTTTGAATTAAGATTTTTATGTGAGTAAAACCTTTAATTACCATCATCTTTAAGGTCCCAAACACGAAGAGTTTTGTCTCTTGATGCTGACACCAGCATGAGGCTGCCATCAGGAGCAAATGTTAGGTCTCGCACAACATCAGCATGATCCATCAGATTCAGCAAAAGTTTCCCTAATAGAAGCAATCACAATTAACAGGAGCTTTATTGACTTTTTTTCACTTCTCAAAACAAAGCAGCATAGATGAAAATATTGGCATTGTCTCATGTCCTTACCAGTGTAAACATCCCAAATCTTGATCCGACCATTATTAAGGCCTGTTGCTAGCAGCAAATGATTCTGACCAAACTTGAAGTGGTGCCATTCGATGTTGACACAGCGACTTTCTTTTTCAGGCACAGACGAGCCAAAGGCAAGGCTCCAAACAATGTCACCACAGTCTAAGGTATGTTCACGTGGATCTCCATCCAATGTAATCGTTTGACTTCTTTCACTGTTATGTCGGGACAAATTCCGAGGATTCAAAGCATCAGTTTCTTCATCACCGTGGTCAACAGAACTAAAACAAAGGAAAATGGAAAAAAGTAAGCTTGACTGACCAAATACTTGAAGCATAAAAAAAAGACAAATAATATCTTCTATTTTTTTTTCTTTGATATTTGTTTTGCTTCCCTTAGCCAACAAGGTAATTTGTACAATGACCCAGAATTTAGGACCATTTTTTGCATCATGTCTGGCCCATAAAATTAAAAATAAAACCTTGTGCTATTCTAGGCATGTTTAAATTAAAAGTGGAGTCATCTGGATCACACTGAACTTTTTTTTCCAAGGACTTTTTAATCCTAAAGTCGTGCAGGTGGCATCTGCACACCTGTGCCCCATTGAAGGGGGTGGGGGTCTTAAAGGAGCCCTGTGTCTAAAGTAACAAACACCTGTTTGTGCTGTAATTAATTGAAGAAAGGACACAGTTGGAACAGTTGTGCATCTAAAATGAAAATTAAAGCTTTTTGCTGATCAACGCTAGGTTTGTGGAGAGTGTTAGTGTTATACTGCCTTCACACTGAACGCAGCCAGCGCTGCTGACGCGTGAAGTTTCACTGTTACGTCAATGTGAAGATGCGATCTGGCATGGAATGATTTCGGCTGCAGGCACAGCAAGCTTGACGCATCAACCCACCAGGGGACACAGCTTTGAGCATGTCAGAGACTAGATCAAAGGGTAGATTTAAACATTTAAAATGCCTGGTCGATATGGATTTTAGTCATGAACTTCCGTCCATTTTCTAAGCCCATCGGGCCCGCTAGGTTCCCAGAAATTGTTCCAGTTACTGTTAGGCGAAGACAGGATACACACTGGATAGATCGCCAGCCCGTCACTGAGCTCATTGAGCTAGATCAGGGGTAGGGAACCCTGGTCCTCAAGAGCCACATTCCTGCATGTTTTCTACCATACCCAGCTCTGGCATGTTCTTATTGGATGAACACACCTGACCCAGGTAATTGTCATGAGTCCCTACACTGATTACCTGGTGCAGGTGTGTTCAGCCAATAAGAACATGCCAGAGCAGGGTATGGTAGAAAACATGCAGGAATGTGGCTCTTTAGGACCAGGGTTCCCTACCCCTGAGCTAGATGGACGGCTATGCTAGCCAGCCTCCCGGTGGATAGCAAGTTAGTGAGGTCCTCTCCCCAGGCCCCGGCAGTGCTGCTGTCCAGGTACCTGGCAGATCTAGTAAGATCTACTGCCGAGACTGTGGGTCCCTGGGCAGTGGAGCCGGCTCTGCTTGCCCACGGTCGATTAGCTGCCCAGCAGCCCGGAAAGCCACCGCAAGTGCAATTGTAGCGCGCGCGACGGCTCTAAGCTTCGTGGCTTCATGTTTTTCTTATTTTCATAATGTTTCCAGGGCTGGGCCGCATTTCAGCACATGACTTGGTGCACATCAACAAGTGGGACACAAACATGAAGTGGAATGCAATTTATTGGATATTTCAAATATTTTTAACAAATACAAAACTGAAAATTGGGCATCCAAAATCATTCAGTCCCTTTACTTTCAGTGCAGCAATCTCTCTATCCAAATGTTCAATGAGGATCTCTGAAGGATCCAATGTTGACCTAAATGACTAATGATGATGAATAGAATCCACCTGTGTGGAATCAAGTCTCCATAGAAATGCACCTGTTCTGTGATAGTCTCAGATGTCCAGTTAAAGTGCAGAGAGCTTCATGAAGAACAAGGAACACATCAGGCAGATCCCAGATACTGTTGTGGAGAAGTTTAAAGATGGATTTGGATACAAAAGTATTTCCCAAGATTTAAACATCCCAGGACTGTGCAAGCCATAATATTGAATTGGAAGGAGTATCAGACCACTGCAAATCTACAAAGACCGGGCCATCCGTCTAAACTTTCAGCTCAAGTAAAGAGAAGACTGGTCAGAGATGCAGCCAAGAGGCCCATGATCACTCTGGATGGACTGCAGAGATCTACAGCTGAGAGTCTGTCCGTAGGACAACAATCAGTCGGAGACTGCACAAATCTGGCCTTTACGGAAGAGTGGCAAGAAGAAAGCCATTTCTTAAAGGCATCCATCAAAAGAGTGGTTTAAAGTTTGCATGGAGACTGGAAAAGATCTGAGACTGGGACGGAGATTTGTCTTCCAACAAGACAACCATCCAAAACATAAAGCAAAAATGTACAATGGAATGGTTCAAGAATAAACATATCCAGGAATAGAATGGCCAAGTCAAAGTTCAGACCTTAATCCAATGGAGAATTTGTGGAAATAGCAAAAAACTGCTGTTCACAAACGCTCTCCATCGAACGTCACAGAGTTCCAGCTGTTTTGTAAGGAGGAATGGGCCAAAATTTCAGTCTCTCGACTTGCAAAACTGATAGAGACATAGCCCAAGAGACATAGCCTGTGTAATCACAGCAAAAGGTGGAGCTACAAAATATTAACTTAAGGGGCTGAATAATTTAACACGCCCAATTTTTCAGTTTTTATTTGTTAAAAAAGTTTGAAAAATATCCAATAAATTTCATGATTGTGTCCCATTTGTTGTTTCTGCTGACCTGCAATAGATCATCAAAAATTTTGCGTCCAAGATGTGGGTGGCGTCATTGCCACAAATTAAGCCCGTCCACACTTCCAATCAACTTTTTTGGTAGTTTACAGACCCTCGCAACTGCAACTTAACATTTGCAACTACAATAAAAATTCAGAGAAATAATGGAGCTATCTAGCTGTCGCTTTTAGTCAGATACCACCTGAGATCAGGAAATCGGAGATGTACCTAGATCTTAGATCTAGTCGCCTGCAACAAGATGCATCAGAATAGAGCAGAGCAGGAAGCTTGTGCCTCACTTATTTTAGTGGCTTCAACATCACAACTACAGGAGAGCGCAGAAGCAGAGGTCGGACAAAATATCGGTATGGCGAATAATTGAGATATTTCAACTCACGAACGATTGCTGGTCCTCTCTTTCCCTGAATAGGTTTCTTAAAATAATACCGAGAAAATCCACCAGGGGGTGAGCACGACAGTGAAATGTAAGAATGCCGTCGCAAAACCATGATTAATTTTTACCAGGCAAATGCGTTTTTTTCCTAAATACCTAAAACATAAT
Organism: Oryzias javanicus; assembly: GCA_003999625.1. Lineage (NCBI taxonomy): Eukaryota > Metazoa > Chordata > Actinopteri > Beloniformes > Adrianichthyidae > Oryzias > Oryzias javanicus. The sequence continues at coordinate 6,243,470 of CM012449.1, read as the reverse complement.
GGTGCAGGTACAGCGCAAACACGGAGCGCTCTTAAACTGCTTTTCAGCATACAGCGATGAGGGAGGGGCTCCTCACATGCTCTCACCACCTGCTCCGCTGACACTTCAATATCTTGACAGTATTGTGAAGTAGTTCAAAAATGTATTTAGTCATGAGTAATAAGTGAATTACTAAATCATACTTACAAGCTCTTCAAGCATTTTGTCCAGGGTATGAGCCTGACAATTCGATGCCCCTGAGACCAAGCAAAGTAAGAACCATTGGGTGAAAAAGCCACACTCCAAGCCTCACGTCCAGACTTCTGGTCAAAGGGAGCAGTAGGTGCAAGGAGTTCACCAATGAACTTGGCTTGACCTAAAATGAGAAAAAAAGACCAAGAACATTACATAACAAAAATTAGTCATATTTGAGGGTGCTGTAGATTAGTTGTCCCCAACCACTGGGCCACGGATCAGTACCGGTCCGTGAATCAATTGCCAACGGGTCACAAAAAACTAAAATTATACCAGTTTTTTGGTTACTGAATCCTGGAAATCTTTTATTTTAAAAAATCTTTTATATTAAAAAAATAATCAGATTTTCTCAGTTACACTTTAAATCACTTGGGCTGTGAAGTTTGGTTAGGGGAGCAACATTACTACGTCTGAACGATTTTTTTTCTGAAAACTCAGTTTGTTTAGAAAATAAACCAGACTCTCTCTGTTATGTTTCAGTCATTTCAGTGCTAAAAGCAATCCAGCGGCCTGTAACACGAGAAAAGTTGTATGTGGAACCTTTCTCTGCAAATGGAAGTGAAGGAACAGACAGAACAGGTGATTCCCACACACCGTGACTGTTTGTATAGAGATTTGACTTTCATGAACGAATCTAATCTTTAGAGCGGTCACAGAAATGCTCAAACAAAGTCATCCACTTAGATCAGTGTTTTTCAACCAGTGTGCCGCGGCACACTAGTGTGCCGCGGGAGATGGTCAGGTGTACCGTGGCAAATAACCAATTTTCACATATGTAAAACATTTACCATCACTAGGGAATCCGCTCTGCGTTCATCCAAACGGCCCTGATTTAACTCTGGTAGATAGTTTAGAATATGCAAGATTGTAAAATATTTTTTTCAATGTTTCTATAAATGACTTTTAATCAGAATAATGTTACCGCAATCTGGCCGCAAAACCAGCTGCAACCTCGGCTTTCAGAAAAGTTCCGCCCCCTTCAACTGTCTCCACCAATCATTGTTGGAGGCTTGATCACATGTCATAAATCTGACCAATCAGAAGTGGTTAACGTCCTCACTTCCTTGTTCCTTTTCGGCTCATAAAATCTCTCGGTTCTAACAAAAACAGCAGCTAAAGCTCGTGTTTAGCGGTGTAACTTCCTGCAGGATCCGGTGTCAGACAGTTTAAGAAGTGAACAAAAGAATGAAGCTCAGAAACGTGAGTATATCCGGAATACGCGCGAGTTTATGCACTACATCACCCAGGATGCATTGGGGTAAATCAGACTTTCTCAAATGGTGGGGGGCGCGGTGCGACCCAGGGATCATACCATTTATTTTAGTTACTAAACAGTTGATCGGAGGACAGACAGTGACCGGGATATCAACACAGAGAGAAGAATATTGAATTAAACCTCAAGAATTGTGATGGAAAAATATTTAACGGAGATTAAAAGAAACAACGGAGAGAAATAGACTGCGCGTACTGGGGGGGAGGAGGGGGGGTGTACAGGAGCGCAAGAGCTGAGGAGAGAGAGAGAGAGAGAGAGAGAGAGAGAGAGAGAACATCAACACAAAACCTTCAAGAAACTCGAGACATTAGAAAAGAATAAAAAAACTAGAACCATTTGACTTTTTTGACAGTATGAAGGAACAGAGTTTGCAGGAAATCCTTCTATATGTGTAGATATATTCTATATTTATTATATACATATATATATATATATATATAGAGAGAGAGAGAGAGAGAGAGAGAGAGAGAGAAGACCGAGAGAAGAAACCAGATTTCAATCTCAAAGCTGAGACTCTTTTGTCTTTCTTAATTGTATTGTGAATAAAAGCCCTTATTTATTAGTTTTTCACAATTTAAATTGTATTTTTGGTTGTGGTTGCAGAGTTTTGTGTTCACTTCAAATGTGTTTAAAAGGAAAAAACTTAAAATGTATCGAGTTAAAAATTGAATATTTAATAGTTCTTTTTTTTCATTGATTTTGTACATTCTGTCTGGAAGGGATAAATAACAACATAAACATAATAGACACTTTAAATGAATGAAAACATGTTTACATTATGGACTTTGTGGCATAATCTTATACAATAGTTTATGATAAATTAAATAAAGCAAAAAAACAACATAAAAAGTCATTTTGCAGCTGAAAAAACCGCTGTTTTCAGAGAGGAGCTAATTTGCAAAAGAAACAGATGATTTTTGAGAAAAGCCAGAATTCCCATCAACGACTGTGGACGGAAACAAGGAAAATTGTTGTTTGTTTTTACTTTGAAGTTTTGGAAGTATTCTTAAAAAAAAAGAAAAAACTTATAAATAAATCATTTTTTTAAATATATTTTTTTAATCATTCTTTAATGATAATAAATGTAGACTGTTTTGAAGAGGTAAAAGTTTAACTTGAGAAAATTGACTAATGGTACCAATGATATTCGCAGCAGAAAGTTGTGTTTGTGTGTGTGGAGGGGGGTACGAGAATTGACATTGAGAAACACTGGGTTAAAATGACAGCGCCTCTGTGCTGCAATGACGCTTCCCACTTATTTAAAAAATGTAAATTAGATTGTACATCAATACCGATTAAAATTTTTTACCTTTTGGATACTAGTGTGCCGCGAGATTTTTTTCATTGAAAAAGTGTGCCTTGGCTCAAAAAAGGTTGAAAAACACTGACTTAGATGCTCATTTCAGAGAAGTTGTGAACACAAATCATGCAAAAGGAGCAGTGAGCACAGTAAGTAGTGCAAGGGTGGGGGGAAATCCTGTTTTTTGAGTTTTTAACATGTATGTGAGGCTGATTTCTTCTGAAAGAGAACAAATGTAATAAGAAATCATTTAGTTTTTACATTTCCGAGTATTTCTCCTTTTAAATCTCTGTCAATCCAACAGTCTTGGACAGACTCTGTTTTTCCTGAATGATCTTCTTTCTGCTGCACATGCACTAAACCCTCATCTGGTCTGGCTAGCGTGTCTAGTTCAGGTTCTGGAGAAGAGAAGATGCTATCTTCACATTGACTGCAGTCAAATCAGCCGCCGTTCACATTTCTGTGCTCCAATCAGCCGTCACTGGATTTTTGGTGTGAGTTTCATCCAATACTTACAGTAGCAGGGCTGAGAATGCTGGACACCAAAGGATGATGAATATAGTCTTTTACAGCCTCTGTCAAGTGTTACCTAATTTTTTGTGCACTTTTCCCACATTTGAAAAGGGCTGTGGATCCAAAATTGAAGACTGATTTACTCAGAATGCCACTTTATTATTGATTGATATTATTATTATTGAGTATTTTTCCAATCTTTATCCATTTTCCATTTGGTCAGTCAGCAGTCAGTAGGTAAAAATCCTAAAATACACATAATAATGGCAATAAATATTTACAAATTCTATTACAGAATAGCAATAAACACATTTTATCAATTATAATTTATATAATTTTAAGTTCTTCAATTAACTAGCAACCTCCCTATTTTATTTTAATTACATTTTTATTCAACTTCATACATCAAATCCTACAATTTTGCATCAAGAATGACTTTAAAATAATATTAGCAAAAAGTAATTATGTTCATTTGAAAACTTCACACCATTAACTTACCAAAGTTACACCGTACACTGAAGTACACATAAACAACTACGAAGAACCCGCCTAGTTGCACCGATCGTGGTCATTCTAGCATTCAGACAAACTCACTTCTTACCGACTGCCTCTTCTACAGGTGGATGATACCTGAGCACAGGTAGACATGCTTTACACACGCGCTACCGAGCCTGTATTTCACCTGCATCTTTCCTGAATGAAGTGCGTGCATCGCCATAATATGTCCGAACACCATGCCCAGCTGCTCAACGATTCCATGTCATGGGACTCAGACACTCAGCACAACAGCCTCTTCAAATGAAAATAAAAGATCGATACTTAGTGAGAACCCATCGAGAATCGATCGCAGGACTAAATGTCACAATATAACGCCACATTGATATTTTTGCACACCCCTAATAACAACACGCTAATGGAGCTGGAAAGTGTGGGAAACAAGAAAAATAAAAGAGGAAAAAGTGGCCAATGTAGTTTCTGCAAAGATGGAACTTGTGTTCCATGGAGAACTATGGCAATGAATGAACACATGAAGATGAAGCATGTTTGATCATGCTGAACGGAGAGCTTCGTCTAGCTAAACTAAGCTAAAAGTTCCTTCAGACTGCCTCATTTGATTTAAGTCTAGTTTTAATGCCAGAAACAAATGAAGGAGAAAAGCTGCATGATTCATTAAAGGCTTAATAAACTATTGCCTTTATTTTTTTAGCATATAGATTAAACACTTCAAGTTTAAAGCTAATTATGGTTAAGATGTGTGTTTTATATCCATCTGCCGCATGACCCAATTAGTCGACTAATCGAAAAAAATAATCTGAGATTAGTCGACTATTGAAATAATCGTTTGTGGCAGCCCTAATAGATTCTGACACAAAGGCAAAATCTGTTAATTTGACAGCAGAGCGTTACCTGTAACACAAGGAGGCGCAGTTCTTGCACCATTTACAGCTTATAAAATATATCACGTCAACAATCATTTTCTAAGCTTTAATTTGAACCACGTTTTGTGGAAATCAGTTAAAAAATGAAGGAGTTGGCCCGATGTTTGTGGTTGATGACTGCATGTCTTACATTTGCTGTGTTCAGTAAATAGGCAAGAGCCAATCCAGAAAGGTACAACAATGTCTTCCATGTTGTTATGACAGAGTTGACAGTTGACTGTAGAACAATTGGGAAGCAGGAGATTCGTTGCACTGGTGTCATCCTATGACAGTTCCACGCTGGACCTCACTGAGCTCCTGAGAGCAGAACATTCTTTCACTAATGCTTGCAAAACAGTCCGCATGCCTGAGTGCTGGATGTAATACAGCTGTGACCAGGCCAAGTGACGTGTGTTCAGTCAGTCAATCAGAAATGGGCTCATTCAATCCAGCAAATCAGCGTTTATTGAAGCAGAGTGAACTGCAAAACAAGACGGGTGGTAGCTCACGAGGAACAGGGTTGGTGATCCCTAGTGTATACTGTCTGTTGCTGAGAGTAGAGTCAGCCTCCAGCTGTCCTGTTGTGTTACTATTAATACATATTTACAATAAAAGTTAGGTTCATCTGGAACCCACCAGACAGCCCGGTAAACTTTTTTTTTCAATGATTTTTTTATTTTTATCTTCACTGATGTCCATGGCAGATGTAAAATCTTATCCATTTTTGTCCATGTTTGTCTTGGGAGGAATTACACATCAATATAAGGGTGGGGTCATCTGGACCCCATAAAATAGCAAGAGGGTTAAGAGGAACATGACTGGAAATGCCTCAGAAGAAACAAACAATGAAAAGAACTGCAGATCCTACCCACAGAAACTGGTTATTCCAGTTCAACTTGGTGAAGCCGAAGAAGCCAAAAAGAAACAACACCCATTTCCTTATTTGTCAAGAGAAACCAACACACACAGAACATCCCTGCTCATTTGAAACTCAGTACATCGAGACAACAAACGGTCTTAAGCAGAGGAAGTGATGCAGGGCAATCTGGTCCAGTCAAGTTTAAGAAACTAAACAGTCTTTTCAAAAGGATGGCAGAACACAGAGGAACCACAGAAATCAGTCCAGGACACAGAAGTTCACCAGAACCCAAAGGACCATGCACATTAACAGATCACAAAACTCATGGTTCATGGATCATGTCTTGGTTTTGAGTCCCAGTTTGGGTCATTTATAGGCAAGATAACTACATTAAGTTAAACATTGATTTTTGAAAGGATCTATTTTAAAATAGAACATAAAATACTTCAAAACACAAACAACATTTTTAATTGTGCTAATTGAGGCCTAAAAACAGCATCTTTGGTCTCATGATTATTCTTATACATAACAAAAATACAGAAGATGCTCATGTGAACAGAGTTGCATACATGCTTTAAATCGAATGGATTTACAACTTTATAATCTTCCCTGTGTCCCCTGCTGAAAGAAACTCTCTTCCTCAATGAGCACACCTGCAGAATTTCTCCACGGAACAGAGACATGCACATAAGAGAAAAAACGTGTTCACCATTTTTTTTCTTTTCTTTGTATAACTCTTTGAATAATCATCATCTGCGTCTTTTAAATTTGAGAAAAAAACTCCTGCGGTTTATCAAACACACTTTTGAACGAGCACCAGGCAGCAACTTTGACGCACGTTAAACTAGGGGTGTAACGGATCACAAAACTTACGGTTCGGATCGTGTCACGGTTTTAGGGTCACGGTTCGGATCATTTTTCGGATCAGTAAAAAGTAAAAAAATTTAAAAAATGAAAAAAAAACAAAACGAAAAAAAAAACAACAATATCAAACCTAATTTAATTTTTGGAAACAGTTTAACTCATAAATTCAATAAGCATTTAAAATACCTCACACACACAATATTTACATTTGCAACAACAAAACATCTGCTCATTGAAGCCTATTTATTAAAACAAAACATATTTGTACTTTGAACACAAACAAAATACTAAAACATGTAGTTTCTGATTACATTTACATGTTTTTAGACCAAATCTACAAAAACTAAGAGAAAAGAATGATTAGAAATAGTGTTGAAAATACCAAATCTATCTGGATTATCTTTTAAAATTAAATCATAAATAAAACAGTTACAATATTTTTTTGGGTATGAATTGCTTTATTAAAACTAACTGTGGGAACATTTAAATGTTTTAAATGATAATTTTCTGTAAAACGTGGCACTTCTGCGTCAGCTTTTCCTGGTCAATTTTGACATCTCTGGCTTGCCATACAAATGTTCCGCGATTCCACCGGAAAGCCCGTAACGGAGCTTCCATTCGATGCGAACGGACAATTGGTTTAAATTATGCTAGCGCGAGGTGTCCGCGTATGGGGGGTGGGTGTTCGAGCGGTCCGCGGTACACACGTGTCCCGCACCGTGGCCTCTGATCCGTACGGATCACGGATTTTCCGTGATTCGTTACACCCCAGTGTACATTGCTGTTAACAGGGCCTGAATTCCCTTTGTTAAATGGGGGGGGGGATTCTCCCTTTACTCGATTTTCATGGGGGGATTCTTACACTTTGGGGGGGATATTAGTTGTGAACTTGGCAACAGATCTTATGTTGCCCTCCTCATACCTCAGAATAATACAGAGCTTTAAAATTATGTATCTACACTGTCATAATAATGCGTGGTTGTTTCTTGAGTTCATGCGCTTTCCCTGTTTTGACCTTAACAGCAATAAAAGGAGATAAATATTTTTCAATATGGAAAGCTGTCTAGGAAGAAGCTCTACCACTTTTGGTTTGATGTGTTAGTTTAGAAGCAACAGAATTAGCAGGTAACAATAGAGGAAAGAGGGAGTGACTCATCTTCTGAGGTGGTATTTTCTTCCTCATTCTAAATAGGTCACGTGTCAAAGTCAAGGCCCTGGGGCCGAATCTGGCCCCTCCGAGTAGTTCTATCCGGCCCTCCAGATCATTTTATTGTTATTAATAACTTGATGTTATCTTGTTCTGATTTCTAACTTGCATAATTTTGACAAAATATATTTTTATGTAGAGTAAAATATTGAAAGTTATTTAAGGTTTAAGTTGATTTATTCTGAAATAATGTTCCTGCCTTTTTTATTATTAATATTTATGTTAAAAAGTTACAGTCTTAAAGTTTTAAAAAATTGTCATTCTGCTAGCTTTTTAGGCTATTTTGCAATTTATTATAATTTTTTTAGACTATTTTTAAGTTTTGCTATTTTTTTCAGCCACATGTTAGCTGTTTTGGCTAACCTAAGGTTTTAATTTATTTTGTTCTTTTGGCTGATTTGGCATTTAGCTAATGTTTTAGCTTGCTATCAGCTCCAGTGTTTTCAGCAACTAAATTAAGTTTACAGCATTCACACTAGGATTATCGCAGGTAATGCTAAATATCTAGTTCATAATTATGTTTAAAAAGTTACTTTTAGTGTGTTTAATAAATGTTTATCCTGTTAGGCCCACAACCTATTGTTTGTTTAGTATTTTGGCCCCTTGTGTGATTGAGTTTGACTGCCCTGGAATAGGCTCTGTGCTTGGAGTGGAATAATTGCACCAAACAGCCTCCATATCCAGGTGTTAAGAGATGTCAACAGAATAAGAAGGTAACAACTGGTTACTGCCACAATTAGTCAATTAGTCACAACTATGTCAACTGTTTAAATTATTGGATACTAATTTAATATTTGAAGCACCTTTTTTTCTTGTTTTTTTCTCAAAACTAAGGCAAATGTAAATACAACAACCAGAAACCTCCTTCTGTTCTTTGTTGTATACTGTTTGTAGGGCTGTAACGAGTATCCAGATGATCAGACACTCACGATCTGCTCCCAAAAATTCGATTATAAATATTTGCGACGTCCAAAATCACTGATTCGCGATCTTTATAAATATAGTAGATTGTAGTAAAATATTATCTCACGACGATGTGTTTTTGCTCTGAAATGCAGAATAATGTTGGATTTTAAGTTTATGAACTAAAAGAAACTGGAAAGAAACATCTTCGCGTCGGGGAAGCTTCCTGTTTTCAAAGTAAGACATCTCGAGAGCTTTTTTTCTCTTTAAAAACTGAGACTGAAGTTCTGCTCACTGACGTTAATTCTGAAAAAAATGAATCAGGCTCAACACGGGAGCTGTAGCTCCAGTGTTTACATTCTTTTTGTTATGATCATTCTTAACTTAATGCAATTAACGTAACTCCAGTGGATTCTGAAGCGGAGAAACGCAGCCTAAAGCTGATTTACAGCTCTGCATCGCAGTGAGCCGCGGATGTGATCAATCTGAATCAGATGATTCTGCCACGGGAAAAAAAACAACAACAGGGGCTCTGACCAATATGTAATACTTAGAACGTGAAATGTTCAAGAACTTTCAGGATAGAAAAGTGTGGAGAACATTTTCGGGTTTTTTTAGTTAAATGATTAAAAAAAAAAAAACATTGATATTTTTTAAATACTTTTTGCTTTTTTGTTTATATTACTACTGAACTTAACCCAAAGGTTGGCAATAATATATAAATAACAAATAAAATAAAATACAACTTGTTTTAATGACAAACATTGTTTCCTCCTATTGAAATATTTGTTTTTATCAGCTTTGTTGATTTCGATCTCCTGTTATAAATTGATATATAATTGGTGGGGATTTAATACAAATATTTCCATTTTTATACATCCAGTTAAAAGACATACACATACAACAAACATTATGTTAAAAAGTAAGAATCGGATCATTGAGCTCGATTAAAATCGGATCGCCACCTAAGCAAATATTCACAGCCCTAACTGTTTGGATACATTTTCTTTAAAAAAAAAAAAAATGAAATTGAAATCATTTTAAAAAGTGCAGTGTGCAACTTGGCTTCATGTATTGTGGCCTACACGTATTTCCATCAGTTTTTGAGCTGGTGGCACGAAAAAAAAAAAAGTCCCGATAACATCACCCAAAAAAAAAAAAAAAAAAAAAAAAAAAAAAAACCAACAACAATCAAAAACAAAGTGGGCCTGTAAACATATAAAAGGACATTTATTGAGTTGATTTACCAGCTTTAATCTACGAGCAGAAACTGATCCGACGTGCTCGTTTCAAAGAGCAAAACCCACAACAACAATATTTGACGTAACTGGGGAAGGGGACAAATCGACACCAGCTTAGCATGGCATGTTGGCACAGTAAACATTTTGGCACAGAACGTGTCGATTTTGTTTTTAATCGTACTATTTACACCTCGTGTTTTCGAGCAGGTTTTCTCACTGTATCCGTGAAACAGCGTCAACAGAAAATAGCGCTTCGTGGACATACGTACTTATCCGTAGATACACAACACGAACTTACCTAGATCATTTTCATTCACAGTGTCCGGGAAGCTTGCCATCTAAGTTAGGGCCGACAGTAAGACAAAAGGCCAAACGGCGACAGTTTAGAAATAAAAAAAAAGAAAAGAAAAGAACCTGGCAGCGCCTTTTAAACGTCGGTACAAGACAGTCGAATTCTTCCGCCTAGCTTACCGGAGTTCCGGCTAGGGAAACAAGGATGTGCTTTTTTTTTTTTTTTTTCTTCAAACTTTATTGAACAAAATGGAGGTATACAACATAAGAAATAATCAATAAAAATCAATGTACAAAATAGAAACAATATTGAATAGCCAGGGGAGTTATTAAATAGATATTTGCAGAATATTACAGATTACAATAGCTTTGAGTCTTTTTGTTCGTGGAATATGATATTGATTTTTTACATCAAAATCTAAAAAGAAAAAAGGATCTCATACTCATTGACATTAATCACTAGAGATGGCATGCAGACTTTTACTATTGTCCAAGATACGTAAAGAGCGACGCCATATTGGAATGCCATAAAGCAATGTAAACAGAGTCAAATGAACATAAAATTATTCATTTTGGTCCGATTTTAAAAAGGAAAAAACTCTGATCATCAGAAAAATCATTCCCAGGTCATGATAATAATGTTTTTGTGCAAAGTGTAACAATTTAACTACATTTCAAACTTTTTATAAGGTTATTACATAGGAGACACAATGCATACCTGATGTATGGTTGTGATCGGTAGGTAGCCGACATCGCCATAGACCAAGGGTCCTCAAAATACGGCCCGGGGGCCGGATCCGTCCCGCCTCCTCATTTGGACTGGCCCCCAAGCACTATCAGAGACGCATTATTATTTTTTTTGTCAATCTGGCCTGTGATGATGACATAATCGAGACCCTCATAGAATGTGACTTTTTATTCCAGTCTTCTACTGTACCTCTATCTGAACTCTCCCAAATCCCATTCAAACAGAACAGAACACAGAGTTCTCTTTCCACATTACAGTTCACCTTGTCAGTGTAATCATGCAACTGCTTTTTTACAAACAACGTACCCTGTTTTGCGTCCTGATTGGCTGGAGTCCTTGTCAATCTACATCTGCTGCTCTGAAACGCGTATTTCTTCAGATCCACATAATTCTGTGATCACGATCAGATCTTAGTCTTCATTCTATAATCCTGGATTTAAAAAGTTCATGTCTGTCTGAGAAAAGTGGGGACAGTATGTACTGAGGAATCCATGGAGGGACGCACAGACCTCTCCTGCCTAGGAAATGGTGCTCTGACTGCCATAAGGTATCCAGATGAAATCCTTCAACCCATTGTCAGACCCTACGCTGGTGCAGTAGGTCCTGGTTTCCTCCTAATGCACCACAATGCCCGGCCTCACGTGGCAAGAGTCTGCAGGCAGTACCTGGAGGATGTAGGAATTGAAACAATTGAATGGCCTTCACCATCCCCTGACTTAAACCTTCTGCTCTCTTTGGGGTCCAGATGACTCCAACCACATATTGATTTGTGATTCCTTTCATGACAAATGTGGACAAAGGAAGACAGGATTTTATGCCTGCCATGAAAATTTGTGTCCAGGAACGGCAGATGCGTCTCGAGACCAGATGACCCCACTTTTAATGTAAACAAGCTAAGGAGAGCGGAAGGGTTAAACCCAACAGAACATCTCTGGGACATTATGTTTGGGTCCATTAGGCGCCGCCAGGTTGCTCCTCAGGCTGTACAACAGCTCAGGGATGCCCTCACACAGATCTGGGAGGAAATGCCACAAGACACCATTCGTCGTCTCATTAGGAGCATGCCGCCACGTTGTCAAGCATGCATACAAGCTCGTGGGGGGCACACAAGATAAGCATTTAGAGTTGCAGAAATGAAGCTTTGGAGAAAATGGACTAGCCTGCCACATCTTCATTTCACTCTGATTTGATGGTGTCTACACAATTGAGCTTCTGTAGACTGAAAACTTTTATTTCTATTAAAAGACTTGACATCCTTTTGTTCCTAAGACACTGCCCTGTTGTTATTTGGATAGATATCCAACTTCATATTGAGATCTGATGGATCTAATGTGTTTCTTTAAAGTGCTCCTTTAGTTATTGTGACACACACTCACTTTTGGAGCAACAGGAAATTTTGAACCGGTTTTAAATCAGTAATTTCCTTTGTTATAATTAAACTATTTCTATCTTGATCATGCAGGAGAAAGATAGTTGTTCAGGTGTTTTCACAGAATCTTGTTTGGTATTTTGTCACAATAGGGGGTGGTCGGGTGGTCGGGTAGGCGATGTGGCCAAGGTGGGCAAATTGGCCACCCTCACCACTGCGGTCCAGATCAGCCGGCAGCAGGGTAAAAACACACACACACCAGGTCTCGTACAGGAGATGAGCAACACGGTTTATTTAGTCCAGAGTTGGAGTCTTTTAAAGTCCTTCCTACATTTGATTTCATGCTGTCCATTGGGAGGAGTTAGAGCACATAAAAAAAAAAAAAAAATTCGGTGCCTGAATATAAAAAAATAAAAGGGAAGATAAATAAAAGCTTTAGTAAAAACAATAAAAACATGCACAAGATATAAAACAGGCACTGAGATTTAAAAAAAAATGCACTCCTCCCATTGCAGCTCAAAACATTGCTCTTTAAAAACTCAATTTGGGATGGACAAGGAAGGGGTGCTTTGGCTCAAAGAGGGGTGGGTCGCAACCACACCCCTCTGCCTCTCTGGTTGACTACCCCCCTTCCTTGGCTCCAAGCTGCCAGTCTGTCTTCTGTCACCCATCCAGCGAGGCGTGTTGAGAGGCTAGACGCCCACATCTTCCAGGGAGGGACGGTGGCTAACCTGCTTCCAGGGCAGCATAGCTCTGACCACCCCACCGGGAATGGAATAATCATACACAGCGCACACAAAAGGGTCCAGAAATAAATAGAATAGAAACAATAAAAACCCATCCTGTTACAATTTCTTTCTGAATGGAGTCTCAATCCGTGACGGAGCTGGTAGATTAAGCTGATCAATGTTTTCAAGAAGTTGTTTCATTCCTGAGAGGACTGCCTTCATTATTTGTCAAATTCAGCCTTTTTACATATTAGATTATACGGAGCAAACATTTTAAATAAAAACAAATGACTAACTTTCCACAAGGTGGCTAAATATGTTTATCCAGTGCTGCAGAAAGAGAAATTTTCCAAAATTGGGGTTTTGTGGGGAGTGATAATGTGGTTGTACATAATTTTCCAGCTCAGCAGAAGTTAATAAATGACAACAATTTAGTTTTTGGTTTTTCTATTTGGGAATCCCATTTAAGGACAAACTCAATTCCCCCATTTTGTCAAATAAACCTCTTGAGACATGAAAACAAATACTGTTCTTTTTGGTTAAGAAGAGTTTATTGTATATACTTTTAATATATTAAGAACTTTAATATCAATTGCCTGCAGGCTGCCATCTTTGTGCTATTTCTGATTTTTTAATGTCACGAATGTGGTTTTTCTAAATGTGTCAGCGATGGTGGTGGAGGACCCAAACGCAGGAGACCAGACTTGATGGCAGAAACATAAACGTTTACTAACTCAACTTAAACAGAACAAAACTAGGAGAACAAACCAGTGATGTGACAGAACATAAATGAGCAGATGACTGACAATGAGAGAAACTGAAAACCAGACACTTAAATACACTGAGGTTGATTAACTAAATGAAGACAGCTGTGGATGATTAACTGGAACATGGTGAGACTGACAGGGAAAACAGAAGATGACAAAACCTAAGCACAGAATCATGACAAAATGTAGTAAAGATTTAGACGATTAATTGTTTTATTGGCTTTACCTGGCATTGCTATCAAATACATCTGTGGTTCTATTTTTGTTAAATATGTTATTCCAAATTCTGTTAAGTCTCTATGTGACTAAAAATTAGTTTGGATTTACATTGATTAATTTATTCTTCTATATTGAGTTTTCCATTTAAAGTAATGCATTTGGTTAAATTAATTCCTAAATATTTAAGGTTTGATTTACTGTAATGGGGATGTTCAAATGCTTCCTGAGGTCACAACTGTGTAAAACCGTGAGTTTAAATTATTGAGCATCAGACCTAGTGATTCAGAGAAAAGATCAATTCGTTCAAGCGCTTCAGCAATCTGTTCTCAATTTTTCAGGAAAATGGTTGTCTTCTGCAAATTGACTTATCAACTCTTACCAAAAATTTTTAATTTGTCAATATTAGAGCTTTTTATCAGAATTGCCAACATTTCTGTGCCTTGATGAAAAAAGGGAATTGAGATATGTTGCACCCTGTTTTAAAGGGAAAATGCCATGCAAAATCAACCTCTTGAGCTTTAAAGGTTGTTAAGGTGTTTATTTCTCACTTAAAGAATCCCAAAGCAGTATTTTGATCCATTCAGACATTCCTAAGTATCCCTCTAAAAACCTGCCCACAGACCATCCCAAACCACGAAAAAGAGCGAGCTGATGTTACAAAGTGAGAACAGCTCTGTCCAGGAAGAGTCTGCCCCGCCCCAAGGCTAACACAAACCAGTTGCGGAGCTAGAACATTTTCTATGGGGTGGCGGGAAGGGGGCGGAGTCTTTGAAGGGGTGGCAAATGTGAGCAGCAGACTGGAAGGTCATGTATTCAAACAGTTTTATTATTGTTATCAATAAGACAACAGCAGCGGCCCGTTTCAAGAAGCAGGTTTTGTTGGAACTCTGAGTTTGTGAACACCAAATTCAAGAAAACTCAGAGTTGCAGTTTTTGGTGTCAGAAACTGAGATAACTTAAACCCGCGAAAGTGGGTTAAACCAAGCCCGTTTCAAGAAGCGGGTTAAGCTGAACTCAGAATCAATCACTGTGGCAACTGAGTCTGTGAACGAAACCTGGTCTGGAGCAGGTTTTCTTCAAACTTAGAGTTCCTGCAGTCTCCGCCCCTTTTTAAAGTGAAGGATGTTCAATTATGAGTTCCTCAATCTAGCAGGGGAGCCTACCTTTCCACCACATTGTAAATAAACAACAAAAACACAAACTCAATTTGTATATTTGTAAATTTAATTTAAATTACATGAAAAGTATTTACAGAACTCGTGCGTGTCCACATGCACGCTCACGGGCTCTCTGTGCTCGTTAGCGGTCATTTAGCTGCGCATTACTAACTAAACAGAACAAACGGCTCAAAGGAAAAACACAGCATAACGATGACGTCACCTCTCTAGTAATGAGAATGCATTTTTTCAGAATCATAACCTAAAGAAATCTTATTTCTAACGTTTACATTTATAAAGCTCATAAACAAGCAGGATTCTGTGATCAGCTGCTGGTCCGGGAGGGGATTAATCATCCTCACTCCCCCACAGACACGCCTGTCCTAAATAACTGTCAGAAATCACAACCATCCCAACACAATATTGCTAAAATGACTAAAGAATCTGGAGCAGGTTCTAGACTAAAGGCGTTCGAGTGTTGACTGAACACCATTCAGACACGGCGGAGCGTTTTCTTTGTAGCCTGCAGTCGTGACAAACCCACATCATCAAATATCTCCAAAAATTCATCATAAATGCTCTACCGCTTTATGGTGGTCATGAAGTGTTTACATAGTTTATCTTTGCAAAATTTACCTTATATTGGAACAGGTTTGCGGGATTGTTAAAAATGGCGCTTCAGTGCGAGGATGGAGCTCAGCCTCCGACCTGTCCAATGAGAAACTAGTGCTTGTGAAGGGTTCCTAACTTTCCTATTGAAAATTATTAATGACCAGGAGTGGAGGAATACAGATACCGTTTTGGTGCATTTTGAGCAAAACCAGTTAGGGGTGAGAACACATGACACATTCTGACGAGGACCAGGGGGCGGGAACACATTACACCAGTTTTAAAATCGCTGCATTGGCTTTCTGTGCATTTCAGGATTGATTTTTCATTCATTCATTCATTCATTTTATTTATTTCATTTTCAAAGCACACATAAGGAGTTTTACAGTAATCTAGGTTTCTGAATAAAAAAAAAAATGAAAATGAAAAGGGACAGAAAGAAGTAAACTTATTAACTCTGCCCCATTTAACCAAGTCAGTAAATAATTTCAGTCAACAAACAGAATTATGCAACAGATATAGCAAGTGGTAAGAAAAAACAAACACCAAAAATAATAGGGAAAAAATAGTAGTATCCCTTTTTTCCCTTCCCTTATTCTTTTCCCTCTTTTCCTTCCTTTCCCATTAAGCATTAAGCCAGTTTTTACCGTTTTTAATGACTGTTTGATTCATATGATGTGAGCATTTGTTTTTTCACAGTTTTTTTAAAAGTAATAATTGAATGAGATTCTTTTATAGATTTTCTAAGGTATTTCATAATCTAATACCCTGCACTGAAACACTTTTTTCCTTCATTTTGGTTCTAAATGTATTGGTTTTAAAAATTTCATGCCCTTTTAGGTTATAATTGCTCTTTCTTTTTTCAAACTTCTTTTGTATGTTAAGTGGTAAACTTCTTTGATGTGCTCTGTATATAAGTTTTAATATGGAATGATTTACTAAGTCTTTGAATTTCAGTAGTTTTAGCTTTATAAACAGAGGTGTAGATGGATCCAGATACTTACTCCCAGTAATGATTCTTATTGCTCGTTTTTGTAACACAAATATTGAATTTATTGATTTCTTGTTAGCATTTCCCCAAATTTCTATGCAGTATGTCAGGTATGGTACAATCAGTGAATTATATATGAGGTATAATGATTTTTCGTCTAGTGACCATTTAACCTTATATAACAGTGCTATTGTTTTTGCTATTTTAGTTTTTATGTAGTTGATTTCCAGCTTATTTTATCGTCTATGATCACCCCTACAAATTTGGTTTCTTTCACTTGTTTAATATGAGAACCTGCAATTTCCATTGAGATGTTAGTATTTATCTTATGGTTGCTAAATATCATCAGATTTGTTTTTTCACAATTTATTGATAGTTTATTTGTATCTAGCCATTTTTTAATTATTTCCAACTCCCTTTGGATTAATTCTGTCATTTGTTTTATATCGCTACCCACATAATAAAAAGTAGTGTCATCAGCAAATAAAATACATTTTAAGAATTTGGATGCACTGGTGATGTCATTAAAATTCTTTTAATGGTTTATAAATGTTTTTATGGCCTTGGGCCTTCTTATCTCAATGATCTTCTTTTAAAGTATGAACCCTCGTGGACCCTGAGGTCCTCCGGCACCGGCCTGTTAGTTGTTCCTAAGGTGAGGACCAAAACACATGGTGAGGCTTCGTTTCATCATTACGGTCCTCACCTATGGAACAGCCTGCCGGAGAACCTCAGGGCCGCAGAGACTGTAGAGGTTTTTAAGAAGAGGCTCCAGACCCACTTTTTTAATTCTGCTTTAGTTGATTTTATGTCCTTATTTATTCTATTAGTTTTAATATGTTATTACTTTTATATTTTACATTATTTACTTTATTTTATCTTGTGAATTTATTTTTATTTCCAACAATTTGTTTTTTATTTTTTTTTTATGTATTTCATTTTAGTATTTTACTATTATTTTTAACCCCAGTGTTTCCTGTGGGGATTTATCATATCAGGGCTTGCTGGCTTCTTGTTGCCGTGGTTCTCGCCCTTGCAGGGGCGGCTGGAGTCCTGCACTGCAGCCTCACAGCTGTGGAGTGGACTCTGTTGCTGTCCCGGTTTGGGTGGGCGCCGTGGCGATGTTCCTCTGACCGAGCTGGCTCCTGGTATGATAGAATCCCCAATACAGTTTCCTCACAGCAGAGCCAAGCCTTATGTCTGTTTTTACAATTCTCATTTATGTCATTTTTCATTGTATTCTTTGTGTGTGGGATTATGGGTTGTATGTGTTGATAGAGGGGGGGGGGTTGGCTTTTATTGGGTGGGGGGGTTGGCTTTTAATGTATATGTTTTTGTTTTTTAATGTAAAGCGCTTCGAGCTGCGCAAAGTATGAGAAGCGCTTTTTTTATAAATAAAGTTTGATTTGATTTGAAGTGTTTTTGTCGTTATTGGCTCAAAAAGGGGGGGGGGCAAGTGGAGGGGGTAGCAGCTGCCCCCTTGTAGCCCCACGTCTGTCTGTAAATAAATTACATTTGAGTTTATCACAGAAAGGCAAAAGTCCAAGATTTTCTAGTGTAATTGTACTTTGTCCTGTTTAGTTATTCAATGACAGAAATGCAAGAAGATACCAGATGAAACTTAAAAGTCTTACATAAGTAATGCTTGCAGTGTCAGCATAAAATCTAAAGGGCAATATTGCATGGAAAATGCAATGTTGTCTGTTGTATTATTTTATTTATTTATTTTGAATTTTTGGTTAGCACTAATATATTTTCAGTAGGGCTGAAAACGATTCATTTTAACAGTGATTTGAGATATTTGCCATTATTCACTGTAAAGTTTTGGATCTGATTGGATCTGATTTACTGACCCAAAAATAATTCAAGACGACTTTAACCTAAACTTCAACCAGTGTGACTCAGAAATAAATATCTAGTACTAAACAGTGCAGGGGAAGTTTTCCAGATTCATTGTATTTCTTTAACCCCCACACTGTCTGGTTGCTGTAGATTGTACAGTGACTTACAAAAAAATGGAAATTAGTCGATCTAGAAATAAGCAAAAAGGTGCTAGCTCAAATAAGTTGAGGTCAGAGGATTCAGACTACCGTAGACATTGGAAATGAATGAGAAATGGTCTCTGGAGTGTTTTGGCTGATAAACAGCAGGTAAGCCCGATATTCAGTGAGAAACTGTATGTCCACTAATAGATGAGTTGAAATTTGAATCCACCCATCCAGTACTTTAATGAACAAAAAGAAAACGATAAAAACCATCTTTCACTGAGAATTATATTAGATCCAAAGCACAATGACATAAAATAAAAAAGCCTAAAGTATCTGTTATCAGGGGATACATTTGTGCACAGTTTTTTTTTTCCTGAGTTATGCCGCATGTAAAAAATGTTTATAACTCGCTTACAATAAACATTATTTGATTGCAGGTTAATAATTCCAAGTATGTAAGATTACAGTAAATACTGACATACTTATTTGTAATTGGCCATATTTTCGTGAACATTTTTCTGACTGTAATCTAATTCACAGTAACTGGGAATTTACAGTAGTGACAAGGAAAATCTCACAAGCAATAGCTTTTAATGTGAATTCCCACAATTATTGGTGTTTACAGTAAAATATAGTAATGCCATTGGACAATATTTTACTGCTGAAATTGCTGTAAAATACTGTCCAGTTTACAGGAATCTGTTACAGTGTAGAACACCATCGCTGGTGATTTTCACCTAAACAAAAGTATTTACATCATTTTCAGTCTGTTGCATTTTTCTGAGTGTCATGGGTTCCTGGGTAAATTCTCATTTGTCCCAGGAATGGGTTGACCAAAGGGCAAGTCTCCACATTTTAGAAATTTTTTTATTCATAAATTCCTAATTTTTTTTAGTATGTTTTTATTTTCCTTCTTTTTTTACATAAACCACAGAGTCACGGGCTGGTCGACGAGGACCCAGATTCAGGGAAGGAGGTACGGAAACTAGTTAAAAGACAAATGATTTATTAACATAAAAAACTTCAGATGAAGAGGTGCAAAAACTGGTGAGCTGAGGGGAAACCACAGGGAGAGCGTACAAAACAAACCAACACTGAACACAGGAGGACCTCAACTTAAACAGTGAGCAAGCTAAATCAAGTAAGTGCAGACAGCTGTGCACTCCTCCACAGAGATCAAGAGAGGGAGGAGATCAGCTGGGAGGAGCTACAGCCACCTGCACATAGGAAGAAGAAGAGGTGAACCACAAATAAAAAGAGAAACACATCTAAAACATAACAGATAGTTGAAAATAGAAACAACTACTCTAATTTATCATGTGTTGTCATATTTCGATCATTTTTTTTATGAGAAAAACTTTCTATTGGGTATATTATATTGAGTAAAAATTACCTGGTAAAAGCGATGGTGTAACTGTTTCTAGCAAAAGTGTTCTAGGGTTTGATTTTAGTTTGATCAAGTTGTTTCTCCACATCAGAATAATCATTATCAGAACTTTTTTAGCACACTGTACGCTCACATGACTTTGATATATTCCAAGCGTTTCCACACATTGGACTGGAATGATGGTTGATCAGTTTCTGCTGCATCACATGTGTGTTGTCAGCTGTGATGAATCTGGGTTGCTTTTGCAATTTAAATAAATAAACCTATCTATCATCATTGATTTATCTCATTTCAAAACCAGTTTTAAATGGTTCAGGTGAATTCAGTTTGATTCTACATTAAACAGATTGAGCTGGTTGGATTATAAGACTAGGAAAATCTATCTTGTAGGAAATCTATCTATAGATAGATAGATTTGGAGTACATGTTAGTTGATACGGCGACCTGAAGGCATCTTTAAAAAACTGTTTATGTGTTAAATGTATGTTTTTTGCTTGTTGCACCACCTGCAGCTCCCAGAGTGAGTCTTTCTGTGATTTTAGAAAGACTTTCACAATGTTATGTGGAGAATGTTTGTCTGTGACACACAGGCCACCAAACCAGCATAGAAACATAAATAAACTCCTAGTTTTTTAGTCTTCGTGTACCTTGGCTGTAAAAGCAATAAAGAAAAGTATTATTCTACATTCATCTGGCTTCTTGTACTTCTATGTATTTTTTTTTGCATAAAATAATTTTCTTGTGTTAATAAACAATATGGGGGCAACATGTGGATGTATTTCTAACCAGCAGTAAAGCTGGGTTTAGATTCCAGTGTATTTGACATTATTACATGACACACACACGCACACACACGCACACACACGCAAGCTAACGGTCAAAGACCAAAGCAAAAAAACATGTTGGTCCTGTTTTGGACTGAAGTCAACTCATGTATTTCACTTGTGCAAAACTAGATTTTAGATATTTCACAATTCTTCATTTAAATGTAACTTAATATTAGGTTGCACAATATTTTTGGTATCAGGGTGAGAATTTTCATAGATGCCTCTCAGATGTTAGTCAGATATGAAAACAAACTAACAAAGGTAACCTTATCGGGCAATCCTGATACCTTATCAGGGCAAAAAGGGGCGGTGCTTCTAGAGCTTCAACAAAATCTGTGACCTGCAAGCAGCAGTCATTGAGCTGAAGCGAGCGGAGACGATGAGTGACGGCGAGTTTGACTGCGTGGTCATTGGGGCTGGCGTGCAGGGCTCCTTCACTGCATACCAGCTGGCAAAAAGAAACAAGAAAACTCTTCTGCTGGAACAGGTGTGTCAACGCCAAAGGTTAAGTGACTCTCTCCCTCGCTCTCTCTCTCAAACACACACACACCAAGAGACATTTTGTTTGTATGCAATTAATTGCTACTGTGGTTAAAGTTACAGTCAATCTATATTTTTCTCCTATTTTTCTGTCTTTTTCCTCATTTCTCAACTTAGACTGCCTTTTTAAGGGGAGGCAATTTCCATTACCATTAGTTGGAAAAAATAAAAATAAAAATGTTAGTCATGAGGGTACAAGCTACGGCGCAACACAGTTCAGTAAACTGCAATTAAAAGTTCAGAGATTGGGACAGGGATTTGACCACGGTAATGAAAGCAATAAAAAAAAAAAGTTTATAAAATACAAGCCAAATACTACTTAACAATACTTTTTTGGTGCACAGTTACATGGTTTGCATGTTGAATAAGAGCCTATAGAAAGATAAACAAATAAAAACTCTTATGGTGATGTGACAGAAATAGTTGAAATATGAATTGAATCACTCACAACCAGAGTTCCACTGGCTGAGGAAAGACAGAAAAGTTCCACACAATTTAAAGCTCTTGGTTCCCTTTTTTTCTTAAATCTTTTTGGTTAGCTTTTTGGGATAGTTGTTCAGCCCGCTCACTTTACCTTGACTTCATATTTTTTGTCTTTTTGCAATTTGTTTAAGAAAAGTCCTTACAGCTTCCCCTGAGTGATCCTGCAGTTTGTCATAAAATGTAATCGTTAGATAACAATAATAACAGATAATAGTAATCATGTTTAAAATAAGGCCTTGGTTTATTGCAGACGTAGACAAACATTAACCCAATCTGAGGGGGGAAAACTAACCGACATTCTTAAAATAGTTTGATCTGTGTCAGACTCTTCTAGTTCACTCATCAGTCTAACTTACCTCTAAAGACAGAAGTATGCATGGAAATCTTTTCTCAGCAGTTCTGCGGGAAATTCTCACTGCAAGCATTAAAATAAATACAGGATATAAGAAAGCAATAGCTTTTGAGTTTTTTTTTAAATTAATTTGTGCTCTCCCAAAAATGGACAAAAAGCCGTTTTGAAGACCCACTCCAATAGAAATGTTTTTTTATATTCTTGCAGCATTTTTCTCATGATGGATAAAATGTAAAGAAAATGAAGTTTAAAACTGCATTTCTGAGTGTTTCTTGATTCAAATCACAGGGAATAAGGAGCAGACTAAAAAAACCCTTTTGAGAAAACTTGTAGTTGTTACGTACAAACTACAATAGATGGGCCTGCTCCTTTCCATTCTGATGCATCCACTTCCAGACAAATAGATCTTTTAAAGGACCCTACTATGATTGTCTTTCCTTTCAGTCAACTTTATCCATATATATAATCATATATTACCTTTGAAACACAAAAAAACAAATGAAATATTAGTTATATTTTTTTTTTTTTCCTACTCAAAAGTAAAATGACTCGATTCCTGAAGCTCCACCTGCCGCTGCGTGTGGCTGCAGTCCATTTCATGATGTCATCCCAGAGAAAGTAGCATGTCTGCATTTTTCCCAATAATCCAAACTTCTTCAAAGATGGATGCAAATACTATACAACTTTCTTCGCCCCCTCTTGGTTTTCCAATAAAATTGTAATTTTTTTGTCCCTTTATATTTTCACAAAGCATTACAAAAAAAACCTACATTTAAACTATGGGGTCAATTTAGGATCAGCTTGAAGTTAAAAAAATAAAGCACAAAAAAAATGAAAACAAGGCATTGTAATTTTGAATTAGAAAAAAAAAATTTAAACTCAAAAGTATTTATTGTAAACTTAAATGAATTAAAAATTTTGAAAATAAAATTGTAAATATGAAATTTAAATATTGTAAACTTGACATAAATATTGAAAACAATTGTAAGTTTTAAATTTGAATAAAAACCTATAACTATTTGTATTTTAAACATTTTTATCATTCCCTCTTTGCTTTCAGTTCATTCAGTTTTTACTACAAGCCAGTTGTATTTTTATGTGGGGGCGGAGCTTTGAGCTCAATGACCACCGGAACATGATTTCCCATCAGGTGAAAGAGGTGACTCCTCACTAATCATTTGCTACACTTGACACTCGTATCTTGTTTAACCTTTTAACACCTGAGGCATCATCGGTGACACATAAACCAAAAAAATGTTAATATACTGTAACACGATCAACGTAATTCCAGTAGAAAAATTACAGTAAATCAAAGAAACAAACATTGGAACTCGAGTGTTAAAGGGTTAAACTCATTGACTGTAAAAACACTGGACAAAACAAGCAATGAGGTCTCCCATTGGAAATGCATTACCTCCTCTCCTCTGAAAGTAGGCCGCCGCTTTCACCGTCACTTCCTGAAACGGCTGTCGCCATTTTGCAAACAATCACCAGCGATTGGTCCGAGTCTCTGTGAGTCATGGAATCTATAGTAAGTGCCTTCAACCAATCTAAGGTGAGTTTATTGTGAGTCTCCGCCTCTTTCCACGCCTCTACCACAAGACATTGGAACGTAAACAGCTTCCACTTTAATAACGGCGGCTCGAGAGAATTGTACAAGTCATTGTTCAAGTCTTTGAGGGAGAACCATTCCAACATTTGATTCTGCTGTTAACTTTTCCTGCTTCCTCGTCCTAACCGTGGTCGGGGGGGGACAGGGGAGCTGCTGCAGCTCCTCAGACGAACGTCCTCGAGGTTAAACCCGCGGGTGTTTGGTTCTGCAGGCAGATACTCTCACTGTCTGGTTGGAGGCTGGAATCCACCATTTATTTTCACTTTTGTTTTACAGCACATTGCTTTACTCAAACTTTCCCTGAACGCCCGCTCCTTTTCTTTCTGCTCTCATCCTCTCTCTCTCTCTCACACATGCGCGCGTGCACGTACAATCACACTCGCGACGCCCCGTGCCTTTCTCTCTCCGTAGCTTTCCCGCAACACTGCAAATGTTGTATTGACTTACATATTTTCTTTTTTGTCGAGCTAAATAATGTGTCTCCACACATATTCCGGAAACATAAACATTCTCAGTTCTAATCATCTAGTGACTGTATACGCTGGCCTTTCTGAACGCACGTCCGCGTTAACTTTCAACTTCTTCTGTTTGCAAAGCGAGCGTGTTTTTTACACCCGGTTTAACCGCGTTGAGCCTCTAAATCTATTTCTACAGAGTAAAAGATGGCGACAGCATGTCCTCTTGTTTTAAACTGCTGCATTCCATTGAGGAAAACAATAGAAGGACAATGATTGGAACTATAGTCGCGTTTCCATTAACTCTGAAATTTCGAAAAACTGAATTTTGATATTAAATTCTCCTAATGGAAACACCACAATTTCGAAAAAACTCGCCTTTTTCGGAATAAAGTTTTTGCGCTTAGAGGAGGTGGTATTTGGGCCGTATCGAAACAGTAGTTTTTCGAAAAACTGTAATGGAAACACTTTTTTCGAAACAAACGAGTCACGTGACCATTAACCGATATGACGGGAAAAGCTGGTCGATGCGCTTTTTCACAGCCACTGGCTGCCTTGGGCACCGCACAGCGGGCGCCACGAGAGGTCCCACAGCATCGCACAGCTCATCAAAAGTTGAGCGTGTCATGCGAAAATGCTGAATCCACAGCTCTTCGGTGAATTCTTCAACCACGATTTCCCAAAAATGTTAGACTCTACGTCGCTCCCACGTATAAGGAGCCTGCCGCTCCAAGGCTCGGATCAGACGTAGACGTCTTCTCTGAATGGCAAGGATGAGAGCTAGCGCCGTGGCAGAAATGTGAATGAATCTACTGCACATCAAAATAGTGTTTAAATCCGTCGCCATGTTTTTTTAATGACTTATCGCGGGAATTACTTTGAGTTTTTCGCATAATCATGGTTTAATGGAAACGCTGTTTTTTCGAAACAGTGTTTTATCGAAATTCTAGAAATTTCGATAAAGTTTTGCGCAAAAGTGTAATGGAAACGCAGCTATTGTTGAATTGTAAAGTAGGTGTTAAAAGGTCTTCACGGACCGCATTGATGAAGTCTGCTCCCATTGGCTACCCGTCATCTGTCACTCAAACCCCTCAGAAGTTCGACGTCAGACCCACAAACGCTTATTGAGCCATCTGATTGGTCAATTTATAACTCAAATAACTTGTGATAATGGAAAAAAATCTTTAAAAAAAAATTAGGATTAGAAAAAAGAAGTTAAGCAGAAAGCACCAGAGGAAGAATGATTATTCTGACATTTAAAATGACTGAGAAATAACTGTCTGTTTCTCAATGGAAGTCAATGGGACTTTGACCTTTTTGCAACCCAGTGGTACTTCCTATATGGAACACGGAAGTAGGGGGGCATGCTCAGTCCAGTTCTCCCTTATACAGTCAATGGTTAAACTCGATGTTCTACACTTGATAGGAAATAAGTCCAGGATTGTCATGAAGTGGTAGTGAAGGACTCAAACGCAGTTGACCAGACTTAGTGGCAGAAACGCAGAGCAGACGGCCTGACAAGGACCAACTGAAAACCAGACACTTAAATACACTGAGGTTAACTGACTAAATGAAGAACAGCTGTAGATGATTAAACCTGAACATGGTGAGACTGACAGTGAAAGCAGAGCATGACAAAACCAAATCACAAAATCCTGACAAGGATAGACCCTTTTCACGGTGATGTCAGACAAAATGGCGACAGGGCCTAAAATGTGAATAGGTACTTCTAGTGTTCGCATGTAGAATGGCAAAGGAGAAATGCTGTTGAGGACAATTTGACATAAATAATCAAAGGTGATATTACCAGTTTCAACAGAAAAATGTACAATATTAATTTTATGACTGTCCTGCTGAACTGTATTTTCATTTCCTTTCTTAGATCGTTCACAAATCTAAATACAAATTTGAATAATCATTCAATATTTGAGGTTCTGTTGAAAATATCCACCTTTCATTTGAGCAGATATTATTCTAAGGGTTCCTATTTTTGCTGATGTTAATTACACATATTTTTCGTCTAATTGAGCCCAAAAGCTGATAGAAATTCATGTTGGCCACATTTAACACCTTAAGCAAAGACGCACATCGCTGCATTGCCCGTACACATTTTAATCTCTTCCCTGGATACATTTATTTATTGTTCTACGGGATGTTTTATGGGATAATTGTAAAAATGGTTTAGTTCAGTGAAAATGTTCAGAGCAGCTGTTGATACCAAATTTTCAGCTTAAAAAATTAGAGTGGCCAAAATCTCTGTTTGAACATATTTTTTAAGCATTACGTGGAAATAGTCAGTTTTATATTTTTGGCAACAGTTTTCAATTAATTTGATCATTTTTTTAGCAAGAGCAGTGATGTTAGAACCACGGCTGAGCTAACAGCAGCTCACTGACCGCAGTAGAAAACATTACAACAGGAAGAAGTTTGACTTTAATGTCAGACACACTGGAATTGTCAGACTTTCATTTAATTTTCATTTCTTGATTTATAAAGCACCTTCCACCACCAGTCAAGTGGCTCAAAATGTTGTACACAATGAAAACAAGCAAAGAGCATTCTATAATAGTAAAACGTAAAAACACTAAAAAGCATAAAACCAAGTAAAACAGTTTTAAAACAGAGATTAAAATCAACATAAAACAGAATAAGAAAGCTAGACTGATGCTAAATGGTTGTAATGGAGGAACTATTTGGGAATCAGCTGATCTGTGTTCTGACTGCAGACAGGATCACTGACATTTGGACTTTAAGCTCTCGAACAATCTAAGAGAAGGAAACCAATACAGCCAGGTAGAACATTTATAAAATAAGTGTTGCTCAAATTTCCATCACAATTGGTTTGGTTGCCTTTTATCATTTATGTTAAATTGCTCTAAACAGGGTTCAGCTGTCAGCTTGAGGTCACTTGAGGTCACCTGGAAGTCACTTTACACGCGGTCGGCGATGTCGCCTCTTGTGTGTCATCACGGGAAAAAAGTCTATTAAAACTGAAAACTAACAACAAGTGAAGAGGGAGAAATGAAATTAAACTTAAAAATAAAAATCTTTTTTTAAATTTCTTTTAGATTTAAATGTTTCTTTTTATTCAAGTTTTAAATCTGTAATAATTTTTTTTCAAATTTTGAATATTTCTTTGAAGATCTCAATATTGATTTTTTCAAATCTGAAATTGTATTTTAAAAATTTCAATAATTACTTCAAGTTTAAAATGTGTACTTCCAAATTTTGAGTCGAAAACTTTTAATTTAAACCTATTATGTCTCATTTTCAAATTTTCACTTTCTTTGCTTCAAATTTACAATCTGGTTTTTCATTCACTTTAAGCTGATCCTAAATTGACCCCATACTAAATTCTGAGTAGAAAATGGAAATAGAAAATACTTTTATTTTCCAGTGTACAGTTTCAAAATAAAATATTGAATGTTCATTTCTAAAACCACATTAAAAATAACCTTGAAGTCAATCAATGTTTGGATCTTGATCACTGTGCTATTCCTGTTTCTCATTTACTTGAGTAATTTTGGTTTCTATAGTATTGATCCTTGTTGACTTCAGAACATTAGAACTTTGTCACCACAATCATTATCATACTCTTTAAAATAACATTTAGAAAATCCTTTTCAAAACACAAATTTGAAATTCAAGCAGATTTCAACCCAACTCAAACGACCTCATTTGGTTTACTCCTCATTCTCCGGCCATATAGATTATTTTGAAGCCGTGGCAAATAATCTTGACTGGAGTAGTATCTCCTGACTTTAAAACTACAAAACTGGGATAAAAAACTAGAATTTTTTTTTTTTTTTTTAATCCATCAGTTCATGAAAAGGAGAAAGCACTGAGACAAAGGATTAGCAAGAAACCAAGGCTTCACTTAACATGATTATTTCTGAGTCAGACTTCTACATCCTTCTCTTCTAGTTTGTCCTCCCCCATACCCGGGGTAGCTCCCATGGCCAAACTCGTATTATCCGCAAAGCCTACGAGGAAGACTTCTATGTAAGGATGATGGAGGAATCCTACAAGCTGTGGAGTCAGATGGAGAAGGAGGCAGGGGTCAAGTTGTACAGGTAAAAACTTCTCTTTAGAGACAGGACCACTTTTATTCCTCAAGTTTGTTTTGGTTCTCCATGTTTACTTCAGACTATAAATGCTAACTAATCCATTATTCATTCTGTCCGGGAGGGTCTTTTGTTTTGAGAACATTTACCTAGATCTTTTCATTTTTTTTACATCACACATTATAATAAAAACATTAGGGTACACAGGAGGACAATATTTAAAAGCTGTTAAGAGATTACCAAACAGTTTTGGATTTATTTAATGTAAAATCTGTACATGTGAGATATGGTGAATTAGGAATTAGTTTGATTTTATGCAAACTAGTAACTGGAAACAAAAAGAATGGGAGCCACTGCGATATGGTTCATTAGGTATATTCATCTCAGTGTTTTAAAGTTGATGAAATATCAACTTAAAGAGGCCACATTAGGATTTTCTTAAGTCTTTCAGAGTAAACTATATCCATTCAGTTATTACCTTTTGAACACTGAAAAACTAATTATTTATTAAATATGAGTTATTTTTGTAAAACTATTTTTATACCTGGAAGTAAGATTCTTTTTACTGTTTTTTTTTTTACACATCTTTGTCATACGTGTATACATACGGTCTTTCTTCTGCTGCTTTGTGTGTACATTTGTTATATGAGTTTCTCTGCAGCTATGTGTACATATATTTATAAGAGTTTTGATTGCTGGTGTTTTGTGCTTTTCTTTATTATTATGTCGCTTCTACAATAGAATTTCCCTGCCAGGATAAACAGAGTTGATCTTCAATCCTGAAGATGACTCAATCTCTGAGGCTCCGCCTTTTGATCCTTGAGGGTGCCACCCACTTCATGACGTCATATTAGAGCTGGCGTGTCACCCACAAAAAAATTGTGATTTTTTTTTTATTATATTATTGTAACATTGATGCAGGCCCACATACAGTACAGACAGAACGGTGATGCTAATGGATTCATTTTGCAGTTGTCTGTCCAAAAAGCAGACGACAACACCAGATGAACGTTTCAGGATTTATTGAAATGATGACATATAATCTCCATTTCAAAAATCCTCTTTACCTTCAGGCAGATCCATTTACCTTTCTGCTGTGGGCAGGTGTTACTCACCTGCCCATGAGCTTGTATGCCGTCGCATTAAGTTTGAATGTTAAAGAATGCGCGAGTAGGGTGTACCTGCAGGCCTGGAGAACCAACAGCGCTCACAGGACCACGCTCTCAGGACCGCACTCTCAGGACCGCACTCTCAGGACCGCACTCTCAGGACCCAGGCGGTTTTAACACAGCGCCTCCTACATGGTGGAGTTTATTATGTTAATTTCTGGAGACTTTACGAGACACATTGCACACGTGAGTAGTATGAGTAAGAGTTAAAAAATGATCCAAGCACTGCTAAAGGATAAACAACTAGATAAATTATCACAGGAATCTTAAAATATAAAAAGTGAAATTAATTTCACTTAATTAATTAATCAATTAATTAATTAATTAATTTCCGTTTTTTGCAGAAACATAAACAGTGATGTTTATGTAGCTTAGCTTAGCTTTTATCCAAATTAATGTACTTTGTGCAAAAATAAATTCATGATGGTTTGTTAGGATTACATCTTTCAGCATTTTACAGCATACTTAATTTTTGTATTTTTCCATCTTCATGTGTTATTTTTTTTTTTTTGTGCAATTCATTACTATTGTGTCATTATAACCCAAATATAGTCGACATGTATTACAAAACCGGGGAAATTAAATGTTTACTGAGCAAAGTCAAGTATGAATTTATATGTATTTTACTATTTGGTAATGTAATATAAAGACTTGATTCATTACTATTACTGAATAATATTACTTTTTTAAGTAATAGGTATTTATGTATTGTTCAGAACTAATCTGCTCTTTACTTTACATTTTACGTATGTATATTTTTTTCCAGATAGATTCAACAATTCAAAAGAGGAAATCTCCAGATGAAACAGTGTGTGAATGCTTTGTTCTGCAAAATATTTCCAACCGACAATAGTATAAAAGGTTCAAATTCATGTTTAAAAAACTCTCAAACTTAAAAAAAAAAAAAAGGCAACTGTTACAAAACATTTCTGAGAGCAAAATATTTAGTAAGGTAGATACATTTGACAGAGGATTGGTATAGAATTGAAAAAAAAATAGATACTCCTCAAGTAGAAAGTATTTTTTAATCTCATGTTTAATTTGAAAAATTGTTCGAATATATTTTTCCTTTCCAATATACAGCTATGATTTCTTGTACAGAAAATATCTGTTAGGGGGCTACAAGTATTGTTTTGTCTTTTTAAGCCTTATGTAACGCCTAATAAATGTACCTTATTCTGTTTAATGTAACTTCTAATAAAAGTTATTCTTCCCACCTCAGCAGATCCTGTTTAATTTTTCAAATGTTTTGGGTTTGGTTTTTATTTGATTTTCTGGCACGTTTTAATTTATTATATTCCATTTTTATTTAATTATAAAATACATGTTTTTCTCATTGAGAATGTGTTAAATTAGTGCAACCGAATAAGACAAAATGTAAAGACGAATTTATATTAAGATCCAAATATTCTCAACTTCTGATAAGTTTTAGGTGGTTGGAAAATACCAGACTCAAGTCTCTATCAGCAGTTAGATAAAACAATAAAGAGAAATCAGTTTGGATTCTCTAGCCAAATGTTTCAAGATCTATATGTACTGAATTATATTTCCACTGAGAAACCCTGGTACCTAAAGGGTTAAAATAAATCTATGATTCATCAGTAAGAAACATTAGAAATATTCAGTCAACATTTGCAACACTTACTAAAAAAATAAAAAATAAAATAAAGACAAACGGCACTCAGCCGCAAGGAGGCGCTGTCTCAAAAAACGAGTCCTTAAATCGTCCTGAGGGTGCTGTTAGTCCTCCAGCCAGTAGGGGCGCTGTCTCAAAAAGACCTGGGTCCTGAGAATGCGGTCCTGTGAGCGCTGTTGGGTCTCCAGTTCTGCAGGTTTACATTACTGGAATGCGCTGTGCGAGGGAGGGTGGGGCTGTACTCACCGCTAGCTCGAGTTGCTAGCTTCGTGTGTTAGCCTGGTGGTGGAGCAGAGTCTTCTTGAAAGGCGATGTCTCACTCTGTGACATCAGCATGTGAGGACTCGCTCGTTTTCACGGGTATGGGAGGGGCTGCTGCTGAATGAGCAGCTTTTTAGAGGATTACTCAGAAATGGATGAACAGATCAAAAAAACACTCTGGGGTTCTTTATAGTGAGGAATGAACATTAAACACTTCAAAGCTCATAACGTTTATTTTTCATGGTTTGACCTATAAGAGTGTATGTTTATGTACTTTTTTGTTCTTTATTTACCTTTTTTTGTTACTGTTGCAGACTTTCCATCACAGTTTTTTCTGCTTCTAAATTACATCCAATGATTTCCTTTTAGGCAAACTGGACTCCTGGTAATGGGACCAGAGAAGACTGAAAATTATGAAATCCGTAAGAAGATACTGCAGAAGAACAATGTTCCAATGGTACAACTGACCCCGGAAAACTTTGGTCTGCACTTTCCAAATGTCAGCCTGGCTGAAGGTCATGGAGCATTTGTGGAATTAACTGCTGGAGTGCTGTATGCAGACCGCACACTCAAAGCTGTGCAGGTACAGCCCTTTCAATGTGTTTTACTTCTCTTGTTGCAGAACTTTACTGTAAGTTACGACAAACAACACTGATGTAGTTTTATAGCAAATCAGAAAAAATGAATCAATCTAGTAAAGATTCTTTGA
Source organism: Oryzias javanicus (assembly GCA_003999625.1). Lineage (NCBI taxonomy): Eukaryota > Metazoa > Chordata > Actinopteri > Beloniformes > Adrianichthyidae > Oryzias > Oryzias javanicus. The sequence goes on along the minus strand of CM012449.1, from coordinate 6,211,296 downwards.
ACAACTCAGTTAGAGTCATAATAGCTTTGAACCCAACAATAAGAGCTGGGAATTTACCTTTTACTTTTAAGCTATCTTGATCTTGTCTTTTTTGTGCTCACTTTATTATTTAAAACTACAGAATTTTAAAAAGTTGCTTTAGAAATAGAAGGATAAGAGCAGCACTTGGAAGATTTGAGAATTCTCTCACGCCATGTCACTCAAGCATTCATGCAATACATTTTAGGAATTTTTGGCAGCAAAGTCAGGGTTTTGAAACGGGAGACAGTTTTGTTTAAATGTTTTTTTCACCTACCTGGATTGGAAGCTCAGAGTTCACAACACGCTTTATCTGGGATGCATGAAATGTGGGGTGCTTCCACAAGGATCTGGGAAGGTAAGGTCCAAATACCAAAGAATGAATGACTTTGGAATTAGTTCCAAAGTTAGCTCCATCTTACGAAGTCTGCACATGCCTGCTAAGATGTCACCGTCTGGAGAAGAATGTGGCGGGCCTGGCACCACACACTGTGAATTTGTTGAACAGAAGCATGTGCAGAAGGATCTGGGACTGCTCTCTCCTAAGAAACAAAGATTCATTGACGGCTTCAAATGGGGACAAACCAGCTACAGACAAAGACACAAGGTGTTGTGAGCAATTCCTCCCAGACTACATTGCAGGACCAAACAGAGGATGACGAGGCATGCCTCTAGCTGTCGGTGGAGACATTCAGCTCCACCGTTGGGGATGGAACCCTGAAGAGAGACTGACAGACACTCCAACCACACAGAAGAATTCTGACCAAAACTTGGGGACCTGTTGGACACAATGTCTTGTGGAAGACCATGGAGGCGACCAACATGTTGCAGAGGAACATCAGCAGGTCTTTAGTACATGAAAGCATGGGAAGTGGGACCAAATTTCCCTTCTTAAAAAAACAATCAAGCACTGTGAGAACAGTAGTGTTACCCTGTAAGTTAGTGGCCAGTAACAAAATCCATACTAGTGTGGGAGCTGGGACGCTAAGGAACAGGAAGAGGCTGCAACAATCCAGCAAGACGCTGATGGGATGACTTAGATGTAGCCCACTCCTGACAAGCAGAGAAATGTTCCTTGACATCCACTGTCATGGATGGGAACCAGAACCTCATCTTGACCACTGACAGGGTTCCTATTTGTCCTGAGTAACTGAACATAAGTGAGGCATGACACCAGTTTATAACTTTAGAATGGAGGTTCTGAGGTGCAAGCTATTATAGAAGGCAATCTGTGGACACAGAGACATCAGAGAGGATTCACTCTTCAAATCCACATAGATAAAAACAAGTCTTGCAATGTTAGGAAGGATGAAATCTTTTTTTTAAATAAGTATATGAGAAAAAAAGTCAGGCGCAAGCCATTTCTGTCCTTCACTATCTGCTGGAATTATAGTGTTCGTGATTGAAGAGTTACAGGATGTTAAAGATTTTGTGTTTAAGAGTCACCAACAATGCCTCGGGTGTTAAAGCGTTAAAGAAAAATCAGACTTGTTTTTCATTTTTTTATGAGTTTGGACCACGTGGTAAATCAAGCAAAACAATCAAAAATGTCTATTTATTTTACTTGCCTCATTCTGATTCATTAACTCAGTCATAAAAAATATATGCAAAGTTTGCATCACTCCACCAGGCCCCTGACTAGAGTACCCACAATGCCTTGACAGTCCATCAAGCAATATGGCCTCTTAGTCAAAGTCGTACTAAAACGACAGATTTTGGAGCACCGTTTACCTCAGAAAATCAATTGGATGTCATTTAGGATAACCAGATTCATACTTAGGAGGATTTCCTTTTTGGAGATAAATCCAGGAATTTCTAATGTGGTTTATAGTCTGAAAAATGGGGCAAGGGTCATTTAGTTAGCTCTGATTTAATTTTGCTTTGTTAGATTTATCACAATCTGTAAAATAGATTGTTATTTTTAGTTTTTGGGGTTTTTTTTTTAATCATTACTGTTATCAAGCTTCCATCTTCTATGTTTTCTATATTGAGACAATTCTATAATGTACAGGATGTATTTTATTTGAAAGGTAGTCGTGTGATTCTCTTTCAAAAGTTATTCTTATTTTTAAAACAGGGATAATTTCTCTTTATGTTGAGTTTTATATATGCCAAAACCAAAAGTTAATTTATATTTATCATAATAGTAACAGAAGCATAAATACAAATCTTGTTTTTCTAAAGAGTGAAGGAAGACTCTGTGGCTCCACCTAGGTTGTTGTCGGTGAGAAATTGACCTGAATGGCTCTGTAAGTCTTAAAGGTTGCAGACCTCTAATCTAGTCCTTTAGAGTTAGACTAGAGTCTGCTGTACACCTCCACCTAAAGGTCACAAGCTACTCCTTTGATGAAGGACGTGTTCTTATCTTAGCCCAAAAACAAGGAGGAGAAAATGAAGTTATTAAAGTATAAAAGGATTTGAAAAAAACTACAGCTTTCACTGCAGCCCACATGAGAGTTCAATCTAAAGCTACGTCCAGATTCCCCCCCACTCACTATAAAGTACCTTCACTATTTTGTAGTGCTGTCAGAATCTATTAATTCCAGAATCCAGTGCACTAGAAATTTCCCAGAATTCTTTGCGAAAAACTAGCGTGTATCGATGCTAACTCGATTAGCGAATATCGGCCACAGTGCATTGTGAAATAGTGAACCATTTAGAACACAAAAAAAACGTGTTTAAATGTATTTCTTTTAATAAAAGATCGACATTTTCACCATCAGAACACAGTGGAGTCATAAGTAAACGTCGTGAAATATTCTTATTAATTCAGTTTTGACTTTGTGAAATCTGTGGCATCATATCTGGTGTTTAGAAAAATAAAAGAAAAGTAGTGAGCATGGTGTCCAAACTGCTTTTAAAATCCAGGGGACTGTATAGTTTTTAGTAATAAGGGGTTAGGGAGGGATTGTGGACACAATCTAAGTAACCATGTAAGATCTATAAACCATGCCTCATGATGTTGAGGTAGAGTTGTTTGCAGGTTCGACCCCCTCCGCTTGTCCATGTGTAGAAGGGTCCTTGAACAAAGTCACTAAACCCCAGATTGCTCCTGTGAATTATAAATTCCCATCAGGGTGTGAATGTGTGTGTGAATGGGACTGTGAACTTGTAGTGCTTTGGGCCTTCTAAGAATGTAGTAAAGTGCTGTACAAGTATACGCCATTTACCATGTTTTAACTTCTTTTCTCAGGGGCAGTTTCAGAAGTTAGGTGGAGTCATTAGAGACAATGAAAAGGTGACAGACATCAAGCCTGGCTCACTGGTCACAGTTTCAACCTTGAATGGTGTTTATAGAACCAAAAGACTGGTCATAACAGCTGGACCCTGGACTAATAAACTGCTCGTGGACATTGGAATACAGCTGCCACTGGAGGTAATCAAACTTAGTTACAAATATGACAAAAATATTGATATATGATCAAATATTGATGTATATAAGCCAAGTTTAGTGTCTGTTTGTAGTAGATATCTCAAAATAGTTTACTTTTCTGCTGCTGCCTTTAGGGGTTGCTGCAGTGAATCTTCCAATCATCTTCTAATTCTATGCTCAGTATCTGCCTCACACACACCAACCACCTTCGTACTCTTCTTCAGTGCATTCGTAAACCTCCTCTCTGCGTGGTCATTCCTCCCAACTCCATTCTATTTGTCTTTAATTCATTTTTTGTCCTCTCTGTTTCCTTGATCCACACGTTTGTTTCAGTCAGTACCGATCACAACTCTCTTCCCTGGATCTCCTCGTCCATCTTCCCTCAAAATATCTTCTCTTGCTCACATCTGACCTGTGGGGCAAAACCCCTGACATCATTTCCTGGCTCTTGTGACAGTTGAAGATGTATCTTCAACTTTCAGTTTCAGAAAAATCAAGCAATCTGACACTCTACACCAACTTTGTTTCTCTTTATGTCTAGTCCAGGAGTCTTCAACCTTTGGCTCCAGATCCACATGTGTCTCTGTTATCTCTCTGTTGTGGCTCCAAACATAAAATAATTCATGGAGATGTTGATCCAGACATGTTGACCGTCTGAATCAGCAGATCTCTGATAATGACTACCTCAAGAAAACAAATAAACAAAGCCTGAAAACTGAGACTACCAAGATCCAACCTCAAACTAAAATAACAAAACCCAGCAGTGGAAGACTGCTGAGGACAAAGAGGAGAAAAATAATTAAAAAAATAAATAAAGAAAAGAAAAACAAAATAACATTTTTAAATATAAGGGTTACTTAATTATCATTTATTTGATTTTGATTAGTTAAATGTACTAATGTTAAATGTAGGGCTGCACGGTGGCGCAGTGGTTAGCGCTCTTGCCTCACAGCAAGAAGGCCCCGGTTCAAATCCCGGCTGGGGGATCAGAAACACCAACTGGGACCTTTCTGTGTGGAGTTTGCATGTTCTCCCCGTGCATGCGTGGGTTCTCACCGGGGACTCCAGCTTCCTCCCACCGTCCAAAAACATGCTTCATAGGTTAATTGGTTACTCTAAATTGTCCCTAGGTATGAATGTGTGAGTGACTGTGTGCACGAATGTGGCCCTGCGACAGACTGGCGAACTGTCCAGGATAAACCCTGCCTTCGCCCATTAGCTGCCGGGATAGGCTCCGGCATCCCCGCGACCCCGAAAGGGATAAAGCGGCACGGAAAATGAATGAATGAATAGTTAAATGTATAAATTGATACTGAGGTTCACATGATAAACTATGTATGTTTACATCCCTGTTGACCTGAATCCTCTTGTTTGTTCAACTCTATCTCCAGAATGAACAGATTTATATGCAAAGAAAAACTTTAGTAAAAAGTTTGATTTTTTTATGAGTTTAAAGCTCATATTATCTTAAGCTGGATAACATTGGTTACTAGCTGTCCAGATCTGCACTGAGATGATCATGTTTGGAACAGAGCAGCTTTTATTTTGAAAATAAGTAATAAATACATAAACAAATCAGATTTTGAGAGATGCTAGTTCTTTTTATATATTTGTTTTTGTTTGTGTCAAAAATAGACGTAATTCATATTTATTATTAAAAAAAGGTCAATCCAAATTTCTCAAAGGCTAACGTAAGACTATGCAGCTCCTTCCAGGTTTGATCATTAGAAAGTGAGTCCAAATGGCTCTTTTACTGCTAAAGGTTATAAACCATGAAAAAAACCATTTGAATCCTGCCACAAATCTGTAAGTTGTGCATCTGTTCTATCTGGTTTTCTGAATTCACAGAAGTGAATCTTCTTTTTACCCAATTCAGAGTTTCCATTCTTTGACCTACTGTATATTCTTGCCTTTCCTTTACTGTCTTTTCTTATAAACATGTCTGTCCTTTTCTTTTCTCTGTCCAATTTCTACAGACACATTGTTGGCCCACAGGCCTGGTGTCAGTCATGATAACCCGTGCCACAGCCAATCTGGAATTAAAAAAAAAATCTGTTCATTGTTTTTTGTATTTAATTTGGCTTCGGTTTTACATCAGATGCATTTTGTCAACATAAGGATGAATAAATCATTTATAACATAAATATTTTAGAAAATAAAAACAAAAGAAATGGCATTTTCCATGGAAATATTAAATCATAAATACAAAGCAGATTTACTTGTAGGACTGTGACAGATTCTAATGGTTTTATTGTTTCAGGTGGTCAAGATTAATGTTTGCTACTGGAGAGAGAAGGTTCAAGGGTCATATGATGTAAAGCAAAGGTTTCCTTGCTTTCTACAAACTGAAGGGGAGGAGTCTAGCCACAACATCTACGGCCTGCCAGCCAATGAGTATCCAGGGATGGTGAAGGTACGACTGAGTAAAGGACGATCCACTCCGTCTGTCAAGCAGCCATTCAAGAAACTATCAATATGTTCAAAAATGAAGATCAAATCTAGAAATGATGTTTCCTCTTTCACCGGGCTCCATCCTAAAAATTATGTTGTTCACTGGAAAGAATTATGTTTCTTACAAGACAAATAACAAACCCCAAAACTAAATTAAAAGGATGTAAACATTATAATTTTAAAAATTTTCCATACATGAACATAATTTGTAGTGGTGTCATTATAAAATCTCTAAATAATGTAAAATTTTGTCATGAATATTAGTTAGCTTCCACAATGAATTATGGGTAAATTTGAACCACAGGACCCAATTTTAGTCTGCAGCAATTACAACATATTCAAAAAAAACTCAAATTTGACATTAAGAACAAAAGGATCATCTTAAAAACTATAACAGGTCACTTGTAAAATAAATCTCACAGTTTGAAAATGTGGCATGTAATTTACGTGTTTTTCCAATGTTCCCTGACTACAATGCTCGAGCTGTTACCACAGCAACCACAAACAAACAAACAACCAATGAGAGGTCCTTGCAGACGTGCAGTCGCCCACAGGAACGCCTGGTCCAAAAAGGGTTCAGGCTGGATAAAGAACCCAAAATGTGAAATAAAGGAAAGGAACTGAGCTGACCGATGAACACAATCACTCGATTCATATCATCAGTTCAAGCTGGATGTGTGGTGGAGCAGTGGGTGGTGCTGCCACATCAGAAGATGATGAGTCTGGATTCAACCCTCCTCTGTGAAGTTGACATGTTCTTCTGGTGTATGTGCAGCTCAGTGATGGGTCATTCAAACAGAGTCTGTAATGTAAAACAAATAGTTACTGGGATGAAAGACTAAAGAATGAGAATTTTAAGAATCTGAATTGAAAACAGTAACACTATTAGAATGTCTCATATTTACTTGCTTAATGTGGATGAGTATTCTCAACTTTATTGTTTTTTACTCATATGTAATATCAAAGTAAAATTAATTTGTTCAGTTATGTATGTTTTAATCCTGGTAAACTAGAAACAAGAACCACATAAAATAGTTAAAATTGACCTCCCAACTTTTGATTTCATCTTTCTCATTTGTAATATCTAAGTAAACATAAATTGTGTACCTTTTAATTTTTTATATCAAGTACAATATCTTAGTATTTTTTCAATTTGTGAAATCAATGTGTTATAAATGATTTGATAAAGGAACACTTCTCCATTTTCAATGTCTAATGTTTGGGTAAAAAATTCGACTTAGAATTATTAAAATATTGTGACCTCCAAACCTGAACATCGTGGAGAAAGCTCCACTGTTCTGGGCGTTGAGGGGCGACCTCCGCCGCTGTCCGCATCACCATTGCAGAGTGAGCTCCGCCTTTTTCAATGTCGCAGGGTGAGCTCCAACGCTCTCTCTGTATTCGTTTGAGAAGCCATGCCGTTGATTAGCGCCGCCACTCTCTGCGTCGCGGGAAGAGGTCAAACGGCCGTGTGGTGATCTTCAACTCTCTGGGCGGGGCTTTTATACTGGAGCTCAGAGCGTGATGATGTGAAACTTCTTGGACTTACACCAGTTGACCAATCACAAAGTTCAACTGTAATACCTCGTTTCAACCTGTAGAGAGCAGCAAAGAGGCAGTTTTAGACCATAACTTCAAGAGTTTATTATAAATTGTAAAACATTTGGAAAGGACCAACAGACAGCACTTTTGAAGCCCCATTTATAGAGGTCAACAGCCAAAAAAAGTTCATTTAGGGTTTGGTTACCCTTTAACATCCCATTGTTTGGTCCAAGAAATCTTTGTAAAAGAAACAGTTTTCTAATAATGTCTGGATTGAATGATAAATTCAGCTTCAGACTTCAGACTAAGTAACAACAAATTAAACAAGAAAAAAAACTAAGAAACAGGATTAAGGTTTAGTGGCCAAAAGACACGTTCAAATTAAACTGAAACAATTTATTAAACCAAAAATAAATCAAACATTTACGTTAAAGATTTGTTGACTTGTTGATTTAGACAAAAGAAAACTAATAAAACTTGAATACGTTTCCATTTTGTGTAGTTACAACTGAACATAAACATGAATATGATATTGTTTTTTGTGTAAAATGTATCAAGCAAGTTGTGATAAATATCATTGTTCAAAAATTACAGTTCTGGCACAAACATTTAAAAATTATAAATAAATTACTGTATAGAAAGAATATATTATTGTTTTTTGTGAGGTTATATAAAATTGTAAATTAATAAACTGGAGGGAAAACAAATATTTATATTTAGTTGAAAATTGTTTTTTGAAAACTTTCAAAACATTTATTATATTTATGTAAAACAGCTGCAACTTCCAGCATCAGTTTTTACAAACAATGCCAGTGAGACCACACACTTGCCTTTTATGAGGCTACAATTGTAAACATGAGCATGTTCTTCATTTGTTTTGCTCAGCTAAATTAAGGCTGAAAAAAATGACATTCAAGCTCTCAATATTGTAAAGATGAATTTAAAGAATGAGTTTACAACATTTCTACTGTAGAAAAAAAGCAACATTTTTTAGTATTATATGTTCATATGCATTTACTGTTGGATTTTTTACATTCATATTTACATCTACACACAGATATGTCTGCATTCAGGCAGCAGCACTGACCCGGACCAAAGAGACAAGCAAACAGACAGGTCGGACATAGACACCCTGCAGCGTTTTGTCAGCCGCCGTTTCACTGGTCTCTTCCCTGAACCTGCTGTTGTGGAAAGCTGCTTGTACACGGTAAGCAGTCACAGAAAAAGGTATGACTTAAGCAGGGCTCACTAACTGATAGACTGCTGTCGGGGTCCGAACTTGAAGCAGAACTAATACTATGGTCACCTCTGTTAAATGGTGCAGCTCTTGCAACACATTCTCACTATCAAGTCATCATATATGGACAAACTGTTCATGTCTGGAGAGTTTCTTTGGGAGAAAAATGCCCATGAAGAGCCTGAAGAACAGCCTTCGACTTCTGAAAACAGGAAGCTGCTGTAAACAGACAAGAGTCTTCCTCCAAATCTGGATTTATGGAGACTGTTGGGGGGTGAGGTGGGAGGTCTTTTAGGAGCCCGCGTCTAAAGTAACAAACTCCGGCTTGAGCAAGAATTTATTGAAGACAGGATACGACTGGAGGATATACAGTACATGTGTCAAAGAGAATAATTCTATCCGGCCCTCTAGATCACTTTATCTTATTGTTATTAATGACCCGATGTTATCTTGTGCTCATTTCTAATGTGTATAATTTTGACAAATTGTGTTTTTATGGAGAGTAAAATATTGAAAGTTATTTAAAGTTTAAGTTGTTTTATTCTGGAATAATACTCCTGACTTTTTATTATTCAAAATTGTGTTAAAAAGTTATAGTTTTAAAGTTCAATAAATTGGCATTCTGATGCTTTTTGGACTATTTTAGCCGTAACTAACATTTTTAGGCTGTTTTGAAGTTTAGCTAAAATTTATGCTAAATGCTAGCTGTTTTAGCTAATTTAGGCTTTTTCTATTTTTTTTTGCCTATTTTAAAGTTAAGCTATTTTTTCAGCTATTTTTTCAGCCAAAACAGCTAGCATGTAGCTTTCAGTTATTAACTTCAACATTTTTGGCTATCAGCCAAAGCATTTTTAGCAATCAATTTCAGCATCTTATCAGCACTAGGATCTTGAGCAGCCAAATTCAGCTTACAGCTTTCACAACAGCATCATTGCAGTTAATGCTATAAATCTAGTTCATAGTTATGTAAAACAAAGTTACGGTTTTAAAGTTTTAGAGTGTTTAATAAACATTTATCCTGTTCGTCCCGTGACCTGAGGTGTGTTTTGGATTTAGGCGATTGAGTTTGACACTCCTGATATACGATACTCTGCATCTAAAATGAAAGATTGTTGCTGATCATTGCGAGCTCTGTGGAGAAACGGGGTGTTGGTGTTAGACCGGGGGCGGAGCTGACTCTTCCTGAAAAGAGCTGTCTCACTCTGTGACATCAGATCAAGAGGACCCGCCTGTTTTTGTGGGTACGGGACAGGCTGCTGATGAAAGCGCAGGTAGAGGATAAATACGTGAACAGATCAAAACACCGCTTTGGGATTCTTTATATTTATGAACAGTATAACACACTTGAAAGCTCAAAATGTTATTTATATGGCATGGCCCCATTAAAGTGCAAAATGACCATGAATGTACATGTAATTAAAAGTGAAACATTCCTTATGACATTTTCAAAGCCCTGCATTGATTAGGTCAAATGATTGATACATGTTGACTACCTGCAAACTAAGGTTATGTCCAAATTCCCATCCTACTACCTAATAATTAAAATACTACAGTATTTCCCCCTTCTTCACAGGGGTTAGGGACTGGAGGAATCTGTGAGAATGGGCCGGACTAAAAACTCCTGATGGAGGTATTCAGCAGCAGATAAGGCAGTTTTTCTGAAAAACCATCAGGAAGCCGGTCCTTGAGGCCTGGATTTGGACCTCCCTGTTCTAAATTGTACAAATATGGGTGTGTGGTTGTGGCCCCACTGGACTGGCGACCTGTCCAGGGTGTACCCTGCCTTCCCCCAACAGCAGGCGGGTAAGGGATAAAACAGGTTTAGAAAATGAATGGATGTTTACATCATATTTTTATTGTAATTCCAGGTTACACCTGACGACCATTTTGTGCTGGACCATCATCCTGCTTATCCCAATATTGTCATTGGGGCAGGATTCTCAGGTAAACAATTTAACAGCATAAAATATTAGATCAAGTAAATGGGGTAAAGTTTACGTTCTCTGGTGAGTTGGCTTTATGGACAATTATTCATCTGCATCCGAGAAAAAACAATTACTGTGAAAGGGTTGTAAGAGAATCATTTTGTTCTCTCCTATAGATAAAAGTGCAAGTGCTGTAACTCTTCTCTTTAGCAGAGGATATGATCTAAACTTGTGGCTCTTTGACCTCTCCATAGTGGGTCACTAGCTAAAGAAAGAATAAAATAATAGTATTATTTCAAGTAAGAGTTACTAAATTAGCATGTATTTAATTTATTTTAGTTAAGTTTATGCATTTACGGTTGAGGTACACCTCGAAGACCAACTACGTAAAGGTTTTTACATTCTTACTGACTTGAAGAGTTCCCGTTTGCTCTTTGTGTTCTCCAGAATATTTCAAATACCAAGTAAAACTTTGATGTCTGATCTTTTATTCATTTAAAGCTCATATAATCTTGTGCTGTCCAGAGCTGGTACAAGCCATCTTTTATTTTGAAAGGAAATCATCGGAGCTTCTGTCAGACATAAAGAAGTACAGTTATTTCACATGTTGAGAAAATTCTAGTTTCTATTTGTATTTCTGTTTTTATTCATGCCACAAAGGAGGCATAAATCATATTTAGTTTTGTAATGAATTGTAATGAATGCACAGCAGTATCAAAATAAAACTTTACAAGTTTCAATCAGAATAAAATGAGCACAAATGGTTTTCTGCTCACCTATAGAATGAACATTTTCTGGTAAATTGATGTGATGTTTTATCATTTCTACACAGACAGTACCTGTTGCATCCATGTGACATTTGTAACACATTCCATCTGACCAAGATGTCTTCTTTTCTTTAGGTCACGGCTTCAAGTTTGGACCAGTTGTTGGCCAGATTCTTTGCGACCTTAGTCTTGGAGAGGTGCCCTCCTTTGACCTTTCACCTTTCAGAATAAGACGTTTCCAAGAAAAGAACAAATCATTATTATAGAATGACAAATGTAAGGCTTGAAAGGCTTTAGCCAGAAAATGTTTTCCATGCATGATTCAAATAGTAATAATAATAATCAGAAGTAAATATTTTTATCATTAGAAAAATTGAATATAAAAAGCCAAAATATCTTAGGACCTACCATCCGACAGAACTTGATTCAGCTCATTTTTTTTCATGCTGGATAACTTGTTCTCAGTTCATTTTGTGCAAGATGTCGGCCAATAAATCTCTCAAAGCTGAAAATTGTTCTGCAATGCAAAATTTATTGTCATGATAAAAAGACAGGAGATGTTGAGTTGGACGGTGAGAGGTTTATTTAAGGTCCGGGTTTGAAGGTCCAGGTAGGTGGGGGAAGGAAACTGTGCAGCAGAGCAGAGACCAGGCAGGCAGGCAGGGATGGATCCAGGCAAAGCAAAACTAACAGAGAAAAAAGATTTAAATTAGATACAGGAAGCAAAAAGGGACCAGGGGGGCAAACTCAAATGTGGGCTCAATACCACTTGAGGTTAGCAGACGAACTGGCAGGGAGAAGCTGAATGAACCAGTCTTAAATAGTGTAGGTGATGAGTTGCAGGTGTGCCAGGATTCCCTGCTGCATCCTGGACACCTGTGGAGGAGAGGGAGAAAAAGGGCGAGCGGAAACCAAGGAGAAAAAACAAAAACTGGACCAGGAGAGGGCGGCAGAGGAGCGGGAACTGTCAAGACCTGACAGTACCCCCAACCCCACGGGCGCCCCCAGGCGACCCACCAGGCTTGTCAGGATGATCCCGATGGAACGCCCGCAGCAAGGCTGGATCCAGGACGTGGGACCGAGGCACCCAAGACCGCTCCTCGGGCCCATAACCCTCCCAGTCAATCAGGTACTGGAGGCCCCTGCCCCGGCGGCGCACATCCAGGATGCGCCGAACCGTGAAAGCAGGAGAGTCATCGACGAGCCGGGGGGGCGGAGGGGGACAGGCAGGCGGGCACAGAAGACTGGAGGCGACAGGCTTGAGACAGGACACATGGAAAACAGGGTGAATCCTCATGGAGGGGGGGAGGGAGAGCTCCACAGCAGATGGATTCACCACCCTCCGGATGGTAAAAGGGCCGATGTATTTGGGATGAAGCTTCCTGGAATCCCCTTTGAGAGGAATGTCTTTTGTGGAGAGCCAAACAGATTGTCCAGGCACATAGTCGGGAGCAGGAACCCTGCGGCGGTCAGCTAAGCGTTTGTTATGCTCGGCAGAACGGACGAGGGCCGCCCTGGCATCCTTCCACACCTTCCTGCACCGGGACATGTGCTGCTGAACAGATGGAACTGCAACATCAACCTCCTCAGATGGGAAAAGAGGTGGTTGGAAGCCTAAACACACCTCAAAAGGGGTGAAGCCAGTGGCTGTGGACAGTTGAGAGTTGTGCGCATACTCAATCCATGGGAGATGTCGCTCCCAGGTTGAGGGGTTCTGAGCCGCAACACACCGCAGGCATGCCTCCAGCTCCTGGTTAAGTCGTTCAGCTTGCCCATTGGACTGGGGATGATAACCAGAAGAGAGACTTGCAGTGGCCCCTAGAGAGGAACAAAAGGCCTTCCAGACATGAGACGTGAATTGCGGACCCCTGTCGGAGACTATGTCAGAAGGGATGCCGTGAAGCCTAAAAACATGTGTGACCAATAACTCTGCAGTGTCCACAGCTGACGGTAGTTGTTGGAGAGGAACGAAATGAGCAGCCTTGGAGAATCTGTCAACTACGGTGAGTATGACCGTTTTACCCGCAGATGGAGGCAGGCCCGTGATGAAGTCCAAGGCTATATGTGACCAGGGACGACTGGGAATCGTAAGCGGATGGAGCAGGCCAGCGGGTGGTCGGGAGGAAGCTTTTCCACGAGCACATATGGAACAAGCCAGGACAAAATCTCGGGTATCCTTTCCCATCCCCGGCCACCAGAAGTGCCGCTTTAGAAGATTGAGAGTCCGGGCAACCCCTGGGTGACAGGAAAGGTGAGAAGCATGAGTCCAATGTAATACCTGAGCACGGGCTGCAGCAGGAACATAGAGGCGGTTGTCAGGACCCGTGCCAGGGTCAGGTTCTTGGATCTGCGCTTCTCGTATCACGGACTCTATGTCCCAGGTGGCGGTCGCAATCTGACAAGAGGCAGGTAAGATGGGACCAGGGTCAGAGGGTTCTTGATCATCGGAGAACTGCCGGGAAAGTGCATCAGGCTTTTGGTTCCTGGACCCTGGTCGATATGTAATATTGAAAGAGAAACGGTTAAAAAACAGAGACCACCTAGCCTGCCGTGGATTCAACCTTTTGGCTTCTTTTAGATAAGCCAGGTTTCTGTGATCAGTCCAGATGGTAAATGGGTGTTTGGCTCCTTCGAGCCAATGCCTCCACTCCTCCAGAGCCAACTTCATGGCAAGTAACTCCTTGTCACCAATGTTGTAGTTCCTCTCAGCACAGGACAGTCTGCGGGAAAAAAAAGCACATGGGTGGACTTTCTTGTCTGTGTCAGAGACCTGAGATAGGACAGCACCCACTCCGGAATCAGAGGCGTCCACTTCCACCACAAAAGGCTTTTCAAGGTCTGGTTGACAGAGGACAGGAGCCGATGAGAATCTCTGCTTCAGAGAATCAAAGGCTTCTTGGGATTGCGTGGACCAGGCGAATGGGATTTTGGTGGAAGTGAGTTGGGTGAGAGGCTGAACGATTGCACTGTAGTTCCTTATGAATTTACGGTAAAAATTGGCAAACCCAAGAAACTGCTGGAGTTGTTTGCGAGTGGTGGGGACTGGCCATTCTGTTATTGCTGAGATTTTGGAAGGGTCCGTCTTAAGTTGTCCAGAACCAAGAATGAACCCGAGAAATGCGACTGAGGGGGCATGAAACTCGCATTTTTCTGCTTTGGCATACACTCGGTTTTGCAACAGGCGTTGGAGTACCAGACGCACATGGTGGACATGCTCTGAGGGGTTCCGGGAAAAAATCAGGATGTCATCAAGGTAAATGAAAACAAACTTGTACAGATAGTCATGGAAAATGTCATTAACAAAAGCTTGGAATACTGCTGGTGCATTTGTTAGTCCGAAAGGCATAACTAAATACTCGAAATGCCCACGATGAGTGTTGAAGGCGGTTTTCCACTCGTCGCCTTCCCTAATACGGATTTGGTTATAGGCACTGCGAAGATCAAGTTTAGTAAATATTGTGGCTCCTTCAAAGGACTGAAGAACTGACGAAATTAGGGGAAGTGGATATTTGTTTTTGACGGTGATGTTATTCAATCCGCGGTAATCAATACAAGGACGGAGTGTTCCGTCCTTTTTGGACACAAAAAAGAAACCTGCTGCAACAGGAGAATTGGAAGGGCGGATGTGGCCGTTGGCCAGGGCTTCACTGATGTACAACTCCATGGCTTCTTGTTCAGGACGTGACAAGTTGTACAGGCGACTGGTGGGGAGTGAGGCACCGGGGACAAGGTCAATAGCACAGTCAAAAGGTCTGTGAGGTGGCAGGGCTGTAGCTTTCTGTTTGTTGAACACATCAGCCAAGTCATGGTAACATTGGGGAACAACAGACAAGTCTATGGGAGTGGGCTCTGGAGGTTTTGTTACTGGAACTGTTGCAGCACGGAGGCAGTTGGCCAGACAAAATGAGCTCCAGGTGCTGATCTTACAGTTAGTCCAATCTATTTGGGGGTTGTGCAGTTTGAGCCATGGATAGCCCAAGAGTAAAGGCGTTTCAGGAGCGGTGATGACTTTGAAACTGATCATTTCATGGTGATTACCAGCAATAAGAAGGGATACGGGTTCAGTGGCATGGGTTATTGTGGAGATTATTCTGCCATCCAGAGCTTTAGCAGTTATCGGGGAGTCGAGTTGGGAAATCTTTAATTCAAGCTGGTGAGCTAATTTTCTGTCTATGAGGTTATCATCAGCCCCAGAATCAATCAGTACCGGAAACGAGATTGAGGTATGAGCATTGTAAATTGTCCCTGGAAGGCAGGGTCTGGGGTGATCGTTGTTAGGCGTACGGCTCACCAAAACCCCCAGTTTCATTGGTGAGCCCGATCTTTTGGTCGCAACAGACAGTTTGAAATGAAATGTCCGGCTTTACCGCAGTAAAGACAGTTGCCGAGCTGAAGTCTTCGCTGGCGTTCCTCAGAGGTGAGGCGTGTTCTGCCCAGCTGCATGGGTTCCTCAACGGGCTCATGTATAGATCGTGACGGTCGAGTCGCAACGCCTAAAGACGGTGGATAGAAGGTCTCACGATCCCTTGACAGGCCGGAAGCAGTCTTAGCCCTTTTTTCTCTTTGGCGCTCCCGGAGGCGATTGTCGAGCCTGATGGAGAGTTGGATCAGAGAATGCAGGTCAGAAGACTGGTCTTTGCAGACTAGCTCGTCTTTGAGACGGTCATGTAATCCCCTCCTGAAAGCTCTCATGAGTGCCACCTCATTCCACCCGGAATCTGCAGCCAGGGTCTGGAACTCCACAGCATAATCAGCTGCACTTCTTGATCCCTGAACAATGTCTAGTAAGCGGTCTTCTGCTGGACCACCATGGTCTGGGTGGTCGAACACACTCTTGAGAGTAGCTTCAAAAGATACGTAAGAGTCTGAGAGGAAGGAACAGCGTGATTCTGCTGCCTCTGCCCAGTCTAGAGCTCTGCCCCTGAGAAGCCCAATGACATAAAGGATCTTGGACTTATCTGAGCTGAAGGTTGCTGGTCGTTGCATGAAAACATGACGGCACTGGAGCAGGAAGCCGCGGCAACGACTTAAATCACCAGAGAACGGTTCCGGATCCGGGGCATAAGAGTCTTTTTGGGCAGTAGATGGGTCAGAAGCTGGAACAGGCAGGACAGCTGGAGGGGTGAAAGCAGCAGAGGAGAGCTGGCTTGACAGAGCATTCATCTGGACTGACATAGCAGTTACCTGGGTCATGAGGTTGTCACGAAACTGGGAAAAACCTTGCAGGAACTTATCATGCTGACCGAGGAGGCGCCCCTGGGCTTCAATGGCTTTTCGAAGTTCATCTGTTGTCACAGGGTGGGACTCATCAACATCCATTGTTAGGCCAGTTCGTTCTGTCATGATAAAAAGACAGGAGATGTTGAGTTGGACGGTGAGAGGTTTATTTAAGGTCCGGGTTTGAAGGTCCAGGTAGGTGGGGGAAGGAAACTGTGCAGCAGAGCAGAGACCAGGCAGGCAGGCAGGGATGGATCCAGGCAAAGCAAAACTAACAGAGAAAAAAGATTTAAATTAGATACAGGAAGCAAAAAGGGACCAGGGGGGCAAACTCAAATGTGGGCTCAATACCACTTGAGGTTAGCAGACGAACTGGCAGGGAGAAGCTGAATGAACCAGTCTTAAATAGTGTAGGTGATGAGTTGCAGGTGTGCCAGGATTCCCTGCTGCATCCTGGACACCTGTGGAGGAGAGGGAGAAAAAGGGCGAGCGGAAACCAAGGAGAAAAAACAAAAACTGGACCAGGAGAGGGCGGCAGAGGAGCGGGAACTGTCAAGACCTGACATTTATGGAGATTATTATTGGGAAAACTACTTGTAAAATCTAATTGATTTTGATTTAATTAAAACTTTGTTTTGAATGAAAATCTGTCTTTTGAATAATTCAGGTTTTTTTCTTATTTAGTTTGTGAATCTAAGTCTTGCTGCACGGTGGCGCAGTGGTTAGCACTATTGCATCACAGTAAGAAGGTCCCAGTTCAAATCCCGACTGGGAGTTTTGAACGAGAAACATGTAACCAACTTCAAAGTTAAGAGATGGATTACAGTATTTTATTTAAGTGTATCAAACTATGGCCAGTATCAGAAGGATCCACATTCGTCTGGAGCCAAGGAGTGAGCAACAATAATGACCAGCACAGTATCAACGGTTGAGTAACACCTCATATATTTTTTCCGTTACAGAAACGATAAATGAATTTGTAAACAAACACAACCCGTTAATAACAGAAAACTGAAATGAGTGCGCACTCAAAAAAATATATTGTTCAATGGGCCCTTAAAACCAAAAAAATTGAAAAAAACAAATAGTCGCAGGTGCACCTGATCAGGGCCGTGCAAAGACATTTGGAGGGGCAGGTGCTCAAAGTTAAAAAAAGGGCACATGGAACAAAAATTTAAGCACCGTTACAACATACCTTACAATATAACTGAACTGTCGTAACCCATATTCATGAAGAATGCAACACGGAATCACGACATACTATCATACATCAAGACAATATAATATAAACTTTATCCCACATTAACAAAATTCACTCATTACAGCCAAAAAACAGTTAAGACAACAGTACAATTAGACAACACAAGACAAGCAAGGATTAAAAGGTACCCATGGGGGAAAAAAAAACAACTATCGCTTTAGTCCATGTGCATTAAGTAGGCTACAAGAAAAAACCTATGGACATTTTGAAGTGAAGGCTAGAGAATATGCTTGTTGCAGGTAGTTGTATTAACAAATACAATGTATAGTCAACAGGGCGTTCTACACTGAATGACTCCCCGGGCGAGAGCCTCCCCAGACGCCCCCCCCCCCCCCCCCCCCCCCCCAAAAAAAAAAAAAAAAAAAAAAAAAAGAAAAGAAAAAAATTAGCTAATGGTTGCTGTCTTCAATCCTATGATTGGCACATTTTTAGACTGTTACATTATGTTTTGTCACCCTCAGTTGTTTATAGTTAATATTAATCTTAAAAACTACCAACAGATTTATGAATATACTATTGCCTAAACATAAACCCAACATGATGAAACAAAATAATAAACTTAATGCACACAGGCTCACAACTAATCCACTTTAACAGTTAAAATCTCCAGTTAACTGGTTAAAAAATTAAAATGTTAAGGTTAAAGTAATGACTAACCAGAAAAAAACAGGAAAAGACAAGAAAATAAAGCTTAAAACTACTTTTATTTTGATTTTTTTTCTTCTTTTGTAGCTGGACTTTTGGCGATTTTTAAGTAATTAATCTCAAATAAAATAAATTTTCATTTTCATTATTTTTGGTATCAATTGTAGTATTGAAACTATAGGAACATTTAAATATTTCAAATAATTGTTATTATCTGTAGTACATGTACAAGTGATGCACTGCTGTGCCTGCTGTCCTTTGACTTTTTTTTTTTAATATCAGCTGCTGTACCTCACTGTCTGGAGATGTAAACCAGAAACCGAGATGTGCACGGATGTTTTTATTCAGATCTTTAAAATAAATAAACCTGATCTCAGTATCCGCATCCATGACAAGTGCCCTCAGGCAGAGGGAGCTTCAGGTTAACAGGAAAATTTGGCACTAATTAATAGGCTTATATATTTATCATATTTTTCTCTCATTTAAAAAAAACATTTTTTTTTGAACAATTGATTTTTTTAAAGTTTCATAAAGACACCCCCCGCTTTTGTCCCCCGTACGTCCATTTAATTTGGTAGAGACCCCCCAGCCCAATCTCAGTGAAATGCGTACTTATTCCAGGACTTTGGATACCGTGCATAATTTACGAGAAACACGGTTTTTACGTGCATATAATATGTACGATCCTGCACGGTCCTGAATGTGTTTAAATGTCTTTTCCACATTTAAAACATCCCCTGGTGGACGTAATCCTAACCTTGACCAGCATTTTTAAATGCGCCAGAGGTTCTCTGACCACGTGATCAAAACGAAACCTAAAAACCGTGTATAGTGATGGTTGCAGGCTTGCTGTCAGATCTGCCAGCGCAAGGAATTGTGGTAACCATTTCTTTTGCCTGTCTGGTTAGAATTGGTTTAAGTTTGAGTTTTCATTTATGTGTTTTGTTGTCTGACCGTTTAACACTGTTTCCATTTGTTATTTGGCTTATTGTGTTTCACTTCTCCCTGCACCCTGAGTGAGAATGAGGAGAGACTGATCACTCCCCCACTTCTTTTGGCACCATGACGCTGTTAAAAGTAAAACATGTATTTTCGGAGGCGGACTTATCTCGGTCCGCGTCATCGCAGCAGTATTGCTATCGAAAAAAAAAAAAAAGGGACGTGACAAAAGGGCACTTGGGCATCAAGGGCAAAGGGGCAGTGCCCAAGCACCCAGCGCCCCCCCCCCCCCCCCCCCCCTGCACGTGCCTGGTACACAGTCTATTGTTCTGAATCAAAACTCTTGATGTTGAGCAATACTCCAAAGTCCTTTGATAAATGTTTCCAAAGCATGATCAGAAGTGATCGATAAGTATGGATCAGGGGGTGGGAGGGGTTTCTCCCATTGGCGGAAGTCCCCGGACCCTAAACCCGCACATTTTCGTCGTGGCTCCTTCATGGAAGCATGTTCTTTCAGTATTATTGTTCTTCAGAATATTGCCGCTTTCCCCGACATGCGCGCGGTGTTTGATTGACGGATTCTGTTCATGCGTTGTTCACGCGCATCACGAAATAGTATGCAGTTTGAGTTTTGTCCTCTAGAGGGAGCCAGAGACTTGTACATCTATTGAGATTCATTACAGCTAGTTTAACCCTTTGTCTTACTTCTTTTCTGTTTATTTATGGTTTATTTACTAAGTCTTGTTATTTAAATGATCCAGGTAAATAATGTTGATTATTAAGTTATTTACTTCTCTGCATACCATAACAATATTATTTGTATTTTGTTTCTTTGTAGACCACACACACACACACACACAGATGTTTCCACAAGATTCTAAACCCATGTATCCCTTCAACTTCTGAAATTAAAAGTTTTCTGGAAACTGGATTCTCCGTGCCCTTCTCTCTGACCGGAGCTCTGTGGAAAGAAGCTGTAAGACCAGCATTCCCCTCCAGATGTTCAAACTCTTTCCCAATTATTACTGTTGTTCTTTTATCTTTCTTTAGCTATCTCTCTTCATTTCTTAAAACTCAGCAATGCTTTGATAAAACACTTTACAGTAATCTTTATTAATATAAACAGTAATTCCTCTTTGAGGTAGTTCAACCTGCACACACAGACAGGAAGGAGACTTTCAGAGTCACTGAGTTTTTTGTTGTTTTTTTCCTCCCAGAATGGCTGGGTGAACTGCTACGACCAAGAATTTGTTTTTAGGGGTACCATTGAAAAATCCTGTTAATATTTCAGCTGGCTATCAGCTTCAGGGTTTTCAGCTATCAGCACTAGCATCTTTATCAGCCAAATTCAGCTTCCAGCATTCACACTAGCATTATCACAGGTAATGCTATGGATCTAGTTCTTAATTATGTTCAAAAGTTTTACAAATACAGTTTTAGAGTGCAGAAGTCCAAAGATGAACAACAGCCTCTTAACATCTCAACCAACATTGGAAATCTCCTGCAGAAGTTAGAAGTTGTAGATTGTAAAAGTCAAAACATAAAATATGCTTTATAAAGACAAAGAAAGAAGAAATGGAGAAAACAATGCAAGACTTTCACTTTGAATGCCTTTCACCACAAACCTTCTGTTCCCCTTTGTTCTACTGAGGGCCGATGCAAGGACAAAATTGCACAGAGTTTGTTATTAGAAAATCTTTCTGTATTTACATGTTTAACAGAGAAGCAGGTACTGACAAAGTCCTTCTATACAAAGCTGCAGATGATGTCAAAATGAGTGCTAAAACACTACAGTATTAACAGATGGACTACAATGGAAAATACAGACTAAGAACAAGTTTTATCACAAAACATTTGGTACTCTGCACTGTTTCACAATTTCCATGGACTGTACAATTAAAAACCTCAAAAGGTAAATCTACATGGAATCCAGTGTTTCTCCAAAAGAGAAACACTGGATTCTAAATATTTACAATAGTTATATACACATATAGTGTGTAGGCATGTATGTACTCATACATATATAGCTACCTGTGGTGCAAAGGAGCAGAAGAACTCAGACTATGTAATTCAATCCAACAAAATAAAAGAGTTGTGCTAAATGGGTGGACTGACATAATAAGGCTACACCATATAGAACTAATACACAGGCAAATAGAAATACTGAGCGCAGGTAAATGAGGTTCGCTCCAGTCCTAATGGTCTGAAGTGAACTCCAGTTTACCGTCAGTCATTCTCCAACAAAAAAGATTGTCAACATTACTTCAAGTTCATGCAAAAACAAAACAAGCTAACTTTTCCCTGCTGACGAGCAGCTGTGCAGCTTTCCCTTCATTGTGACTTGGAAGGTGCAAACTAAAGTAGCGGCTGGGCTTCTTGTGCAGTTTAAGGGATGGAGTTGGAGCGCAAAACGGGCACTTGGTGGGCACAGACCAGTTCAGGGTCAGCCTCATCCTGGCTGGACGGGCTGCTCAACGTGGCAGTGCTGGGTGGCGTGGAGGCGGATAACTGTGCCGAGCCGGACACGCCCACACTGGTGGAGCTGCTCACGCAGCTGGCAGCAGGAGGAACGCTCTGCTCTTCTTTCAGCAGCTTACTGGCAAACTCTGCGATGCTGAAGACGAACTGGAGGCAGCCCAGTTTGATGTAGCTGCCGTGGTGAAGCAGAGCCGTGCCCTCCCAGCCTGCGCCGCTACTTCCAATCAGGCTGGAGCTGCTGGACTTACAGCCGCACAGCGAGCCCACGGCGCGCCGAGGCTCGCTGCTCATCACTCCACCAGCTGGTAACACACAGCCGGAGGCCTCGGTCTCGTTCTCCTGCTTCCTGTGGTGTCCTGTACAGACGAGACACGGTGGAAAACAAACAATCACAGCTTGATTACAAGTACAACTAGCACAGAAAGCAAACAGTCGTTTCTTGGTTCTGTGTGTAGATTAGAACAAAATCACAACCATACATCAGGTATGCAATGAGTTTCCTGGATAATAACCTATTTATTTATAAAAAGTTTCAAATGTTGTTGCACTCTGTACTAAAACATAATATGACCTGGGAATGATTTTTCTGATGATCAGAGCTTTTGTCTTTTTAAAATTGGACCAAAATGAATCAGTTTATGGTCATTTGACTGTGTCTGCTGAGTCATGTCTCCTTGTTTTTATAGCATTCCAATATGGCGTCGCTCTTTACAGATCTTGGACAATAGTCAAAAACTTTCATGTCATCTCTAGATATATTAACTTCATTGAGTGTGTCTGTATCTTGTCAAAGCTGCTGCAGACAGTATGGAACGTGATGTAACAGTCAAACTGTAAAGGCATCAGCAGTAACCTGTCCAAACACACCAGATTCTAGCAGAGAGGTGCAGAGTCTGACCGTCCAGTGAGACATCTACACCGCTGTTGTTTCAACAGGTGTGTATGCCTGCAGGACGCACGTGGAGTTCGTGAATAAAGTGTTAATAAGGGCGGGAAATTTGAATATAGAGGAGGAGAAATGAAGTCAGCTGCCAGCACTGTAAAAACAATGATCATATAAGATTAACAGGCTGAACGTTCATATTGTGCCTCAATAAGTCAAAAAATTAATTACTTGACATCTAATGTAAAATTGATTTTAAAAACCCAACATTGTGCATTTTTATCTCACTGTTATTGTTCTTTGAACCGATGAGGCTGTTTGATATTCTCTGCATTGTGGGTCTTATTAACATTGTATAGTTAGGTCATTATCTAAAAAGGTTTCATATTACTACAAAGACACATTAGTATAAATTAGGGATGTCCCGATCAGGTTTTTTGGTCCCGATCCGATTCCAAGTCATTGGATTTTGTGGATTTGCCGATACAGAGTCCTGATCCGATACTTTTGTAACATATTTAAAACATGAACAAATTGAATAAACAGATTTGTGTTGTCCCTTATTTATATTTCTTTAACCTTCTTTTCTCATTAAAAACGTAAAATAGAACACTTCTGTGAAGTAGCTTTAATAAACAAGTAAAAATAGAGCAAATATAAACTAGGGGGAAAAAAAAAATCCTATTTTCTTGTTCTATAAGTGATAATTAGTCATGTGAGAAAGTTTAGTAACTTTAGCTTTAATATCTTTAGAGATGTTGAACATTTTTGACCAAATGTGATTCCTGTCCTCATTTAGAATTCTTAAAATAAATGATGACTCTTTTAGTATGAATTTGATGAGAGTTCATGACTAGCTCAGATCATTATTAATTTTCATTTATTAGTTTTTTTTGTTTGTTTTTTAAGATTATCTGCTTCTTTTTAAGTTCTTAAGGCATCACATTTTCGGTTTTATTATCAGAATAGTTCATTTTCTCAACTTTTATTTCTCTTTCAGATAAATAAAACAGACATATCAAAGGACAGCTCGGGTCCTAAGGAGTTAAATCACGGCGCTAGCATGTAGCAGTTAGCAGCTGCTGATTAGCATCTGTCTGCAGCAGGAAGAGTTTAACATTAAAAAGAAACCAAACTGTCTTTTTCTGTTGAAATGTCTTTAGAGGTTGTTGTTTAGAGACACTAACTGTCAGTTTAAAGCGTTTTCAAAAGAGTTATTGATCCTGGAAGTCTGAATCTGTGATCGGCTAGCTAGCTAACTTTACATCAGTCCTCTGATTGAACTGTTGCTGTTTTCTGCTGCGTTTTCCAGGAATAACATTTTGGGATTTGTTCATGACATGCAGACTTCTACTGGAGGATTTATCCAGAATAATAAGATTGAAATCATGATCATAATCGCTGATTATAATAAGAATAATGAGATATCCGATCCTGATTGGACAACAGATTCCGATTTCAATCAAGTCTTCGACCACGTGATCCTCATTTACTTGATGTAAATATTTGAATCTATTTCCAATTTGAGCGAGGTTTTTGAAAGAAGTTTAAAAATAAATGACAAAATCAGAGAAAGTATACATAAACTCTTGGTGGTAGGGCATCAGTGAAAAAAACAATGAAGATTTTCCTCTTTTATTAAAGCAAATACTCACGGATAATACTTTGCACTTTGGACACCAGGCCGGAGGGCGGGGATGGTGAGGCCTTTTCAGAAAAGTCACACGAGTAGAGAACGTTGTCCACCGTTGTGCCGTGCTCGCTGTAGTTTAGAAGCTCATAATGCTTGGTGTTCTGAGAAAAGATGAGATTGGACATGACTGGTCTGGAGAATTGTAAAACAGAACTAGAACATGCTTTAGAGGAAAGCCGTACCTCATCATAGAAAATGCAGGCATGTTTTCCCGAAACATAGTTGCAGTGACCGTAATTTGAAAGGCACACATCCATGTCAGCTCCTTCACAGGAAACATTTGGAGATTAGAGACACTTTTTCAAACTGCCACATATCAATCAATACCTTTATGAAGTAATTATAAAGAGATGTTTATGCCTCTACATTAAGAGCAAAATTCACAGATTTGAGATCAAATTTTCAGTTTAAAAACAAAACTTTAAAATAGCAAATACAAATATTTCATATTTTCATTTGATTTATTTCTTTAGTTTTAAACTACATTTAGTATTTGCAGCACAAACATCTGAAGATGGGTTGTCTTTTCTCCCGTCTTTGTCTTCCTGTGACACAGGAAGTCTTATTTTGAAGAGCTTGCGTCTGCTTTTGTCTCAAGCAAAACAAAATTAATTATTCATTACTTATTTCTATGTAACAAAGGGTTTTACTTTTTATATTTTAATATTCTATTGATGAAAATCTGTAAATAACAACAACATAATGTAATTCCCTGCCTGATGTAATAGTCTGAAACTTTCTTTATTTCCTGTTTCTAACAATTTAAATGTTCTGCTCTCAACACGAGCATAGATAAATGCTGAACCGTGTTGCATTTTTGCTTTGCTGCTGTTTCTGGGTTCTACTCCGAGACAAACGGGCCAGCATGCTTGAATACTGCAGAATCCTGCTCGAACAGAACAGATACAAAAGTCCGGTGTTTTCTCCAGGCACAGAGAACTTCCGGCACAGGCGATCGATGGATAGAATCTAGACCAGCGCTCTCCAACCACCGGGTGCAGAGGCTGCTGGCTCGGGCTTCACCAGGACGTTTTAGAAAAAGGTTTTTCCCCTTCCGCTTAATACGAGACAGTCAGCCTTCAAGCTGCGCCACAGAGACACAGAAACACTGTGGAAGCGGCTGTCATACAGACACAGCCCCCTGTGCCGGAAAAGTTTCTCTCATGAATCCAAACATGGAGACATGATTACTGATGTTTTTCTAGAACTCTCCACAATAAATAACCTCCATCTCTCAACATCGTTTGTGTAGCTCCTCCCACATGTGCGCAGCGTCAAACAGACAGGCAGTGAATTTGTTGCGCGGTGAAGGAGGGGTGGGCAAATTTGTTGGATGAATCATCTTCGGTGTGAATGACACTGATGGAATTTTGGAGAGATCAAGAGCTCGAGGGCAAGGATTAGAACCAGCACCACAGGGACATGGACACCCCCAGGCTTAGTTGTGGTGTGATCCCCGGCTCATGGCCTTATCAGAGAGTTCAGGGATCCCCCTCCCTGTGTGGAGAGACAGTCGGGGGGGCCAGGAAGCCAGAACCAAGAGATACAACTGCAGGTGCCGATGGTGTGGTTACCCACCACCAGGGATGGGGTAAGGCAAGTGTGTCAAAGTCATGGCCCGGGGGCCAGATCCGGCCCTCCAGGTCATTCTATTAGGCCCTCCAGATCATTTTATTTTATTGGTGTTAATGGCCCAATGTTATTTTGTGCGCATTTTTAACTTGTATAATTTTGACAAAATATATTTTTACAGGGGGGGTGAAATATTGAAAGTTAGACCCGATCTGAATACTCCCCTCCCCCCTTCCCCTTAGCCCTCCCTCTTGATTTGCAGTGACAGTTGAAGTCTTGTCCGGGATTATTATTTTTTAAGTTTCACACTCCAAACAGATGGTCTAAAGGAAAGTGAACCGTGTCGCACTGAGAAGCGCTTTTCTTCCCGTTGGTGCGCTCTGAACCACAGATGTTTACATTTAAATGTAAGTAATGGCTTTATGTTATAACGTGACCTTGTTAAAGTTATAAAACAGCTGTTGTTATGTATATTCAAGCGCTGGAAGCTCCGCGCTAATGCTATTGGACCGCTCATGTTGATGATGTCATCGAACGAAATTCAAGTCTGAAATATTGGACGCTATTTTTTCATAACCCTCCGATGGAGCAAGCACGGAGGGAAAAACAAAGGGGGAGGGCTAAGGGGGAGGGAGAAGGGGAGAATTCGGATCGGGCCTTATTTAAGGTTCAGGTTGATTTATTTTGGAATAATATTCCTGCCATTTCACTATTCATATTTATGTTAAAAAATTATGATTTTAAGGTTTTAAAGATTGACATTCTGAGAGCTTTTAGACTTTTTTGGCATTTTCTAAGATTTTTTAGGCTGTTTTGGAGTTTAGCTAATATTTTAGCTACATGCTAGCACTTTTGGCTAACCTAAGGTTTTTTTTTCATTAACCATATTTTCCTTTTTTTCATTTTCTTCCAGTTGATATTTAATGTTTTTAATTGTTAATTTAGGGATATTTCTATTCATGACCCACAGAGCATTAAAACTTGACAAATATAGTTATTTGGTTTATATAGTGATCTATATCACTATCGCCTGAAAGGGAAAACCTATATTGTGAAATAAATAAATACTTTGTCACCCAGCCCAATGCTGAATCAATTGAAGGTAAGACTAGATCCTGGTTCAGAATAGTCAAATGTACACTTGATACACACTAGTACTGTTTGCTCTGTAAAAATCCTTTGATCTTATTGCAAATATCTTTCAAATACAAAATATTTTTAGCTCAAATTAGATGAGCTCTAACAAACAATTCTAAGTGCATTGAATGTCAGAGTAGTTGAGCCAGAATCTCTTACCAGATCCTATGTATAACGTCCTGTAGCACATGCTTACAGCTTGTCCTTTTCCTATCAGAGGATAGAAGACGGCTCGGGCCTGAACTTTCTTCTGACCTGAAGAAAAGATCGTTACCAACAACTTCACCAAAACAATGTGAGTCTGTTTTCTATTCTGACTAGAGAAATTCTAACTTCACACAAGGAATAACATTCACCAAACAGCAGATGGTGTCAGGGGTAAGACTTACTGTCAGCTTGGGCTGATGAGACTTTACAGGAACCTGTTGGAGGTGGAGTGGAAGATACTTTAGGGGGAAACAGCTGCTGGATCCTTTGATAGGCCAGTATCTTGATCATTTCTGCGTCCAGTTTATCGAGCTCAATGTCTATTAATCATTAGCACACAAACAAAAGACAAGATATTTGCATGTCATCTTCAAAGGCCATAAATTGCAGAAATTCAGTTTGATAATAAGTCATCAGTGATGAACACCTTTACCTCCATCCTCCTTTCCATCCTTCATACAACCAGACAGGTTTAAAACAGATGAAAGTGAGCTTGACAGACGCATGTCCATCAGCCCTGAGGGCGCTTTCGTGTCTGTGGAACAAACAAAATATGAGTTCAAACTGGATCCCTGAGAAACATAAACAACTCCACAAAGAATTTTACCAAGAGAATTCACGTCATCTTTCCATACGTTGTAAAAGCATTCCCTGTAGTCTTTAACTGTGGTTGTGCTGTTTTTAGCCAAAATCAACAATAACGTGTCATTTTCTAGGACTCAGTTTCTGCAGAGCGACAGGAGCTCATTGGAAATTCCAGGGTTCCTACAAGTTTCTTCAAGTTATATCTAAGACTTCTAAAGACCTTTTTAAGGCCATGCATGTCAAAAATTACGAGCAGTTTCTTAGACTATTTCCAATTTAATTAATTGTTTCCAGTTTTATTAATTCATTGCCATTTTTTAAATATTGCAAGTTTTAAAAACAGAAATTTTAGAATAAATATGACATTTCCTGACATAAACTGTTGCTTCTTATCTTGTTGTTTGAGGTCTGTGCCGAGATGCTTTAGAGATTTTTATTTTCTTTTATCAAAGAGAGGTGAGTATTAGTATTAGTGCATAACAACTGGTTTTCCCAATGTTTATTTATGTTATTTTATCAAAATAAACTTTTGACATTAAATATAAAACGGGGAAATTTCAAACTTCACGATATTTTGTATAGGTCAGATATCGAAATTCAAGACATTTTTTTAAGGCTTTTCAAGGTATTATTTCCAGATTCATAAATTCAATGCTTCTAAGACATTTTAAGACCTGGGGAAACCCTGAATTCACCTCAGAGTTGTGGCCACCCACAACTCAGACAGTTTCTGCTCATTTCCCATCATCCCTTTGCTTACCTTTAGCTTACAACCCCAAACAACAGTAAGCTAACATTGGTGGTGCAAGAAAAATGGTAAAGAATATCAGAGCTATCTTCTTTGTCTGTGAGTGGATGCATCAGAATGAAGCTTGTAACCTGCTGATCATAGTTTGTACAGAACTATAAATTCTTTCAAATGTATTGGATGGTCCAACGTTCAATGGAAAAGCTTTCTTGAAATTCCTGGACTGTTCTAAACCGGCCAAGAGGGGACTGGACTGGACTGGTCTGTACCGCTCAGTGGAAACGAGGCATTACAGACATTTTCCAAAAAATTTGAGTATCATAGAAAATTTAGAATTCAGAAAATTAGAAAATGTAGATGAAAGTGTAACTTCCACTTAGGAATCAAGATCAAAGGGTTTGGAGGAAGACTGGTAAGAAGCAGAACCCAAACTGCCGGAGGTCCAGAGTGAAATGATTTGGGCTGCAATGTCCAGCACTGGAGTACAGAATGTTCTGGAGGACTTCTGTTGAGGATGGAAATGCAGGTTGAATCTTCCAGCTGGACCTACTGAAGGATGGAGCATGAAATGACTTTGTTTTGACTGAACTGATGTGATCATAATCTCTGTCTTTATCTTTTGCAAAAAAACTGAGAAGTAAAGGGTGATTTCTCCAGAGTATTCTCTGAAAAACGAATATGTACTCCATTAAGAAGAGGACCCTGAATCCCTGAATTAATCTTTTTGAATGAATTTACAGAAATGAATACACTTTTCCATAATATTCCAACTTTTCAGAAGGAGTCTGTATATCCTTGCGTACTGTTGATAAAACCAGATGGAGATGAAAACTGATTCAGTTCCAGTTTGGTGTCTGGTGTCCAGAGTTCCAGTAGATTCACCAGGGAAGTCTCTAGTGCAAACTGCAAGGTGCCCTTCCACAAAACCTCTTTAGCTCAATCTGCTCTCTCCATAAAAGGAACAGGACTCTGGAACTCACTTCCTGCAGATCTGAAGTCTGTGACCAGTTTCAGCCTTTTTAAAAAACAAACCAAGTCCTGGTTGTACCAGCAGGAGTTCTGCACACACGTCTGACCAGGTTCAACTCATGGGTTTTTTCCCTTTGATGTGTCTCCATGTTTTAAACTGTGTTTAAATGTTATTGTCACTTTTAAAAGTAACTATTATAATGGCATTTTATCATTCTTTAATCCTGTATCAAATCAAAACTATTAATTATCTTCTGCTATACATTATGCATTATGGTGTGGGCATGGGACAACTGCTTCACTGTCCGTCTATGTTTTCATATTTGACCCTATTCAAATAAAATAAATTCATTCATAAAAATCATTCTAAAGTTTCAAAACAATGTACTGACAAAAATGAGAAATGAGAAAGACTGAATCAATATTTTTACATAGTATATTATGAATGACTGTATATTGCATAAAAGATCAAGAACTACAAAAGCACTACTACTCTCTGAAGGAACACCAAAACTCTAGATGGACCTGCTGACCAGGTATGTAGGTCAGACGGTCTTGATAATGATCTGGAAATATTCAGAATATACCCACCAAAAACCACTGGTCTCTTCTAACTGCACAAATTAACCCTCACATTAGCTGCAAGCTGTTTGGGCTTTAAAATTCAAATAATTATCCATTAGCCATAATTGACCTTTCAGCATATTCCTTCAAGGACTGCCACAGCCAACAGCTACATTGATCCGCACGTTTGGTTTGGCAAGATTTGTGTCCTCCCAGACACAACCCTATATTTTCCAGGCAAAAAAAATTAAAGGGTTACCAAACCCTACATCCATTTTTTTGACTGTTAACCTCTATAAATGGAGCTTTAACAATGCAGTCTGTTGGTCATTGACAGTTTAGTTTTATAATTAAGAAACAAAGAAAGTGTCTATTCGCATGTAATTTCCTTAGTCACAGAGACCCAGAGGAAAGGGGTTAATGTTAGGATTATGGTTCCGGTTCCTGAGGTCGGCTGTCTCTGTAGCTCATGGCTCCACCAGGGGAGGGGTCAAATGTGGAGAACACATTTACACATTTAGGAGCGGGACAGTTAATGAGGCTTTAACTTTAAGTTTAATTTTAAATACGTGCGTCCAACAAAAACATCCAGCCTTGGACACACTTAGAATGCATGCGAGCAATGCAGTGATGAGATCTTGGCTGCACGTGTTACATGTGTTCAATATGAAATACGTGTAAATAATACGTGTAAATAACATCAGCCTTATAAAATGTGTTTAAAGGGTAATCAAACCCTAAATTCTCTTTTTTTGGCTGTCCATCTCTCTAAACTGGGCTTTAAAAATGCTGTTTGTTGGTTATAGCCGAATTTTTGACAAATTGACATAAAACGGTTTATTTCTTCAATATAGTCAAAAACTGTCTGTGTGCTGCCCCCTACAGGTTGAAACGAGGTATTACAGTTGAATTTTGGGATTGGTCAACTGTTGTAAGTCTGAGAAGTTTAACGTCAACATGCTGTGAGCTCCAGGATAAAAGCCCCGCCCATCTTTGAACACTCAACCTTTCGATCTCAACACAGGACCGTTTGAGCTCCTCCCGCGGCGCCGAGAGTGGCGGAGCCAATGCCGACAGAGTTGGAGCTCACCCCGCCACGCTGAAAACGCTGGAGCTCACTGTGCAATGCTGACGCCGAGAACGGCGGAGGTCGCCGCTCGACGCCAAGAGCTGTGGAGCTTTCAACGCAATGTTGACACCGAGAGCATTGAGACAATAATAAACAAATCCTTTAGTTATCTTAAGCTAACCTCACCGACACTGTCAATCACATGTCCAGACCACACCTCCTACACTCAACCAGCCTTCCCTAGCCCCGCCCCCCCTTTTTTGGGGCATTTTTTCAAATCTGGGCTGAGAGTAGAGTCAGCCTCCAACTGTCCTGTTTGGTGACCCTTTAAGCATGCAGTGGGATTTTTCTGTGGCTTTATGTTTGGTGTATTTACCCGCCGATGGTAGAGACACCTTCAGTTTTTCAGGGTCTTGCTTCTGCTTCTCTTTTGACGCGTCGGAGAGAGAGCTGCTTGTGAGAGAATGCTGCTCACCGCTCAGGCGTTCCTCCTGAAGGTTGGTGTGGCTCTTGTTGTTCAGCTCGCTACTGTTGGGCCATAAGATAGGAGCAGCAGGGCAGTTTTTCAGAGCACAAATCTCAGTGGTGCCCTCGTGTTCCTTCTTAACAGCTTCAGTTTGAACATGGTTCACTAGTCCTGTAACAGGCTCTGGTTCTAGGGCTGTTGAGCTGGGATTCAACCTGTGCTGCAGCTCAGCGTGTCTGGAGGAGGTCAACGTGTCATCACAGTCGATATTTGTGCTAGGGTTGGGAGGCTGAAGCTTTGCCACGGGTCCGTTGGTTTTATGGCAGTTCTGACATGAAGTTGTGTTACACTGACAGACAGGAAGCTTTGCTGGACTATCCTTGGAAAATGAGGCCCCTTGAGAGCTTTTGGATAAACTTCCAGTAGGCATTTTAGGGCAGGGCAAAGGTGAAGAAGTCCTTCCGAAAGAAGCCTGAGTCTTCATTTCTTCTGAGAAAATACATGATTTAATGAAGCTCTTTTGCTCCAGCTCAAAATCTGCTGCTGATGTGGATCCAGGCGTCTGTTTTATTGAAAGATGCCTCATGATACTACATTGGAGAGCAATGACATCCTGAAGCCACTGCCCAAAAAAAAAAACAGAAAACATGGTTTTAGACTAAATGGAATCATTATTTGCTGTAAATATCAAATCAAGTGTTTAAAATAACAGGCAGTAGTGGGGCCTACCTCTTGCTGCTCAGCGTCTGTTGCGAGGTGATCTGAAGATTTATGGTCAGAAACACTACTGCAAACCAGTTCCAACTGTCGCATCCCTGCAGGGAGCAGCATGGGAGGAGGATTCTGGTACTGGGACTTAATGGCATCAGGGACCTGATCAAAATGAAACGGTATCATTTCAGTTCTAAGCTTTGATGGAGTCATTCAATTGTAAATCTTAAAGTTAATATTAGATGTCGACACTTTTTTATACCTTCAAAACAATTTATACAGTTAGATACTTTCCAACTCCAAATGGAAAGGTGAAAGACCAAGGGTCAAATATGAAACTTTGCAAATGCAAATGGACAAGGGTGGCATGAGTCTTCCTTGTTTTCAAAAATACTATTTTGCAGCTCAGTAAAGGCCATTGGTATGTTTGTGTTCTCCAACTTATAAAGCAGGATTATGGTTATGATTAAAATAGTGCCTGCGTTGTTCATATCTAAAAAAATCCACTTGGTCGAGGTTATGTTTTTCTTTAGAACACATGTCAAAGTCAAGGCCCTGGGGCCGGATACGGCACAACGGGTAAATCTATCCGGCCCTCTAGATCATTTTATTCTCATTAATGACCCGATGTTATCTTGCACTTATTTTTAACTTGTATCATTTTGACAAAATATATTTTTATTGAGAGTAAAATATTGAAAGTTATTTAAGGTTAAGTTGATTTAATCTAGAATAATATTCCTGTCTTTTATTATTCATAATTATGTTATAAAATTTGACATTCTGTTAGCTTTTTGGACTATTTTGGAATCTACTCAGATTTTTTAGACTATTTTGGAATGTAGCTAATATTTCAGCTAGCTAACAGCTTCAGTGTTTTCAGCTATCAGCTTCAGTGTTTTTAGCTATTAATTTCAGCATCTATCAGTACTAGAATCTTCAGCAGCTAAATTCAGCTTACAGCATTCACACCAGCATGATTGCAGGTAGTGCTGTATATCTAGTTCACAGTTATGTTAAAAAGTTACAGTTTTAATTAAAAATGTAGTTTTAGTGTTTGTTCAATAAATGTTGATCCGGTTCAGCCCGCGACCTCAGGTGGGTTTTGGTTTTTGGCTCCCTGTGCGATTGAGTTCGACTCCCCTGTTTTAGACTCATAGACATGTGACTCACACTTACCTTAATCGTTTTCTTGATCAGCTGAGAAAAGGTGCGTCGATTTGGAGCATTTTGTCGATGGATTCTACGAAGAAAGTCTAACTTGACTGCATGCTGGGACATCCTGTCCTGGAATTGGTCAAAGAGCTGACAGCGCTTGGACAGACTCAGGCTCCTCTGATTGAGCTGTTAGTAAATAAAGAACTTTTAGATGACATCTTTAGAAGTTACGTTTTAGAAGCTTAAGCTGTTTAGATGATTACATCTGATTAAAATATCTTCCTCCAAATTATATTTAGAGACAAACAGAAAGAGGTTAGGGGTCAAATCAAATATAAACATTGAGCTAAAAATACAAGTCTTACCACTATGTTTTCAACGTGATTTGGACACATCCATCTGCCAGCAGGTAAAGCTGTAAGTGGGGGGTCAAGGCAGTCCATATGAAAGAGAAGTGGGCAATAATCACACTGGATCAGAGGAGCTAACCTGCAACTCCTGTGGCAGAAAATACAGCACCATTAGTTTCTAAAAGGGAATCGTTACAGCACTGTTTTCTTTTCACTAAAACTGTTAACTCACTTGTTGCAAAAAAAGCAGACTTTCACCGGAAGAGGGACGAGGCCGTTAGTATCCAGCTCATGCTGAGGCCTCCGGAATGGTTTTCCTAGTAGCTCCTCTTTCCTTCTTCGTTTACTGCTGCCTGGAAAGCATTTTGAGAGGCAAAAAGTCATTTATGCAAAGTTCACTGATTTGCTCATAGTAGACCCCATACTTTCTAGAACAAACTGAGGATACTTTCATGACATTCCACCTTTTTTGCTTTTGTTAAAAACAACATGGGAAAGCCCCACCCCTTTATCTGTTTACTGAAACAGAGCTGCTTATTCTTACCTATTCTAATGACATAACTCTGCCAAATGATCAGATATTTGAAGAGATAAAACAATAACAAAATGACAACATGTCACATTAATCTTTTCCAACTAAAAATGCACTTAAAACACAGAAATGGAACAAGGCTCAGGCCCAGATTCAGCCTCCCCCCACCCCCCCCAAAATAAATAAATAAATAAATAAAATCGTTCTGTTATTGTTATGAACGGCCCGATGTTATCTTGCACTGGTGATACATAGAAGTGACACTCTGCTTATGGAGGCTGAGAGATCATTTCTGTTATACCGTGGTCCGGGTCAATACTCTATTCTGATTGGCTGCTGGGTGTGGATTAAAAGGTGATAAACCAATCACACAGCCCAAATATTCTGTGTTCCTGCGCAGGCTTCATTAAAGAAACTTTTGCGTCATCATCTGGACAAAAACAAGCAGTAAGAGGTGAACTTTCTCTCTGAATTGATGATTTATTTAACCTATTTGTGACTATCAGCTTTTATATCACTTTCCCTCATGTAATGTAAAAGAGTATGTATTGACAAATAAGTCAAAATGACTTGAATGTGAACATGCCTATGGTGGGGTAACAGAAGTTACGGGGAACTTCTCATGCTGTGTGCACATGTGAACCAGATGGAAATACTTTTTTCATCTGGAACTTGTGCTGTTTTCATGTTTGCTCATCGTACGGTTCCAGCAGGCTGATCTTACTCTGAACAACAGAAGCCCAACAAAGCAGAGTGCTAATGCTACGATAAAAATTCTGATTTTCCCAAAGATAAATCTTCTAAAAGAACAAATTTGAATTAATCAACAAAATCTATTTGTCACCCAGCGCTAGTTGGAGGACTGCACCACTTTGACTCTTTTGGGCAGAATTTCACCAATTTTTTTTTTCCAACAATCACACAATAAAGAACAACAGCGGTGTCAGACCTAACAGTGATCATATGACTCACCTGGAAGAGCTGTGGTGCAGGTGAGCTCGCTTGGCAACTGAAACTGTGTGGGATTTCGCTCCATGGCAGCAGCTATTAGAAGCTGAAAGGGCCTCTTAAGGAGGCGTGGCGTAGGGGCTAATAAAGGGGCACCTTCAAACTCTGCTCCTTGAAAATCATCCTCGGGCTCGACGGTCTCATCCTCTCCATCATTCTGGTCCTCTGAGAGGGTCGGGGTAGATGACGTGTTTGATGTAGGGGTACCGGGCCTACTGCAAGTCTTCCGATCCAAAAGGCGGACCTGAGCCACCCGTAACCCAGGGCCCGCGGCTCCAGCTCCTGGGGGAAGTCCATCGAGCCGCAGTGGACCAGCATTGAGCTCAAGCTCCACAGCAGGAGACAGGGAGCATTTAGACAAAGGCTTTTCTGGCAGACCGTTGGTCTGCTCAGACTTCTGGTCCCGCTTCTGCCAAAAACAAACAAAAATCTCTTCAGAAAACTTTCATATCAACACATCTTTGAAAAGAAAACAGTGGATTTATTCACTCGTTCAAGAGACAAGACGAGTCATTGATAACTACGGCTTCTCATGGATTAAGTCACAAATACACCAGAGAAAGAGACAGAAGCTGCCGATATGTGTGCAAAACATCCTCGATCAGATCAAAGATCAAATTGGAATGGAAGTGTGTTCACGGCCCTGAAAAACTTCATCTGATTGTAACAAATATTTACATACGCCACACGTTTTATTGGAATAAATCCTTTTGACAAGCGGAGAAGTATCTTAAAAAACAGATAAAAGCCGTAGAAGAAGACGTAGCAAGTTATGATTAAACAAAGCTGCAGCTTGAGTGAGATGATCCTCTGAGCACGCTTTCATTATTAATAAAATATTTCAGTGACTGTTCACTCATTATTTGCTAGTTCTGTGTAGTGGGTGCTTTATTATTGACCGCACCGACCCGGAGGAAGGGTTAGAGTTAGAGTTTTAGCCTTGGATGCACATTAGATCCATGCAGCGAAGTGCATCTTGGCTGCATGTAAATATGTGGGAATAACATCAGCCTTTATTTTGTCTGGACATGACGATTGGAAACAAATTCACATGGTGGTTTTCACAGTTTCAGAGGACTTTTTGGAAAGCGGAGCGGCATTTCCACATTCAAAAACCGCCTCTTCACACAGCCATGAAGCCGCTCAGAGACCGTTCTCATGGATGACACGGTTTTTGCGAGTCTTGCAGGCCGCTCTTGCAGAGCAGCCAAACCAACTGCAGTCGGAAACTCATACCGAAACACAGGAGCCTCCTCTGTACAGACATGAAGCTGCAGTGTCCGGCAGCTCTTCTCAGAGGCCCGGTTTGCTCGTGGGGAGCAGCTGATCGGTCCTGTTTGCACTCCGAAGTGAACCAGTGGTGTGAGGTTCACGGCTGGTGAGGCACTGACATCATCTATCAGATTTGCAAACTTTGCTTAGGGGCTGTTTAGAAATGTCAAATAAATATTTATATAAATAAATAATAATATAAATAAAGAACAGGAAAGCTCTCGACACTGCCTACAGAGCAGCTTATTAACCATTTGACTGACAACAGATACAGTGTGGTTTAAAATTGAATTTCAACATTTTACTTTTGTTTATAAACTGTAGCATAAATTTTTTTTTTAAATCACCAAAATTGTAGTTATTGACTTTTACTTATGGACTTACTTTTACTTATGAATAAAGTCTGTGCTCTGCTCCTTCTGCAGAAACAGATGAATGTTCTGTTTATAGAAGTCTTCCTTTTCTTTCTTCAGTGTTAAAGTCTCTCTGTCTCAGTAGAGATCTCTACCAGTGACGTGTCTAGCGCATTTGTACAGGAAACTTGTACATTTGCTGCATTTTTTACCAAGAAACACTAAAAACCCAAACAAAAAAATGGTAATCATAGAAACATTTCTACAAATAACATTTGATTTTTAATTTTAAGAAGTAAATTCATCTTATTGAGATTATGAATTTTTTTTTAGCTATATATTGCAGGTGAGGCTCGGCCTCACCTGCCTCCCCTGACTGCACGTCACTTGCCTGAACAGTGACCCTTTTTACGCTGACGTCACACAAAATGGCGACAGGGCCGTGAACGTGATACGCCACTTCTGGTTAATGGATTTAGACTGGGGAACCAAAACACTGAACCATGTTTAACACAGTTGTACATAAATAATAAAAGTAAACCTACCAATTTTGACAAAAAATGAACAATATTTATTTTAAAAATGTCCTGCTGAACTGTATTTTCATTTCCTGTCTTAGATTGTTCACAAATCTAAAAACAAATATGAATAATCTTCCAGTATTTGATAGTTTATTGTAAATATCGACTTTCATTTGAGCAGATATTATTCTAACACGTTCTATTTTGGCTGATGTTATTTGCGCGTATTTTAAGTGCAATCGGCACAAAAACAGACAGAAATTCACCAATAACAGTGTGCAGGATTAAATGACGTACACTTGTACACCCTGTGCCCTTGAGGGCCCAAAGCACTTCACCGTCACAGACACATTCACCCATTCACTCACACATTCACACACTGGTGGTGGCTCCACTGCTGAACACTGGTGACAACCACCCACCAGAGGCAATGTGGGTTCAGGGTTTTGCCCAAGGACACTTCAACACATGGGCGGGCAAGGCGGGAATCGAACCTGCAATCTTTTGATCAGGAGTCGACCGCCCACCACAGTCGCCCCATTATACAGATTATACAGCGTTTGACACTCACTCTTTTTTTGACATTACATCGGTGGCACATCCACTCTCCAGGAGGAAGCATTTCTTCACTCAGAGGAGGGTTGCTACAATGAGACAAAAAAAATACACAAACATGACATTCAGATGACAGGACAGAGAATCCGCTTTTCTATGAGATGCAACTGGACAGAGCTTTTGTTTTTACTAAAATGTTAGTGTCTATTCGCACATAATTTTGGAAAAATGTGCAACCAGTCTTAAACTTTCTTCTTAGTCACACAGACCCAGAAGAAAGGGGTTCAGGTTAGGATTATGGTTCCGGTTCCTGAGGTCGGCTGTCTCTGCAGCTCACGGCTCCACCAGAGGATGGGTCAAATGTGGAGAACACATTTACACATTTAGGGGTGGGACAGTTAATGGGACTCTAACTTTAAGTTTAACTTTAAATATGTGCGTCCAACAAAAAAATCCAGCCTTGAAGACACTTAAAATGTTCTTGGCTGCACGTATTACGTGTGTCCAAAATGAATTTCCATCACTTTCTCTGCTGGTCACACTGAAATACATGTATGTGTGAATAACATCAGCCTTTTCATCCATGTGAAAGACAAAGGAGAAGGTAAGAAAGTTCATCTTTTTTTCTTTGACTAGAGTTTAAAATAACAAATTAAAATCTAATATATATAAAAATATGTCTGCTTACAGTTTTATTTATTTATTTAAATCACACGTGGTGAAACAAAGTAGATTTAAAGTCCCACTCAAATCATTTTTGATCTATTATAAAAGCGTTCCCAGTGGCTGTTTTAAGGCAAATAAAATCCTGGGTGTTTTCTAAGACATCATTTCTTAAAAACAGCAGAAGTTCATCAGTCTTTGAGTTGTGGGCGGGACTGTTGACATGGAATGAGGCTGCACTAGCTTACAGCCCCCAAGCTAACATTGGGGCTGCAGCAACATTGCAGATATCCAGAAGGACAACTTTGCACCAGATTCCAGCTTGGGGGATAAAAATGAAGACCTTGTGGATCTATTCGTATGCAAATGGATGCATCAGAACAGAGCAGTGCAGGGAACTTGTGGCCTGCCAATTGCATTTTTTATGCAATTTTTATCAAACAGCATTTTTTCATTTGCTCTCGATTCACAACGATTTGAATAAAGACATACTCAGATATGCAGATTTTCACTTGATCTCCCATAATGCATGGGGTAAGACAAAATAAAAGATAAAAAAACTTCAAAGTGTTCACTTTTTGGGTTGTTACAATTGAACATAAACATGAATATAATGGTTTTTTGTGTGTAAAAAAAAACCAAGCATGTTGTGATCATATAACTGTTCAAAAAAATTACAGTTTTTCCTGGCACTAACATTTAAAAATCACTCTCTGGAAAGAATACATCCTTGTTTTTTGTGAGGTCACATAAAATTGCATATAAACAAAGTTATTAATAAAGGGAAAAACAACTACTTGAGCAAATTTTCAACTAATTTAGTTGAGAATTGTTATTACAACTTTTATTACAACATTTAGGAATAACAGACGCAACTTCCAGCTTTTCTGTCTGAATTATTATAAAAAATTGTCATAAGATTTCGGAGGGACTGTACCTCAATACAGACTGTAGAGGTTCTCCAGTTTTACATATTTGGATGCTGGTCTGCCACAGAAAAAAAGGTTGAAAAAACACTGCCATAGAACATATGGACAGACTTTTGTGCCACTACACTGCAAGCAAAAGTCACAGTTTTGAGATTGAAATTTTCTAAGATGCAAATAAAATGTAAAGCGTTGAGGAAAAAAATATAATTTGCAAATACAATTATTCAATATTTGATTTCATGAACGTATTTTTCCGTTTGCAAACTTTTTTTCTTTTTAAAAATTATTTTTGCGATTACAGCACAAATGTTTTTTAGATGCGTAGTGCCTCATCTCGCTTTCGCCCTATTTTTGATTTTGCATCCAAAATTTTCTCTCAGCGTTCCGTTTGTGCCACCCCAAACAGGCTGCTGATTGGTCTAAATTCTCAGGTGTCTCTAAGAACTCCGGTTTACTTTTGCAATTTTATCGTAATATTTCAATGTCTTCTTCATGAAACAAACTATAGCTCATTTATACAAATCATAATTGCAACAACTGTAACATGAGGCTGACATTGACATTGAGACTATTTTTTCTGCTGCAGACATTTTAAACACGCCAGTCGCTACACTAGCATAAATAAATACAGAACCCTGTTGTATAATTTAGCTTTGTTGCTCCTTCTGAGTTCTGCTCAAAGAGAAATATCCGAATTTAGAGCAAGCAGCAGGCTGTTTGGAGTGGAACAAATGTAACGCTGAGAGAACATTTTAAAAGCAAAATCAAAGATTGTGTGCAGGCGACATGAGGCACTGTGCATCTAAAATCGTTTGTGCTACAATCACATTTTTTTAAAGAAAAAAGTTTGCAAACAAAAAATATTTTTGCAAGCAAAATAAAATTTTGCAAATGCAAAAATAGAGTTTTTGAAAATAAATATTGCATTTTTTTTTTTTTTTTTTTGGAAATTATGTTTTTTCCTCAACAGTTTACATTTTATTTGCAACTTAGAAAATTTCAATTTCAAAACCGTGACTTTTGCTTGCAATATCTTCTCTTTTCCTTTGGGCTTTTCCCTTCAGGGGTCTCCACAGCGAATCAGTTTGCTCCATCTAAGCCTGTCTTCAGCATCCTCTACTCTAACAACTTTTAACTTGCAAAAACTTTAACTAACTTAACTTTTTCTAACTTTTGCTTGCAATATGGTGGTACAAAAATCACCCCAAAAGGACAGTGGTTTTGTCAAAGATAAAAAAAAAGTGTTTTTACTATTCATTAAAAAAAATCTGTTTTAATAACGAAG
Organism: Oryzias javanicus; assembly: GCA_003999625.1. Classification (NCBI taxonomy): domain Eukaryota; kingdom Metazoa; phylum Chordata; class Actinopteri; order Beloniformes; family Adrianichthyidae; genus Oryzias; species Oryzias javanicus. Next base: position 6,170,213 of record CM012449.1, on the reverse strand, counting down.
TGAGTCCAGAGATAAACCACACTTTTTTTTAAGTAACATACTGTGTATGTATGTATGTATGTATGTATGTATGTATGTATTATATATATATATATATATATATATATATATATAATGTGCTTCCATTGTTTTCTGTTGCCTTGACACCAATTATAGGAAGATACTGTTAAACAAATATATACATATAAATAAAAGCATTAGAATGAGCTAGTTGTATTGTATTTTGAAATGGAAAGCCTAGTAAAATGGCGCTGGAAGAGTGTACAGGAGCTGGGAGGTCGCCATATTGTAAACAGAAACAGGCTGGACTCCATTTTTAGCACTAGCGGCTACAGCAGTTGCAGCCGCTGCAGGAAGACGGGATCGACTCCGACCTACTGCGATCCTTCATTCACTGCACATCTTAATGTGTGTTTATGTGATTCTCGGTCTGTCTTAAACTGCATTTAAACTAATATTAATAATAATAGAGACAAACTTCCGTCACATTCGGAGCAGATTTGGAGCACTGACGACAGAAGGAACGTTTAATACCTAATATGATAAAGGCCTCTATTATTTTCGAGACTTCAGACTAATAAAACATACAATTTTGAAGTAGTTTAAGAATGTAAATACAAATTAAACGTGAGCTTTCTGTTATGCATCAACATTTGAACGTAAACGAGTCTGTGTGAGCATTCAGACGTACAACCAGACGTACAACCTGCCGCCATTCTCCTCCACTTTCCGAGTTGTGGTTTCGGGGAGAAACTTACCAGCATTGGAGGTGAAACGCGGCCGGACAGTGGTCACAGCACAGCAGATCGCCACCCTCCCGGCAGCTATCACAAGTGTCATGGTTGGTGGCCCTGCCGCTCCTCCGGACGTCTCTCACCAACTTCCGACTCCGTTTTTCCACTTCTTCGGACTTCGGAGGCGCCAGTAGAGACTGAATTTGCTGTAAACGCAACGCGTTTGTTTAGTATGAGATCAGACTAACGGTACTGATCACTACGTGTGTTTGTTTTCAGGATTAAGGCCTGCTGCTCGAAGAAACGCTTTCGGCTACATGGATAAAAAAAAAACAAAAAACATCCCCTTGTGGCTCAATTTAAAGTATTTACTTCACAAGATCGTAAAAAGCGTCAACAACGTGACCATAATGATAACAAACCACAATAGGAAAGCGTTCGCGCTCAAATGTTTAATTTAAGAATGACAAGTTCACCTCCATTAAGCCCCCGGAGGTATCCAAATCGTACACAATCGTCGGGGTCTCCATCTTGTCCCACATTCATCCAACAGACGCTGCTGTCAAAGTAGCTGCTGGTGCACGTCTCCTCTCTCGATCCTCTCTTGGTTTAAAACGTCCCAGAAAAAGTATTCCACGATTCTCCTGTGCAGCCGATGCTAACTAGCGTTAGCTAGCAGAGGAAGCTAACCAAGACGTCAGCCAGCCAAGGTTGTGACGCTAACGGCTCGTGCCGCTAGCTCCGAAAAAACCCAAAAAACAATGCAACCGACTCGCTCTTAAAACGCTCGGTCCTTCATAGAGAAAAAAAAAACGTTCTTGTGTACGTACACAGACGGTTAGGATCCCGTCGTGTCTGGACTCTTGTTAGCTGCTTTAAAAATCAATGAACGGCCTAGCTAGCCAGCCATGATTCTTGTTTCTTCTGCAGATAGAAGCTCTGCAAATATGCAAACCCATCCATTGTCAGCAGCGCGTGAGAGCTGAGAACCGAAGAGCTCATTTGGTTTCTCACAGACGGATGACGTGTCGAAGAGCGTCTGAAATGTGTAATCCTCAAATCGGAAAGTGCAGATTAAAAAAATGATGGTTCTGTTATTGTTGTGGAAAAACCCAGTGCATCTACACTGGCTACCAGTAACATCCTCTGCCAGTTGGCGCAACCGCAAACCGTCGAATGCGCATGCGTACTAGAACCATTGACTGTATAAAACGGAACCGGACAGAGCGACGCCTCCCCCTTCGTGTTCCAAACAGGAAGTACCTGCAGGCTCCGAGAGGCCTAAATCTACATTTCACAGAGAAAAGCTGCTCCTTTTGCAAGCTGGACATTGAAATCTTTGGAGTCTCGAAAGAGCCAAAATGAAATAAATATATACACCATTAAATAAATAAATAAATGTGGCATTAAATAAATAAATGTTGAAATAAATGTGGCATTAAAATAATAAAAGAGCACATTTAAGTATTTCATGACATATTTATTTATTTCATTGTCCCTTGTGGGTTAAAAGAGCCCATTTGAAATAAATAAATAAATAAATAAATGTGGCATTAAATAAATAAATGTGGCATTAAATAAATAAATGTTGAAATAAATGTGGCATTAAAATATTAAAATAGCAATTAAAAAGCCATTTTTAACATTTTATAATATATTTATTTATTTCATGATTTCATTATACATTTCATGAAACAGGAAGTGGAGACACCATGAAAATGCAATCTGTCAGATTCTCTCATCAAACTCAGTGGGCGGGCCTAACCCCCAATGTCTCTGCTCTGTTGATCTGCCCTGGTGCAAAGTTTTTGTCTGAGTCCTCACTCACATACACGCTGTAAACATTGTTTTGGGGAAACAAAGAACTTTTGTTCGGGTCACCAAATCAAAATGTATTCTCCGTCCACTTCATGCATTCAGGGTTATTTGGCGAGCTCCCGGGACTCCAGCCCGGGAGTCTCCCATGCCGTACAAAAGCGGAAACTCTGCGGGGAAAGGGTCCGGTGTTAATTTCAGAGCTGAGCCTTCAGTCTTCCTCCACAAAACCCTCCACGTTATTTTTAATTATTTTTTGGTTTCTAACACTATCTCGTAATATATGAGTATTATTTTATGGAGAAATTCCATCAGAAATGGATCATTTAAATAAATGGAATTCTTGTGCACATTTTGGGAAAAAAAAACAAAAAAAAAGTCACGGTGGCGCAGTGGTTAGCACTCTTGCCTCACATAAAGAAGGTTCTGGTTCAAATCCCAGCTGGGGGATCAGAAACATCAACCGGGACCTTTCTGTGTTTGCATGTTCTCCCTGTGCATGTGTGGGTTTTCACCAGGTACTCTGGCTTCTTCCCACTGTCCAAAAATATGCTTCATAGGTTAATTGGTGATTTTAAATTGTCTGTGTCCCTGTGACAGACTGCTAAGCTGTCCAGGGTGAACCCTGCCTTCGCCCATCAGGTTAGGCTCTGGTAACCCCAAAAGGGACAAAGCGGACAAGAGAAACAATGAATGAATTTTGTTGACAACCATGAACACAAACATTTTATTTAAATCAAATTCAACTGCTTTGAAAGTGAACTCTATCAGTGACGGAAAGTTCAGATAGATCAGCTGTAGATTTCCCTGAAAATCCTGCATGTGATATGACAGTCCTGGTCTCAGCCACACAGATCAGAGAGCGCTTCATAGCCCTGTGCTGCACGGAGAAAGCTTTTCTGGTGCTCCTGAAATCTCTGGGGGTCGAGGAGGGTGGTAAACACTAGTTTTTCATGGTATTGAAACCTGTTTTTTATGTGGGAAATGATATTGTCTGACATCCTGCTGTGAAGCTGCCGCCGGTAAAGGCTTTAGGCAGCTGTGGTGCACTCAGTGGCGGTGTAGAAGTTCTCATTCCGGCCTCATCATTGACACAAAACTCTGTTACCTGGTCAGACAGAACTGCTGAAAGGCTGAAAGTGAGGCTGAGATGCGCTTATAGGTTCAGGGTTGGTCAACCTGGTTGGTCAGAGGAAAATGGACCGGAGTAAAATATTATACAGTCTATAGTGTGGATCACAGAACTCGATTATCTTCTTGTTAGTGAACTGGCCGTTTCTCCGCATTAGTAAAAGCTAAAAACAAAGCGGCATTGTCCGATTTATCTTCAAACCTGAGGCTACGTGGTCTAACCAAATAACATATTAAAGGGTGACTTGAATCATGAACATCTTCACTTACTTTCTCAGTCGTTTTCTAATCTGTGTTGCTCTTCTTTTCCACCCTCTTCTCGCAGCAATGCATATAGTAAAAACCAGACCTCTTCTGGCGTGTCTATCAGCAAAAACAATCCCTGATTTGACTTCCGTTGCAGCTTTCATGTTTGCATCACGTTTTTTTTGTTCGTAGATATTTTGTTATTTTTTTTGCAATCACTTTTTGTTTGCAGATATTTTTTAATTCTTGCACAGTTACTTTTTTGTTTGCTGTCACATTTTTTTCCTGCAATGGCGGTTCTCGTCCACTTTCCTTTTGTGATGTGCTCACATTAATTTTATGATGCAAGGATTTTTTAATCTAATGACCATTTGACCTTATAGAACAAGGCTATTGCGTTTGCTATCTATGTTTAAATGCAGTTGATTTGTGATTTCCAGTGTATTTTTTCATCTCTTATAACTCCTAAAAATGTAGTTTCCTTCATTTGTTTGATCTAAATTTCTGCAATTTCAATTGAGATATTAGTGATATATTGTGATTGCTAAATATAATGAAGTCTGCTTTTCACAGTTAATAGATATTTATTTGAATCAAACCATTTTTTCCAACTCTGTTTGGATGAACTCTTTTATTTGTACGATACCATCACTCACATGGTAAAATGTTGCATCATCAGCAAAAAAATGCATTTTAATAATTTGGATACATTTGTAATATAATTATTCTAAATATTGAACAGTTTGCACCCAGGACTGACCCTTGGGGTACCCCACATGTTACGGTACCAGAAGCAGTGGAGCGACTGGGCCTCACCCAGCAGCAAACAGCACCAATGACAGTGGACCCTGCCTCACCGAACCTGGACTGACCCAGCCCTACAAGGAGCAGCGGGGCTTCTTCCATCTCTACGACAACTTACGGGCCGTCCTGCTTGGCTAGGTGCACGGCAGAGAGATGCAGGCGGCAGAGCAGGTGGAAGGAGAAAAGAAATGACCACATCAGATGACTTGGAAGAGATCTAACGAGAGCCGACTAAACTAACATCCCAACAGGAGCGAATGATTGGACAGATGGAAGAAGTAAAAGCATCAGAAGTACTGATACTAGAAAAAGAAAAAACATAGCTCCTGGGGAGCTAAGAGTGCATGAACTTGAACAGTTCACAAGAAGAGAAGGCCTAGTAATATCTGGATAAGAAACTTGTCACAAACCCTTTGCAGAAGTAACAGAATTTTTAGATACATTCATCTTCTTGGTCACATTGTCCTTTTCGGGGTCGTGGGGGTGCCGGGGCCTAACCTGGCTCCTGATGGATGAAGGGAACACCCTGGACAGGTCACCAGTCTGTTGCAGGGCCTCAATCACACACACATTCACACCTAGGGACAATTTAGAGTAACTAATGAACATATGAAGCATGTTTTAGGATGGTGTGAGGAAGCCAGAGTCCCTGGTGAAAATCCACACATGCACGGGAGAACACGCACACAGAAAGGTCCACCATTGGTGTTTCTCGTTCCAAACTCCCAGCCAGGATTTGAACCGGGACCTTCTTACTGTGATGCAAGAGTGCTAACCACTGCGCCACCGTGCAGCAAGATTTAGATTCACAAACTAAATAAGAAAGAAAAAACTAAGTTTCTTAAAACAAGTTTAATTAAATCAAAATCAATTAGATTTTACAAGTAGTTTTCCCAATAATAATCTCCATAAATTTTGCATTGCAGAACAATTTTCAGCTTTGAGAGATTTATTGGCCTACATCTTGCACAAAATGAACTGAGAACAAGTTATCCAGCATGAAAAAAAATGAGCTGAATCAAGTTCTGTCGGATGTTAGGTCATAAGATATTTTAGCTTTTTATATTCAATTTTTCTAATGATAAAAATATTTACTTCTGATTATTATTATTACTATTTGAATCATGCATGGAAAACATTTTCTGGCTAAAGCCTTTCAAGCCTTACATTTGTCATTCTATAATAATGATTTGTTCTTTTCTTGGAAACGTCTTATTCTGAAAGGTGAAAGGTCAAAGGAGGGCACCTCTCCAAGACTAAGGTCGCAAAGAATCTGGCCAACAACTGGTCCAAACTTGAAGCCATGACCTAAAGAAAAGAAGACATCTTGGTCAGATGGAATGTGTTACAAATGTCACATGGATGCAACAGGTACTGTCTGTGTAGAAATGTAGAAAATGTTCATTCTAAAGGTGAGCAGAAAACCATTTGTGCTCATTTTATTCTGATAGAAACTTAATAGGAGTGGTAAAGTTTTATTTTGATACTGCTGTGCATTCATTACAATTCATTACAAAACTAAATATGATTTATGCCTCCTTTGTGGCATGAATAAAAACAGAAATACAAATAGAAACTAAAATTTTCTCAACATGTGAAATAACTGAATTTCTTTATGTCTGACAGAAGCTCCGATGATTTCCTTTCAAAATAAAAGACGGCTTGTACCAGCTCTGGACAGCACAAGATTATATGAGCTTTAAATGAATAAAAGATCAGACGTCAAAGTTTTACTTGGTATTTGAAATATTCTGGAGAACACAAAGAGCAAACGGGAACTCTTTAAGTCAGTAAGAATGTAAAAACCTTTACGTAGTTGGTCTTCGAGGTGTACCTCAACCGTAAATGCATATACTTAACTGAAATAAATTAAATACAGGCTAATTTAGTAACTCTTGCTTGAAAAGAATACTATTACTTTATTCTTTCTTTAGCTAGTGACCCACTATGGAGAGGTCAAAGAGCCACAAGTTTAGATTATATCTTCTGCTAAAGAGAAGAGTTACAGCACTTGCACTTTTATCTATAGGAGAGAACAAAATGATTCTCTTACAACCCTTTCACAGTAATTGTTTTTTCTCGGATGCAGATGAATAATTGTCCATAAAGCCAACTCACCAGAGAACGTAAACTTTACCCCATTTACTTGATCTAATATTTTATGCTGTTAAATTGTTTACCTGAGAATCCTGCCCCAATGACAATATTGGGATAAGCAGGATGATGGTCCAGCACAAAATGGTCGTCAGGTGTGACCTGGAATTACAACAAAAATAGGATGTAAACATCCATTCATTTTCTAAACCTGTTTTATCCCTTACCCGCCTGCTGTTGGGGGAAGGCAGGGTACACCCTGGACAGGTCGCCAGTCCAGTGGGGCCACAACCACACACCCATATTTGTACAATTTAGAACAGGGACGTCCAAATCCAGGCCTCAAGGACCGGCTTCCTGATGGTTTTTCAGAAAAACTGCCTTATCTGCTGCTGAATACCTCCATCAGGAGTTTTTAGTCCGGCCCATTCTCACAGATTCCTCCAGTCCCTAACCCCTGTGAAGAAGGGGGAAATACTGTATAGTATTTTAATTATTAGGTAGTAGGATGGGAATTTGGACATAGCCTTAGTTTGCAGGTAGTCAACATGTATCAATCATTTGACCTAATCAATGCAGGGCTTTGAAAATGTCATAAGGAATGTTTCACTTTTAATTACATGTACATTCATGGTCATTTTGCACTTTAATGGGGCCATGCCATAAAAATAACATTTTGAGCTTTCAAGTGTGTTATACTGTTCATAAATATAAAGAATCCCAAAGCGGTGTTTTGATCTGTTCACGTATTTATCCTCTACCTGCGCTTTCATCAGCAGCCTGTCCCGTACCCACAAAAACAGGCGGGTCCTCTTCATCTGATGTCACAGAGTGAGACAGCTCTTTTCAGGAAAAGACAGCTCCGCCCCCGGTCTAACACCAACACCCAGTTTCTCCACAGAGCTCGCAATGATCAGCAACAAACTTTCATTTTAGATGCAGAATGTCGTATATCAGGAGTGTCAAACTCAATCGCCAAAATCCAAAACACACCTCAGGTCACGGGAAAACCAATGCTGGTGATCTGTTAAAATCAGAGTGTTGCAGGTAAAAGATGAGATCTAATAGCATTGATTTTACCCATGAAGTGGTCTGTGAAGTCCTCACATGCAGCATCAGATGATGGCATGGAGGACTTGTTAAAATCTTTGTTTATTAAAATATCAATTGTTCTAAAAAGAGATTTAGGATTATTTTTATTTTCTGTAATGATGTTTGAAAAGTAAAGAGTTCTGGCCTTTTTAACAGAGTTATTGTAAATTTTGAGTTGTTCCTTTAAAATTTCTTCATGAATTATTAATTTAGACTTTCTGTATCTCCTCTCAGCTTTCCTGCAATTCTCTTTCAGACGCTTAATGTCGTCAGTCTTACAACGCTTTCATTTCACCACAGAAACCCCTTTTTCCTAATACAGTTGCACATATTTAAATCGCCCCGTCATGAAGGCTGAGGCGGACAGTTACGGACATTGTCTGAAACTATCCACCTTATTCCCTTGCCCCATGAGCCTTTGAGTGAATTATGGGTGATACTTCCTGTAGACGCTGGAAGTATCATTTATTTACATTAGAACTGTAGAGCCGACAGTGCAGTTCCTCTTGTTTTGGATCTATAACTACATATAAATGTGGAAACAGCAGCTGTCATGTCTTTAAAGAGGCGACGTAACAATTCTGGTGCTGTTAAAATTGAAGGATGACCTTAAAAAATGTCCAAACATAACATTTAATGTGGGCTTCAGTGTCTAGCCCAAGAAAATTTTGGCGTTGAGCGCGCCCGCGGACAGGCTGGGGTTGCGCTGAGCTCAATGTTGAGATTCAGGAGAAAAGATTTTCTAAGAGTTTCATTTCCAACATCTGTATAGAGCTCTTCTCCTCTGTCCGTCATCACTGCGGGCTTTGGATGATTTTCAGCTCCGGACAGCTCCCGAGAGTCCATTCATCCAATTTTGTCCTTGCATGGGCCCTCAGTAGAACAAAGGGGAACAGAAGGTTTGTGGTGAAAGGCATTGAAAGTGAAAGTCTTGCATTGTTTTCTCCATTTCTTCTTTCTTTGTCTTTATAAAGCATATTTTATGTTTTGGCTTTTACAATCTACAACTTCTAACTTCTGCAGGAGATTTCCAATGTTGGTTGAGATGTTAAAAGATGTCAATAGATGTACAAGTCTCTGGCTCCCTCTAGAGGACAAAACTCAAACTGCATACTATTTCGTGATGCGCGTGAACAACGCATGAACAGAATCCGTCAATCAAACACCGCGCGCATGTCGGGGAAAGCGGCAATATTCTGAAGAACAATAATAATGAAAGAACATGCTTCCATGAAGGAGCCACGACGAAAATGTGCGGGTTTAGGGTCCGGGGACTTCCGCCAATGGGAGAAACCCCTCCCACCCCCTGATCCATACTTATCGATCACTTCTGATCATGCTTTGGAAACATTTATCAAAGGACTTTGGAGTATTGCTCAACATCAAGAGTTTTGATTCAGAACAATAGACTGTGTACTTTTCATGAGGACTGTCAGTCTGTCTCTCTGCGCCTCTAAACCGTGAGCGCGCTTCCTCCAGAATCAGTTAAGAGCGAGACGACATCGATCCAGAATTGACCGGTTTCAATAAACACCTGCTCTGGATGTGCGTTCTGAATCCTCTGATGACAGTTCTCCTTGGAGGCTCGTGGTGTGTGCCCGCGCCAGCACGCGTGCGTGTGTGTGTGCGCGCCTGAGTGTGCGTGCCTGCGCACGTAACGGACGGGGTGGCGTGCTCCTCATTTGTACAAGCCATGAAAAATATGCGTGGTAGAGGGGGAGTCCAAGATGGCCGAGTAAGTAGACACCTACTGCCGAGCTCTGCAATTGAAAACGTAAATATAAGGTCGAAAAGTTTTTAAAGAACTTACTGGACACTTTAAGTTTGTTATAACAACAAATAACTTGTTGTGACTGAAGGAAGAGATTAAAGAAAAGGCGAGAAAGATGTCTTTTGCACGTGACAAGAAGAGACCGCTGAACACCGTTAAAACGAAGCTTTCTGACAAAACCACTAGTTCCGCTTCTGGACCTGCTAACGCTTTGTCTGAGGGGTGTCATGATTACACTAACGTCTCCATGAGTCACTCGGCTGATGAAGTAAATGAGAATTTTCCACCTCTGCCTCTAAATCCTAAATCTTCCTCCTCCAAAAAAACTATGCACGTTAAATCTGCGCCAGAGCATGTGAGCATGGATGCTAGCTCTTCGGAACCTGAGCACGTGGACATTGTCGCTAGCTTATCAGAGCTAATTAACGCTTCGGGCAGACAAACACTGATCTGCAGATAGTCCAATCTGAAGAAAAACTGTTTGACTTTGTGTTTGAAGAACTCAAGATGAAGGAGAAGATGTGCACCTTTGGAGGTGAAAGTCACCAAAGATGAAGTCCGAATTGATGCATGCCAACAAAGACTAAATGATTTGGAAAGATCTCTCCGAAGAAGGAACCTCCGGCTCTTTTGGTGTCAAAGAAACAGAGAGAGAAGATGCACGAAAGAAAGTGATAGAAATCTGCCAGACGCTTCTTCCTGAACAGAAAAATCGCCTTCTCGACACTGTTGATACGGTTCATCGCGTCGGCCCAAAGCGCCAGAACATCGATAGACCCAGAGCACTCATCATCCAGTTCTCTTCGCGAATCTGCAGGGATGATGTCTGGAGGGCGGCAAAAACATCTTCCTTCTTAAGAGGAACAACCTGAAGTTTGCAGAGGATCTTCAAAGAAGACAGGGAGCGACGAAGCAAGCTGTGGCCCATTATAGAGAAAGCTCGCAAAGAAGGAAAACCTGCGTTCTATGTGGGATGTCGTGGATTCGTCAGTGGATCGGAAGTTTTTCCACCTTCAAGTTAAACGGAACTAACTTTTGTCTTTTATTTCCTCACTATGGCACTATTTAGTGTCAGTGGTAGGTTCTTCGGCCTTATGTGAAGTGAGGAGGAAGCTTTATTTAAACTCTCTACCTCTTTTTTTTTTGTTTACAATTAATGCTGACACATCAAGATTTTCTAAGTGTCTAAAGTTCCTACGTTAATTTTCTTTTAAATGTTTGTATTACCTTAAATTTATATATAGTATATTTATATTCCTACAGACCTGTCATTTTATTTTTGAAGCAGAGTTTGGTCCCTAAAAGTTCTGCAATTTCCAAGAACTTTAAATCTCATTTATTCTTTATTGTACTTATTCATCTTTTCATTGTCTTTTTCTGTATTTTCTCTTAATGCCAGGGGTTAAGACAGACATGTAAACGCAAAGCCTTATTTTATTTGCCAAAAATTTTAGAACAGATTTTTGTTTTTCAAGAAAGTCATTCTTTAATTGCTGACGTAAATTTCTGGAAATCCCAATGGGGTAATGATGCCTGGTTCTCTCATGGTTCTGAGAGGTCAGCTGGGGTAACAACTTTTAAAAATGTTTTTGGTGGATCTACCCTACATTCAGAATGTGATTCTCTAGGTCACTATACCTGCCTTGTGATAGAATTTGATCACTGTGTTTTTATTACCGTAAATATCTATGGTTATAACACCAAACCTGAGAATGATCAGTTACTTGACTCTTTAGAAATTAAAATAATTTCATGGCTCTCTAAAATATCCTAACTCTTTTCTATTAATAGGAGGAGATTTTAATATAACATCAAATAATGAAGTAGATAGATGGCCCCTGACAAAATTCATCATATAACTTCAAGATTAAATCCTTTATGGAAAAATTAAATGTGTTGGATATCTGGAGAGAAAAATTCCCAGATGACAGGTCGTTTACATGGAGTAATAAAACAGGTTCTAGACAATCACGTATTGATTTTTGGTTAGTATCAAACAATTTACCTCTTGAGATGATCACGGTCAATGTTCTTGCCACACCACTTACTGACCATAAAGCAATATTAATAAGTATCCAGCTCTGTGCCTCAGATAATAGTCCTTACAGATCTTCTTTATGGAAACTAAATTCTTCCTTGCTGCAGCACAAGATAGTTCAAATGGAAATAAAAAAAAAAAAATCAAACATTTTGGGAAAAGGCTAAAAAGACAGAATCATATGGGTTAAATTGGAACTTTTTTAATTTGAGTCAGGAAAATTTTTAAGACAATATGGTGCCAAACTTGCTAAGGAGAAGGCTGCTGAAGAAGATAATATTATAATGAAATCTCTTCATTTTCAGCGACGTCCAGAGGAACTTTCCGAGGATGACAGGCTACAATTCAGATTTATCAAAACAAATTAGACGACATCTATCGACATAAAGCAGAAGGCGCGTTTATTAGGTCAAGAAAGAAATGGCTTGAGGAGGAGACACAAACTCTGCTTATTTTTTCCGTTTGGAGAAAAGTCGTTCTAAAACCAATTCTATTCATAAACTCAATATTAATGGTAATATCACTGATGATCTCCAAAATGATTTCAAAGTATTGTTGCAACTTTTACAAACAATTATATGACACTAAATCCGATGTAGTAAGCTCAAAACAATTTTATTGACTCAGTAACTAACATCAATCCCATCAGTATGTCAGACAGAGGCTTATTGTGTCACAGTGCACTTTCTGTGTAGAAGAAGTTGCAGAGTCCATAGCTCACTTAAAAAAAATAATATCCCCCTGGAAATGATGGTTTTGTTGCAGATGTTTTATCAGATGTTCTCAGATCAAATCTCTCCATTCCTTAAGGAGGTTTTCTTGGAGAGTATTAAGAATGGTGCTTCTTCCTTCTAGCCTCACCCAAGGCTCTCATCACGCTAATCCCCAAGCCTAACAAAGCCAAGCTGCATATAGATAATTGGAGGCCTTATTTGCTTGTTAAATAATGACTATAAAATCATTGCCTTAATCTTTGCTAAAAGACTTAAAAGAGGTCCTAGACTCTGTTATAGATTGATACCACAGTCTGGTTTTTATGAAAAAAACAGACACATTTCCAATAATATCAGACTTGTGCTATGATATTCTTGATTTATCCGATTTAATAGTCAGAGGATTCTTTCCTACTATTTTTTAGACTTCTACACAAGCATTCGATACCATTGAACATCATTTCATTTTCCTTTCACTTGAAAATATTTGGCTTTGGCAATTTTTTTTGTGACAGTATAAAGGCTCTGTATTGCTAAAGGAAACAGCTCTATTAATTTAATTTAAAAATGGCTCTACATCAAGGTTTTGCTCTTAACCGCGGTATCCGTTCGTCAAGGCTTGTCCATTTCCCCATATCTTTTTGTACTCTGTCACAAATCTAACAACCACTATTCTTTGTTCCAACAGTACTCTGTTTCATGTTCTATGATGATTCTAGCCTTACGCACTGATGTATTTCAAATACTTTTCATTAAAGTAATACACAATTGTTGCAAGCTATTGCTTGGTAGAAATTCTCATTCATTAGCCACTGTGCTGTCTTGACAAAAACTCTTAACTTCTAAAAACCTCGCTGCTCAGATCAACTTACTCTGCAGGTGATTAATGACTTCTCCAAAGCCTCAGGTCTATCACATTAAATATTAAAAAATGTCAATTATTTACCCATTAAAGAATGTAGCTCAGCAAAATATTTTGTAACATCCAAATTCAAAAGGAAGTGACTTACCTCAATATAATAATTAGTAAAGACCAACTTTCTAGATCTCAATCTCATTTCTTCCCAAGTCATTAAAAAAACGCAAAGTAAATTTAAGTCAGTGGTTGCAAAGAGATTTATCAATAAGAGGCAGAGTTTTACTGTCTAAAGCTGAAGGTCTGATCTGTCTGTCCCCTCACATATGGAGCTCTCTCTTTATACATAGATAATAAAACTGTGCACAAGGACATAGACAAGATTCTCTTTAATTTCATTTTGGAAAAAACCGTACACATTATATTAGGAAAAATGTTATTATGAAATACTTATGAAGAGGGGGTTAAATGTCCTGGATTTTTACTTCATTATTAAATAACACGTTTAAATAAATTGGGCCAGGTACTTCCTCAAAAACCCTGCTTCAATATGGAATTTTATTCCTCAATAATATCTTCTTCTCTAGGTTTGGTGGCTTAAACAATATTTTTACATTGTTACAATATGTATAAATATAGAAGAACTCCCAGTGAAATTATCAATGTGTTCCATAAACAGGTTCTTTTAGCCATGGTCTCTCTCATTTATAAGCACAAATTCTCACCCCACAACATGTCCTCATATGTGAACAACGAGAAACATTCTTTTAAAAAATAAATCACTTTTTCTCAAATAACTGGTCAATAAACAGATCTTTTTGGTGAATCAACTGTGTTAATAACCACGGCGCAAATTAATGTCTATATACTGAATTTCTAGATCATTTTAAATTCCCAGTTACACCAAAAGAGTATGCTATAGTATATGTTGCAATTCCCACACAGGTAATTATTCTCATCAGAAATGTATTTTCTCCTTTCTATTGGACCCATTATGATCAGTAAGTATATTCAGAATCATTGTTGGAAGGATTTGTCTTTTCTCACCATAAGCTTAGTAAAAAAAATATCCGTAATCTTTTCACAAAGATTAGTTTCTGTTCCCCATGCTTATATTTTATATGGAAATAGCTTTGTTAAAGATATAAACTGGAAAAAGATATGGGTCATTCCCCAAATAATATTTTTAATAACAAACAAGATTCGGGAAGTTTCTTTTAAAATTATACACAAGTTTTATCCTGTCAAACCAGTTTATGTGTAAGTTCAAACGGGACATTGATGTAAATTGTTCCTTCTGTGGACAACCACCCAGAAAACTGTTCAGCACCTCTTCTGGACCTCCTGCACAACAACCAGGTCTTTCTGGAAGGACTTCAACAAATATTATCGTCGATCATTCTCCATAAGGACTTTATTTTGAAATGGGAAAATATTTTTGTTTCTTTTTTTTTAGAAAAATCCTTAAAGAACGAACATAACTTTTGTAATAATTTATTAATTATTTTGGCAAAACTTTCACATTCACAGATGCAAAGTACAGTCAATCACATTCCAGTTTTTCATTCATTTTTATATTATGTTGTTTGCTTGTTACCTCTTAAAATGAATTTAGTTTTGATTCTATTCAATACTAAAAAGGCAAAGGATTTAAAAACTTTGTTTATTTTATGTTCTCGTTAACAATCTCTTTTGAAAGTATATGTAAACACCCCTGGCTCTGTGTTCTACTTTTCTGTAATGTTGTATACTGTTACATACTTTTGATTATACTAGTTCTTTCAACTTAAAAAAAAAAAAAAAAGTATGCTGTAATGCTGTAAGGTACTTTCTGCGCATGCGCGGTCTACAATAACCACAAACCGCTTGAGTCACGTGATCCACGCATGCGCAGAAAGCAACAGACACGTCATATGACGTCATCAAAAAATCTTGCCTTTAAGTTCTTAAATGTAGAGTCGACCTCTGGGGAGAATCAGTCTTCTCGACTCTCACGTGGATTTAAGAAGAACTTGGATTTTGCTCCAGAGCTTCTTAAACGGTGAACTTCCTGCAGTCGACTGAGCTTAACTGCTGTTACAGAGAAGACTTTTTTCTTTTAGGAAACATTCAATACAACTTCTCCAACGATGAGTGAACCAAGAACGGGACACTATCTTATGGGAAAACTTGGAGTTTATGAAGTCGGTCAATTCCTGGGATTTTGGAATTCCTGGACAGTGGCAAATGTTCCAAACTGGGAAGCAACGAATGTTTTGCCATTAAAATTGTGGATGATATGGAAGCAGGGGTGGATGATGCCAAAGCCATGGGACTCATCAAAACTCTGGATCCAGATGCCAACAACCTTCTGAAGTTCTACGAGTCTTTTAAACATCAAGATTACATGTGCCTGGTCTATGAAATGCTGGATCAGAGCTTGGAGAGCTTCATGCGCAAAAACTCTTTCCGACCGACACATCTGTGTGGAATCAGAGCTATAGCTCAGCAGTTGCTGGTAGCTCTGAACGCAGTGAAAAGCATTCAAGTTTTTCACGGAGACATCAAACTGGACAACATTATGATGGTCAACCAGGACTCAACACCTTATAAAATCAAACTCATCGATTTTGGTTTGACCATGGACTCGTGGGACATGGAGCTTGGAACCACCTTTCAAATTGTGCCATTCAGAGCCCCAGAAGTCAGTCTGGGTCTCCCTCTGGGGGTCAGTGCAGACATGTGGGCAATCGGTCTAGTTTTGGCCTCCTTGTACTTCGGCCGTCTACCCTTTACCTACGACGAAGAATACGATACGCTCCGTTGTGTGGTGCAGTGGCTGGGTTTACCAGAGGAGAAACTTCTCAATAGAGGACTCTTCTCTACTGACTTTTTCACTTTTGACGAGGACTGCAGTCAACCTGGCTGGAGGATGAACTCACCAAGCGAGTACTCAAAAAAAACAGGAGAAGCAGTTAGAAGACTCCACAACATTCCAGGTCTTGAGGACATGAAAAACATCCACAAGAACATCTTTGAACTATTTGACCATGACGACCACCAAGCATTTTTGAACCTGTTAAAGAACATGCTGGCTTTTGACCCTGGACAGAGAATCACACCCAGTCAAGCCCTGGATCATGATTTCATCACCATGAGGCACCTTTCAGACAACACTAAGGCCTCTTATGCTGCCATAGCTCAAGATACGATGAGACAGGCTCAGCTTCCAGGAATGGAAAGAAAGACTCCAGCAGCTGATGGACCTGTGTTTGAGGAAGAACTGCAGCAAGTCGTTTCAAGTGGTTCCACCTCAGACATCCAGACCTTTGAGGAGCTTCCTGCAAGTGTTAAAGATAGCCCAGAAACTCCATCAAGTCATGTCAGCCCACCTGCCCAAAGCTGTGAAGAATCCCATCTTCAGACAACCGAGAAGGTTGAGGAAGAAGGTCTTCATGGACCAGAGGCTGCACCTGATCAAACGGGAAAAAGAAATCAGGCTACTTCTACCAGCAGGAAAAACAGCTGCAAAAAAACAACAATCATAATAGAAATCCATCTCCACAAAGTAGAAGACTTCAAACAAGTTCCAACCAATCTGGAAGAGGAAGAAGGAGCTTCAGTGTGTGCTGAACAATCTTCAACTCCATTGGACAGACTGTCACACAGCTGACTCAACTGTTGCTGATGTACCAAATGCTATTTGCTGAGGATGGTCCACCAGCAGCAGAAGTTAGAATCAACACCTGCTGGTTCCTCAGAAAACTCCCCAAACAAAAACCCAGAAGAAATTCACATTGGAAGCAAAGAAGAACAACCAAAAGATGGGCCTGTCAAAGAAAATCCACTAAAGACAAGAGCAAAGCACTTCAGAAGAGTTGGGAGGATCTTTACCAGAATGAGGGGGTTCTTGACGCGCCACACAACCTGAAGACATGAACATCATCATCATCATCATCATGGTTGATGATCTGAATGTGCCTTGATCCTCTATGGATTTATTCTTATTGTTATTATTCAATGTTATTTTAATGTAAAGTGTATTTGTGTGTTTTGAAAGGAGCTTCACATAAAATAGATTATTATTGTTTATATATAAAAATTGTAAAAAAAAAAAAAAAATCATAAAAAAAAAAAAAAAACAATAATGCAACCACATGAGTTCACGATTCAGTGTTCTCCTGTGCCGGTCCAAGTCCGACATATGCAGAGGTTGTTTTTATGAGTTAACCAAAGTTCTAGCAGCTGCTGGAGTTCAAGAGGAAAACAGATCCATCAAGTATCTTGGCTCTTTTTCACGAGTGACGGAGGATCGGAGTGGAGATTGACAACAGACAGGTCCGGTCGCCGTTGTGCAGTCACTGTACCGCTCTGTTGGAGTAAACAGAGAGCTGAGGCATAAAGCCAAGATCTCAATTTACTGGATCATCTTTGTTCCAGTTCTCACCTAGAATCATGATCTCTGGGTCATGACTGAAAGATTGAGATCTGTTTGAATCTCTCTGTGGGCTTCCACAATATAAGAATATCAATTCCATTTTGGATACATCAGTCATCTTCATAGCTCATTTTATATTCAATCATGACACATTTTCTAACAAAATTCCAAAGTTTTCTTTATTTCTGCTGGAAGTCAAACTACATATTGAAACAATTCATTTTTCAAAAAAACAAAAAGTTGTAAAATGTCTGAAAACCTTATTTTTCCAAACATTTCAAATGTAATTTCTGCAATCTTAATATCTTTTATATACTAATTTGATGCTTTTATTGATTTGTTTCTCCCTCTAGAACCTGATTTGATTTGATTCTGTTCTTTGGTCATGTTTTTTCTGCTCTTTCAAGAGAAAGGAAAAAAGTGATGTTTGACTCGGGAGTGAGCAGAGAAAAAACAACAATTTGAATCAAAAGTTCACAGAAATTCACTTTTATCTTCGTTTTCTTCCTCAAGCAAAAGAAAAAAGCTACAAGAACAAGTTAAAAACACCAAAAACACTGTTTGCATTGGAATGGGTCTTTAAAATCTGTCACATTCTTAAACAATTTTTCCTTCAATTCAAAAGACATATTTACTGTATATTGAATTGAATTGAATGATACGGCTACGGCTCCGCCCTGCTTCCTGTGTCTCTTTGTACGCATCTGTTGCGAGTGAAATGAGCGGCAGCTTATAGAGAAATAAACTATCTTCTTACTACTCTCTTAAAACCACAAACACAGGGTGAGTGAACAGACTTATTGAAAACCGCGCTCTGAATTCAGAACTGCCGTGAATGGTCGGCAATGTGCGAGTGACGAAACGAAGCTTCATTTGGAAAGTCACGTGACCAGTAGACAATCCATCAGGTCATTAAACTGTTCTTTTTTTCTCTCTGCGTATGTCTATTTTATGGTATTGTATCCTGTATAAGCTGTATGTTTTACCTTTAGTCTGTCATCATCAAATCTCAATGTGTTCAGTGTTTCTATGTTTTATCTTTGACCTGCCTTAGGACAACAGATGTCATTTAGCATGTGTGCTAATTCTGGCATATTTATGTTTTTGTTATGCTGAAACATTGATGAATATGCACTGTCCTAATTTAAATAAAGAGAATTAAAAAAGAAAATCCACCCTTTTTTCCCCTCCCACACACATGCACACACAAAGAACACATAAAGGCATGAATGAATGACTAGAATTTGAAAAGAGATATAAGGCGCTGCAGCTTGGAGGCCGCGGTGCTGCAGCGTTTGGGGTCCGCTCACCACCGGGGATCCAGCAAGTCTGGTGCAAAAGATCCCCATGTGGAAACAGAACTTCATTAATGTCACATATGACCAAAACAAGCGAGAAAAGCAGCTGTTCAATCATAAACTTCTGTCTTCCCACTCACGCACGCGCTCATGCTCCATCCACAGACACGCTCACATGGTCACTCCTTTCATCTCACCAGCAACAGTTTCTAAACACATTTCACCACAGAAACCCCTTTTTCCTCATACAGTTGCACATTCATTTAAATCGCCCCGTCATGAAGGCTGAGGCGGACAGTTACGGACATTGTCTGAAATTATCCACCTTATTCCTATGCCCCATGAGCCTTTGAGTGAATTATGGGTGATACTTCCTGTAGAAGTATAATTTATTTACATTAGAACTGTAGATTCGACAGTGTAGTTCCTCTTGTTTTGGATCTATAACTACATATAAATGTGGGAACACCAGCTGTCATGTCTTTAAAGAGGCGACGTAACAATTCTGGTGCTGTTAAAATTGAAGGATGACCTTAAAAAATGTCCAAACATAACATATATTAACATTTTTAGCTACTTTCTCAGTTCAGTCTTCCCTTTAGTGTGATCTGTGCTGTGGCAGCCCGTTAATTTCAGAGCTGAGCCTTCAGTCTTCCTCCACCAAAACCCTCCACGTTATTTTTAAATATTTTTTGGTTTCTAACACTATCTCGTTATATATGAGTATTATTTTATGGAGAAATTCCATCAGAAATGGATTATTTAAATATATGGAATTCTTGTGCACATTTTGGAAAAAAAAGAAAAAAACAAGTCACGGTGGGGCAGTGGTGAGCACTCTTGCCTCACATAAAGAAGGTTCTGGTTCAAATCCCAGCTGGGGGATCAGAAACATCAACCGGGACCTTTCTGTGTTTGCATGTTCTCCCTGTGCATGTGTGGGTTTCCATAGGGTACTCTGGCTTCTTCCTACTGTCCAAAAATATGCTTCATAGGTTAATTGGTGATTTTAAATTGTCTGTGTCCCTGTGACAGACTGCTAAACTGTCCAGGGTGAACCCTGCCTTCGCCCATCAGGTTAGGCTCTGGTAACCCCAAAAGGGACAAAGCGGCTAAGAGAAACAATGAATGAATTTTGTTGACAAACCATGAACATAAACATTTTATTTAAATCAAATTCAACTGCTTTGAAAGTGAACTCTATCCGTGACGTTCAGCTAGATCAGCTGTAGATTTCCCTGAAAATCCTGCATGTGATATGACAGTCCTGGTCTCAGCCACACAGATCAGAGAGCGCTTCATAGCCCTGTGCTGCACGGAGAAAGCTTTTCTGGTGCTCCTGAAATCTCTGGGGGTCGAGGAGGGTGGTAAACACTAGTTTTTCATGGTATTGAAACCTGTTTTTTATGTGGGAAATGATATTGTCTGACATCCTGCTGTGAAGCTGCCGCCGGAAAAGGCTTTAGGCAGCTGTGGTGCAATCAGTGGAGGTGTAGAAGTTCTCATTCCGGCCTCATCATTGACACAAAACTCTGTTACCTGGTCAGACAGAACTGCTGGAAGGCTGAAAGTGAGGCTGAGATGCGCTTATAGGTTCAGGGTTGGTCAACCTGGTTGGTCAGAGGAAAATGGAGCGGAGTAAAATATTATACAGTCTATGGTGTGGATCACAGAACTCGATTATCGTCTTGTTAGTGAACTGGCCGTTTCTCCGCATTAGTAGAAGCTAACAATGCGGGAGTTTTGTCCTGGTTGATGCAGAGATGCTCGGTCGACTTTTATCCCAAGTAAACACCAAAACCTGCCTTTTAGATCCCATTCCCACTTCACTTTTAAAACATTTTATGGATTCTTAGAGTCGGAGCTTTTAAATATAGTAAACTGCTCTCTTCAGACGGGTGTCTTCCCCTCTGCCTGTAAAACAGCAGTGGTGAGGCCCCTTCTGAAGAAGAGCAGTTTAGATCCTAATACTCTGGATAACTACAGACCTGTATCCAACTTACCATTTTTAAGTAAAATTATAGAGAAAAGTGTCTCTACTCAATTGCATTAAAAAAGAAAAACATTTTAGAAAAATATCAATCTGGTTTTAGAGTGAACCACAGCACAGAGTCTGTTCTTATAAAAATTGTTAATGATCTTAGAATTAACTTAGACTCCCAGAATCTTTCTGTTCTGGTGCTGCTGGATCTTAGTGCTGCTTTTGATACAGTAGATCACCAGATTCTATTAGATAGACTTAGGAGTCTAGTGGGCCTCTCTGGAAATGTTTTTAAATGGTTTTACTTACAGATCGACACTTTTATGTAAGTTTGGATACATGCTCTTCAAGAATCCATGACATAAGTTGTGGGGTTCCCCAAGGGTCAATTTTAGGTCCCGTACTTTATTAATTTATACATGTTGCCTCTTGGGGAAGTCATCAGGAGACACGGCGTTAACTTTCACAGCTACGCTGATGATACTCAGCTTTACATCGCCGTGTCTCCTGATGACCTTCAACCTATAAACACCCTTTTAAATTGTATTTTAGATGTAAAGTCGTGGATATCAGAGAACTTCCTTCAGCTCAACCAGGACAAAACAGAAGTTTTTTTCTGTCTTAGGATTTTTCATGACATGTTTGCTTAAAGGGCATGAATCTGATTCTCAAATTTGACTTTGTTAGGCAAACATTGCAGAAAAGGCTCCTGATGATGACCGTGTGTGCATGGCTGAACCATTCAAATTCTGTGTTTTTCAGACGTCAACAAACACAGACAAAGGTAGGTTATGAGGAGAAGCGTTTGGACCCCGCCCCCCAGTAAAAATTGGAGGGCAGAGGTCAGTGCACACTCCGTACAGTCTGCCCACGGGCAGAGCCTCCATCCAAAATGAAATGTTTAAAGAGAAATGATAAATGAAATTCTGGACTATTAGATAGGGCTTAAAATGAGGGCGTCAGGGCTTTTAAGGGGAATTCTAATGAACAGGTGAAGGAGTTGGTTAAGGTTAGGGATAGTTTACCTGGTTTGGTTTTAAAATGGGGAGGGCTAAGGATCAGTCTAATTAGCCAGGGTCCCTGGGGTTAGGCTTAGGGTCTCACAAAGGGGAAGGTTTTAATTAGGGGAAATAATAAAAAAAAAAGTTAATTGTTCTTGTTATGAGGAGAGGCTGGTTAAGGTTTAGGCCTTCCTCTCGGATCATTCCAGGGTGAGAAAGGCCCCCTCTCATTCAGGCCCTGTGGATGGAGGGTGTCTAATTTAGAGATCCAGCTCTTCGTCTTTGAGCCTGGCTCCAGTGTGGATTGCACTCCAGGACCGAGGCCTGGACCGCCGCCCACCCGTGAGCCAGAAAGTGCTGGGTCAGGATTTGGTGAGTTCTGTGCTGACCCACAATATTTTGTTTGTGGCCCAGGAATCGATCATGAATTGTTCTGCCCGTTTCTCCCACATATTTTTTGTTGCATGTTTTGCAGGTAATTAAGTAAACACAATTGGCGGACCGGACCGATCCCCTGACGGGTAAGTTAAGGACCTGTTTGGTTTATCATTATATGCCCAATAATAAGGGTTTTTGTTTTGGGGCTCCGAATTATCACAGGGTTGATTTTTGGCTCTGACTAAATGATCTTTATGGTTTTTGTTTTTTCTAAATGATTCTCAAATTTTGTCCCAGCTGGTTGTTGATGGTTGTTTTAAAATAGTTTTTAATTTTCTTGACTAATTGGACTGTTGATTCTGAATAGGTTGACACAAAGGGGATGGCAGACTCCGTCCAGATGGATTTCTGCTGCAGGAAGGTCTTCAGGACGGACCTGAGGAGGGTCCTGGAATACCCCCTGCTGGACAAAGCTGCAAACAACGTTTTGGTGGCCAGTCTAAAATCTTCCTCCTGTGTGCAGATCCTGTGGAACCTCAGCAGCTGGGACTTTACCAGGCCTGCAAAGGTGTGTTTGGGATGGTAACTATGTTTGTGTAAGAGGGCGTGTGTGTCGGTTTCTTTAAAGTAAACTTTAATATGCAGGGTGTTATTTATTTGAAGTTTGGGTCCTTTAAATGTGGTTGTGTCTTAAAAGTTAATTGAGGTCCGGTCTGTTGTTGATCTTAATTTAATGAAGAGGTTGTGTGTGTTAGGATGTTAATAACCTTTGCAGTTAAACTGTTAATATTTACTTAGGAAAGATTTTTGTTTGTAAAAAAAAAAAAAGTGTGTGAAGAGAAAAGAATGTAATCTTATTTTGAATTAAGAAAGTCATTAGAACGGAATGTATATTACAAGAAAATGTCATTTTATTAAAAAAAAAAATCTGAGAGAAAAGAGTGTCATTTTATTTTTTGAAGAAAATAACTTTATCTTGAAGAACATGGTGAACAAAAAAGGGCATGTCTAAGTTTGATACTGTTACAACCTGAGTTAGTTATGTTTTTAAAAGAAAAGGGATGGAGCCACAGGAATTGCTTGTTTAGTTTTGGGTTCTGCCCAGAGGGTTTAGAGTGTGACACCGGAGGCTGAGAGGAGTTCCCTGAAATGTGAAGCAAAGAGTTTATTAAAGCATCCCCTGGATAAGGGTGAAGAGAAACGGTCTGCTGTGGAGTCACTAAAGACAAAGCAACACTAAACAAAAATAACTGCAACATATTTACTGCTTTAGGAGGATTTTGAGACTTGAACTTGACTGTGCTGATGTCAGATTAAAATAAATCAAAAGTGTTAAAAAATATCAAAGTGTTATGGTTGAATTATTGTGTATATTATGTTTATGTACAACAATTATTAGAAATATTTAAATGTTCTAAGGGCAGGGATAAACAGTTTTATTTAATCTGTTTAGTCTTTAGCTTGTTTCATGTTTTATGACTAACTTTTGCATCTGTAAAATTAGACGTCTGTTCATTTGAAAGATTTCTTCATGAAGTCACTCACGCACTGAGGAGCACAGGCTTCCTATGGTCTCACTACAGTAATAGCAATGTAAATACGCAACACGTGGCAAACCCAGAACACTTTATAGTCTGTTCCTAAATGACTGTGAATCAGGAGCAGACAAGAAAAGCACCAAATCTGTAGCAGGAATGTCGGTGCTACAGTAATTGATTGCTTAATGCTGCCACCTTGTGACCAAAAGAGGAAACTACTTTTGAAACCTGAAGTGCAGTGAGTGTCTTGTGTCTATGTGACACAGGATCAAACTTATGCACGAGCCATATCAGTTATTTATTGATTTTATGGATTTATTAAGTCTTTTTGTCACTTTACAGTAAATGTCATTTTCTTGTACAGAAACAGTACAAAAACTATGTACATTGTACATCAATGCAAACAGAAAAAAAAAGAACAGAATCAAATCAAATAAGGTTCTAGGGGGAGAAACAAATAAATAAAAGCATCAAATGATATAAAAAGTTATTAAAACTAAATACATTTAAAATGTTTTTATGTTTGGAACAAATTTCAAGATACAGCTTTTTGTTTTTTTTTTACAAAAATTAATTGTTTCAATATGTAGTTTGACTTCCAGCAGAAATAAAAAAAAACTTTGGAACTTTGTTATAAAATTTGTCATGTATATTGACGTTTGGAACTCAACCGCGTCCCTTTTTGACGTTTTGGGTGCCCCCAACGCCGTGTCTGGTACCAGTTTGTGTCCGGTGCCGCGTCAGGGCCCGGTTCATGTTTGGTGCCGTGACCAGTGCCGGGTCCTGAGGGTTGAGGAGTCTCGATTCTTCTGAACAGCTGGCATGTCGAGGGAGGATGAGTTGGGGACACTGAGGAGTTCGGGGAGGTGACGACTTGGGAAGGAGATGGTGTTGTCCGTAAACAAGTCCAATGCTCGTGCGAGAGTAATGAGGTGCATTTGATTTTTTTGTTTTGGAACATTCAAATTGTTCTCAGTCCCCTGAGCACTAATGCATGGAAAATGCCACTGAGACAGCAGGAGCATCAAGCACAGCTGACTGTTCTATGTTGCCACATTCTCCTTTATGAATGGATCCACACCAAGACTTGAATGCTTTACTGTCAAATATGCCACAGAGAGCTTGGATCGTCTCATAGTACCGGCATAACAAAAAATGGACTTTCACCCTTGAACACTTTTTCTGTTAGCCTACAAACCGGCCCCGGGGTCAGGGACCCCCGATCTAATCTAAAAACATACTTCCTCTTATAAAAGTGGAACAAGTTGCAGACTCAGTGACTGCCAAATTCTTTGTGCCACACAGTATAAACCATACCTCCCTAAGCAATGCTTTAATGGACAATATAATCTGGAGATTGCAAATAACAAAGATTTGCTTTTTTTCTCGGTTACACCCTTTATACAGACATGGGTAACGCCCTGACCAATCTGGTTTTAAACAATAAATATGCAGTAGAATTCCCAAACGTTTTGAAGTTATCTTTGCTTTAATACATTTAATCTATTTCTATGACTAACTGCCTAGAATCTCTTTGAGAAAGCGTCCTCATGTTCTTCAGGAGTTCAAACTCTCCATCTGTACACTTACAAGAAGGTGAGCATGCGAGGATGAACTACGGCAGAAGGTGATTTTTCATGTCTGGTATCTGTTTATCAGCATCAGTTGTCACTTTTATCATTAAATCACATTTAAATGAGATTTCAGCAGTCAAACCGTGTAAAATACATTCTTGGTTTATCAAAAGGTAGCAGGGACACATTTTACTCGAGTACATAGTTTTGTGTACTTTTCAATAGGTTTTACCATCTTGTTCATTTTAGGTAGTTTCTAGAAACATGTTAAATGACTACAACTACTGCTCAGACATCAGCTCTGGAATGCTTAGAAGTAAATCTACTTATTAACAAATATACTTTTGGTTCTAGTTTATTTAATGAAATGTTAAATTACAATGAATGCACTAAATTCTTCTCTTGTCCACTTCCCTTTAAAATGTAGAGCAAAGTTGAATAGTTCCGTAGTGGTTGCGTAACAACCGGAGCTGCAGCCCGAGTCTCTGCCCAACCTCAAAGCCCTGAGAAAATTCCAGTTTTTCAGCCTGATGAAAGCGGGAGTGTAGTCCCTCCCATTCAGGAAGCAGGCAAGCCGACGGGTTTAAATTGATCCGCCTGCCTCGTCACAGGCAGAAAGTCAGCGGTTTGTAGGAGGGAATCATGTGTACCTTTCTACTGATCATCTGTGCTCTTGCAGCAGTGGCTTACACTTTTCATGATATTGTGGTTAAAGGAAAAAGATGCAGGAGCCATGCAAACCTGCATGGGAAAACTGTGATTGTGACGGGTGAGTAAAGATTGCTGACTCCAGCCATGCTGTATTGCTTTTCTGCTATGCTGCAGATCTACATGGAAAGGCTATTCAGAATCAGATTTTCTTTTACAGGAAGCAACACAGGGATTGGCAAAACGTCAGCCATAGATCTGGCTAAAAGAGGAGCCAGAGTGATTCTGGCCTGCCGCTCCAAGCAAAGAGGGGAGGCAGCTCTGGAGGAAGTGAAAAGGGTGAGAATCAGAACACGTTTAGTTTCTCTACCTGGTAAAAGAGACTTGATCAGCTGAAGCAACAGGTTACATCTTGAGTTTTCTCCTTCCTTTCACAGGTGACAGGCAGCGATCAGGTTGTGTTCATGCAGCTGGATCTGGGTTCCCTCAAGTCTGTTCGCAACTTTGCTGAGACATTTCTAAAGACTGAACGAAGACTGGACATCCTCATCAACAATGCAGGTTTGACAACTTCTTTTTTTTTTTTTTGTATAATTTTCCACAGGGTACAATAAACCCCTGGCTAGACCAGTGCTTGTCTTTAGTTTTATTTCACTTGTAATTGTTTCAGCTAATAAAATGAAAATGCTGGCTAATTGAGTTTCACACATGCCAGCTAGAACAAAGGCATTGACAATGACATACTGCGGTAAACATGCAGCACGGCAGCAACTGGATAAACATGCCTGAAGACAGCAGAGGGAGGTCAAACTCTGCAGTGAATATGTATATTCATCCTTCGGTAGTGTTCAGTACCACTAGTTAATAGTATCAGAGTAATAGCGAATGACACAAACTGCTCAAAGTTAGTCACTTAACCAACAGTTACGACCGTTTAAAATCGTTTAACCATTTTACTACCTCAAAAAAGAAAAGAAAAAACAAAAAAATATATATTTTTTATGCTGCTGATTGTCTTGGTACGGAGCCCCAGAAGGGACATCAAAGTAAAAATAAAAAAAATTGAACAAAAAAATGTATTTTTCTAAAAATACTTTAAATGAAAAAAAGTAATAAAAATAAGTTCTGGCTACTAACTAGAACTTGTTTTTCTAAAAAATAAAGTGGTAAAAAAATCTGGTTAGTAACTGGTGCACACTAGAAAGTAACTGTCTTATTTATTTTTTTACATTTTATTTTTTAATTGAATTCACAAAAAAAATGTTTAGCTTACTAATTGCATCCGTTACAAACCAGAATTATTTTTTTATTATTATTATTTCAATTTTTGTAAAAAAAAAAAAAAAAGAAAAAAAATTACTTTAATTTTTTTGCTCAATTTCCCTTTAGGAGCTCCGTAATACAAACAGTCAATATTTTTAAAAACAAAAACTAAACGTTTCCCACCGTTTGTTTGATCAGGCAGTTAAAGGGTTAAGGTGGGTCTCATTTGTCATACAGGAGATTTTAATATTACAACTGAAAAGCATCAAAAAGAAGGAAAGTCAACTGAGACGCAAAAAGTGTTTGAGAAGAGCAAGAGAACAGAAAATATTGTTAATTTCTACTAGGACCAGATTTGATGCGAGGACTATTCAAGACAAATGATAATAGAAGATGGGCAGAAGAGTGCTAACTGTCTGTGTAACTTAAAGGTACCAGCCTAAAATGCATCAAAAGTCCCAAAATTTTAAACTGTTGTGTGTGTGTCTATGCCGTTTGTGTTCTGTGGTGTTGCATGTTTGTGAGTTTAGGTCAGGGCTCCAGAGCCATGTTTGGCTCTTCTGCTTCTCTATTGTGGCTCTCTGGTCAAAGAGAAATACAAATCTCTTAGTTTAAAAAAAATCACTTTAAAAAAAAAAAAGTAAAAACAAAACACCAAAGTACTGTAGCCATCATGGTTTGATAATCCAGAACTAAACATTTTGACAAATTCCAATGTTTTAGTGTGCTTCATGGTTCAAAAAATATAAAAATGTATTTAAGTAGAAAGTTTGATTTATACATTTCTGGCTAAGAAACACCCCAAACGTTTAAAGATAAAATGTTTGTTTGTTTATTGCTGATGTTACACAGCCTACCAATAGATTTGCTCCATCAAGATGATCCTATGTGACACAGGAAGTCTTTTATTTTGAAAGGAAGTCTAGTGAACCTCTGTTAAAAGTTATAAACTGTTTCATGTGGGGGCTATTTTCTCTTGAAGTTTTCTTTATTTAACTAAAAGATAATAGTGTATTGATATTTCTCATTAAAAATAACAGTGACATAAATACAAAGTCTTCTTTTTCTAAAGGAGGTGTGGCTCTCAGCAGGTTGTGGTCAGTGAGAAATCGACCCCCTCTTTAAGTGTCAAAGGTTGCAGACCCCGGGTTTAGAGGCACATCGCCACCACTGCCTTTGTCAGTGGCCTTCTGCCATCTGGGAAACAGCAGCATTAGAAAAAAGAATTCTAATGTAATGTTTTGTTTTTGGAATATCTCTCTGTAATTAGTCATCCATTATTCAATACATTTAGCTCTTATTTTTTATCTCTTGAACACAGATTATTTATACCAATTTTACAATTCTGGAAATGGTTTTTTTTTTTGTTGGGTCAAACTCAATCTCACAAGGGCCAAGATCCAAAACACAAACATTTATTGAACACTCCAAAACTACATTTTTGAATTTAAATCGTAACTTTTTAACATAATTATGAACTAGATGTATACATTACCTGTGATCATGCTAGTGTGAATGCTGTAAGCTGAATTTGGCCGCTGAAGATGCTAGTGCTGTTAGCTGAAGATGCTGATAGCTAGAAACACTGAAGTTAATAGAAGGTCCAAAGCTGTAAAGTGCTTTGGACCTTCAAGGAATGTAGAAAAGCGCAGTTCAAGTATGCGTCATTTGAATCCTTAAATGGACAGTCACTGTCCGGTCACAGAAAGACCTGCACATGAAGTGAAGGTGTGTGTGGGGTAGAACTCTTCAAGCTGTGAGAATATGAGTGACTGTGTGACAATAACACTTTTCAATGTTTGATTCCAGGAGTTTACATGCAGGGTCGTACTGAAGATGGATTTGGGATGATGTTTGGTGTTAACCACCTCGGGCATTTTCTGCTGACAAACCTGCTATTGGAACGACTCAAAGAGTGTGGACCTAGCAGGGTAGTGAACGTGTCGTCCTCAGCTCACAACGCTGGAAAAATCAACTTTGATTGTCTGAACACCCACAAAGCTCTGGGGGTGGGGACATCCACCAGGGATGCCCTCCAGATGTATTGTGACAGCAAACTGTGCAATGTTCTCTTTACCCACGAACTGGCTAAAAGACTCCATGGAACTAAGGTCTCCTGTTACGCCCTTCACCCAGGTCAGTGCTCACCACTCAAGTCATGACCAGAAACAATACCAACATGCTTGTTCTTACAGAGTTTTTGATACCTTTTGAATGGCAATAATCCTTATTTGTTCTAATCTAAGACAATCTGCTTTATCTTTTTGTAGGAGCTATCAGCACAGAGCTCCAAAGAAATGCCGGCTCAATTCTGCAAGTGGTCCTGACATCTGCAAGTATTTTTTTCTTTAAGAATGCTGAGCAGGGATGTCAGACCACTCTGCACTGTGCTCTTCAGGAAGACCTTGAGCATCTCTCTGGGCGTTACTTCTCTAACTGCACCGTAAGGGAAGTCTACGCCAAAGCCAAAGACGATGCTGCAGCAAAGAAACTGTGGGAGCTCAGTGAGAGAATGTGTGGGCTTGCATAGAAAATATTCATGGAATCAAAAGCATTGACTTTTCATCCATGTTGCTGGGTTTTCACCACAGAAAAATGTCACTCAATTCTTTTAGACATTTTTTTCAACCAAGGACAAGTGAAAAATAAAAAATATAAAAAAATTAAATCTGGGATGATCAACCCAACATATAATGACTGTCGTGGACACTGTCGTCCACTACAGCCAGTCTTCTGTCATCATTGTCAGTGCTCGCCATGTCTGTCTTTTAAAGTTGCTCTTTTATTGTCTAAACCTTGACCTTTGGTTTGGTTTAGACTCCTGTGTTTTTGAATTATTTTCTTACGTCTTGATTCATTTTTTTATTGCAGTTTGATTGCTTTTTTGATTTTGTTTTTTGGTTTAACTGCTTTGAGTTTTGACCATGTAGTTGTTTGCTCTCCATTCTGCCTAGTAAGTTCTACATTTTAGTTAACATCGTGTTGACAAGAAGAAGTGATGTCTATTTTAATGAATAAAGCCATTTTTCTGAGAACAAGTCTTACTGTGCTTTTTATTTAAAATATCTACTATATTTATCACATTACCAACGGCTAATGATTAATTGTCAGAGCAATAAAAACACACAAATATGATATAATTTTAATTTAAATGAAAGGGTAAACTTGAGTTTTTTCTATTGGATTTCATCATATTTGTTAATCAATGATAAAAAAGAAACAATTTTGCAATCTTATTTAGAGGTAAATTCTGCGTGAAAATACATTCATGAAGTGCAAGCATGATACTGGTTGGAGGTGAAGATTGTTTTCTCTCCAGAAAATGAGGACTAAAGCGTCTTTAGAAGGTAAAGGGAGGATTTTTCTGACCATGTCTTTAAGTCTCAGCTTTATTACTCATTTTTGTTTTGATTTATTAACTCACAATACCTTAAACTGGATCGATCGATGCTTCTTTAACTCACCTGGAAGAACTTCTTGTAGCACTTGTGGAAGAATGGATGAGATTAGTGAGGAGACGGAGATCTCACTGTCACTGAGGGAGATGGTGGAGATGCCCACTGTGATTTATGCGGATCATGCTACAGAGGAGCTAGCATGCTAAAGAAGAGCATGCTAGCTGAATACAGAGGAGCTCGCTAGCATGTTATAGCGGAGCTCACTACCTTGCTACAGCAGAGCGTGCTAATTTTTGCAGATGGGGAGGTAAAGGGAAATTACATGGAAAAAAAAACCAGTGTTGGCAAAAAAAGAGCATACATCTTCCATACAAGAAAGAGCAAAAAAAAAAAAAACAAGTGATACAAGTTGAAGGGACGGTGTGTGTGTGTGTGTGTGTGCGTACGTGCTTCCAGTGCTATCACCATAGAGCTGTCTGCTCCATACAATACACGGAGGGGGAGGGTTGGGCGGGGGGTGGTTGGGTTTTTGGGGGATAATGAGCATCTTAAATTCAGCAAGTCTCATTCTTCAAATACATTTTACTGTCTGCTGAAGCAGATATGTTTGGACGGAGCATGTCTGTACAGACGTAGCTGAAGGGAGACAGATAAGACACATTTTTTTCTGGTACCAGTAGATCAGGATTTTCCGTCAGCTGACCACGTTCTTGACTGGTCCAACGGGTTTGTATGGTCTGAGCACCCCTTGTTTCAGCCAGAGAATTGCTCCCAGTTGTCGTCTATTTCTACACAAGTTAAAGATCAGGAGAACTGAGCAGTGAGGCCCAGAGTCTTTGATGTAGTCTGTCATAGAAGTCTTTTCAGCCCCATGTTTGTGTTCCAGCAGGTTTCCTCTCACTGTTTCCAGACCGCCAGATGAATCAGAATCAGAGCTGTCTTTAAAATGATCCGGGAGGAGAGGGGAAGAGGGGGTGTGGCTTCAGCAAGAGCAAAATCTAGTCCGGCAGGATTTGTAAGAAATCTTTTTGTAGACCTAAGTGCACTTAAGAGTGAGACTTCACCATTATTGTATGGACTACTGACCTCATTTAGCCTTTTTTTAAATGATGTTCTCATGTATAGGAAAGAAAAAGTGTCTATGAGTTTTTGCACATTTAATATTAATACAATAAAGGAAAATATACATTTAACAGGCTGTAGAAAAATAAAAAGCTTGTTTTATGTACAAGACTTGTCAAATTGTTACATCTAAATGGGTAAATAAACAGGTGGAGAAAGTAACTCTGCAAGAACTGATATGAAACATATATGCTAATTTATGTAGTTAAGGTTCTTACTGTTCCCCCTATTTAGAATTAACGTTTATATTAAACTATTTTTGTCGCACAGGAGCAAAAGTAAATTTCATGATCTGAATTTTGTGATTACAGGAAAAAAAACATTTAGAGTAAATTGATCTTTTCTGCACCTCTAAGAATCAGCACAGATGACAGCCAATGGGCAAGCAGATAAGTGTGAACCTAAACAGTACTGGAAGCACAACAGATTGAATCAAAGGAGGGGTGGCCATGGTGCAGTGGTAGGGCGGTCGACTCCCGAGCAGAAGCTTGCAGGTTCAATGTCCACCCAATGTGTCGAAGTGTCATTGGGCAAGACGCTGAACCCCAAATTGCCTCTGGTGGAAGGTTGGTGCCAGTGTTCAGCAGCGGAGCTACCATCAGTGTATGAATGTGAATGTGATGCTAGTGTAAATGTTTTTTGCTGAAAATGGTGACACAATTTACTTGAATTTCTAAAAAGATTTGCTGAAAATCCAAAAGCTATTTACAAAGTGTTTTCTAAAAGACTGGAAATTTTGTTAAAGAACTATGAAATAGTGCTGAAGTTTACCCAAATTTCTGAAAAACTGGTATAAAATTGCATTAAATCCCTAATACATGTCAATTTTGCTGAAGTATTTAGTGTGTTGCTTAATTACAGCTAAACTCTGAATTAACCCAAAAAGCTAGCACAATAAAAACTAGCTAAACTCCAAAATATCCTAAAATTCTTCATTAAACTGTGATAGTCAAAAACGTTTGCACGTTGCTAAAAAAGAAACTAAACTTTAAATTAGCCTAAAAACTCCAGTAGATAATAAATTAGCTAAAAATGGTATCATGTCGCTAAAATATTAGCTAAACTCCAAATTATTTTTAGAATACTACAAAAGATGAAAACATAGTTCATGATATATTTTTATTAATTAATATTTCAAGACTTTCTCATTCATTTCCTATAGGGCATATTTTGCTCAATATTTAAAAACCATGAAGGTTATGAATATCAAAAATAATATCCTGAACGTTTTGATACCAAGATGAAGGAAATCGCTGAAAGTCTGATTGAGTTTTTACTCGCTGAAAGAGAGAGTGAGAATGCTGCAAAGCACTGTACTATAGTACTATAGAACTATAGTACATGCAGATTATTAACTAATGTGCTCCTGCTACTGTTTTTTATCTGCTCTAGAGTGAACACATCCAAGCAAGGCTTTACAGGGTTTAATTTTGGATTAACAACTCCACCGGGACTGAACTTGGTCTTGAATCAGGGAAATACAAGTATGTTTCCATCCCTCTGTCACATAGCCTACAGTTGTCAGACTCCATCTGTTTAATATTACTTTAAGATTATCTAACACAGTTTTTAGGTTTGACTTTTGTGTTCTGCTTGTTACAAACTCAGATAGTCAACTTTATTGTTAAATACATTCAGTAAAATTGTTTTTAAGAGCAATTTTCCCTACATTTATCTCAAATCTATGTGACATATCCCCTCACCACACCCTCTTTTACTTGTTGAACTCCCCAGCAAGCAAGACCTGCAGCCAGCAGAACCTGATGATTGAGTCCTGATGACTAATCATCTTTCACCGTTCAAGTTGCTCAACTTTAGGCTATTATATCTGCTCTGTTTGCACTATAAGGTGTTGCATGAACTGATGACTGAGTGTTGATAACAAAGCAGTGCATGTGTGTGCGTGTGTGTGTGAAGTGCACTATGGAGGGTGTACCTCGCCTTCACCATGAGGTAGCTGGGATAGGCTCCAACAACTCCCATGACCTTTCACAGGACAAAGCAGGAATGGAAGATGGATGGTGTTTCATAAATAGATTGAACTGAAGTTGTGAAATGTTATGTGTATCATAGTTCATGATGGTCATAAGACAGATAAACTACTACAAATCTTTCAGATGGTAAAATGATTGGAAGATTTGTTTCCCTGTCAATGTCCTGAAAAGAGGCTAAAAAATGAAGCCTTGCTCTCTAAAACGAAATGATCTTTGACATGGAGCACAGCAATATCTCGGTCTAAATGGGAATTTTTTAAGTGATTCAGTTTAAAAATGAAACGTGTTCTATCTTGATTACAAACAGACTGATATATAAGGTAAAAAATACATTTCTCAGAAAAAAATGAAGTTGTAAAAAGATTCAACACTAGATGATCTAAGTTTCACCCTCTAGATTGTTGTTCACCTTTCAGTTGATCCCACTGCAGTTTTGCACAAGTGGTTTGTCAGAGCGATTCGGTGTTAGATGTCCTTCCTGACATAATCCCGTATTTCTTAGGCACAGAGAAACCCAGATGGGCAGCCGTCTGTCTTTCATGCGGTTCAGCTCTGATATCCGTCTGTCCTCAGCCGACTGACATTTAGAAAAAACGCTTTTATCTTTAAGCGTTTTTGACACCTATCAATTCTGCTTAAGTCCATATTTAAAAACCTTACATTTTCAATGGGAAATTGTCAGCAAAATACTAGACTGATGCAAAGTTGTAGTGAAGAACACCAAGATCAACAATCACAACAAATAATTATTTTTATTTTCTAAATTGTATAATTGACAACTTATTGCCAAAAATACAAATTTATTTCAGAAAAAACTATTCAATAACAACAAAAATAAAAGTGCACATCTCAGTTATACTTTAAAAAATTAAGATACATTTGAAAACAAAAGTAATTCACAACCCAAAAACATTGTATTTACATACTTGAGCACTGACTCAAGTAAAGTATCTTGTATTTTATTTTTATCTAAACACAATCACAAAACTTTCAGACAAGTTATACATGGTTTACATTATTTATTTTTTCAATGTATTTTTTACATTGGTATTTTAAATTTGCAATACTTTGAAAAGACAACTCCTTAAGGTTTCATTCTAATGTTCATTCCTCTCTATAAAGAACCCTAACCAGGTATTTTCATGCATTTAAGAGTAATCCTCTAAAAACTTTTACTCTCAACAGTAGCCCCTCCCATACCCACGAAACGAGCAGGTTCTCACCATAGACATAATAGAAAGATAGACGCCGCATCGCTTGTCGCCCCCTATTGGAGCTGACGTCTCAACGCGCCGCCATCTTGACGAGGTCAAAGTGCCCCTGCAGTGCCATTGTTTCTAATGAGGAATGTTTCTGAGAGTTAAAAAAAACATGTTTTATGCTTTTAAACATAATATATCATATGATTATGGTATTTTAATGAAGAAAGAATTGATTTAATATGCAAAACAAGTTTGATAGTTTATTTTATTTATTTATTTATTTGAATTTTCTCCATCTGAGAGGGGTTGAAAAACAATTTTAACTCATCAAACCTACCAAAAAACACAGAAAAAAACATGTAATGGCATCTCAGTAAAAATAATGTGTTTCAAATGTTAGGGGGAAATTTGTTCAGCCTTAACAAAGAAAATCAAACACATAATAGACTTTATCCTCACTATGACATTAATGCACAATAAACATTTCAACATCTGCTACGTTACAGAATAAAAATAACGAAATACATTTTGTTTTAGTAAACAAGAAACTTCAAAACTATGAGAACATACATACTTATATACTTAGTTGTGCACAAAATGCCACAACTAAAACCCCTGAAAAAGAACTTGTGTAGACAGTTTCTTGCGTGTGCTGGCACTCTGAAACTCCAGAGTAGTCATTTTTGCCATGTGGTGCAGCCGTACTTTATGAAAAACAGAGTCCGGTCAAAATCATCCGGTTTAAAATGCTCACTGCAGAGCCTGGAGAACTCGGTGACAACAAAATCCTGTCTTCTCATCGCAACTTCCCATCTCCTCCGTAATTCCACCTCACTGGGAAACCTCGGAAATTATATAAGAGGAAAAAATATTAACAATATAGTAAAATAATACACGAGGGAGGAACAGTTTTTGCCGCTAGCATATTTGCTGTTAGCCACATAACGTCGTTTACGATTACACGTTCAGGTGGCTTGAAAAATTTGTAAAAAACAAAAACAATGTTAAAACTTACTTGTGAAATGTAATTCCACGTGATCGGCTCTGAATCGAGCGCCGATTATTGCATCCGAAGGCTGCACAAGCAAAATGCATGGTTGCAATCGGTTGCGATTCTCCGTTCAGTGGTTCAGTCTATGTGGTTGTGAATGTAGCCTAGCTTAGGTTGACCCCAGCAATATGGCGGCTCCGCTGGTTCACTCAGGATCACGTGATGCGGCGTCTATCTTTCTATGTCTATGGTTCTCACGATCTGACGCCACAGAGTGAGACCGCCCCTTTCAGGAAGAGTCTGCTCTGACAGCTCCGCCCCCAGTCTAACATCAGCAGTAATGTCCTCCTGGAACAGTTCATATATTACTGTCTTCTGCTCATCGTCTTGAATCCAAAATTCAATCATATCACAGACGTACTCCTCTGTTACTGAGAGTGTTTCCTCTTGATCTGCCTGCATCGGTGTATCTGTCTGTTTCACTTCAACTTCAAGCTGATCCACGTCCATCGTTCTGCACTCGTGTTAAGTAAAGATTGTCATAAAACTTGCGTAATCAAAGAATGTAAAGCAGATTTACATTACAAAACCACAGTTTTCTTTGTGAAGAATCTCTTTGTAATTTGTCTTTAATTTCACTTATATACATTTTTTGTGTTCACATTGATGAAGTTCGGACTATTTAATGATCAATTTTGTATCTAATCAGGTTATAAATGATATAAACGACAGAAGAGAAATAACACAATAGATACTTTTCTATCACCCACATGATACATATCGTCACATCCTCCAGTACTACTGGTAATATACGTACCGGGGGCGTGACGGAGGCAAGCACACATAAAGTTCTCTGATTTCTATATGTTGCACTCCTGTAACAGCGAGCAATGGTCTGACGGTCAGTCAAGTGGAGCGCTTCCCAAAGTCACACAAGAACAGTTTTACAGATTTTGGAACTCTGCACACAAAATTGCACTGGATTTTTAGGTGCACCAGCAATATTTGAACAAAGTTTAGGCTTTAAAGTGCACCTTATAGTGTGGAAAAACCGGTATTTCATAAAGTTCTCTCTAAAGACTTTGTCTGAACTGCTTCCAGCTGGATATGAGCTGGCTGTGAGTGTGCTGGGCTAGAGCTGTACTGGCATCAAGGTGGTTCACACGAAACAGCAAGATGGTAGATCACTCGGTGAACCTGTTGAGCTAAAATGTTCACGCTGATTTTTTCAGGCATGCTACGAGCAACAGGTCATAGTAAACTCTTATGCAACTCTCAAGAGTAAATGAAGGTGAAGACGGTGAGATTCAGGAATGCAGAAGTGTCTTTCCAGTTCTGTTCTTGTGATGAGTGCATGGTCTTTGTGTGTTCCTCGATGCAGGAGCTAAGACAACTTAGACGTAGTTTGTGTTGGTATCCTACTGGCGTCCTATTATGGATCATTACGTGCATGCAGCATTTTTGTAATTTGCATAGCACTCCACACGAGCATGTTCTACAACAATTGAACATTCCATTTTCATGACATGACTAAGTCTCAAGCAGGAGAAATTCTTTTTTTTTTTTATCATTATCGCAAAATTTCACTGATGTAATTGTTCACCAAGTACATGTCATGTACTGTGTGTCACGTCGTATCAAGGAAACATGTCATATTTTACCCTCTTAATAAGTCTCAAGAAGTGACAAAGACAATCTGCTTGTGACAACGCTAATCAAACAGTGATAAACTTTGTCACAGTTTTAACATTCTGATGCTGATTGACCTAAGTACAGCTCTGATACCATCAACCGTAAAAATACCTTCAAATACTTTGTGGAAATGTATAGATTTTTTTTAATTTAGATCCTAGATGCTGTCAGTCAGCATGTTTCTGTGTTCCCCATAACCAGGGTCTGCAACCTGAGGCTCCACAGCCACATTCAGCTCGAATCCGTCCATTGTGGCTCTTTGGCTTCAAAGAGAACTTCCAACTGAACTAATTAATTAACTAATCAATTCATGTTTAGATGTTTGACATGTCAGGCTGAAAATCACACTTTTTAAAGCTTTTTTTTTTTTGCTAAATTAGTATCTCCTGAAGTTTTTTGAGCTAATTTTGGGTTGAGGTAAAGTTTTAGCAACATGCTAGCTTTTTTGGTTAATTTAACATCTATTGAGATTTTGTTTGGGCTAGTTGGTAGTCAAGCTAATATTTTTGCAACATCCAACATGTTAGCGTTTTTGGGCAATTTGGCATCTACTGAGGTTTTTTGAGCTAAGTTCTGAGTTAAGCTAAAATTTTTGGGTATTGTGCAAATAATTTTAGCACTTTCAGCAAATTCTTTTAGCAATTTTTTAAATAGCCAAAGCATCATCATCTAAGTTTAAAAAAAAACTCACACCAGCATTATCACAGGAAATTCAACTTTTCTAGTAATTGTTGTTGTTTTGCTGGTACATTGTGAATTTTGTAGAAAACTGTGGGGGTTACATTCTAAGAATAATATGTGATAGATGATATCAAAACCCCTCATTATATTTCTCAGACAAACATGAATATTTTCATGCTTTTCTCTTTCGCTTAAACTCTTAAGGCTCAAACCTTTTTAAAAGTAAATCCAGTAATAAAGAGTGAAAATAAAATCTGCTGGAGATAGAAGATTTATGTGATAATGGGAAATCGCATTGTGTACAGGGGACGCAGTATGAAGGAAACTGACTGACAAGGTCAACAACCAATCAGGAATTAAAAAAAAAACAGTGTACTGTAAAATTTAAAAAAAAAAGGCATGCAAAAACACAACATTTCACTGACAAAAAAAAATCCACAAAACAGTGAGACCGTCAACTTTTATTTTACCACGTTTAAAAACAATTCATGTGAACCAGTTAAAACTGAAGTATTTTGTCTGCTTGGAGGCTGGATCCTCAACCAAATAAACAGGTTTTGTGAAGCAGAACATGCAGGTTTGATAATTAAAGGATAACCAAACAGGGAAGTTGGAGGCTGACTCCATTCTCAGCCCAGATTTGAAAAATGCCAAAACGCGGGCGGGGCCAGAGGAGCCAGAGGTGTGGCTTGGATCTATGATTGATAGTTGGGCTAGCTTCATGTAGCATACACTGGGTCTTCAATATAGAAAGTGGTTTGTCATTGTTATGTTGCTACCAGGGGGCAAAGTGATCTAAGTTTCCTCACAGAACTTTCTGAGGAGGTTGAGGATTTCCCGCCTCCAACTTCTCCCGAGGCCGGCACTCATGGTCCAGAAGCTTATTGTTTCAAGCTGCTGGCTCAAGACCATTGACATTTATTACATTTAAAAGCTCAGTTCTACAGATTCTGGTACACAGGTAAAAATTGTTCATTTGACAGCAGTGTGTTACCTGTAACACTTGTAGTTGCGATTCTTGCACTGTTTACAGCTTAGTTTTTAGAGATAATAAAAGGTAAATATAAAGTGTAGCTGAGGGTTTTCAGGCAATAATTATAATCTTTATTTATATAGCACATTTCAATATAAAAATCACCAAGTGTTTCACAGTAAAAAAGAGTAAAACACAAAGTATCAAAACAGAGTATAAAAACAAAATCTAAAAGCAGAATTAAGAAAAGGCAATTTAAAAAACGATGAGTCTTTAGCTGCTTTTTAAAAGAAAACACTGATTCTACAGATCTGAGGCTGAGAGGAAGGGAGTTCCAGAGAGATGGAGCCACTGCTGCAAAGACTCTGTCACCTTTAGATGATGATGATCTCAGGGACCTGCTGGGAGCATACGGCTGCACGAGGTCCTTTATGTAGGCCGGTGTTTGGTTATTAACAGCTCTGTAAGTTCAAACCAGGATCTTGAACTGCATTCTGTAGTGATAGGGAGCCAGTGCAGCTGGATTAACAGCAGGGTGACATGAGAACACTTGGAGGATTTGGTTAAAAGCCTTGCAGCAGCGTTCTGGACAACCTGAAGACCTTCTAGAGATTTTTTACTCAGACGTGAAGATGGAAATACAATAATCAAGACGGGAAGAAATAAAAGCATGAATGAGCATCTCCATCTCAGAACAGGATACAACTGGACTTATTTTAGCAATGTTTTTTAAATGATAAAAACAAGAACGAACAAGTGCAGCGACATGAGAGTCAAGAGATAAAACTGGGTCTAGAGTTACCCCGAGGTTTCTGACAGAGGGCCTGACAAAAGATGCAAGTGGACCAAACCACTGGACTATCTGAGGGAGGTGTTTGTCAGGAGCACAAACGAGGACCTCAGTTTATCATCATTTAGTTGGAGAAAGTTGTTGCTCATCCGACTCTTGACCAAATCCAGACACCTACATAAAATCTGTATCTTAAAAATATCCTGAGGATTAAAAGACACATAAAGCTGAATGTCATCAATATAAAAGTGATAAGAGATGTGATTAAAAGTTCTTAAAATGTGTTACAAAGGTAGAAGATATAATATAGACAGTAGAGGTCCCAAAACAGAGCCTTGTGGCACACCGGAAGAGAGAGATGCAGAGGAAGACTTAAACTGAAGGTCTGATGAGGAACAGAGTCTGTGAGTAGTAAAATGTCACTAGCATAAAAGCTAACATGTAAAAAAAAACAAACAATCCGTTCATTAAATCCATCACCAGGACAGAATTTGCTGGATTCAATGCCAACTGCACTCAGCCTCTGTTCCCTAACTTCCAAGTCCACTGGAAAGTTGTAGATTATTTGGCAACGGTGGGCAGAACACCTGACTACGAGCCATGCTAAAGCTAACAACCGTCCACATCAGAATCGAAGATGGGCTTATACTGGAGATCAGAGCACCATAATATCAAACTTCTGGGACTCATATCTGTTAACCAATCACAAAATTCAACTGCAATACCTCGTTACAACCTGTAGGGCGCAGCGCACAGATGGTTATTTACTTTGGTTCTTTTTTTTTTTCTTTTTAGGAATTAAACAAGTTTTGTCAAAAATTACCAACAACCATCAAACATCAGTTTTATAAGACCCATTTATAGAGGTCAACAACAACAAAAAAAAGGTGGATTAAGTGTTTGGTTACCCTTTAAACAAGAGAACATGGTCTAATCAAAGTCCTTGAAAGAAGTGTCGTTGTTTTTTAGGTATATCTGCCCCACACACCACCACTAATCCCATGAATCAGATTTTCTACCAGCGAGGAGCAACAAGAGTCAGAGTAAACTTAAGAGAAGCATGGCTTTGACCTTTGAGGAGTTACTCAACAACACTCACATGCAGTCTCTTTTGTAAGCAGAGAGGGACAACTTGTAGCACAACAACTGAAAGCTTTTATCATGTGTAGGTCCAAGTTCACATATCTCTAATTACTCGAGTTTCAAATAATAATTAACCAGAATATATCTCAAGCTTTCATTCCTCTGACTTCTGCCCTGCTTTTTGCCATCGGTCTTTTCATTGTGATAAGTAATTAGCTTTGAAAAAAAATAACAATTGATTCTCTTACAATTATTTATTAAACGGCTCTGTAAAGATGTGGCTCACGTTTTTGTTTCAACTGCATAAGTAATGGCCTGCACTGTTGCCTCTCAAAGAAATAAATACATCAAATCTTCACATGACCCACAGTTTTAAAATAATTTATACCTTAACAAGTGCATCAAAGGATTGTAGTGGAGCTCACTAGCATGCTACAGTGGAGCTCGCTAGCATAGGATAGCGGAGCTCACTAGCATACTACAGCGGAGCTCACTAGCATGCGACAGTGGAGCTCACTAGCATGCGACAGCGGAGCTCGCTAGCATGCTACAGTGGAGCTCGCTAGCATGCGACAGCGGAGCTCACTAGCATGCTACAGCGGAGCTTGCTGGCATGCTACAGCGGAGCTCACTAGCATGCTACAGTGGAGCTTGCTAGCATGCTACAGCGGAGCTTGCTAGCATGCTACAGCGGAGCTCACTAGCATGCTACAGCGGAGCTCGCTAGCATGTTACAGCGGAGCTCGCTAGCAATGCTACAGTGGAGCTCGCTAGCATGTTACAGTGGAGTTTGCTAGCATGCTACAGCGGAGCTTGCTAGCATGCTACAGCGGAGCTCGCTAGCATACTACAGTGGAGCTCGCTAGCATGCTACAGTGGAGCTCGCTAGCATGTTACAGGGGAGCTTGCTAGCATGCTACAGCGGAGCTCGCTAGCATGCTACAGCGGAGCTTGCTTGCAATGCTACATTGAAGCTCACTAGCATGCTACAGCAGAGCTCACTAGCATGCTACAGCGGAGCTCGCTAGCATGTTACAGTGGAGCTCGCTAGCATGCTACAGTGGAGCTCGCTAGCATGTTACAGTGGAGCTTGCTAGCATGCTATAGCAGAGCTCGCTAGCATGCTACAACAGGGCAGCATAGCATGCTACAGTTGAGCAGTTTATTATTCTGTTTTTTTTTTTATATTTTGAAACTTAAACCTGCTGCTTTAATTTTGAGTTTAGTTTGTTATGTATATACCTTTACTTAGTTGTCTGGAGAAAAAGAAAAAATCTTGCATCATGTTCTTTTAGTGCAGGGCTGCTCATTCCTGGTCCTCGAGATCTACCACCCTGACTATTTTCCAGATCTCCAAGCCCTGCCACCTGCTGATTGGCTCAGTCAGATGTCTCCACAATCTGATTGAAAGGACACACCTGGTCCAGGTAATCAGCAGCAAGCAGTACAGGGAGAGCTGGAAAACAGGCAGGGTGGTAGATCTTGAGGACCAGGAATGAGCAGCCCTGTTTTAGTGCATCTGGGATGTTGAAAGGATGACTGTAGATAAATATTCAAACTAATCAATCCCCGAGTAACAATAATCAGGACTCACTCTGCCATGTCCTCCTCCCACCACCAGAGGGACCCTTCTCTGAGTATGAACCATGTTCAGCACCTTCCTCCCTACAACTCCCATCAGCCACCGCTTCAGTCTTCTCCATGCATATCTGATCATCATCATCCTCATCAGAACCACCAGCATTTAAACTCTCTCCAGCCTCAACTTCAGTGTGAAGTCTAAATTGTGATTCTGAGCAGTTTTTCTGAGTTTGATTCTGTTTTTGACAATCGTCTGTTTACACGTTCCTCTGTCTCGTCTCTGTGTTTTTGACACCGTCTATGTCTTGCTCTTGCTCTGTTCCATTAAACCATTTGAACATGGATCCAAACGTCTCAGTCTCTTCATCACCGCAATGCTTTGTTATCTTTGAGTGGTCCTAGAGCGTTTTACTCAGAGTTGTCTGAATGGATCAAAATATTGCTCATTCATGAGTAAACTATCATTATAAAGATTTTAAAAGCCCAAAGTTATTTTGCATGATAAAAGCCTTTTAATAGAGATCCTGTCCATGATAAGAATTGAATAATCACCATGGAATAAAAAGTCTGCCCTCCAAGCGCAACTTCTTCAAATCATTCATGAAACACTTGCTGTAAGTCACGGGTCTGCAACCTGCAGCTCCAGAGTCACACGAAGCTCTTTTCCCCTTCCACAGTGGCTCTCCTGATAAAGAAAAATAAAATAATAGTCATTTTTAAAAGTAACGGTTGCTAACTTTTGTGTATTCTTCATACACTTTTCTACTGGATCATTAAACAATCATGTTTCATGTTTATACTCCTGATTGTGTGTGATTATGATATCACACACAAAACTGTACATTTAGAACCAATACTTTTACTTAGTGCTGTGAATCAATTCAAATAATCAATCGTGATTAATCACACTTGTGTGTTGTGATTAATCACGATTAATTCCAATGTTTTTCTAGGTTTATTTTATACAATAATATGCAACTTTTGAGCAATAACAGGCCAGAGAGACAATTTTCCTTTAATTTTATTGACTGAAATCTTTACATTAATATAGTTTTGACTAAAAAGTATAAATGGTGAGCATGTAATACATCAACAGTAAAATAAGCAGAACTCTAAACACTTTTATTTTGGTAGCTTAACTCAGAGAAAACAAAGATGCTGATATAGAGTACTAACAACCGATTGAATATTTATTTATTTTGCAAGTTATAAGCGGGAAAGCGGAGGTTATTCTGTGGAAGCCTGAACCACCAAGCCAAAGTGAAAACGAAGTGTAACTAATAAAAAAATGATGAACGCGCTAAATCTTCTTTATTAATCGTGTGTGTTTATGCGTTAATGTTCACAGCCCTAAAAAATAAACTAATAAAGCCAACTGTTTGATAGATTTACTTCATATTAAATGTTATACAGCCCAATAATACGTATTTTTTGCTAGTTCTAAAGTTTATTTAGATTAAAATGACACATTTCTAGATTAACAAGTGACTAATTTTAGAGCAGAAGACCTTCAGAAATGAAAGGATCAAGAATACAAACATTTCAAACTGTTTTATTATTGTTAAGAAATGTGTCATTTAAAGAAGCTTGTATTGATGATTTATTATCATTTATTATTAAATAAAATAAAAAAAACGCACAGCACAAAACTCAGTGTAATCGTCCCTTCAATGTAGAAAGTGTGAATTGCTTCAGTGGCTGTTCTGTTTGACATAAATGAATGTTGCATTCTCCACATTAGAGTCTGGCTCTTTCATTGTGAGAATCTCATGATCAATTACAGGGAAATAAAGAATCATTTGAATATCCAGAGAGCAGAATCTCTCTTAGCTGAACATCAGCTGCATCTTCAGGGTTTATTCAAAGACTTGTGTGGTTTTCCAGAGTCCTGGGAGTCCTGAACTTTACACAATAACCTCTATTGTGTGGCTCTCCTGCAGTCTGATGCTGAAATAACAGATGC
The DNA here is from genome assembly GCA_003999625.1 of Oryzias javanicus. Lineage (NCBI taxonomy): Eukaryota > Metazoa > Chordata > Actinopteri > Beloniformes > Adrianichthyidae > Oryzias > Oryzias javanicus. Next base: position 6,125,351 of record CM012449.1, on the reverse strand, counting down.
AGCTTCAGAGACGTTAGAGTTGGACCAAAACCTTGATGGATGGTGAACGTTGTGAGGACTCTCAGGCTGTAAATGTGCAGCAAAGAAGAAGTGAAGATGAAGAGAAATCCTCAAACAGAAGCAGAATCTCTGCAGTTTCAGATGCAGCTGCAGGAAGATCAAACAGGGATGATACCTTTATTTATTTTCCATTTATTTGACCAAATAACCTTAATAAAAGCAGCATTTGGATAAAGAAAATAGGTGGGATTCTGCAAACTTCTACAGAAACCTTGAGAGTCTTTCTAAAAAGAATCGATTGAACTTTTGGATAATTTCTTTTCCATTAGGTAAGAATCCAAAAATGATCATCTGACTCTGAATTTCAGTTCTTGCAGGATCACAACTTTTTTCTGTGGGTGGAAAGGCCTGGTTGAGTCAGAGGTCAGAGGAGAATGGCCAGACTGGTTCCAGCTGATCTAGATCCAGATCTCTATATTTAGAGATAAAATATGCGTCCCCTCTGCATTTT